>JAJJWW010004357.1:0-600000 GCA_023531295.1 Papaver armeniacum
AAAAGGTCATTTGATCGGCGTGGGGAGTGCATCCGCAGATAAGCGCGACCACCTAGAGTCCCTGTAGAAGTGTTAAAAGCAGACACACATTTGATCGAGGCTGCCATGCAAAGTAATTTAGATATTTGAAAAGGGGCTGCCAACCTAGGCTAACCCTTATCTAAACAGTGGGGGTGTCTTAATCCAGTTATCCATTTAACCTTGAAAACCAGATCGAGATGCTTTTCTTTTATTTGGTATTCTTCATTACATTTCACCTCAAAGTTAGAGAAGATAGAGTGAAGGATAGCTGCACCATTAATCAGCTGCTGCTATTATTTCCAAGACAAAAGCGAGACACAAACAGTGAACAGAGAGGGTTAGAATTTCGATTTGGATCTGCAACCGAAGAACAAGAAGAAACATCAGTGGTAGATTGCTGCTGCTGTCAATTTATAAGGAGAAATTGAGAAGAAGGGTTTTGATTTGAACCTGAGAAAGAGCTCGTTCCAGATGGAATCCGTCGATTGATGAACAAATAAGGAGAGTTGATGAATTTGAGAGCAAACTGATGCTATGATGGTGCAATGGCTGTGAAGGAATTTGGGTATAGACTCAGTAGAGAAGTTAGGGTTTGTGGTTGAATTATTTAGGTGGAGAAATTGACAGAGTAAAAGATGCAAGAATCAGATGGAAGAACTTGAAGATGGGTGTTCTGTGATAGAGTATATGAGGCTGAATTTGTTGGTGTTGAGTTCTTTAGCTGGTGCTTGTTTGGTGGATCTGAATTGAAGAAGAATGTGGGTTTTGATGATTGTGCTATGAATTGAGTACCAGATGAAGATGGGTTGTTGTTGCTGGGGCATTAGAATGATGAAGGTGGCTGTGTAATGCAAGTACCATTGATGGTATTGCAGCTGAGAGGATCAAGTTTGCAAAATTTTGTTGCAATGGTTTGAAGCAATGAGTTTGAAGCAATGGGTTCTGGTGTGTGTACTCTGGGATTTCTATGGGCTGAATAATGAATTGAAGCTGATGGCTACAGAGTCGACCTGGTGCTGTTGGTATGCGGTGCAAAGATGGGTTCGAGTCTGGTTTGGTCTGATGTCATAGATGCTAAGGTTATAGCTCAGTTTGCAGTAACTAAAGCTCGATTCTGCAATGTAGGTTATAGGGTTTGTATGGATGAATCTGGAGGTGCAGCTAAATGACCAGTGGTGTTGCTATGCTGTCAGACTTATATTTTGGTTGAATAAGTAGATGGGTCTGGTGGAGATCAGAACCTGAGATGAGAGTGGAATTGGAATTGGTGGTCTGCAATTGAAGCCTTGTGTTGGCTGTAAGGAGAGAAGTCGAGAAGGAGATAGCCTGAGCTGCTGATGTTGGCAGGAAGGAGTCTGAAATGGTTGAGTTTCTGGTGGAGTAGGGCACTGGTGAAGACCCAGGTTGCAATTGCAGGTGATGGGAGTAAAGGGAGAGCTAAAATGGGAAGGAGTTAGCTAGAGGGTGCTGGTCATGTAACTAATGCCTGAAGCTGGTGATTGTCATAGAAGAGTGGGTGTTGCAGGTGGTATTGAGTAAAGCGGATCAAGTGAAGTTGTGGTCTTGGGAGCATTGCGCAGATCTGGTGTGCTTAAGAATGGCACCGATCTTGTGCTTGCCAAGAATGCAGGTGAAATTGTTAATGTGAAGCAATGAATGCATCTCAGGTGCAGGTTGTGACTGAATGGCAAATGGAGGTTGCAAGTGCAAGTGTAGTTGAGATAAGGATATGGTGATTATAGGCAGTGGAGCTGGTGATTATGGAGGCTGATTTGGCCTAGCAGGTTGTTGAGATGCAGATGGCAAGATGATGGTACAGATTTATGTTGTGGTGGCCTGAGGAGATACAGCTGCAGGTGTTGACAAAATGGTTCACTGGCTATGGTTGAATGTGTCTGATGGAGTTGAGCTGGATGTTATGAGCTGTTTGTGTTGAAATTCAAGCTACAGAAAGGCTGGAATGATAATGAATTGTGCGGTGTATTGCGGTGCGCGGTGATGACAATCTTTGGGATGAAGTGGTACTGGTACTGGTGGATTCTGTTGCTTGTGAATCATGATTTGGTGCTGCACTGGCTAAGCTCAGATGGAGTCAGAGTAGTGTTGCAGCTGAAACTGAGATGTGTGGATGTTTGGTTCTGAGTTAGAATTGGTTTTGAGCTAAGCTGCTGGTAAGTGGCAATGGGCTGTTGATGCTGCTTGCCAGGGATTGCAGGGCAAAGTGCAAAGCAAAAAATGGCATGAGCTGAGCTAATGAAGCTGTGACTGAGAGATCTTGAGGTTATGGTGATTGTGGAACTGAAGCTACAGGGAGAGAAGGAGAATGATGGAATTGGCAGGGTCTGGTGGCATTGCAGATGGTGGAAGTGCAGGAAAAGGAGTGATGCACAATGATTGCAAGATGCACAACTCTGGCTTCTGCAAGACTTGGCCTTGGCAACTCAGCCCAGTCAGCTAGACTACATCTGACTACACTCTGACTCACACCCTGACTCGATTTGACTCGGTCCGACCGAGCTGACCCGACCGCGTTGACTCGTTGAACCGGTGACCGGGCGGACTTTGCCGGTCACCGGAACCGATTTCCGGCCACTTCTCCGGCCGATTTCCGACCACAATACCAGTTTTCCGGTGACGTATTTTTGGACTTATTTTCTACATGGGTTTCTCTCTCTTATGGGCTTGGTGCATTTTCATCTAATGGACTTTGAAGACTTGACCTAATTTTGGAAGAAAGGAAAAGCTATAAAAGGAGAATTCTACAATTTTTGAAGAGGTTCTTATTCTTGGAACTTTGGAGAGACGTTTTTGTTTACGCAACTAGGGTTTGCTTTTGTTCTTCTCCTTCTTTATTCAACTTATATTTTTGGTGATGAACTCCATAGCTATGAGTAGCTAAATTCTACATTATTGGTTAAGGATGTAGTCCTATTTCTAAAACTTGTGTTTGCTTTATGTATTAGTTTTCTCTCTTGATTATCGTTCAATTCTCTACTGTTTTTATGATCACATGATTGAAGTATTGTGATAGGATTATGATGTTTGATTAGTTAAGTGGCCAATTAATTGAACTTGCATCTTAGTCCATAGCTATTTTAGGGTTTTTCATCGAGCGATAACCTTGAATACAAGTAGCATGATATGTTTACGGTTTGTAGTGATACACTCTCGTAATCATATGTAGAGTTTGACCATTGTCCGAATTATTATGTGCAACGCATGACAATTGCATTGATTAGCTTATTTATGAAACTTAATGCTCCCAGGAATTGAACTTGATTAGCGCAAGGCGTTAGGTTATTCTTTAGGTAGAATTCACATACGCAGCTCTAATGTGTGTGTTGATGAACTTAGGAAATTAATATATTATCTTGCTCTCTCGATTATCTAGGCTTTTGATAACACAAGAGATTAAATTGTAATTCTAATCATATATGCAAGCACATGTCTAAGATTGAAGATGAATTCCTTGACCAATATCTCTCTCTATTGATTACTTTCCACAATTTACTTTGCTTTTAATTTGCTTTTATTGCTTACATAAAATTCAGAAATCCCCCTAATTGGTTACTTTAAGAAATTGATTACGAAATAACTACAATCGCCTCTCTGTGGATACGAACTCTTTCTTATCATATACTTTAGGAAAGTGAAATTATTTTTGGCGCATATGACAGCGATCAGGATGCGGTCGACGAGTTGGAGGGCAAGCCTTCATAGACGGGGGAGCTTCCCTTAACTTGATTTCATTACACAAGTTGGAGTCCTTGGGAGTGTCGAGAACGTCGATCAGGATGCGGTCGACGATTGTTAGAGGATTTGGAGGGCAGACCCAAACAACAATTGGGATAGTGCACCTGATGATGAAGATTGGGCCCATCAGAGCTATCACCCCTTTCTATGTGCTTGAGGACGACACTACCTTCCATGTACTTTTGGGACGAGGATGGCTCCTGACTCACAAGGTAGTGGCTTCGACTTATCACCAATATGTCAAAATAAAAATTGGGGGAAAGTAGTTCCGGATCCCAGCTACAGGCAACCCGTTCGGACCATAAGAAGCTTACATGACGGATGTTGTCTTTTACACGCAACCAATTCAGGATCAGGAGGAGCATCCGACACCGCTCCCAAAATGGGAAGAGTTCCAACCTGGGGAACAAGTAAAAGGGAAAGGTAAATCAGTCTTCAGTCCTTCACGGATGGGACCTGGCAAAGGAAACAAAAGGGCTGTAGCTGAGACGAAAAACATTCAGTTCAAGCGTTTCTCACGACCTGAGGGCGGACATGTCTACCGCTTATAGCAATTAGCAAGGGAAGCTTCCAGTAGTCATCAACACTGTGCTATGTCATCAATAGACGAAGAGATGATGGAAGCGACCCCGATAATTGAAGGATCACAGGGAGAGGAGGAGTCTCTTTCTTCAGAAGAGGAAATAATCAGTAGCCTGCCCGAAGAGAAAGAGAAGACCGATCCAACACTCGACGGATTAGAAAAAGTGAACCTTGGTTCTGAGGACGAACCCCGTTGTGTACGTATCAGTAAACACCTCAAAGGGGAAGAGAGGTTGTGGATGATTAAGATGCTCTGTGAGTATCGAGATGTATTTGCATTCACGTATGACGAAATGCCAGGACTCGACAATAGTTTGATCGCGCATAACCTCAACGTGTCACCTGAATATAAACCCGTCAAACAACGAAGTCGAAATTTCCCGGAGAAGATAGAGATGGCGATCAAGGAAGAAGTAGAAAAATTGTTGAAGGCAAAATTCATCAAACCAATCCAACACCTAGTATGTCCAGCTAATATTGTACCAGAGGAGGAAAAGAATGGAAAGGTCCGATGCTGCGTCGACTATCGAGACTTGAATCGAGCATGCCCTAAAGATGATTTCCCAGTGCCTAATATAGATATAATGGTGAACAAAACGTGCGGATATGATATGTTCTCCTTCATGGATGGGTTTAGCGGATACAACCAGGTTAAGATGTCGGCAGAAGATGCCCATAAGACAGCATTACAAACCCCATATGGTAACTTCTACTATGCTGTAATTTCGTTTGGCTTGAAGAATGCAAGCGCGACTTATCATCGATCTATGGTGGCTATCTTCCATGACATGATGCACCAAATTATGGAAGTTTACATAGATGATGTCGTGGTCAAGTCCCGAGCAAGGGAAGACCATATTGATCACTAGAGGCGCGTCTTCAACAGATGTAGGAAGTAACGATTAAAGATGAATCCACTCAAATGCGCTTTTGGAGTGAAATTATTGGGATTCGTCATTACAAACAAAGGGATACAGAGTGACCCGGACAAGGTGGAAGCAATAACTACTATGAGATCACCCGCGAATATAAAAGAATTACAAACTTTCATAGGGAGGATATCTTACGTCCGAAGATTTATTCCCGGGCTGGCACAATTATTAACGGCATTTACACCATTATTGAAGAAGAATAAGCAATTTGAATGGGGAGAAGATCAAGAGCGAGCCTTTCAGAAACTCAAAGAATGTCTGGTCAGCACGAAGGTCCTGCGAATTCCTGTTAAAGGCGAGCCCCTCTACTTATACACAACATTCACTAACATGGCAATCAGAGCACTGCTGGCTCAAGATCTCGGCAATGATCAGCTATGTCCAATTTACTACATCAGCAGAGGCTTTAGAGAAGCAAAGTTCAGATATTCGAAAGCGGAACAGGCTTGTTTGGCGCTCATAATGCTACGCAAAAGCTAAGATCCTACTTGCTTGCCCATGAAACCATAGTAGTAATGACCACTAATCCAATCGCTTACTTGGCGACAAAACCAGTGTTATCCGGGAGAACAGCTCGATGGTTGCTAAAGCTGTCTGAATTTGAGCTGAAATACCAACGGTCCAAAGGAGTGCGCGGGCAGGCATTTGCGGATCTACTGGCCGCATTCCCAGGAATGGATATGACAGAGATAAGTGATGAAATACCCGGGGAGGTTGCTGAAGTTGAAGAGGAAGAGCGATGGACAATATTCTTTGACGGATCCTCATATGGTTCCTATGGAGGGGCGAGGATAGTCTTTGAGACGCCCAAGAGAGAGTTGCTTTCATTCGCTTTTAAGCTAGATTTCGAGTGCAACAACAACGTCGCGGAATACGAAGCACTGATTCTCGGCTTACGGATGGCAGAAGAACTCAATTTAGGAGTGATCGACGTCAAAGGGGATTCAAAGCTAGTCACAATCCAGATATCCGGCGACTTCCAAGTGAAAGAAGCGCATTTAGCACCATATCGAGCGGAAGCCCAAGAATTATTAGCAAGAAGAGGGAGCACCGTTGTCGAGCATACAGGGAGGTCCACCAACAAGCACGCGGATGCGATGGCTACCTTAGCAGCAAAGCTACCCCTAAATGAAGCCGATGAAGGAACCATAGTAGTGAAAAGAAGAGCATTGCCCAGTAATTTGAAGGAAGATGCAGCGTTTGAACTAAAGGATGATTGGAGGACAGCATACCTCGAAGATTTGACTAGGGAAGCGGATGATCAGGTATTGCCCATGAATGTATTAAAACAATTCGTCATAATGCGTGGAGCGTTATACTTTCGAACCTCTGGAGGCGCTTTATCATGTTGTGTGGGAAAAATAGAAGCACAGGAATATTAAATCGCGTTCATGAAGGGACATGCAGACAGACAGGAGGAATCCCATTATATCGGAGACTACAAAGGATGGGCGTGTATTGGCCAAATATGGCAGTCCAAGCGGCAGTGGTCCAGGATAAATATGAAGATTGCCAAGCGCCCCCACAACAAACAGAAGTATGCAGTTCAGAAATAGAGGATTGGAGGCCTTACATAGACTACCTCCAGCATGAACGTTTGCCATTAAACAGACAGGACGCGCTGAAGATTCAGCGAAAATCTGGGCGATTCTTTCTGAGCGAAGGTATCCTCTATAGGAAGAGATTTGGAGACAAGATACTACGTTGTTTGTCGCAAGAAGAGGCGGAGGTTGTCATGACTTCAACTCACAATACCGAACACCAGGGTATGAGAAAGCTTTTCTTACAATTATACGAAGGAGGGTTCTATTGGCCTGCAATGGAATTCGACACAGCCGAGCACGTAAAGAGATGCCAGCAGTGCCAAAGCCACGGACCGCTCATCCACACTCCACATACTCTGTTGCATAGTGTCGTTACTCCTTGGACTTTCCATAGTTGGGGACTTGATATTATCGGGCAAATAAATCCAACTTCGTCCGGACGGCACAAGTACATTATCACCGCGACTGAGTATTCTTCTAAATGGGTAGAAGCCATTCCGCTTCGTGACTATTCGGGGCTACAATCGCGGCATTTATAAAAGAACATATCATATGTTGATTTGGTGCACCCATGATTATACGCTCGGATAATGGTTGGACCAATATGGGATTAAGTTCCACACCTCGACTTTCTATTACCCTCAGGGGAACGGACAAGCAGAGGCAACTAACAAAACAATGTTGAGAATATTAAGCCGCACGGTACATGATCATCACCGGAGTTAGCATGAACAACTACCCCTCGCACTTTGGTCATACCGCATTTCCAAGAGGCGTTCAACTTGTGCTTCCCCTTATTCTTTGGTGTACGGAGAGGATGTAATATTGCCCGCAGAAATTGCGATTCCTTCCGAACGGGTAGCTATGGTCAGTCTTACCACTCCGGATGAGGTTAGTCGATTCGATCATCTAGACACCATAAAAGAGCGACGAGCCAAAGCTGAGCGATTTGCGGACAAGTATAGGAAACAGACAACAAGATACTATAACCAGAAAGTAAAGGAACGAATTTTTAGCATAAATGATGTAGTCATGAAGATCGCGCCACACGTTCAGCGCAATGAAAAGGCAGGGAAATTCGTTGTGAATTGGCAAGGTCCTTACATAATTAGTAAAGCTGCATAAAGCGGATATTACTATCTGAAGCGGATGAATGGCTCACACATCCGATTAATGGTAAATGGCTTAAAACTTATTACGCTTAAGTAACTTAATGTACGCCGGATGACTGAGAAATCATAAAATAAAGCAATCTTATATTATACTCTGAGATACCTTTGATTTCCCGCGCATTACTCAATGACCACTAATAGTCAAAGAAAGGACTAGGCTCCGTGCATGGCTTAGATGAAGTGTACCGAATAGTCCAAGAAAGGATTAGTGATGCGTGTCGTAACCACAACAAATTAATTAATATTTTTCCACCTAATTAACAAGTAATATAGTGGTAGTTAAGTTCGTTCCCACGAGGAGCAAGAGATTCTTAGTTGTAAAAATTGTCACAAAAAGGGGGGTGTAAAGCAGAGAATAATAAACAAAGCAATTCAAAGATAAAGTTGAAATCAATAAGAGAGACAAGACCAAGGAATCCTTCTTCATTGCAAAACAATGATTCAAATTATGTTTTTCATCCACATGTTATTAGTCACAGATTATCACCAACCGTAGGTAAAGCAGCTAGATCAGTGCTAAACCCCTAAATCCCTTGTATCACTGGGATACGGAAGTTCTCGACTACCGGATTCTATTTACCAAACCACCTAGTAGTAGATCACTCAAGATGTAATTTAAATAAACGCATTAAGATTTATGAACTTATTAGGTTGATATTAGTAGTTAGACTCTTAGATCAAGGTCTACTTGCTAACGTTGTTTTCACACACAATTGCTCCACGGAATCCCTCCGCAAGGTCTCGTGTTTGCTACTTATGTAAAGAGTCAAGAAACGATTACTTATCCCCTAACTTTCACTAGCTTTAGATTAAATTAACAAATCAATTTAGCGTGCACTCTAAACAATCTATCAATCAACCATGAATGTATAAACATTCCTATTAGTAAAAACAAACGATAATCATGTGAAAAACTTCAAGATAGAATTGAAACAAAACTCAAATCATATATTAAGAACTAGGAATTCATACTCAATCAATAATAAAATTAGCTACTCATGTTAAGGAGTTCACACAAAGAATAAAGAAAAGAGAAGTGTTGTGTGTAAAAAGGTGTGTGTAAAAGATATAGAGAACTTCTCTATTTATAGGCTTCAATGCTCTCCAAATCTTCCAAGGAATAGAAACCCCTTTCCTTTAGCAATTCAATTTCCAAGTTCAAGTCTTTCTCAAATCCTCCATCTTCTCTTTCCAAATTTGACCCAAATTCTCCATCCAATTCCAAGTCCAAGTCTTCACACCCATGAGTCTAGAATACTCTCACAAAATTCTGCACATATTGGTCCGCCGGAAAGCTGGTATTATGGCCGGAAATTGGCCGGAAATGTCACTGGAATCTTTTTCTCCGTCGACAGAATATTCCGTCACGGCACCGTCCAAGTTAACGGTCAAACAAGTCAAACTGTTAGTCCACTGGGTCAAGGCAGAAGAGTGACTCAGCCACCGAGTCAGCATCTTACTCGGCTGATTGGTCTAACTGGGCTGGGTTGAATCGGTCATCGCTGAGTTGAATCGTCGGCATTAAAATCCGACAGAGTCTCGGTTGTTTTCTGGGATTTCCAGGCCACATTCAGGCCATTCTTTTCTTCACTCCCTGCATACAGATTCATCATACATTCATTCCCTAAAACATTCATCTATAACCCTTTTTAACAACAACCCAATTTCTTGAATGAACAGCGACAAGAGCTTCGAGTCATCACCAATTGTAGCTTCAATACATACTTCATTACATCTCAGACTCATTTTAATCCACAAAATCGACTAGTCTGTAGTTCAGCCCATCATAAACCCATCAAACAACAGCGGCAGTACCATCTTCTTCTCCATATCTTTCATCTAACTAGAGACCATCATCGATCTCTTATTTCTCGGTTTAACAGGAGCGGCTTCATCTTTTCTCTTTCACCAGCAACTCAGCTTCTTAAATCGAGTTAGACTCATACCCATCTTCTTTGTTCAACAGAAATCAACAGCGTCAGGGTCTTCTTGTTCTCAGATCATCAACAACACCAATCTCCTCCCTGTAATTCACCGATCTCAGTTTTCGAATCACAGCAAAACCCAATTTCTTCCTCTCTGTCGAGCCAATCAATACCACCATTAATCGAATCAACATTCATTTCAGAAACCCTAGTTCCACCTTCTAATCTCGGACTCATCTCTGTTTCATCAATTACAGCGACCAATAACCATGATTTGCTTCGATTAACATCTTCTCTGCCATAATTTCTCGATCTCTCATCAAGAACCCTCACCCATCTTTTGATTCCAGCATATGCCACAGCTGCTTGCGCAGCTTTTCTTCCTTTCTCTCAATTTCAGATGTAATACTGAAATGGATGAATGAGAGACGAGTTTCTCTCATTTTAGGGTTATAGATTTGGTTGGATTTATCCACCCCAAGGACAGGGTATAGACACCCGTTCATTCTTGATAAGGGCTAACCAATTTACAGCCCCTTAACCTCAGTTGGTCTGTCTTTAGCACTCCTCCATAAAGTTGCCCCTTAACCATGATTGGGCTCCGGATAGTGTTCGCCCATGAAATGACAATTTTGCCCTTTTTGCTCAATTAGAGTAATTTCTTCTTCTTTTCCTCCGTGTGACTCCAAAGTAGCTACAAAACTCAAAACAAGCGTAAAATACATAATTTACAAGAAAAATAGCAAAGAAAGCATAAACAATAGATAGTAAATAGGATGTATTCTACACCCTATCAAATTCCCCCACACTTAGACTTTGCTAGTCCTCGAGCAAATCAAACTAAAAACTCACAACTTCAAAGCGTTCAAGCGTCCCAAGCATCCAAAGAGTTATGAGGACATAGAATTTCTACATGCTAGTAATAAGAAGTTAGAAACTAAAGAACATATTCTCATTCTTAAATGTTGAGTGAGAAATAACCACACCATAATGAGAGAATGCGTGTTTGAGAAACGATCAATAAGCATTTCGCCTCGACTTCTACCTCACCAAACATGATTTTATGATGATTGCACTCAAAAAGACGGCTTTTTATGGTTCTCACATGTGTGCAGGTAGGAATGAAGAGAGAATTCCTGCAACACGTTGAATGGTGGGAAGGACAACTTCCGAAATATTTTAAAAACCCACATCTTTTAACATTTTGAAAAACCATTTTTCTGACGATCTCTAAGAAAGGAAATCAACCACTTATCGAGGATGAGAGTACTGACTCACCTTCACATCCGATTGCCAATTATGATAACACCACTCTCACGGCATCCAATAGAAACGTCTTCCGCTCCTCGTCTTGATCTCCTTGGTCTTCATCTTCGGCTTCAACTATTGGTGATAAACTCTCGAATTTCATAAATCTTTAACAATTTGTAACTCTTTTTACCTTAAATCCTTGTCGCTTGAAACTTCCTTATAGATTTTCCTTCCCCACGGCTTATTAAATAAATAAAAACAAAACAAATATTTCTCTTGTTTTTTTTTTCTTTTCTTTTCTTTTCTCTCTTTTTTTTTATGAAATTTTCAATTTTTTTTTTTTTTTAAGAAAACAAGAGAAATAAAATACAAAAACAAACCGTGGCCGTGGGAGAAGTATTTTACCGCTTGATTCATCACAACTTGTATTGTCTCGAAATCATAAACTTCAACAATTCTCACCTTTTGATTTTCTTTGCTCTTATAAATAAGTCTTCATACTTGGATATATAATTACCTCATTGTATTGTAAGTCCTCAACATATATGTAAAAATCTGCATTTTGTATGTTGCTTTACTTGAATTTGAAATTTGCTCTTTTTCTCGTTCCGTTGCTTATAAACCTTGAACGTGTTCAACTTTCCTTGTAGATTTTGATGTCGCTCTTTGTTGATGATGATGGTGTTTCTATGGATCCATTGTTGTTGCGAGAGAGAATGGTGCTAACTGCAAATCGAACTACAAGAAGGAGGCTTTCATCTATAGACGTCACCCTTATGATTGACAAAATTAGCACTCAAGAGATCAAAGAGTAGTGCTTCTATTGGTGGGAGGTTGGGTAGCTCACCATTCTACCCGGAATTAACGTACGGTGACACACACTCAAAAGAAAGCTCTTTAGTAGATGGAAAAAATTTTGGTCGGTGCCTCACATGATATAAATACGGGTAGTCTCCACTAATGATTGATCAGCAACTCTAATAATGCATTTCTCCCTGCACCAAATTTGCATCACCGGCATGATTAAATCCATTATTTAACACTCTAACAAGCAAGAAATCCGAATGTAGTTCTCTAACATTTCCAAGTTCAATTATGTCGGTCAGAATCTCTATGTAAACATACCTAGAAGTATGCTAGTGACTCTAAAATCTCTAAAAGTTGGAGGTTTTATGTAAAACTTTTTTTTTTAATTTTTTAATTTTTTTTTTTTTTTAAATACATGCTTAACCACTCCCCCACACTTAAACCTTACATTGTCCTCAATGTAATTGAATAAATCCTAGTAAAGTTAAGGTGGGAAATTTTAACATGATATGGAATAAGAAAAATAAATAACAAAAATAAAAAGCAAAAGGATAAAAAATACAAAACCTATGGGTTGCCTCCCATGAAGCGCTTGTTTTAAAGTCGACGGCCCGACTTAGCTCTTGCAAGATTCATTAGCCATATACTAACAATCGGAAAATTTGGGGATCCACCCATAATACCTGTTTTTCAAACAATAACTCCATACAAATGTTAGCACAAGAAAATAATAATGATGTTATCGCTTGATAGAAATTTCCCCCACACTTATTCTTGTCCACACTCGGAAGTTTATAAAGAACATAGAATTTGGGAACTTCCATGTATTCCTCTTGGCAAACCTGCATAGTGTTAGCATCAAGTGTTTCCAATGGTGGATATTTAGAAACAAAATCATCCAAAAATACTTTCGAAGCACATACATTCAAACCAATAAGAGGTAAAGGAGAAGAATCAATATGCAAAGGGTTAGACAAACCTTGCACAATCTCTTGTTTTGCGGAATCCTCTTCATCCTTAGAGAATTCATGTGAATTACTTACCTCTTGTATATCGTGGTCCTCTATCAAATCTTGCAACCATTCGTCGTTATTGACTACCTTAACCAAAGTCTTGGCATCATTATAATCATTGTCAAGTTCAATTGGGTCTTCCACAAAATCAATCAATTTGGTTTCATCCTCTAGCATCATCTCTTCAACATTCTCATCATCGAAATCGGGCCATTCACTAAAATGATTTTCATCGGTATAGATTGTAAGATCTTCTTGTGCGGGTGTTACACCATTTATAACAATAGGTAAGTCACATCCAATTTCCTCCTTTTGAATAGGCGAAGGATCGTTATTATGATCCGAAGTTGGAATGACTTCCTCATTGTTGCAACGCTCATACACTTCCGCGGACTCATATCTTTCCCTAAGGAATTTTTTCCAAGCACTAAATGCATCATCTTCAAGCTCTACCTTTTGAATAGGTGCTTGATCATTATTAAGATCAAGGCTCGAGTAAGCTACACTAGCGTCTTCAAAAGTCTCCAAAGGTTGTCCTTTTCCAACATAATCATCGGTCAAATATTCACTACACACCATAGGCACATTAGAATAGTTATTGCTTTGAGAGCAAAATTCTTCTTTATCCCTATCCTCCTTGTATTGATCCATGTCTCTTCGTTCTTTAGCAATGCCGTCTTGAAGTTGTTGGAGTTGCTCATCCCTATTTTTATCGAGTTGAGTAATTTGTTCGTATAATTCCTCCGAATTTCTTTGAATTTCTCGACGTGGTTCCTCCCAAACATAGGGTTGCTGGTCTTGTAGTAATTCTTGCAAATTTTGTTGAAGATCCCCAATCATGGCAGACATCTTATCTGCAAAACTAGAGAAATTCTGATGATAAACAAAACTATCCTCCCATCCTTGTGATTATCCACTTACATACCCGTCATAAGTTTGTTGATATGTATGAGAATATCCATAAAGTTTGTATCCTAAGGATGGTTGGAAGTTGCCATAATGTTGAGGTTGAAAACCGTATTGATTGTTGTAATATGCTTGCTCTTGTCCACCATACATGGAAAATCTGGTACCTGAAATAAGATTCTCAGAACCTAAGTTAGATACGATATAGAATCCAACAAAGCAAGAATAAACAAAAAAGAAAAATAAAAACAACTAAAATCATTCGCTGCTCCCCGGCAGCGGCGCCAAAATTTGACCGCTGTCGTAAGCGTCAAAAATAAATTACACTTTCTTACTACTCAAAATATATAATGAAGCAAGGGCAAGAAAGGATCGTTCCCACAGAGAGGTCTTGGTTGTCAAATTGATTCGGTTTCCTATAAATAACACCGGGAGTTTTTTTGGTTTTTATAAACGAAAATAAAATAAAAGCAAAACAATAAAGGTAAACAAATCAAATCAAGGATGAGAAAGTATTGGTCATGGATTTCGTCTTCAATCACAAACATGTTTTCAACACAATAACTAGAATTGATATTTTAATCTCAACTTTTATCAAAGGCCCTAGAATACCTTGATCGCAAGAATATCCCGCTAATCTCCTCTTGTCATCAACAAACACATTAAAAGATGCGAATATGAATTCTATCTAAAAGAACAACCTAACGTGTAAAAGCACTAATTAAGTTTAATTCCCTAGATGCGAGGTTCTATGAAATCAAAGCCAATCAAAGCAATCGAACGTGTAAAAGCACTAATCCGATTTAAAAAAGGTTATGGTTCACATAAGATCATAAGAATATATCACTACAAACTATAATCTTATTTATGCTACTTGCAATCAGGAATTATCACTTTTGCGTATAATAACCCTAATCTAGCAATAAAGATGAAAGCAAACTCAATCGATTCGCGACTCAACTAAAGACGCATTCAAATCATGTAATAATATTAATAGTGAATCATAAACGATAATATGAGAGAAAACTAATTTATTGAACAAAAACTCATGTTTGGAAATCCACTAATCCATAACCAATAATAAAACTCTAGCTCATATTCATGGAGTTCATAACAAGAAGAAAGAGAAAAGACTTCATGTTTCTAAACCCTAGAAAACAAAGTAGAGGCCAAAAAGATAGATAAAAGATAAAAGATATAAGATCTCCCGATTAGGTAAAAGTCTTCTCTTTTTATATGTTTCTCAATTTCCATAAAGGATACTCCTTCCAATATTAGGTCTTCTCAAAACCCATCTCCAAGTGGTCCACCAAGCCCATGTGTGAGAAAAAACCCATGTAAAATTATGTCCAAAATTCGTCGCCGGAAAACTGGGATTATGACCGGAAATTGGCCTGAAATGTCACTGGAATCTTTTTTCTCCGTCGACAGAATATTCCGTCACGACACCGTCCAAGTTAACGGTCAAACAAGTCAAACTGTTAGTCCACTGGGTCAAGGCAGAAGAGTGACTCGGCCACCGAGTCAGCATCTTACTCGGCTGATTGGTCTAACTGGGCTGGGTTGAATCGGTCATCGCTGAGTTGAATCGTCGGCATTAAAATCCGACAGAGTCTCGGCTGTTTTCTGGGATTTCTAGGCCACATTCAGGCCATTCTTTTCTTCACTCCCTGCATACAGATTCATCATACATTCATTCCCTAAAACATTCATTTATAACCCTTTTTAACAACAACCCAATTTATTGAATGAACAGCGACAAGAGCTTCGAGTCATCACCAATTGTAGCTTCAATACATACTTCATTACATCTCAGACTCATTTTAATCCACAAAATCGACTAGTCTGTAGTTCAGCCCATCATAAACCCATCAAACAACAGCGGCAATACCATCTTCTTCTCCATATCTTTCATCTAACTAGAGACCATCATCGATCTCTTATTTCTCGGTTTAACAGGAGCGGCTTCATCTTTTCTCTTTCACCAAAGAACTCCCCGCCTTCTTAAATCGAGTTAGACTCATACCCATCTTCTTTGTTCAACAGAAATCAACAGCGTCAGGGTCTTCTTGTTCTCAGATCATCAACAACACCAATCTCCTCCCTGTAATTCACTCAGTTCTCGAATCACAGCAAAACCCAATTTCTTCCTCTCTGTCGAGCCAATCAATACCACCATTAATCGAATCAACATCCATCTCAGAAACCCTAGTTCCACCTTCTAATCTCGGACTCATCTCTGTTTCATCAATTACAGCGACCAATAACCATAATTTGCTTCGATTAACATCTTCTCTGCCATAATTTCTCGATCTCTCATCAAGAACCCTCACCCATCTTTTGATTCCAGCATATGCCACAGCTGCTTGCGCAGCTTTTCTTCCTTTCTCTCAATTTCAGATGTAATACTGAAATGGATGAATGAGAGACGAGTTTCTCTCATTTTAGGGTTATAGATTGGGTTGGATTTATCCACCCCAAGGACAGGGTATAGACACCCGTTCATTCTTGATAAGGGCTAACCAATTTACAGCCCCTTAACCTCAGCTGGTCTGTCTTTAGCACTCCTCCAGAAAGTTGCCCCTTAACCATGATTGGCCATGAAATGACAATTTTGCCCTTTTTGCTCAATTAGAGTAACTTCTTCTTTTCCTCCGTGTGACTCCAAAGTAGCTACAAAACTCAAAAAAAGCGTAAAATACATAATTTACAAGAAAAATAGCAAAGAAAGCATAAACAATAGATAGTAAATAGGATGTATTCTACACCCTATCAATTAGGCTCTGTGCATGGCTCAGATGATGTGCACTAATAGTCCAAGAAAGGACTAGGCTCCGTGCATGGCTTAGATGAAGTGCACCGAATAGTCCAAGAAAGGATTAGGCTCTGTGCATGGCTCAGATGAAGTGCATTAATAGTCCAAGAAAGGACTAGGCTCCGTGCATGGCTTAGATGAAGTGCACCGAATAGTCCAAGGAAGGATTAGGCTCTGTGCATGGCTCAAATGAAGTGCACTAATAGTCCAAGAAAGGACTAGGCTCCGTGCATGGCTTAGATGAAGTGCATCGAATAGTCCAAGAAAGGATTAGGCTCCGTGCATGGCTCAGATGAAGTGCACTAATAGTCCAAGGACTAGGCTCCGTGCATGGTTTCGATGAAGTGCACCGAATAGTCCAAGAAATGACTAGGCTCCGTGCATGGCTTAGATGAAGTGCACCAAATAGTCCAAGAAAGGATTAGGCTCCGTGCATGGCTTAGATGAAGTGCACCAATAGTCCAAGAAAGGACTAGGCTCCATGCATGGCTTAGATGAAGTGCACCCGCAATCCAAGAAGGGCACTAGTACAAACAGACCCTTTTTCCACACCAAATTGGCGTGTCCATAGGGGTTTTGACACGCCAATTTGGTTTGGACTTGGAGTGACTTCTGCTTGCGTGGTTTTAGGTAACACGGCGTGGTTTTAGGTAGCTTATAGCCACGCTTGCCTTGCGTGTCTATTTCATGCAGAAATAGACACGCAAGAGCCATATAGGCGTTGCTATATAGTGTCCCAAAAACTTAAGTAATGGTACTCTATAGACACGCGATTTATTGTTTTGGCGTGGCTATTTGGTTCACTATAGACACGCAAATTGCTTTTTGGCGTGGCTATTTGGTTCACTTTAGACACACAAATTGCTTTTTGGCGTGGCTATTTGGTACACTATAGACACGCAAATTGCTTTTTGGCGTGGCTATTTGGTTCACTTTAGACACGCAAATTGCTTTTGGCGTGGCTATTTGATTCACTATAGACACGCAAATTGCTTTTTGGCGTGGCTATTTGGTTCACTTTAGACACGCAAATTGCTTTTTGGTGTAGCCATTGGTTATCCAATAGACACGCCATATAGGTTAAACGTGGTTATATGTTATGTTTTAGCCACGCCAATTTCACTTACCTTCATCCACGTGGCTGTATTAGGAACCGTTGAATACCATCCACATGTAACGTTGTGAGCCGTTCATTGGATATCCTATAGACACGCCCCATAGAGCGTGGCTATATGTGATATTTACCCACGCCAATTTCCAATTACCTTGATCCACGTGGCCGTATTAGGAATCGTTGGATCTCATTTAAGATGATGCAATATTGACCGTTAAATTATATGCATCCTTCATCTTCCACATGTAACGTTGTGAGCCGTTCATTGAAGAACCTATAGACACGCCATATAGCGTGGCTATATGTGATATTTTGCCACGCCAATTTACAATTACCTTCATCCACGTGGATGTATTAGGAATCGTTGGATCTAATTTAAGATGATGCAATATTGACCGTTCAGATGTAACGTTCACCGTCCACATGTAACGTTGGGAGCCGTTCATCGGAGAACCTATAGACACGCCATATAGCGTGGCTTTATGTGATATTTAGCCACGCCAATTTATATTTGTTTAGTGTGTCTTTATGTTATGTTTAGCCACGCCAATTAACCTCGAAGCGTGTGTATTACGCGTGTGACGCCTCTAAGCCGTTCAGATGTGACGCATCTAAACCATCCACCTAGCACTATCCAAAATTTCTTATACTTTATATATAAATTGTGGTTAAATCATATATAAATTGTGGTTAAAACGAAATTCATATTATTTTTTTAATAACACGGTAAAAAATGTTGAGCTTTGGTCTAACAGTTTGCAAAAGAAAATATTAAAGAGCATTTATCCAAAAATCATCAGTTTTTCTTCAACTTTTTTGATGGTGGTGTCTCTTCAAGCAATTGATCAGGTTGTGACATTCTCGACGCGGCAAACCTTGTCATCCTATGTTTCCCATCTGGAAGTTGGTATGCACGATCTACACTTTGTACATATAACTTTCTCGCACCTTTTTAATCTTCTTTGGAAGCTTGTCGGAGGTCGCATGACTCCCCGAATGTGGATTGACTGCTAGGTGCTCCTCATTCAGTTTATCTTCTGCAAGAGGTTTTGCTTTTTGTTCTTAGGTCACTTGTCCAATTTCTTCTCGGAATCTAAAAACTGGTTAGGTTGCTTATGAGGTTTTCCATCTTTGTGGAATTTCTATGACAAGAGATTAAATGTATTATATATGTATTCTAAATCCAAGGCGAATTCGTCTGTCATGTGAATTTTCAACAAGACAAAAGTCATTTTTCCAACAATGTAATATATAAAGCCAACTTCACTGAAGGCCGTGGCATTTTTCACAGCTGACGCCCATAATAAAATCCGTAACCAAATATCAATTTTCAAATTTACGTACACTGGCATTCATGTTCCATTTATGTGTTAATATATTTCTATCTCGTACTTATTCTTTAATCAAACTGAATACACGATTTGTGTAAAACTATTTATATACTTGATTAACAAAGCAAAAGAGCTAAGAAACTAACCTTGTCATCAGAGATGGAACAATTATCTTTCGTCCATGCCACAAAACCATCTTTAGCTTCCCCTAATAACTTAAAATCACCACTTGGTTCGGTTAACACGAACGATGGAACTATAACCTCCTGAATATTGACAACATAACAGTTTTTAGGAAGATCTTCTCCATGTATTTTCTGGTTAGGCGGCGTAGGTAAAAATCGCCTCTAGCAATGACGTTTCCCTAGTCCATTCCAAAAGTCGTATTTTGCTTTCTCATGAGGAGATACGGTATATGAACATCATATAAAAAGAAGATGCTAGAATTAGCAATATAGATTTACGAAGAAAAAAAAATCAAAAAAAACATACTCCATTAGATGTCTTAGCGGAGGTTTTGTCCGTAGATGTGCACGACTTCTCTAGAGATATTGAATGATTTGGTTGGGAATACTTGGTAGAGTTTTGCATAAGATTAGGAGGCGCTTCTTAGATCCAAGGGTTGTTATGTGAAGGAGACTTCCCGCAGAAAAGTAGTTGGTTGTGAATTGCGGTAGGGTTAGCATAAGATTAAAAGAGTTATTAGTTACTTTTAAAAGTTACACATGTTTCTATTTTTCTAGGTTCTCTAATTTACACTTGGATCGGTGATTCATATAATTGATAGACTTGGTTTATGTATATTCGACTTACAAATCAAACAAGCCAAGCAACTAACCTTCTTTATCTGTAAGTAACGGGTGGAAAAGATTCATATAATTGATCGTTCTAGACGTGGTTATTTCATTTAAGAATGAGAATATGTTCTTTAGAAGCTTTATTACTAGAATGAAGCCTACATGTCCTCATAACTCTTTGGATGCTTAGGATGCTTGGGCAGCTTTGAAGTTGTAGGGTTCTCGACTTACTACTTTGAAAGTTACAGTCTCTTGTTATTCTTATGATTATGGCTGGGTATTATCCATTCCAAAAGTCGTATTTTGCTTTATCATCGATTAATGGAAGAGATACGGCATATATATGAACATCATATAAAAAGAAGATGCTAGAATTAGCAATATAGATTTACGAAGAAAAAAAATCAAAAAAACATACTCCATTAGATGTCTTAGCGAGAGTGATTTACTGAGTAGATGTGTACGACTTCTCTAGAGATATTGAAGGATTTGGTTGGGAATTCTTGGTAGAGTTTTGCATAAGATTAGGAGAGACTGCTTCTTAGATCCATGGAATATTCCCTTAAGAAGGGTTGTTACGTGAAGGAGACTTCCGCAGAAAGTAGTTGGTTGTGAATTACTGGTAGGGTTCTGCATAAGATTAAAAGAGTTATTAGTTACTTTTGAAAGTTACACATGTTTCTATTTTTCTAGGTTCTCTAATTTACACTTGGATCGGTGATTCATATAATTGATAGACTGGTTTATGTATATTCGACTTACAAATCAAACAAGCCAAGCAACTAACCTTCTTAGCAGGTTCGTAAACTGAACACCAAACTTTGGCCAAGGAATCGCTTTTCCAAGAGTTTGCCCTAATGTTTCCATACCAGAAAATCGTACGGGTAGACAGAAATTCGGTTTTATTACTTCATCAATCAGGATTTTGTGGCAATCAACCTCCAACCCATCCTTTCCATGTAATTGTTGTTTTCTTAATGCGAGAAAAGCTCTACCTCTAGCAAGGACGTTTGCCTTAGACACAGTTCGTCAAAAAGGTTGCACCTTCTACCTGCGGAAATATATGGCATATGAACATCTTCAAGCGAAAACTTCAAAACAAATTGAGATTTAAAATGCATGTAAAAATAAAACAGAGATCCGGAGAAACGCTTTAGTTGTCGCCATCCAATATTGGCTCCGACTAGGTGGATCTTTTGACGTCACATCCAGTATGTTTCCCGAATTTTGTTGACTTACCTGCAGTAGTAGAGTAATATTCCATATTCGGGTGACAAATATGCCAAATTCCACCGTGAATGCGAAGACACAGATGAATAGGTAACAAATATACAAGGTTCTCCAAAATACACCCTAGCATCCGTGATTCATATAGTAGTTGATGGCATATTTCAGACTCATATGGTCTTAAGATCATGTAAGCGGGTTTAAAACACATACCTTCGGAACTTTTTCGAGATATTGCGATACGAGATTGGCTTAGTTGAGTAGATCCGGTGATTTCATGACCTCGGAATGTTTTGGTTGACTTACCGCATCGAGAAAATTGAAATGAAAGTTGTACCTTCTTTTTGCAGTGAAACCATTTAAGCAAAATGCACAACTGACTCACAATCAAATAGCTAACCACATAGCTCGTTTTATAAGGTTCTCTAAAATATACACTAACATCCGTGATTCATATAGCTGATAACATATTCGTCTCTTATATCAAACAAGATATATATATATAAAACTGGTTTGTGTAAAAACATATCCAATGACTTAATAAAGCAAACAAGATATATATATATATATATATATATATATAACTGGTTTGTGTAAAAACATATCCAATGACTTAATAAAGCAAACAAGCATAGCAACCAACCTTTTGATCCAAGATGGTTTGATTTGATGGCCAACTAATTTCAGCATCACCAACATCTTTTAAAGTTTTTATCCCAGAAGATGTGCCAAAGGGTAATTTGATGGTTTCATTTAGTACTTCACTAACCATGACGCTATAGCATGTAACCTCACCCGTCATTCCTGACTTCATTTTATAAGATACCTTCTTTGAAGAGTAAGCTCTACCAATGGCAACAATGTTGTCCTTTTCTCCAAACCAAAGTTTGCATCCTATGCCCTGCAGAAACACAAGGCGCATGAGAGATAGTAAATGGAATATTGAAAATTTAAACGCGTTGGAAAACCATACATCAATGAAAACTTTTTTAGATGGCACATTCTGAGATTCCCCAGTGGATGGAGGAGACGAAGACTTCTTTTTTGATACTAAAGATGGCGGGGATTCAGTAGAAACGGTCGGCGTTTTAGTACAAGGAGAGTCCGCTTTGCGGATCCTTTGGTGCTTTCGGATGACTTCGCGGACCGGATTTCCCATGTTTTTTGGATGTTTCTTAACTGATTCTGGACCTATGTTATTCTTAGATCGATTGGAGGCGTTGCTAGGTCCTGCATCCTGTGATTGTAGTTGAACAAATTGTTTGAAAAAATCAAATACTGTCTGCCAATTTTTTAAAAAAATTACACAACCTAATCAAAACTCAGTTCACTTACCTCTCCTCCGGACTTAACGATCTTTGTTGCCCACAATTTTCGCAATGTCGACTCCTTGAGATAACAAGTTTTCAGTTAATTTCTGATACGCATTTTTAGTAGACTCTAATTATTTCTCCTTAGCTTTCAGCTTTTCACGCAGTTCATCGTTCTCTTTCGAGTGTCTTGGTTTTCTACCATTTGGAAAGTAAAGGGTTGTCGTCACTCCAAAGCCAGCCCCTTGACACGTCCACCCTTATCCGGGCCGATCGCAACTGTTAGGGCATCCTCGTTATGACCAACCGTTAGAGTTCCCTCTCGAATCATCTTCCGCTTCTCTTCCTGTTCAAATAATGTGTTAAATTCTGATTTAAACCTTGCGCAATTACATTGCACTTACTTTGGTTAAAAACATGAGGAATGTAAAGTTTCTGTTTTCTCACAACTTCAGATGTCTTCTTCCTTACAAACTCGTCTGGAACAATTCCGTCTTTGTTTTCGCGTGCTCTTGCCCACATGAAGCACCGGTCTTCAAGATCTTCTTCGACAACTTTTCCGCTTTGGACCTAGTAGTTACCAGAAACAAGTAAGGATTTACATCCGCACAGATATTAACTGTGTAAAACAGAAAACCTATTCCAAAGCATCTAATGTGACAAAAGTATTGATTGGTGTAAGAGGACACATCCCTATACCGTTTTAAGTTTCTGCATATATGAGACACGCAACACGACATACAAAACAGATATGGCCGGTTTTACTGTGCAGTGTATAATAAATAAGACAACAGACTTACTAATTTTAGTTTTAATCCCGAGTATCCTCCTCGTCCCGTCCGATGTGGGAACTTGGATTGTGATATTGCCTCTTTTCCCCTCTCCGAATTTTTCTTGCAGAGGAAATAAAAATAACTTCATTAGTATGCTGGGATAGACAATAAGAACGAAACACAAATTAGAAAAAGCAATGTGTATTCCATACCTTAAAAATAGGCAATTTTAGTACATGATTAAGGTAATTGTCCCAGTTTTCTTGGTCCATTACCGTTTCGTACTTTTTGGGGAAAGTTCTTAGTTTGTGCGGCATTTCCAGGAAGGGTTTTACATGATTTTTGTACAATTTCTCCCACATATTTTCTTTTGTTGTTGAAGGGACTTCCTTCCAACATAAATGTTTTATGCCAACCATATCACGGACCAAATAGCCTAGGTAACTACTGAATTCAATTCTATGGTAACCAATAGGCCGGAACATTTTGTCAAATTCAATATCCCTTCTTTTGGCATTTTTATCCGAGAAGTATCTATGCAGCTTCAACATTCTTGTCATTCCCCTCTCTTTTATGATCACTTCTGTAGAGTCTTCTTGTTGTGGATGCTTTTCTGCTTCTGGAGCATTTTCCAATTCTTTTTCTTCTAACACCTCCAAATCATCATTTTCAGAATCTTCTGACTCTGGAAATAACCGAGGCAACATATGAAACCATGTGATGTTTAAGTAGAAACAAGTAAGTACAAGGTTTCGCACATTACCTGTTAAGTCTTCAAATCTAGCAGTGTGGAGCATATGTTCACCATCATCGTCATCTGATTGTACAATGTCATCATGACTCTCATCTAAATCCATCGTTTCTTCATCAGAATCCACCTCATAATCTGATTCCCTCCATTGGTCGTAATCATCATCTTCTCCCATGACAAAAGTTGTGTAGGTACGTGCATCTTAGTTAGTAATTTGAGCTTATTTTGGAAAATATTAGCTAAACCTAACAGGATAGGCAACATTTGTTACACCTATTTTCTATTATATGAAAAGAAAACAAACATGAACTCATTGATGCATGTAACTTGAGGCTAAAACATCACTGCAACACACAAAATATCCTCATGATTATTGTGTTATCCACAAAGCGAAAGGTACTAGGTTAAACGGTCTTATATAACTTTTTGTTACAAAAGCCTAGAGCACTAAAGCACCAGATAGTGATTATCCATTTTTAGCTTGAAGATATAGTCAAATTGGCCAACCAGCAACATGGTATTATTACAAGTGGCAACTTTAAATGCAGACGTTACAGGCTAGCCAAGTAACGGAGACTCAAATGATTAAATCTTGAGAAGCCTTGTATATAAATATGATTGACACAACATCGTCGATCAAAGTAGAGTTATTAACTCTCAATCAAAATCCAACCCAAACAATAACAAAAACCCTAGAAAAAAATTAGCATCGTTAAGTTTTTTATTTATTTTTATTTTGTAAAACCTAACTAACTAGTAAAGCCTAACTAAGTAACATGAAAGAAAGATCCTTACCTAAATCTTATAATAGTTCATGCATGTAACTTAAGCCTAAAATATTATTGTTGTAACAAAATGAAATCACATCTCATCGTACAACCCGTGATTGTCATTAATTTGTTCTTTGATACAGTTAGAATAAAAACCCTAATCATGCTTTAACTAGTAAACCTATAAGATCTAACATCTGATTCCATGAGATGAAACAAAATATCTAACATAAATTTAATATTCATTCGATAATGGGTTGTAGAAATAATACCAACAACAAAGATCGAGTTTAAAGAGGTAGATTCCTTATAAAGATTAGAGATAGTAATAGAATAAAAAACCCTACTCATGCTTTAACTAGTAAACCTATAAGAAGTGATAGAATAAAAACCCTAATTATGCTTTAACTACTAAACCTATAAGATCTAACATCCGATTCCATGAGATCGAACAAAAAATCTAACATCAATTTAATATTCATTCGATAATGGGTTGTAGAAATAATACCAACAACAAAGATCGAGTCTGAAGAGGTAGGTTCCTTGTAAAGATTAGAGATAGTAGTAGAATTATGATTTCATAGAGGGAATGAATCGAGTAATACAAAGCGAAAAAGTAGATCGAACTCATCTTTCTTTTTCTTTTTGGAATTTAACCAAACCATCAAAGTAGGGGAATTGATTTTCCTTTTGAAATCATCCATAAAGAAAATCCATTTTCATCACCCGCCAAACAAAAGATTTTTGGTGTTTTTCTTTTTTTATTTCCAAATTTTTGATGTGTAACCAATATGGTTAGTTTCCTTATTTTATGAGAGAATATATCGTAGACAGTTATGATAAAATTGTTTCCCAAAATTTTCGAAATTTTGTTTATGATCTCTAACCAACTCGAGAAGAGGCTATAGAAAAAAAATTACTTTCCTATTTCGAATAATATTTACCTTAATAATTTTAAGCTGGGTTGTCTCCTGTATTATTCTTGGTTTAGGGAGGAAACGTATGAATTATTGGTGGCACCTATGTAGGAAACGCATACAGTAAGCTAATAAAGATAAATAAACTAAACCCATCCATTTTCATGTTCATCATTTCCAGAAAACATAAAAGTTCAACATGAATCATTCATCACATAAATGTCAACCTATCTATCAGCGTAAAAAGCCTCCATCTAGTGCAGTACTTAAAAATAAATAAAACCACCACTTTGAAAACAAAATGGAAATCAAAAACTGGTTCTTTGTCGATTCATCCAATTCCACGCAAAGATCATTATCATTAACATCGTCGTATAGCAAGATTACTTTACTTTCAATAGCACTTTACTTGTTCAAACTCGTATTTTTGTTAAAAGTATTTGCAAGGAGATAATAAGATCAGACCTAAAGTGATAAATTGATTCTTATTGTTTACATGGGGGAAAAATGTATTTTTCTACATTTCCTCCGTTCTTTCAGCTAATTATATTTATTTTTCCAAAAGAATGCACACCTCATAACTAAATAAATTTGCAAGAATATATTGCATTATGTAAAGTCTATGAACTTGTAAATAATTATTTGATTTATTTCATGATTCCAATACCTAAATAATAAAAGAATTCATAAACATCACCTTCTTCTAAATGACAAAATTAGCAAACGAAACAAGAAACGAAAACAACTTTCAAAGCGCGCGTCCACAAAATGAAATCAATAAATCAAACCATATCATCAAAAAAAAAAAAAAACATATCAAATGAACCATCCCCATCTTCAAACAATTCTTCTTGCAATGCTAAGGTGAACCTGATCACTCCAACCAGCAGGCTTGGGCGCCTTGTCATCCTCAGATTTGTCATTTTCTGCTTGATCAGGCTCCACATGCTTGTTAACTTTTGGATTATTATCTGCCATATCCGGAACATCGGGACGATCTTCATCAATAATTTTAATAATAGAAGCAGGAGCATCATCATTCACAGTAGGAACATCAGCATAATCGAAAACATCAGCATCCTCATCGCTACTGATTACAGCGTCCAGAGGAACACCAGGAATAACATCAGCATAAATAGGAACATCATCATTGTCAACACTACTGACAACAGAACTAATAACAACGTCGAGAGGAACACCAGGAACAATAGTTATTCCGTCCACAGTAATGGTAATCCTCAATTTACGAGGACCAGCCATCAGTCGAGGACATTTTTGGATCCTCTCTTCAGTTTCATCTATACAGTCCCTCTTAGCAGAACTCATTTTCCTCTTAATACTCTATGTTAATTTTTTCTATACTTGTTGTAATTTATATATATTTCTAAGGAAAACCCTAATTTCTTAGGTTTTCCATCATTATCTTAAATCACCTATTCTTTGGTATTTACATCGAATATTGTAGCAATATAAGGAGATATGGAATGAATATTTTCATGTTTATCTAATTTCCTGACCGGTTGTCAGCCGACACAAATATAATTACACTTTCTTACTACTCAAAATATATAATGAAGCAAGGGCAAGAAAGGATCGATCCCACAGAGAGGTCTAGGTTGTCAAATTGTTTCGGTTCCCTATAAATAACACCGGTAGTTTTGTGATTTTATGTAATAAAATAAAATAAAAGCAAATAAAGAAAAGTAAACGAATCAAATTACGGATGAGAAAGTATTGGTCATGGATTTCGTCTTCAATCACAAACATGTTTTCAACACAATAACTAGAATTGATATTTTAATCTCAACTTTTATCAAAGACCCTAGAATACCTTGATCGCAAGTATATCCCGCAAATCTCCTCATGTCATCAACAAACACATTAAAAGATGCGAATATGAATTCTATCTAAAGGAACAACCTAACGTGTAAAAGCACTAATCAAGTTTAATTCCCTAGATGCATTAGGTTCTATGAAATCAGGCCAATCAAAGCAATCGAACGTGTAAAAGCACTAATCCGATTTAACAAAGGTTATGGTTCACATATGATCATAGAATATATCACTACAAACTATAATCATATTTATGCTACTTGTAATCAGGAATCTATCACTTTTGCGTATAATAAATCCTAATCTAGCAAGAGAGATGAAAACAAACTCAATCGATTCGCGACTCGACTAACAAGCATTCAAATCATGTAACAATATTGATGGTGAATCATAAACGATAATATGAGAGAAAACTAATTTATTGCACAAAAATTCATGTTTGGAAATTCAACTTATTCCATAACCAATAATAAAACTCTAGCTCATATTCATGGAGTTCATAACAAGAAGAAAGAGAAAAGACTTCATGGTGTAAACCCTAGAAAACAAAGTAGAGGCCAAAAAGATGATAAGATATTAGATTAAAAGATCTCCCAAAAGTTGTACCTAAGCTTCCCTATATATAGAGTTTTATAACCTCTTCTTGAAGAAACTAGGAAACCTAGCAAAAATAGGAAAGAGCACCTCCTTAGGAATTGTGTCCCATGCATCAAACCCCGTGCAATTGGCTTGCCAAACTCCTGCCAAAATTCCAAATATCATTCACGTCCAAGGCTGGTCGAGAAAATGTAGTCGCAATTATCCAAACGGTGCAAAGTCCAAAGTCCAGCCCAAAACATCATTAGCCTATAAATGGCCTGTCAGTTCCGTGGAACTGACAGGGTAAATTTTATTCCTCTTCTTTCACGGCCAACTTCTCTTCATGAACCAGCCTTTTCATCACTGCCGTATCTCTCTGAGCCTCTTCTTGTTCCATCACAGTAGCTAACTCGAGATCCACCTTCTCTGTGTTGTTCCAGCGAGCAACCATTGCTTATATAACTACACAAACTCGAGCACGTTCAATCACATCCAACTTCATCTCGTCTCTGCCAACAGCTTTATCATCTAACCTCGAACACTGAAAAATATATTCGTTCTTCCCTGTCGAGCTCCATAACATGTCACCAATGGCAGCAGCAGCATATTACTTCTCCGTCTCGTCTCCGGCATCATCATCTCTCATTCATCAGCACCATTCCATCTTCTCTATCTCTGTAATCTCATCTCATTGTTCCATCGTCACTGTCAGTGCTCGAGAAATCCTAACTGCCATCGACCTTAACTCGTTACCACTGCCATGATCACGAGTGTCACCCGCAACCATTGTTCCATCGTCACCAGCTAAGACTGATCCTTATCCCTTGTCATTACTCGAGTAAAATCACAGCAAGTCTGTTAATCACCGAGAACCATCGAACCACAGCTTCATAAACCCCCTCATCTCCACAGCGTCATTCATTCTCCTCGTTCGAACTCCATGTCTGCCATCTCGTTCAGTTCCCTGTACAACCCAAGCTCCATCATCACAACAAACTCGAGTCCTTAAATTTTCATCATCGATATCACAGACTACTGCCATGATCACTCCCTGAACTTACTCGTCATTGGCAGCAGCGATCAACCATCATACCCTGTTTTCTCTCGAGTTCACGACAGCAGCAACAGTTCGAGCTTCCCACTTCTCTTTATCTTCTGTCGATCACCATGACATCTTCTAACTCCATCTCTCACTCGTCCCTGCCATCAATGTACAGCTCCAGCTCCATCTGACTGCAACAGACGTGCATGACTCTGTTTTGGTATCGGAGAAGATGATGACAGTCCCGTGTTTGGCGCCTTTACTATTATTTGTATTATGGCCTCCCCCAGTAAATGAGTTGACTGCCTTTAGCAGTACCTTTAAACCAGTACACCCCTTAACAGAATGACTGCCCCTTAACATACAATGGGGGTGCCAATAACACTTCCCTTCAAAATGACCATTTTGCCCTTAGTCTTCCAAGTTCTTGTTTTGCTCATAACTTCTTCATACGAACTCAGAATGACTCCGTTCTTTCGCCATTGTCTTCATCTTCTCGTCCTCTACACAATAAAAAACAGAAATCTTGTATTTGAACGAGTTCCAATTGGTCTTTGGCCCTTCTTCACTTGTGACTTCACTTTTGTAGCTATTTTCACTTCTTTTGGATCCAAATGACTCCATTGCACCTAATAAACTCAAAAGTAAACATAAGATACATAATTTACAAGAAAACTCGCAAAGAAAGCATAAATACTAGATAGTAAATTAGGTGTTTTAGACACCTATCATTTCCTTTTTAATCTAATATACATAACGAACATAACAAACTAAAATAAATTATGATCTCATAAGATATATGGAACGAATATTTTCATATTTATCTAATTTCCTTTTTAATTTAATTACCTAGGTCGGTTGGGGTGGCCCGGCCGGCTGGACCATAGGTGTAACGCAAAAAAAGGAAAAAACCAACAGGGGGTTAGTCCTCGAGTGATTTGTGGGGAGTTGAGTGTATTTCAAATCTTGGGGATTTTGAGAGAGTTTGAGAGAGTTTTGTGTTTTTGAGTTCAGGGAGTTTGGGGGAGTGTGGGGAGTTTGAATGAGTTTGTTAGAGGGAGTTTGGGAGAGTTCACTCCTAACTCCTAACTTATTTCCTTTAGTTTACAAGTTTGGACTTTAATGATTTCCAACTCATACTAGCTACTTGTGCAGGGTGTAACCATTTTTAGTATGCACACCTCATTTCCCTTTAAGTGGTGGCCTAACCATTTGGCTTGCTAGCTACTAGCCTGCTACGAAAGGTTTGACCATAAATAAACAACAGGTTAATCTGCTAGCCTGAAATCAGTTCTGACTTGATTAACTAAACACAAATTGAGATGAATATTGGAAAAAAAAAAAAAGAGTTAACAAAACATGGTGAGACCCTAAACAATAAAAATAGGGTTTTTACTTTTAAAACTAATATCAAAACAATCAAAATAGTAACAATCAAACAAAACAATCGGAGATTAGAGAAGAAAAAAATAGATGAAAAAAGCATACCTGAAGCTGAAGCGTTTCCTCCTCCTCCTAATATTTTTCTCTAACCAAACTCCCTCCCAAATCTCTACTCCTATGAGAGATTTGTGCACAGGCAAAAATGCACTATCAACTCTCCAGAACTCCCCAAAACAATCATGTTAATGCACGAAATTGAACATTTCAACATAGAAAAAAATCCAAACACCAAAACAAAAACAAAAAAAAATCAAGGAAAAAAAAAAGCAACATAAATAACCCAAGGAACAAATCGTACATTTCAGCATAGAAAAGAATCCAAATACCAAAAAAAAGAAAAACACAACTGCAAGAAAAAAAGCTACATAGATAAGCCTAGGAATGTGTTAGTGGCATGGACATCATGAGTACATGTTTCCGATTGTCCACCAAAATTCTTCAACGAGACAGCGCTCCTCATGTGAGGAATAATTGCAACCCTTGTTTCCCACGGTAGTGCCCCCCAAATTTCCGTCCAAGTTCTGGTGAGTGTATTGTAACGTGAGAAACGCCTATTACGCCAAAATAAGAGTTCCTTGTTATTTTTAAAGGCTACCGGGTTATGACTCGGCCATTCATCCTCTTTAAAGAAAATGCTTATCTCATAATTCCAATTCCATTCCCCGCCAAGTGCCCATGTATGAATATTTTCTTTGGAAATGGGAGCCCAAAAATCTATTCGAGGCCGATCAATTCCCTCATGGATGTAGTAAAATAAAATGCGAACTCCGAACATGACCATCCCAAGTGATGGGTAAGTATTTATCCAAAATTCACTCCCAGGAATATGATGCGGAGGTGGAAAATGTTGATGGAACGTCTCGGTGTCCAAATTGAAAGATATTATGCCAATATCTTGCTGACAACAATCTATCCAAAAAATACAACCATGTGCGTACACACCTGAACTCCGAAAAGTATAAGGAATCTACCATGCTATGTTCCTCCATCCCCTCTTGTCTCCTAAAGTGTGTATTTGTACTTTACCATCCATGTGAATTCGAACTACCTTATACTCATTGGTACGTTGACAGTATCCGAAACCCCCAATTACGTTGTATCGTGGATACCACGAAAGTACTTGATCCGGTGCAATTGGGCTGCATAGTTGTGGCAGATGGAGGTGGTCACCAGTTTCTGGATTCATAATATATACACGATCTTGTATGTCGTGGTGTGAAACATAAAAACAAACCAGGCCATTGCAAGATCCAACTATTGGGTGCAACATAGTCCAATCATCATGGGTTCCATCATTCGGAGCATCATGATTGTTGGATGTTACGATCGGGCTGAAATATTCCTCTCTATAAAAGAGTTGGGTAACTTTATCTTTCCCCATTCTTGGTGTGACACCAAAAAGGAATCCAATTCTTTTGTCCCCAAGGATAGTATTCCATTCTTTGCATACACATTTGCTTGCTAAAACGATTTACGTAGTTAGAGGCGCTGAAGTATCTCGGTAGTTAATTCCGGCAACATATCCATCACTATTATACTGATGAAAGATTATCAAAAAAAAATAAAAAAAAATTTACAAGCTTTTAGGATTTTCTTATTGTGAATGCTACAAGCAAATACGAGTATAAGGCTTATATATATATATATATAGACATCCAATAAACCTGTTGGCGAATGGTCACGTCAGTCTAGGACGTTTTTGGATCCTCTCGTCAATTTCATATCAACAATCCCTCTTAATACTCTATGTTAGTTTTTTTCTATGCTTGGTGTAATTGAAAACTCTAATTTTTTAGGTTTCCATCATTATCTTAAATCACGATTCTTTGGTATTTACACCGAATATTTCAATTTCCATATTACTAAAAAATTAGATATTGTAGCAGTATAATGAGATATGGAATGAATATTTTCATGTTTATCTAATTTCCTTTTTAATCTAATATATACATTACAAACATAACAAACTAAAATAAATCATGATCTCTTAGGAAATACCCAAATAATTTTTCTACTTTTCGACTGATTACCTAGGTGGGTTGGGGTGACCCGGACGGCTGGACCATAGGTGTAACGCAAAACAAGGAAAAAAACCAAAGGTTGGCTAGTTAAACAATGACCCAAACTTAATTGTACATTTTCAACATAGAAAATAATCCAAACACAAAAAAAAAAAAAAAACACAACTACAAGAAAAAAAAAAAGCTACATACCCAAGGAATAAATTGTACATAGAAAAAAAAAACAAAAAAAAAAAAAAAAAAAAAAAAAAAAACAAAAAAAACACAACTACAAGAAAAAAAAAAGCTACATAGATAACCCAAGGAATGTGTTAGTGGCATGGACATCATGAGAACATGTTTCTGATTGTCCACCAAAATTCTTCAACGAGACAGCGCTCCTCATATGAGGAATAATTGCAACCCTTGTTTCCCACAGTCGTGTCCCCCAAATTTCCGTCCAAGTTCTGGTGAGTGCATTGTAACGCAATAAACGCCCATTCTGCCACAATAGAAGGTCCTTGTTTTTTCCAAAAGCTATCGGGTAATAGGTCGGACACCTTTCATCCTCATACTTTTCCAAGAAAATTATTATCTCATAATTCCAATTCCATTCCCTGCCAGGTGCCCATGTATGAATATTTTTTTTGGAAATGGGTGCCCAGAAATCTATCCGGGGCCGATTAATCCCCTCATCACAGGCCTCATGGATGTAGTAAAATAAAAGGCGAACTCCGAACATAACCATCCCAACTGAAGGGAATTCACTCCTAAGAATATGATGCGGGGGTCGCGAATGTTGGTGAAATGTCTCAGTGTCCAAATTGAAAGAAACTATGCCACAATCCTTCCAAAAATACAACCATGTGCGTACACACCTGAACTCCGAAAAATATAAGGAATCTCCCATGCTATGTTCCTTCATCCCTTCTTGTCTCCTAGAGTGTGTATTTGAACTTTACCATCCATGTGAATTCGAACTACCTTATACTCATCGGTACGTTGACAGTATCCGAAACCCCCAACCACAGGATACCAAGAAAGTACTTGATCTCGTGCAATAATTGGGATGCATAGTTGTGGCAAATGTAGGTGCTCACCGGTTTGGATTCATAACATATACAGGATCTTGTATGCCGTGGTGTGAAACATAAAAACAGACCAGACCATTGCAAGATCCAACTATTGGGTGCAACTTAGTCAAATCTTCATGGGTTCCATCATTCGGGCGTCGTGATTGTTGGTCATTACGATCGGGCTGAAATCTTCCTCTCTATAAAAGAGTTGAGTAACTTCTTTCCCTATTCTTGGTGTGACACCAAAAAGGAGTCCAATTCTTTTGTCCCAGAGGATAGTATTCCACTCTTTGGAAACACATTTGCTTTCTAAAATGCTTTGCAGTTTGGAGGTCTTTGTAGTATCTCGGTAGTTAATTCCGGCAACATATCCATCACTATTATACTGATGAAAGATTATTAAAAAAAAAAAAAAAAAATTTTACAAGCTTTTAGGATTTTCTTAATATTGTAGAATGCTACAAGCAGATATGAGTAATGCTTATATAGACATCCAATACACCTATTGGCGAATGGTTGCGTCCTTGATGAGCAGGCATTATTAGAAAGGTCGCGCCTTTAATGAGCATGCGGACAAGTAACGCATATTTGCATGTTTTATCTTTGAAAGGTCGCGTCCTTTAATGAGCAGGCAAGTAAAGCATATTTGCCCGTTTTATAGCTTAAACCTATAACTGAATTTTTATTTAAAAGCAAGCAAAATCTAAAGGATAACCATTACGTCATAAAGTAGTTATCCAATGAGACATTGGAGAGTTCCTATATTTTAGGCCACATAGGATTTTTGTGTTTTAAGAAAAAAAAACTTCTCCAATCTTTTTTATTTTATTTTATTATATTATTGGATAAATATTATTACATGAAACTAGTTGGAAGCCTAACAAGCTAAGCTCCAACGACATACTACTACATTAATTGAACAGGTTGTTGTGTTAACCTACCAGCAAGCCTCATGGGTAACCTAGCCAAGAGATCCGAAACGGCGGGAGGGGGGGCTGAGATTGTGTCACAAGGGGGGCAAGCTAACACTACCTTCCATGTTAATTCTGCAATATTACGCCATTGGGGACTCGAACCAGGACCTCCTGGAGCGCATTAAACTTTGGGAAACGGGGATGACCAGTGAGCTAGGGCCTGTTCTCCAATCGAAATTTCAAAGATAAATGTCTCCAAATAACCCAAAAAAGAGAGTGGTTCCAAACCATCAAAAGGCAAGACCCAGAAAAGAGAGTGGCATCTCAAATTCTCACTTCTTTTTACATTTTTCTTTTCCCCTCTCGGATTTTATTATAATGAACACATAAAAGTCTCCCTATAGATTCGAAAAATTTATAACCATAAATAAAACTGGAATACAGAAATGCCTCCCTATATACCAAATTGACCACCATAAAAGAAAACCCCCCTCTAAATTCGGCCGTGAGTGTCTACGTCCACTTTACCGTCCACTTGAATTCGAACTACTTTGTGTAGATAGGCATGCACATTAGCGAAGAGTACATGATTATGATCTATTGTAAGATAAATCATATACTCCATGTACTCGATCAACTTGTTTACGCAATTTTTTCGTGCTATTTTTTCGTATTTAGATAAATCATACTATATACTAAAATCAATGTGGTGTTGTACGCGTATATGAGAATATATTTATCAATATGGAAACTGTTATATTTGTGATTACTCTTTGTGTACGTATTACTCTTTGCAATGATATTTCGTAGTTTTATTCGGACCACAATAGCATTTTCACAAGATGTTCACAAGTTTTTTCTCCGTCCAGGTATCTGAGAATTCATAATGGATCCTAGAGTAATGGAAAAATCTTGGATGTATACCGATAGAACTAAACCGCGTTATCAAGACGGAGTCGATGCATTTATAAAGTTTGCTACGCATACATACCAACAGGACATTGCGAATGGGAAACGTAAACCATACGACAAGGGCAAAGTTAAGTTGCTATGTCCATGTGTGAAATGTCTCAACCTCTATGCGCACAAGGCAAGTAAAGTTAAGTATCATTTATATTCTTATGGATTCATTCAAAATTATGCGGTATGGACTAAGCACGAGAAGGAGATGAGTCATCAAGGTGGACACTTCGGATGGTAATGGCAACACGGTCCCACTCCGATGAACCAACATACCTGCAGAGACAATAGAAATGGTTAGTGCTTTATTAGGAGACAACTTTTCAAAGGATTCGAGAAGATGCAACGGATATTTCGAAGATCTTGGGAAACCCCTATACGAAGGATGTGCCGATTTTACAAAGATATCGTAATGTGTGAACTGTTTAACTTTGAAGAGCAAGCACGGAGCTTCCGACAAGTTATTTAATGAACTTCTACCATTGTTAAAATCCATGCTCCCTCCAGGAAATGAGATGATGAAAAGTACATTTGAAGCTAAGAAGGTGATGAGAGATTTGGGTTCAGGTTATGAAAAGATACATGTATGCATCAATGACTGCAAATGTTTATGAAAAAATGTTGCATTAGCATGTGATAATCATGCGATTTTAGTCCGATAAGCTTTCGATCTTTTCGATTCACCAGTGTTGAAAAGTTTGAACAATACCCTTGTGGAACCTTTATCTCGGATAATGTTGCACTGAGAACTTGTCCTTTTCCTCAGGGCTTAATGAGTGACATGTCGCCTTTAGTATATATCCCCTTTGCCATTTTCCCAGGTTTCAACTCGTCTCTAAAACCCATCTCCTTGGGTCCATTCGAGCGAAAGGTGGTCTTTCGACTTAAATTCATTGTTCAACAATGTTCCAACGATACTCTCGCATACATTCTTTTCGACGTGCATGAAATCTATGCAATGGTGGACAACATGATACCGCCAAAGAGGGGAGGAGCCGAACCATATATTGAACTTTTTCCAGTAGCGCCTTTCGGTCTCCTTATCCTTCCCCTTCTCCTTCCCCTTCCCCTTTTTTGGGGCGATGGTCTTTTCGATTCTCTTCATCTTTCCACCTCTTCCAGGGTTATCCTGCACGAATTCCACCACAATATTCGTCCGTACCTTTCCCCATTTATTCTTTATAGACTTTACCTCATTGTATATTTGTGACGGGTCATAAGTTCCGAGCCTCTTAGTTTCATCTTTTCCGTTGAACCCCTTCGATGTCTCGAATGGATGATTGTATGGTAGGTATCTTCTATGCCGGTATAAACCTCTTTTCTACAATGTTTTAGCGACATAGTAAGTATTTCTCCCACACACCTTACGGGCATCTCGTCACCTGGTAGGGAGCGACCACGATGTACCGAGAGCGGGGGTAATCATTTATTGTCCATAAAACAACCGCACGTAGAGTAAACATCTCATGTTTCAGTGCATCAAAACATTGGACTCACTCAAACAATTCCTTGAGATCTTCGACAAACGGTTGTAACATAACATCAATGTCCTTACAAGGCCCCCATCGATAATTAATGACAAAGATGGTGAACTTTCTCTTCATACACAACTCGGCGGAAGGTTGTAAATCACTGCATCGAGGAATTGGCCACACACTTGTCTTTGTTTTTGCATGCCTTTGTTTACGTCAAACCCCGTCACCGAAATGCCTAGCCGCAGATTTTGAGGATCATCACGAATTACGGGATATCTTTCATCTATATTTTTCCATCTTGGTGAGTCCGGGATGCCGTAAAACACCCTCTTCTTTCTTTCTCGTGTCGTGCCACAATAAATATTCGACAATTCTCTTTGATTGAAATAGCCGTTTCAGTGTTGGGATAATTGGGAAATACCACAAGACTTTTGCCGGAATTTTTTCATAAACCTCGTGGGTGGTGTCGTCAACTTTCCATCTTGATTCCCCACAGGAGGGACACTTGATGTGATCCTTGTAATCCTTCCTATAAAGAATTTCTGTAAGTATTCCTGTAAATGTTTTTTGGCTGAATATTGCATATGTTTCTCATGGATAAACAGTTAATGCTAGTGGTGCTGATTTTGGATTTGATAGTGTTGGTTTTAAAGACAATGATGTTCAATTGAATGTATATGTGGTTCGGGTTATTGTATTATGCTTGGTTGAGTGGGTCATTGTGTTTAATTTTGGTTTTGAGCTTGATATGGTGACTATAGTAAATAGCAGGGGGAATTTGAAAGGGGGTTATCATGAAGGTTTGAAATTGTTTTATGGGATTAATAGTTTTATCTGTGCATTCATATGAACTACTCCAACTGGTAGCATAGGCAACTTTGAAGTTATAGAGATAAAATAACATATTAGTACAGGGAATGCTTGAGAGAGCAATGAAAAATCTTACCGAAATGCGGTTGTGGTAGCCGAGAGGAAATTTTGATAGCACACATAGTCCAGGAGTATGATCTTTTAGAAACCAAATTGCAGACTCCCAAAGAAGAATGCACACTATGGACACACATACTCTAGCGTGTCCAAAGAAGATCTTTTTTGGCCACACTTTCAACTTGGTGTGTTTATTTAAATGTTGAGTAGTTCAACCAGTCTAGTATTTTCAAAACACGATCATGAACATCTAAAGATGGGCAGCTTGTTCGATTGGTACGTTATCTAAATCCTTCGAGGTCATGCGTTCGAATATGGGCGAAAGATTTTTATTAATTTTTTAAAACGAACTTTTTCGCCACGCTATAAAAGGGGCGTGTCTATAGAACGCACACTATGGACACACATATACTAGCGTGTCCAAAGAAGAACTTTTGGCCACACTTTCAACTTGGCGTGTTTATTTAAATGTTGAGTAGTTCAACCAGTCTAGTATTTTCAAAACACTAATCCTAAACATCTAAAGATGGGTGACTTGGTGGATTGGTACGTTTTCTAAATCCTTCGAGGTCATGCGTTCGAATATGGGCGAAAGATTTTTATTAATTTTTTAAAAATGAACTTTTTAGCCACGTATAAAACCGGCGTGTCTATAGAACACACACTATGGACACACATATACTAGCGTGTCCAAAGAAGGAAATTTTGGCCACACTTTCAATGGAGCGTGTCTATATGTCCTACACTATGGACACGCATATACTGGCGTGTCTATAAATCGTACACTATGGACACGCTGGTATAGGCGTGTCCAAAGAAGAACTTTTTGGCCACACTTTGAATTTGGCGTGTCAATCAATCATACACTAGGGACACGCACTTTAAATAGCGTGACTAACCTTTTGGACACGCCACAACTACCTAATGTGGCCATAGACTGGTCTATAAACACGCCCAATACCTAATGTGGCCATAGACTGGTCTATAAACACGCCCAATCAAAAATTTGAAGTTAACGTGACTAAACGGTTGAAATTTTGACACGCTAGTAGCCATGGCGTGGCTGAAAGCACTTATATGAACACACCCATTGAACATGGCGTGTCTATAGGGTAGAAGTATACCCTATAGACACGCCAAAACCAAAAAGGCGTGACAGGGAAATTTATATTTGGCGTGGCTAAAGGCCATTTCTGTACTAGTGGGGACTAATGCACGACTTAGATAAAGCGCACCAATGGTCTAAGAAAGGACTAAACCTCACACTTGGTCCGACAAATCACGATAGTCTCCGTGCAGGGTCGATACGGGATCATGCAAGTGTAAATTTTGACTAATTCAAAGAACAAGATATTTCACACGAACGATAATCTAAAAGGGAGTACGCATATAACACACGGAAAATAACACAAACAGCATATCTATAAACATCTGGCACAACATACAGAGTAAACAAAACAATACACTCTGGGGAAGACTCCACTAAGTCAAAGAAATGACGATAAAACTGAGTTCGCGCGCCTCAATCGGTCGCGGGCAACAACCAAATCGCCCTCCTGGCGCTCCATCCGGCAACGAGCCACAACAAACGCCTCGGAAGCCTCATCTGCAGCAATCACGTTCTCTACTGAGGGATCGATCTGGCTAGCGCTCAAGCGATCCGCATAAAGAGCCAAAGCTGAGAGATTTGTGGACAAGTATAGGCAACAGACAGCAAGATACTATAACTAGAAAGTAAAGGAACGAATTTTCAGCATAAATGATGTAGTCATGAAGATCGCGCCACACGTTCAGCGCAATGAAAAGGCGGGGAAATTCGCTGCGAATTGGCAAGGTCCTTACATAATTAGTGAAGCTGCAGAAAGCGGATATTACTATCTGAAGCAGATGAATGGCTCACGCATCAATACTCCGATTAATGGTAAATGGCTTAAAACTTATTACGCTTAAGTAACTTAATATACGCCGGATGGCTGAGAAATAATAAAAATAAAGCAATCTTATGTTATACTCTGAGCTACCTTTGATTTCCCGCGCATTACTCAATGACCACTAATAGTCCAAGAAAGGACTAGGCTCCGTGCATGGCTTAGATGAAGTGCACCCGCAATCCAAGAAGGGACTAATGTACGACTTAGATAAAGCGCGCCAATGGTCTAAGAAAGGACTAAACCTCACACTTGGTCCGACAAATCACGATAGTCTCCGTGCAGGGTCGATACGGGACCATGCAAGTGTAAATTTTGACTAATTCAAAGAACAAGATATTTCACACGAACGATAATCTAAAAGGGAGTACGCATATAACACACGGAAAATAACACAAACAACATATCTATAAACATCCGGCACAACATACAGAGTAAACAAAACAATACACTCTGGGGAAGACTCCACTACGTCAAAGAAATGACGATAAAACTGAGTTCGCGCGCCACAATCGGCCACGGGCAACAACCAAATCGCCCTCCTGGCGCTCCATCTGGAAACGAGCCTCAACAAATGCCTCGGAAGCCTCATCCGCAGCCATCACGTTCTCTACTGAGGGATCGATCCGGCTAGCGCTCAAGCGATCCGCATAAAGATCCATAGCATGGAGGTACTGCACTGGGCTAACCTCGAATAATTCCTCACATTCACGAACAAGCCGGGCATTCCCAGTAACAGTAGCTTGCAACAATTCAATCTTTTGCTTTCTAAGAGACAAACATAAAACACTGATTGATTCTTCCATTAAAAATAACACAGGAGGGGAACTTCTGTTTAGAATACACTTAAACTATATAACAAAAAGGGAAAGGAGAACTTCTGCTTACTTGCTTGAACCATTAAAAAAAAAAAAAAAAAAAAAAAAAAAAAGGAGAACTTTTGCTTGAAGCATTAAGGGGAAAGAGAACTTTTTTAAGTCGACTCAGTTATGAGCACGCGACATTGAATGATTTCTTGTTCCACATCTTCCATCATCACAAGCGCCTTTTCACACTGAGTAGTAGCCCGCAGTTAAAGCCACCCGCAAATCTCCTAGCACCTGATCTACCATGTTGGAAGTCTCATTGTTCTCATCGAATGCTTTGCGCGCATTCTCTTGCACAACCAACCTATGAGTCCGCAAAGCTTTCAGTTTATTCTTTAAGACCAGCAACCGCGCCAATTCCACCTGTTTATCTGAAGGATGCACCAAGGCGCGTATCATGCACAAAGACAAGGCATAGCCATGCATACGACGACTCGGTAAATGAGAGGCGAACACATTATATTCCCCGATAACCTGATCAATATCTATCATCATAAGATTTATCTCTCGCAGCAGTCGATCAGCCTCGTGACAGGCGGAAACAACATCATCCAACGCACTCTGGATTCCGAAAGGAACCGGTACGGACACGTGAGTCTTCCGAGTCGTTAGAAATATTTTGTATTGCTTGTCAAACTGAGCACACGCCTTCGTACGGCTTGCTAATCTTTTTCCCCTAATCACTTCTATCTCGGCTCTCATGAGCCGCAAGCGATCTAGCTCGGATCCTGTCTTATAAGGGGATACCAATGATGGCACAGCAGCAAGGATAGCACATAACCATGTAAACCCTCAGCCATATAGAAACTACTAAGCAAAAAACAATGAACAGAGTAAGAAATAGAAATCTCATATTAACACAAACAGTCTATTTATAGGAAATATGTGCACACATTTATTACTTCACAACTACCCCGCACAAAATAAAATAAAATAAAATAAAATAAAATGGGTAGTAACTTCATGCACGGAGCATCGCACGAATTTCAGATAAAGCCGCTTCTACGGACCTCACTGATCGATCTGCCTCAATAAATTGAAAATGAGTAGTCAAGCGACGCTCACGACAGAAACCACGATATTCAAGCAAAGATTCAGGAGGTAAACCGCCTACACTCCGGATATTCATCACCCAATCATCAGCAGCAATAACCCGCTCGTGCCAAAAAGAATTCTCAATACTAAACCTATCTCGCGCAATACACATTACATCCAAAAGGCGACTTAGATACGCTACTTCTAATACTAACCTAACACGATTAGCCATTTGATAAAAGTACACATAAAATAAAACCAATCGAATATCAAGCTTTTATAGATAAAATTCAACTAACATAGTTAATGTTCAACGGATTCCAAAAAAAAAAATTAATTAATTAGGAACGACTAGCTATAAGAGAACGACAATACGCGATATCCTGATCCACATCATGGATCATCAGAAGCGCCTCCTCATATTGAGTAGTAGAAGTAGCATAAGCCTCTTGTACCTCTCTACGCACTTGATAAATTTGAGCCATAATGTCATCAGAAACACGAGTCTTCAATGCCATGTTAAGCGTCTCCTCGTGGTCTTCATAGGACTTACGCGCTTTGTCCAAGTCTATCAGTCGATGAGTCTGCAACATCCCCACTTCATCCTTCAAAATCAATAGACGTGTCAACTCACCCTTCTTGTTAGTAGGATGAACAAGGGCGGATACAACACAAAGAGTCACCACACATCCGCGAAGGCTAGGACCCGCTTGTTGAGTAATAAAAGCACAACAATCAGCTATAGCCCGATCAATATCGGTCATTATAAGGATTGATTCTTGAAACAGTCGCTCGGCCTTGTTTCGAGCAAGAATGGTATCATCCAACAAACTTTGCACTTCCAAGGTTATCCGCTCAGACGCCTGCAATTTTCGAGTGAGTGAATACGTTTCAAACTGTTCATCAAATTGCGCGCGGGTAGCTGCCCTATTGCTCGCCCTGATCTCTCGAAGCATCTCCACTTCGGCTTTTACCCGTAATAGACGAGCCATCTCAAATTCCTTTTCATAATGAATAACCAACAACGGCACCGAAGCTAAAGCTAGAACATAACCATGGAGATGGCGATCCATCCGCTACAAAGTACCAAAACAACTAAGAAGAGTTAGGAGATACTAAAGCAATTCTACTTACTCTTATTTATAGAAACGACACCACATTAATAGCCATCCAACCATAATAATAAATGCAGTTAAACCAAACAGTAACATATGTCTTGCAAATGAAACACAAACCATAAATAAAATCCTTAACCTCACCAAATATGACAAAACAAAGCAAATAAATTGTTCAAGAAATCATTATCAGAAAATATCTAGAGCCACCAGCTCGGATCTCTTCCTGGTTAAGCGCCCATTGACCTCCTCGACAGCATCCCGAGCGGCTTTCAACTCCTTAGTGATTCGACCCATGTCCGCCATAAGCTGATCATAAGCCTCTTTCTTCGCGTTCGCGATATCAAACAGCTGGTTATACTCCCGCTTGATGTAGTTTTTACAAGTGGTAAGTACAGATTCGTTGCTCGGACTCTTTTTAAAGATTTGGTTTTTGATTATTAAAAGGAAATACTAAGACAAACTAATTAAAATTGATTTTTGTTACCAAGGAGAGATGAGTCTAGGGCTTTGGATTCCACTACTTCTAATGATAGTAAACTCAATAATTAAAACTTTGACATAATACTCCGACTTTACTCAAAACAGTTTCTAACCCAATCTCATGCTTTGGAAAATATAACGTTACAAGCTCTTTTTTTTTATGACTTTCGTCGCTATTCTAAGGCCTAATCCTCCTTCGCTTATAAAAGAACGGTAGAAACTACCCAAAACAAATATTACGAAGCATGTAAAGAAGAGAGAATTTATAGACAAATTAAAACACAATTTTGGAGTAAATATGCCAAAGAAATTTAATTACTAAATATCACCCATCAAAAATAGTTTCCTCCAAAACCCTAGGAAATAGATTTAGCTACTCATAGATTGAAGATTGGAGAAAATTTCATTAATCATTGTATTAAAAATAATAATAAAAGTGCTTACAATGATTTCCAGTAATAAACGACCGTCTCTGAGGGTCCTTGTCTGTCTACTGTTGAAGAACGATAGAGGGTTAACTCTGTCGTTGTATTTAAGAATGCTTCTGCGACAGTCCCTGACGGTTCAATGTTCTTGGTGTTCTTGAGTTTTTGCAGCAGCAGGTGAACTTTTCTGTCACTTGTGATTTCTCGATTCTAAGCTCTCTATTCTTCCCCAAAGTCTCCGTCCCCTTTTTGGACTCCAACCACTCCTATATATACTTGACAAGGCGTTTAAATCCCGATAAATCTTCTCTTTATGTCTTCGTTTCTTTTCTTCCACTGCATGAGATTTCTTTCTTTTAAAACTCTTGATTCGATCCCATTTTTATCTCCCAAAACACGTCGACTACCTTGATTTGAACCAATAATCTAAATCCCGTGAAGATCTCCTCTCAATTCCCACGTAACTCCCATATATAACTCGGAAAATATATCCCGAGTACTCTCCGGCCCTGTTTTGCTCTACTTGTCGTTCTAGCCCAAGTTAACCGGTTCTAATGGACATACCAGTCTTGTTTAACTCCAAAGGGTCCAATCCAATAAAGTTTGGCGATCGAATCTCCTCAAAACTTGCTGAAAAATCGAACCCTAAATCTGTTCATGAAGAACATATTTTCCCGCCAAAACCGTGAACACTGATTCACCTTTTCCGGATTTCCTAGCCACTTCTGATCGAAGCACAGACCATTACCAGCCCTGTTTAGCCCAAATGAAGATACCCATTTAGTTTCAGCCATTGAATCTCAGTAGAACACCTTCAAATCTGACCGGTTATCAGCCGACACAAATATAATTACACTTTCTTACTACTCAAAATATAAATATAGCAAGGGCAAGAAAGGATCGATCCCACAGAGAGGTCTAGGTTGTCAAATTGTTTCGGTTCCTATAAATAACACTTAGGTAGTTTTGTGATTTTTATGAAATTAAAACTAAATAAAAGCAAATAAAGAAAAGTAAACAAATCAAATCAAGGATGAAAGTATTGGTCATGGATTTCGTTTTCATTCACAAACATGTTTTCAACACAATAACTAGAATTGATATTTTAATCTCAACTTTTATCAAAGACCCTAGAATACCTTGATCGCAAGAATATCCCGCAAACCTCCTCATGTCATCAACAAACACATTAAAAGATGCGAATATGGATTCTACCTAAAGGAACAACCTAACGTGTAAAAGCACTAATCAAGTTTAATTCCCTAGATTCATTAAGTTCTATGAAATCGAGGCCAATCAAATGGAGTCGCCGCACACACGGATTAAGATGAGCAATGAATGATGAGAGAAATGATTTTCTGAATTTGTGGTTGTAATAATTGGATTGACCAATCCTAGTCCCAGATAAGGGCTATCCTTGTTGCACCCCTTAACCTTTGGTCGCCTCGGATAGTATTCCTCAGAATAGAATTGCCCCTTAACCTTGACTTGGCTCCGGATAGTGTTCTCCATGAAATGACAATTTAGCCCTTAGTCTTCCAAGTTCTTGTTTTGCTCATAACTTCTTCATACGAACTCCGAATGACTAGTTCTTTCGCCATTGTCTTCATCTTCTCGTCCTCTACACAATGAAAAGTAGAAATCTTGCATTTGAACGAGTTCCAATTGGTATTTGGCCTTTCTCCACTTGTGACTTCACTTTTGTAGCTATTTCCACTTCTTTTTGCTCCAAGTGACTCCATTCCACCTAATAAACTCAAAAGCACACATAAGATACATAATTTACAAGAAAACTCGCAAAGAAAGCATAAATACTAGATAGTAAATTAGGTGTATTCTACACCTATCAAATTCCCCCACACTTAGACTTTGCTAGTCCTCGAGCAAATCAAACAAAATAAATTCAAAAAGATACATACAACTCCGTGTCGTCGAGGCTACGGTTAATTTTAGCATACATAACAAGCCTTTAAACCCCTAGGTGTCCCTAGTGGACGAGTTATAGTCTCATGAAGGTTTACTAGATATATACCTACAAAACCTATATTTCAAATTCCGTCTATTTGTGACAAATCAATGAACGAATCCAAAATGACTACAGGAGGAGGTACCTTGCAAATTCAATTCAATTATTAGTAAATAAACTCTAATTAGATAGTCGAACAAGCCACAATACTAGGAAACTAACAACCACAATCACAATGAAAGGATTAAGAAGATGGATATAGATGTAGATGTTGGCGAATATTCACAAGTGTTCGATGTTTCCATATCTGTCTGAAGGTCTTTGCTTAGATGAACCTAATCCTATTGGATTGAGCTACTTGGTGCTGAATGCTACATCAAATCAATTGGCATATACAAGGGAACCAAGAGTGACTTTATTCAACACAATAATAATTTTTTTTTTTTTTTTTTTTTTTATGATTGGATCAAACTGGATCCAATTTCTCTTTTTTTTTTAGACGGCATGATTAGATCTTTTGGATCCAAGCGCATGCTTATTGTCATCAAGTACATGATAGTTGCCTTGGATCCCGCATTCCACGTTTGTTTGGCGACGGAGACGGGGGACTACGTTTCACACATACCGCTATTCCCAAGTGTCTTTTTATTCCGTTTTGGTCTAATTGGTGGTCTTTTTTTTTTTTTTTTTTTTTTTTTTCTTTTTTTCTTTTCATATATATTTTTTCATCATTTTTTTCTTTTTCTAGTAACTCAATCACTCTATTTCATCCTAGTAAGTAATAACACGTCGATGTTTAGTGACCCACCAAAGCACTTAGAGAACAATAGATAAATATGGAAAAAATAAAAATAGAATGTGATATGGTGATATTCCGAGATATGGTAACAACTATCATGTTAATTTGTGATTTCTGAGCTATATTCTTCCCTTTTAGTTAATTGGTTCCTCAACTCCTGCATTCAAAATGGTTCCATCCACTAATGGTGTCATCCTAAAGGCACAAGTTTCTAGATTTCGGAGTTCAAAAAGCACAAATTTTTCTGATTTTTTCTATTTTTCTGATTTTTTTTTTTGTTTTTTATACATAAAACAAACTAAAACATATAAATGCTCCCCCACACTTAAACTTTACATTGTCCTCAATGTAAAATTGAATCGTCCAAAGAAAGTCCAAGGTGGGAAATTCCGCAAATAATATGCAAAAACAAAGAAAATAAAGATAAAATCAAATGCATAAAAGTAAAAAGATAAGGATAAAGATACAAAACCGGTGGGTTGCCTCCCACTTAGCGCTTGTTTTAAAGTCGACGGCCCGACTTAGCTTCTTGTAAGATTCATTCCCCATACACCAACAATCTGAAAAGTTGGGGATCCTTCCATAGAACCTGTTTTGGAAACACTAGCTTCACACAAATATTAGTAATAGAAAGCAAAAGTGAAGCTATGAACCGATAAAAGCTTCCCCCACACTTATTCTTGGCCACACTTGGGAAGTGTATAAAGAATATAGAGGCGAGGTACTTCCACGGTTTCTTGTTCCATAACCGCATAGTATGAGAATCAAGTATCTCTAATGGCGGATATCGAGATATAAAATCATTCAACAATATTTTTGAAGCACATAAATTTAAACCAATAAGAGGTAAAGGAGAAGAAACAATAGGCAAAGGGTTAGATAAACCTTGCACAATCTCTTGTATCTTGGAATCCTCTTCATCCTTGAAAAACTCAAGTGAATAATTCACCTCTTTTATATCATGGTCCTCTATCAAACCTTGCAACCATTCTTAATTAGTTTCTCGCCTTAACCATAGTCTCGACATAAACATCATCATTACAATCATGCACAAGTTCAATTGGGTCTTCCACAATTGGTCATAATCCTGGTCTCATTCTCAACATACTCCTCTTCATTAAACTCAAACCATGTTGCAAAATCTTGTAAAACACTAGTTTCATCATACTCATGTACCTTTTGAATAGGTTCTTGATCATTATAAAGATCAAGGATTGAGTCAACTACACTAATGTCATCCAATATCTCCAACGGTTGGTCCTTTTCAACACAATCAACTTTACCGCAAAAAGACTCCATTGTACACTCCTCGTGGTTGCCACCATAAATTGGTTCAAATGATGTATTTGCATAATAATCATCATCACTATCATAGTCATCATAAGATTGGCTACCACTTCCCAAAGTTTGGTCTTTCGCAGAATTTTTCATGTCCTCTTTGTATTCTTCGATGCCTTGTCTTAAAGCGGAAACACCTTTTTGAAGCTCTTGGAGTGATCCATCCAAATTTTGAAAATAGTGTTCCATTTGTTGGTAAAGCTCATTCGACAAAGAAAAAGTAGAATTACTTACTTCAGTATTGTTAGGCCAATTATATTCCCTTTGAATGGGTGGATGATCATAACTACGATCAGAAATTGGGCCAAACATACCATGAGCACATTCGGTCGATGAAAGTTGTTCCATGCTTGGTTGTCTACAAATTGACTCCATGCTGTCCATAAATTGTTGCATTTCATCTACCAAACTAGAGGAAAAATTAATAGGAGTAAAACTAGTCTCCCCTCCTTGTGGTTGCTCACTTACATACCCACTATAAGAAGGTTGGAATGTATGAGAACAACTAAAAGGGTACGTGGAGTATTGACCATAACCAAAGGATTGGTTTTGATTGTATTCCCCATAAGGGTGATAGTTTTCATATTGTTGAGGTTGAAAGCCGTATTGATTGCTCCAATAAGCTCCGTCCATAGAAATTGGTACACAAACGAGATCCTCAAAACTCGGTTAAAAACCAAAGAATAAGAAAAAGTAAAACAAAAACTAAATACAAAAATAAGAAACCAAAAAACAATTAACAACTTGTCGCCTCCCAAGAACAGGCGCCAAAATTTGACCGGTTGTCAGCCGACACAAATATAATTACACTTTCTTACTACTCAAAATATAAATATAGCAAGGGCAAGAAAGGATCGATCCCACAGAGAGGTCTAGGTTGTCAAATTGTTTCGGTTCCCTATAAATAACACCGGTAGTTTTTGTGATTTTTATGAAATTAAAACTAAATAAAAGCAAATAAAGAAAAGTAAACAAATAAAATCAAGGATGAGAAAGTATTGGTCATGGATTTCGTTTTCATTCACAAACATGTTTTCAACACAATAACTAGAATTGATATTTTAATCTCAACTTTTATCAAAGACCCTAGAATACCTTGATCGCAAGAATATCCCGCAAACCTCCTCATGTCATCAACAAACACATTAAAAGATGCGAATATGGATTCTACCTAAAGGAACAACCTAACGTGTAAAAGCACTAATCAAGTTTAATTCCCTAGATGCATTAAGTTCTATGAAATCAGGCCAATCAAATGGAGTCGCCGCACACACGGATTTAAGATGAGCAATGAATGATGAGAGAAATGATTTTCCCGAATTTGTGGTTGTAATAATTGGATTGACCAATCCCTAGTCTGGAGATAAGGGCTATCCTTGTTGACCCCTTAACCTTTGGTCGCCTCCAGATAGTATTCCTCCGAATAGAATTGCCCCTTAACCTTGACTTGGCTCCAGATAGTGTTCTCCATGAAATGACAATTTAGCCCTTAGTCTTCCAAGTTCTTGTTTTGCTCATAACTTCTTCATACGAACTCCGAATGACTCCGTTCTTTCGCCATTGTCTTCATCTTCTCGTCCTCTACACAATGAAAAGTAGAAATCTTGCATTTGAACGAGTTCCAATTGGTATTTGGCCTTTCTCCACTTGTGACTTCACTTTTGTAGCTATTTCCACTTCTTTTTGCTCCAAGTGACTCCATTCCACCTAATAAACTCAAAAGCACACATAAGATACATAATTTACAAGAAAACTCGCAAAGAAAGCATAAATACTAGATAGTAAATTAGGTGTATTCTACACCTATCAAATTCCCCCCACACTTAGACTTTGCTAGTCCTCGAGCAAATCAAACAAAATAAATTCAAAAAGATACATACAACTCCGTGTCGCCGAGGCTACGGTTAATTTTTAGCATACATAACAAGCCTTTAAAACCCTAGGTGTCCCTAGTGGACGAGTTATAGTCTCATGAAGGTTTACTAGATATATACCTACAAAACCTATATTTCAAATTCGAGTCTATTTGTGACAAATCAATGAACGAATCCAAAATGACTACAGGAGGAGGTACCTTGCAAATTCAATTCAATTATTAGTAAATAAACTCTAATTAGATAGTCGAACAAGCCACAATACTCGGAAACTAACAACCACAATCACAATGAAAGGATTAAGAAGATGGATATAGATGTAGATGTTGGCGAATATTCACAAGTGTTCGATGTTTCCCATATCTGTCTGAAGGTCACTGCTAAGATGAACCTAATCCTATTGGATTGAGCTACTTGGTGCTGAATGCTACATCAAATCAATTGGCATATACAAGGGAACCAAGAGTGACTTTATTCAACACAATAATAATTTTTTTTTTTTTTTTTTTTTTTTATGATTGGATCAAACTGGATCCAATTTCTCTTTTTTTAGACGGCATGATTAGATCTTTTGGATCCAAGCGCATGCTTCTTGTCAGCAAGTACATGATAGTTGCCTTGGATCCTGCATTCCACGCTTGTTTAGGCGACGGAGACAGGGACTACGTTTCACACATACTGCTATTCCCAAGTGTCTTTTTATTCCGTTTTGGTCTAATTGGTCGGTCTCTTTTTTTTTTTTTTTTTTTTTTTTTTTTCTTTTTTTCTTTTTCATATATATTTTTTCATCATTTTTTTTCTTTTTCTAGTAACTCAATCACTCTATTTCATCCTAGCAGTAATAACACGTCGATGTTTAGTGACCCACCAAAGCACTTAGAGAACAATAGATAAATATGGAAAAAAATAAAAATAGAATGTGATATGGTGATATTCCGAGATATGGTAACAACTATCATGTTAATTTGTGATTTCGAGCTATATTCTTCCCTTTTAGTTAATTGGTTCCTCAACTCCTGCATTCAAAATGGTTCCATCCACTAATGGTGTCATCCTAAAGGCACAAGTTTCTAGATTTAGGAGTTCAAAAAGCACAAATTTTTCTGATTTTTTCTATTTTTCTGATTTTTTTTTTTGTTTTTTATACATAAAACAAACTAAAACATATAAATGCTCCCCCACACTTAAACTTTACATTGTCCTCAATGTAAAATTGAATCGTCCAAAGAAAGTCCAAGGTGGGAAATTCCGCAAAATAATATGCAAAAACAAAGAAAATAAAGATAAAATCAAATGCATAAAAGTAAAAGATAAGGATAAAGATACAAAACCGGTGGGTTGCCTCCCACTTAGCGCTTGTTTTAAAGTCGACTACCGACTTAGCTTCTTGTAAGATTCATTCCCATACACCAACAATCGAAAAGTTGGGGATCCTTCCATAGAACTCCTGTTTTGGAAACACTAGCTTCACACAAATATTAGTAATAGAAAGCAAAAGTGAAGCTATGAACCGATAAAAGCTTCCCCCACACTTATTCTTGGCCACACTTGGAAGTGTATAAAGAATATAGAGGCCGGGTACTTCCACGGTTTCTTGTTCCATAACCTGCATAGTATGAGAATCAAGTATCTCTAATGGCGGATATCGAGATATAAAATCATTCAACAATATTTTTGAAGCACATAAATTTAAACCAATAAGAGGTAAAGGAGAAGAAACAATAGGCAAAGGGTTAGATAAACCTTGCACAATCTCTTGTATCACGGAATCCTCTTCATCCTTGAAAAACTCAAGTGAATAATTCACCTCTTTTATATCATGGTCCTCTATCAAACCTTGCAACCATTCTTCGTCCGTTTCTGCCTTAACCATAGTCTCGACATAAACATCATCATTACAATCATGCACAAGTTCAATTGGGTCTTCCACAATATTGGTCATACCGGTCTCATTCTCAACATACTCCTCTTCATTAAACTCAAACCATGTTGCAAAATCTTGTAAAACACTAGTTTCATCATACTCATGTACCTTTTGAATAGGTTCTTGATCATTATAAAGATCAAGGATTGAGTCAACTACACTAATGTCATCCAATATCTCCAACGGTTGGTCCTTTTCAACACAATCAACTTTACCGCAAAAAGACTCCATTGTACACTCCTCGTGGTTGCCACCATAAATTGGTTCAAATGATGTATTTGCATAATAATCATCATCACTATCATAGTCATCATAAGATTGGCTACCACTTCCCAAAGTTTGGTCTTTCGCAGAATTTTTCATGTCCTCTTTGTATTCTTCGATGCCTTGTCTTAAAGCGGAAACACCTTTTTGAAGCTCTTGGAGTGATCCATCCAAATTTTGAAAATAGTGTTCCATTTGTTGGTAAAGCTCATTCGACAAAGAAAAAGTAGAATTACTTACTTCAGATATTGTTAGGCCAATTATATTCCCTTTGAATGGGTGGATGATCATAACTACGATCGTAAATTGGGCCAAACATACCATGAGCACATTCGGTCGATGAAAGTTGTTCCATGCTTGGTTGTCTACAAATTGACTCCATCTGTCCATAAATTGTTGCATTTCATCTACCAAACTAGAGGAAAAATTAATAGAGTAAAACTAGTCTCCCCTCCTTGTGGTTGCTCACTTACATACCCACTATAAGAAGGTTGGAATGTATGAGAACAACTAAAAGGGTACGTGGAGTATTGACCATAACCAAAGGATTGGTTTTGATTGTATTCCCATATAAGGGTGATAGTTTTCATATTGTTGAGGTTGAAAGCCGTATTGATTGCTCCAATAAGCTCCGTCCATAGAAATTGGTACCTGAAACGAGATCCTCAAAACTCGGTTAAAAACCAAAGAATAAGAAAAAGTAAAACAAAAACTAAATACAAAAATAAGAAACCAAAAACAATTAATAACCGCTGCCTCCCCTAAGAATCTGCGCCAAAATTTAGGTTGTCACCCGACACAAATATAATTACACTTTCTTACTACTCAAAATATAAATATAGCAAGGGCAAGAAAGGATCGATCCGAGAGAGGTCTAGGTTGTCAAATTGTTTCGGTTCCCTATAAATAATTTAGTAGTTTTGTGATTTTTATGAAATTAAAACTAAATAAAAGCAAATAAAGAAAAGTAAACAAATCAAATCAAGGATGAGAAAGTATTGGTCATGGATTTCGTTTTCATTCACAAACATGTTTTCAACACAATAACTAGAATTGATATTTTAATCTCAACTTTTATCAAAGACCCTAGAATACCTTGATCGCAAGAATATCCCGCAAACCTCCTCATGTCATCAACAAACACATTAAAAGATGCGAATATGGATTCTACCTAAAGGAACAACCTAACGTGTAAAAGCACTAATCAAGTTTAATTCCTAGATGCATTAAGTTCTATGAAATCAGGCCAATCAAATGGAGTCGCCGCACACACGGACAGAAGATGAGCAATGAATGATGAGAGAAATGATTTTCTCTGAATTTGTGGTTGTAATAATTGGATTCAGCCAATCCCTAGTCCCAGATAAGGGCTATCCTTGTTGCAGCCCCTTAACCTTTGGTCGCCTCCAGATAGTATTCCTCCGAATAGAATTGCCCCTTAACCTTGACTTGGCTCCAGATAGTGTTCTCCATGAAATGACAATTTAGCCCTTAGTCTTCCAAGTTCTTGTTTTGCTCATAACTTCTTCATACGAACTCCGAATGACTCGTTCTTTCGCCATTGTCTTCATCTTCTCGTCCCTCTACACAATGAAAAGTAGAAATCTTGCATTTGAACGAGTTCCAATTGGTATTTGGCCTTTCTCCACTTGTGACTTCACTTTTGTAGCTATTTCCACTTCTTTTTGCTCCAAGTGACTCCATTCCACCTAATAAACTCAAAAGCACACATAAGATACATAATTTACAAGAAAACTCGCAAAGAAAGCATAAATACTAGATAGTAAATTAGGTGTATTCTACACCTATCAAATTCCCCCACACTTAGACTTTGCTAGTCCTCGAGCAAATCAAACAAAATAAATTCAAAAAGATACATACAACTCCGTGTCGTCGAGGCTACGGTTAATTTTAGCATACATAACAAGCCTTTAAACCCCTAGGTGTCCCTAGTGGACGAGTTATAGTCTCATGAAGGTTTACTAGATATATACCTACAAAACCTATATTTCAAATTCCGTCTATTTGTGACAAATCAATGAACGAATCCAAAATGACTACGGGGGAGGAGGTACCTTGCAAATTCAATTCAATTATTAGTAAATAAACTCTAATTAGATAGTCGAACAAGCCACAATACTCGGAAACTAACAACCACAATCACAATGAAAGGATTAAGAAGATGGATATAGATGTAGATGTTGGCGAATATTCACAAGTGTTTGATGTTTCCCATATCTGTCTGAAGGTCACTGCTAAGATGAACCTAATCCTATTGGATTGAGCTACTTGGTGCTGAATGCTACATCAAATCAATTGGCATATACAAGGGAACCAAGAGTGACTTTATTCAACACAATAATAATTTTTTTTTTTTTTTTTTTTTTTTTTATGATTGGATCAAACTGGATCCAATTTCTCTTTTTTTTTTTTTTAGACGGCATGATTAGATCTTTTGGATCCAAGCGCATGCTTCTTGTCACCAAGTACATGATAGTTGCCTTGGATCCTGCATTCCACGCTTGTTTAGGCGACGGAGACAGGGACTACGTTTCACACATACTGCTATTCCCAAGTGTCTTTTATTCCGTTTTGGTCTAATTGGCTGCCTCTTTTTTTTTTTTTTTTTTTTTTTTCTTTTTTCTTTTTCATATATATTTTTTTTATCATTTTTTTTTTCTTTTTCTAGTAACTCAATCACTCTATTTCATCCTAGCAGTAATAACACGTCGATGTTTAGTGACCCACCAAAGCACTTAGAGAACAATAGATAAATATGGAAAAAATAAAAATAGAATGTGATATGGTGATATTCCGAGATATGGTAACAACTATCATGTTAATTTGTGATTTCTGAGCTATATTCTTCCCTTTTAGTTAATTGGTTCCTCAACTCCTGCATTCAAAATGGTTCCATCCACTAATGGTGTCATCCTAAAGGCACAAGTTTCTAGATTTTGGAGTTCAAAAAGCACAAATTTTTCTGATTTTTTCTATTTTTCTGATTTTTATTTTTATTTTTAAAGGCATAAAACAAACTAAAACATATAAATGCTCCCCCACACTTAAACTTTACATTGTCCTCAATGTAAAATTGAATCTTCAAAAGAAAGTCCAAGGTGGGAAATCCGCAAATAATATGCAAAAACAAAGAAAATAAAGATAAAATCAAATGCATAAAAGTAAAAAGATAAGGATAAAGATACAAAACCGGTGGGTTGCCTCCCACTTAGCGCTTGTTTTAAAGTCGACGGCCCGACTTAGCTTCTTGTAAGATTCATTCCCCATACACCAACAATCGAAAAGTTGGGGATCCTTCCATAGAACCTTTTTGGAAACACTAGCTTCACACAAATATTAGTAATAGAAAGCAAAAGTGAAGCTATGAACCGATAAAAGCTTCCCCACACTTATTCTTGGCCACACTTGGAAGTGTATAAAGAATATAGAGGTAGGTACTTCCACGGTTTCTTGTTCCATAACCTCGCATAGTATGAGAATCAAGTATCTCTAATGGCGGATATCGAGATATAAAATCATTCAACAATATTTTTGAAGCACATAAATTTAAACCAATAAGAGGTAAAGGAGAAGAAACAATAGGCAAAGGGTTAGATAAACCTTGCACAATCTCTTGTATCACGGAATCCTCTTCATCCTTGAAAAACTCAAGTGAATAATTCACCTCTTTTATATCATGGTCCTCTATCAAACCTTGCAACCATTCTTCGTCCGTTTCTGCCTTAACCATAGTCTCGACATAAACATCATCATTACAATCATGCACAAGTTCAATTGGGTCTTCCACAATATTGGTCATACCTTAGGTCTCATTCTCAACATACTCCTCTTCATTAAACTCAAACCATGTTGCAAAATCTTGTAAAACACTAGTTTCATCATACTCATGTACCTTTTGAATAGGTTCTTGATCATTATAAAGATCAAGGATTGAGTCAACTACACTAATGTCATCCAATATCTCCAACGGTTGGTCCTTTTCAACACAATCAACTTTACCGCAAAAAGACTCCATTGTACACTCCTCGTGGTTGCCACCATAAATTGGTTCAAATGATGTATTTGCATAATAATCATCATCACTATCATAGTCATCATAAGATTGGCTACCACTTCCCAAAGTTTGGTCTTTCGCAGAATTTTTTCATGTCCTCTTTGTATTCTTCGATGCCTTGTCTTAAAGCGGAAACACCTTTTTGAAGCTCTTGGAGTGATCCATCCAAATTTTGAAAATAGTGTTCCATTTGTTGGTAAAGCTCATTCGACAAAGAAAAAGTAGAATTACTTACTTCAAAGTATTGTTAGGCCAATTATATTCCCTTTGAATGGGTGGATGATCATAACTACGATCAGAAATTGGGCCAAACATACCATGAGCACATTCGGTCGATGAAAGTTGTTCCATGCTTGGTTGTCTACAAATTGACTCCATGCTGTCCATAAATTGTTGCATTTCATCTACCAAACTAGAGGAAAAATTAATAGGAGTAAAACTAGTCTCCCCTCCTTGTGGTTGCTCACTTACATACCCACTATAAGAAGGTTGGAATGTATGAGAACAACTAAAAGGGTACGTGGAGTATTGACCATAACCAAAGGATTGGTTTTGATTGTATTCCCCATAAGGGTGATAGTTTTCATATTGTTGAGGTTGAAAGCCGTATTGATTGCTCCAATAAGCTCCGTCCATAGAAATTGGTACCTGAAACGAGATTCTCAAAACTCGGTTAAAAACCAAAGAATAAGAAAAAGTAAAACAAAAACTAAATACAAAAATAAGAAACCAAAAACAATTAACAACCGCTGCCTCCCCGGCAACGGCGCCAAAATTTGACCGGTTGTCAGCCGACACAAATATAATTACACTTTCTTACTACTCAAAATATAAATATAGCAAGGGCAAGAAAGGATCGATCCCACAGAGAGGTCTAGGTTGTCAAATTGTTTCGGTTCCCTATAAATAACACCGGTAGTTTTGTGATTTTTATGAAATTAAAACTAAATAAAAGCAAATAAAGAAAAGTAAACAAATCAAATCAAGGATGAGAAAGTATTGGTCATGGATTTCGTTTTCATTCACAAACATGTTTTCAACACAATAACTAGAATTGATATTTTAATCTCAACTTTTATCAAAGACCCTAGAATACCTTGATCGCAAGAATATCCCGCAAACCTCCTCATGTCATCAACAAACACATTAAAAGATGCGAATATGGATTCTACCTAAAGGAACAACCTAACGTGTAAAAGCACTAATCAAGTTTAATTCCCTAGATGCATTAAGTTCTATGAAATCAGGCCAATCAAATGGAGTCGCCGCACACACGGACAGAAGATGAGCAATGAATGATGAGAGAAATGATTTTCTCTGAATTTGTGGTTGTAATAATTGGATTCAGCCAATCCCTAGTCCCAGATAAGGGCTATCCTTGTTGCAGCCCCTTAACCTTTGGTCGCCTCCAGATAGTATTCCTCCGAATAGAATTGCCCCTTAACCTTGACTTGGCTCCAGATAGTGTTCTCCATGAAATGACAATTTAGCCCTTAGTCTTCCAAGTTCTTGTTTTGCTCATAACTTCTTCATACGAACTCCGAATGACTCCGTTCTTTCGCCATTGTCTTCATCTTCTCGTCCTCTACACAATGAAAAGTAGAAATCTTGCATTTGAACGAGTTCCAATTGGTATTTGGCCTTTCTCCACTTGTGACTTCACTTTTGTAGCTATTTCCACTTTTGCTTTGACTCCATTCCACCTAAGTGACTCCATTCCACCATAATAAACTCAAAAGCACACATAAGATACAAAATATTCTGGTTCTCTTTTTCCAAAATTCAAAATTTGAAAGAAAACTTCCCCTTATCCAAAAGGTGAAAGCATTTAAAGTCTTGGGGTTACTAGATAGTACAAAGATGATTTTTGGGTTGTATATGTGAAAAATTCTTTATCAACTCTTCCGGGACAAAATCCTCAACACCTTTTAGTAGTTTCTCGAGCAGCCATCTCTTACTTCTCATATTCACTTCTTTTCTTCAATTTTTTACATCCTCCAAAATGCTTTTCAAACATAAATTTGAATGGAGAAGATTGACCTTCCCTTACATGAAATGACACTTTAGCCCTTTTAAGCGACGTTTCCTCTTCTTTTGTCCTTTAAAAAAGATACATAATTTACAAGAAAACATAACAAAGAAAGCATAAACAATAGATAAATATCAAGGTGTTTTAGCTAAGTCTCTCGCGAGGAAGAGTGGTTCGCGCGCTAATAGCAATTTGATGGGGTCAAAAAGATGATTTTTGGGGTTGTATATAGTGAAAAACTCACGATCGAGAGGGTGACTTTATCAACTCTTCCTACGCCGATAGGTGGACATTTCGGGGGTTGTGCCTTTAACACTGGGATTTAGCCGGGTGCTTTTAGTAGGGTCTTTCTCCGGGACTCGCTACCTTTAACCATCTCCCGTCGCGTTTTCTCATGTTCGGGGGGTAAAGATGAGAAAAATAGCCATAAGCAAAATACCTTAGTGTAACAAAAGAATGAAACGCGAAGTATATGTCGTATATACCAGACTTGGAGAGGGAGGATTAGTAGGAGAACGAATAAATCGATGGGATGAAGAGGATGAACTTGACACATCCGGCTCTGAATGACCTAAGGACAGAGGAAAATGAACGACAAGAAGAAATAAAATAATCATATCAGAATGAAGGAAATGAAGATGCATATATAGATAACCAGATGCATTGAATAAACACAACGTAAATATTCCCACTGGCACGTGTCGGTATGTAAAACTTAAATAAATCATGAACATAGCACACTTACGAGATTTAGAAGGGGAAGAATTCTGGTCCTAGGCGCCGCTCTTAGGACCATTACCCTCTTGAGAGTAATCATGAACATAACGATCTGACTCTGACTCGTCCTTATCACCTAGCATGTCGGAAGGAGTATGAAGAGGGTGATTGGGATCTTTAATCGTCTGAACAATTAAAGGACGAGTAGAGTGAAGAGTCATACGGGGAGAGAGTATTTCAGGACCGCTCTGGATAACGGATCGACCAAGTTGACGCTCCACACGTTCAATAAAAGTGCTCGCGGATGACGACCCCACTTTTGGAGCCCGCGCAGAAAATGGAGGAGAAACATTAGCAGTCCGGAAAGAAGGCAACCGCGGATTAGGCAGTATGCCAGCATATCGTTTCATCTTCTTAGCAAGTCGATCGTCCCTCCATTCCTCAAGAGGCAGGTTAATATATTCTTCAAACATGAGACCTCTAGGTTTGCAGCCGATAGGCGGAGAGTTCTAAAAGAATGCGACAAACCAAAGTAAAGAAAGTAAGCAAGTGACTTGATAAGAAACAACACAAAAAGGAGAAGAAATGATACCTTAGCAGGAGGAGGAGACGTAGCCGAAGGAATGTGCAAAGGCTTCATAGGTGGAATGCGCCTCCTTTTACTAGAGCTGGACGGAGGAAGAGCACTGCCTTTCCCATCCTCTTGAGAAGACTCGTCACCAGTAAGAGGGTCCCAGCTGGTAGGTAACGGACAAAGGAGGCGACCCTTGCTGCTGGAAGTTAGCTTGTACTTCTTGGCAATCTCGGCGTTCAACTTCACCCGACCTGAGGCGTGCATCTCTTTGAAATCCTTCACGGTTAGAGCACGGAGAGCATAGGGCTGCTTGATGAGCAAGTTCAGCACACTCCGACTAACACTGTTACGATAAGCAAGCCATGAACCTGATGGCGGAGTTGAGGGTAACTAAGATCAAAAAATCATTGACGATCACTCATCCGAAGTCCTCTTTTGTAAATAAAGCGATCGAAACTCTTCCGGACCTCTCTGTCCTTTTCTATCGAAGAAGGAAGATGAGGGTCACAATGAACCCCTTGATCAAAACCCAGCTGCCGCGCCACACGAACGGTGTTGTACGCCTCGGAAGAAAATCTCCCACCATGAAAACCAGGAAGACGCCCGGACAAAACAGAAACAATCATGTAAAATTCATCGGCCGAAGGCATTTCCGCGGAAGAAATCCTTCTCGGAGTTTGACTAACGAAATTATAATGAAGAGAACCAGTGCGACCATCCTGATATGTGATGGGGTTGAACTCCGCACCCTTGTCCATAAAGTCCTTGAGCTTCTCCTTAGGTTGATGACCCTTCTTGTGGTAAAGAGCCATCCGGGGATGAGACTCGGGCTTTGTCACCAAACGCTTGGAGCCGTCATTTTGAATGATTTCTTCTTGCCGAGAAAGAGCCACGAGATTTAGCTGTGAAGGCATGTACTTAGGGAACCGCTCCCAAGCCCATGCCTGAATAAAATTGGCAGGAAGGAAAGTTTCAACCACATGGGATCCATCCACGCGACGAATATCGCGTACCCGTAAATCTAGATGATGATACAAACCACACAGAAACATAAGAGCAAGTGGGAAAGATACGCCGCGAGACATCAACATGGCCATAGGGATCAACTCGTTCTTGATGGTATCCCGGGGACTATACTCGAAAACATCATGACAAATCCAAAAGAGTAGAAAAGCAGCCAGCTCCGCCCTATCCGTCTCCCCTCTCGAGGAGGAACACCCTTGCCAGGACCAGACTGCAAAAGAGCCCAGTATTTAATACAACATGAAAAAGAATTTCGGCGTTTCTCGGACTTTTGCTTTTGACCACCTTTCACTTCCTTCACATCATCATCCTCTTCAGCAGCAGAAGGCTTCGGTCGAGCAGTTTTCATGGCGGATGCCATGAGTTTCGAGGAAGACGAAACATTTGCAGGAGAACCTTGAGGGGTCAACGCGGTGGCTTTACCTTTCCCTTTATCCGTTAGGGTTCCTACCCCATCCGGAGTTTCAGCTTTGAGCTCATCAGGCAATTGAAAGTGTCTTGGCCTTGAGCAAGCGATCCCGAAGATCTCTGTCATCCTTATCCAGAGATTTGTGGAGACAGCAGCTGTCATAAACCGCATTACCATGGACGGGAAAACCGGTAAGAGCTACCACGTCCTCTAAGACAGGGGTCGCTTCACCCCAAGAAAACAAAAACGTATGAGGATCGATTCCCTAACGCGCACACAACCGATTTATGCTGTCATAATCCCACCGGACATCCCTAAACTTGGAATAGTCCAAGGCTGCTTCTATATTTAAAGAACGAATGATAGCCGCGTTATCTGGATTAGAGCGGATGTAATCAATCCATGGCTCCCAAAAAGCATGAGACTCGGCGGACGAACGATGGTCGATTGTAGGGAAGACGTAATCCCCCCTATGGACTGCCAAGCGAGGTGAATCCTCAAAGGAAGGTACAGTAGGTGAGTCGTCTTAAGGACGGATAAGCCATTCCGCGGACCCGGATGGAGGAAATGGATGAGGATTAAGCATGCGCGTAACCCAAATATCGTCGGCTGGAAAAAGAACAGCGCCATCGTCCCCAGCAGGAGGTCGGATTTTATCTTTAAGGCGAGGATTGTGTACAAATTCTTCAAGTGTATACGACTTAAGCCTAGGAGGAGAGTTGCGGACAGGTGATCCATCAGACATGATGAACAACAAAAGGGACCAAGAGAGAGAAAGGGAGACAATAAAAAGTTGAAGGTCCTGAGGCGAGGCCTCTTCTATTTATAGGAGGATAAAAGGAGGAGCGGTTAATAAGCAGATTAGTAACCGTCGTCTCCCAAGAGTCGTAAACTTAACCGCCCAAAACTCCCCTTTGTAACCGTGGTGTGAATGTGTGACTGTTGACATGGTCTTTGACCAGTCAAACAGCCAGGGGACTAATGTTGATACATGAAGATATTTAGCCCTAGAAAGGGGCACCCCTCAACCCATTAGGAGTTCCCCTTAAGAAGGATGAACTTGGGGACTAGGCTTATCCCATTGGAAGTGGGGTAATCCTAGTCCATGACAAGACAGATGGGCCTTAACCCAAGAAGGAAGTCTCTTAGGGTTTGGTGTTAACTTAAGGAAATGGAAATGGTAGTTTAGTAATATGTTAATCTTATGGGTGTTTATCCATAAGGAGGTCACTGTAAAAGGGAAAGAGGGCACATTTCTTGAGATCATCATTAATTCCCCATTACTTCCACAAACCTACCTTCTCCTTGGGAGTACTTTCTGTGATTATGGCTAGTTCCTCCTTCCCACATTCTACCTATCAACACCCTCAAAACCAAATCTTTGGAGCCTTTATAATAGGATTCTTTTCGAAATCATCCACAAAAATTAACAGTTTAAACTAGCGGAGCTATATTTTTTGTCTCCCATGAACCCAATTTATTTTACATTTGCAAACATGTACAACTTAAAACTGAGCACAATTTATTTTCCTCTAGTATACTTCAAAACAAATGAAATGTCCCTTTATATAGAAAGATGAAAGTTGAACTGGTAAACACGAATGAGCCAATTCATGTAGCACAAGTATATTTGTGGTTCACAATATTTGGTATAAAACCCACAACCTCCAAAGGGATTCATCATTCCCGTAACTAAGATTTAGATCTTGTATTATTATGCCAAATAAACCACAAGAAAAACTGTATTTTTGGAGGCACATGCTTAATTCAAATAAGTTTGTGAGGAAAATCTGTTGTATAGTGAACATGTTGAGATGATTGTTATGCTACGAGCCAATGATACCCCTCTTTATCTGAAAAATTGTGAAGAAGTGGAGGGGATGATAGAATTCTCTTTTTCCTCCAATAAATCTGGTGGGGCTCTTTCATTGCAGCTTACGTGATGTTAACTACGATAATACAAGATGCAACCCATGTGATGTAACTCAGGAGGATCTTGATCATCTGCTCTTTCATTGCAGTTTTTCCTCAAAATTTGGGATTACTTCATCACTGGATTTTATTTGGTCCTTCAAGACAAACAATCAAAAAGCATATCCAAGAATGGGTTGTCAATAGAGGAAGAAAAAAAGGATAAAAAATTTGGCTAATAACTTCAACTACAATTTTTTGGATGCCGTGGAGGGAAAGGGATAACAGGGTCACGGCGAGGAAGAGACACAAATATAAAGACGAGCGTATCACATAGGTGAAAATGTTTATCTTTCAGTGGGGTTCAAACCACAACTGATTTTCCTTATTCACTTTTAGGGATCTGATAACAAATTGGAAGGAAAATGATTGTTGGGTCGTGGTTGGGGAGTTGGGCTCTAACTTTTCATTGCGTTAACTTCTTTTTTTTTCTAATAAATTTTTAACCTTTTTATTAAAAAAAAAAATGAAGAAAAAAACAAGTGATTGAGACGTAGTCCACGCAAGGAACTATATCACCGTCCATTTTGGTCCAAAGTGAGTCGAAGGCAATAATGGAAAACTCTAAAATTGGGACAACTAATATGGACCAGATCTGAGACAATCAATCTAGACCTTTGGTCATTTCCATCTTCACCCTACTACCAATCTTAATGCTAAATCATTCCCCTCATCACCGTTAAGAATTTGATGAGTCATGTCCCAAATCTGGACCAGCTCTTGCTGTAGCAAGGTCCGGCAATAGCATATCACTGCAGTCTGCCCTGCAAGGTGGCTCCGCATGAAATGAATTTCACTGGTGCTATAATACACAAGACGTAAATCAACGGTGCGGTTCTCTCTATTCAGTAACAGCCGTTAGATGAATTTAGGTCATCTTCACAAACCCTACAAAACCCGTATATTCTCTGTATTTTCTCATTATCGAGCCAAAGAGGGGGAGAGAGAGAAAAGCCGACTCCAAAAACCCTAAACCAGGTCGCTGAAAGGTGGTAAGTAATTAACAGAGGAAAACCCTAATTTACTAATCAAACTTTCTGTATCTCGATCTGGTACCATAGATCTTTATCTTGTAAGCATATTTTTGATGTATACTTGTTATGTTTTCAGTTGATTTGGTTAGTGAAATGATCTTCTGGAGAGTAGTGGGCTTGAAATGGTTTGAGAAGTTTCGTTTTCTGTAGTGGTTTTGAGGGTTTTGATTTTATAGAGGTTGTGAAAGATCGGATTGTAGTGATTGACGATTTGGAAGATCTAGGGTTTAGCTTGGAATGAGTAAAGATTAGTTAGGCTTTTTTGTTTTTTTCCTACTGTAAGCCACAAATTTGAGTTTCCGGATGTGTATTAGATGGTGATTGAGATATCCATTCTGATTGCATTTTTTGTGTTCTTTTTATGATATGATAAACTTGTCATATGAAAGGGGTTGCCCCTTTTTAATTAGGTTTACCCTGATATGTTTGTTTGCCATGAAATAGCTAGAACTTGATTTAGGAATAGAATTATGATCTATTGTTGGATACTATATTTTCTAGTTTCTTAAAATCCTAAAATCAGCTTAAAGAGTATTGCATGTGTGTCAAATGGTGGGGTTGAGATTCAATGTTTCTGTTTTTGCGCAATCTGTTTGATCGACAGATCTCATAATATAGGAATAGATGTGCCCAACTTGATTAACATGAAATTCCTTAGATTACTTAGGATATTGGGTTTATTTTGTAATCTACTAGGCTAGAAGTTTCAGTTGAGAAGCAGTTAGGTTTTGGTCCTGCAAGCTTATGACTGTATTTCTATTCATTATTTTTTGTAGTTTTGAGTGTCGAATGCGAACCAAATGGTGATGTTTCATGATGGTCGGAACATCAGTACTTCAAATTTAGAGATTGTATTTTCTAGTTGGGTTTTGTTATCAAAGAAACAATGATTAGCATTGGGGAAAGAATCCACTTATATTAACACTATCGCTGCTGTTGTTGATTGTTTACTTTCTCCGACTCCTAGCATTTGTTCTTATCTTGTGCAGGGGTGCACAAGATAACAAAACCCATAAGATATATATAAAGTAGCAGTCGGCAGACAAATCTAGGGTATGGCAACCCAGTAATGGTTTGAAACAGCTATAAGCTTCCATTTGTGGAGTAGTTAGGATATGTCTGTCTTTACACCTCTATTCCAATAGTTGGTGTGTTTCATACTACATGTAATGTAGTTAAGACGGAGTCAACAGTTGCTAGCTTTCTTAGTTGTTGGTTTTTATATTTATTGATTGACTGGATGAATGATCTACAGAGAAGAGATGGCCACAGAAGTCAAAGCAGGGCCCATGGTTCCAGAGTCCTTTTTGAAGAAGCAGAAGAGGAGTGATGAATGGGAACTTGCAAAGAAGCAAGAACTCGAAGCTGCCAAGAAGAAGAACACTGAGAACAGAAAACTTATTTTCAACAGAGCTAAGCAGTATGCACAGGAATACAGCGAAAAGGTCAATAGTTCAGGCTTTTCTCAATTCATGTGAATAATCTCCAATATGCATTTTCACCTAAATGATGGAATATTTTTTGATTGTGTAGGAAAGGGAATTAATCAATTTGAAGCGTGAGGCGAAGTTGAAAGGAGGATTTTACGTTAACCCAGAAGCTAAGCTCCTCTTTATCGTTCGAATCAGGGGGTATGGATATTTTGTTATTTGTTGAACATATTTAATTTTCTGATGTTCATTTGGTGTTTAATTCTTGAACTGTTTGTTGTTTTGCAGTATCAATGCTATGGACCCAAAATCAAAAAAGATTTTGCAGCTTTTGCGTCTAAGACAGGTGATTGATTCCTGCTCGTCTGCCTATAGATAGGATCATGCTTTTTTAATTTTTTAAGATTATGTTTGTTTCTACCCACGAGTAGGATAGTTATAAACACCATAACCACTAGTTCAAGGTTCATTTTTAATGTGAAAACATCTCTGGTGGTATATGTGGTTAGTTATGTCCTCATGTCCTTTATTTGGACAACACAAATTATTGTACCTACAACCAAATGTACGTGGGTGTTGTAAGATCTTGTAGAAAGCTGTGAGAATTGGGTAGTCTTATTTTGTAAATGTCATTTTATGAGAAGACAGTTGGCCTTAATGTAAATGCATTTCGTCTGAATGCAGATCTTTAATGGAGTATTTCTTAAGGTGAACAAAGCCACATTACAGATGTTGCAAAGAGTCGGGCCTTACGTTACCTATGGGTGTGTATCTTCCGATTTGTCTATGTTCGGTTATATCTATGTCCAGTTTTTGCGGTGGGACTTCAACATTAATTTGAACTTTTCTGTCTAATCTTTTAGATATCCCAATCTTAAGACTGTCAAGGAATTGATCTACAAAAGGGGCTATGGAAAGCTTAACAAGCGAAGAACCGCTTTGACCGACAATTCTATCATCGAACAGGTTTGAAACGATTCACATAATTGGTATCAAGTTTTAACAGTTCTGGAAATGATTCTAAGATGTTGTAAATCAATCACAGGGTTTGGGCAAGTACGGAATCATATGCATTGAAGATCTTATTCATGAGATCATGACCGTTGGTCCCCACTTCAAGCAAGCAAACAACTTCCTGTGGCCCTTTAAGCTGAGTGCACCTTTGGGTGGGCTCAAGAAGAAGAGAAACCATTATGTTGAAGGAGGTGATGCAGGAAACCGTGAAGATTACATTAACAAACTTATCAGGAGGATGAACTAGAGAGACAACCTAAGTTGCTTTATCAAAACATCTTGAGGTTCCTTGTCTGACATCTTTGTGGTTCTAGTAAGTTAAGAGTTATGTTAGTTCCCGCCTTGAACTTTATTTTGGTAGCTATAGACATGAAATTAGTGATGGTTGGTTCTTTCCAGTTTTCAAGTTTTGGCATACACCCAATACTTATGGTTTATAGAAAACTTCAGTATCTTTTATCTTTTGCTGAATATTTGTTAGTATGCAGTTCCTTTTACATATTAATGAAGGACAAACACACAACTTTGTATGGAAGGTACCAAAGTTGCACGCAGCAGAAGATGCATACTTGAGCATATGCCTCAAGCTGGCTAGTAAGTTATGAGTGCATTAAGTAATGTTCCGAAATGACAGAGTAGAAGGAAAAAAGCTAGGTATGATAAGAGGTAGAAGGAAAAAAGCTAGGTATGAACGCAACAGCTCCCATACTTCATACAACTCACTTCCCAAGCTGACCAATAATCTGAAAAAATAGATGATCTGCTTATGGGCGAAAGCTGCATATTTGAGGTTGGATAGCTAATTATAAGTTGAGCTTGCATTGGTTGTTTGTGCCAATGCATTAGCCCATCGGATGGAAACCTAGTCATTAGTAAAACAAATCGCCATTTATAATTATGATTCAAGAGAGATTTCAACCATTTGCCCCGGAGACACTACACCCCCACGGTGACAACCTCTTCAATATGAAGTTCTTAAACATAGTAGTTGAGACTGAGATCAAATTAGTTGAAAACAAATACAATTACGTGCAGACTCCGATTCGAGGCCTGGCTAATAACCACTCGAATTAGGGCTGAACAGAAATCGAAACGTAACCGCAACAACCGAACCGTAACCGATAATCCAAAGGTTGGTCACGGTTTTAATTTTGATAACCGTTAGATTTTCGGTTCGGTCAACGGTTTCACCCATAACCGCACACTAATCGCACCGAAAAACCGAATAATACAGACCGTCGATTAGTTTTTACCCTAATCAATCCTAGCCGTCTAGATTAAACCCTACACTATATATATTTTGAAACCCTAATAATTCAGCAGTTTCTCTTCTTGTCTTCTTCGTTTCTCTTCCTCTCCGAGACAGTCTTCATCTCAGTCGCCTCCGCCACCAGTAGGCAGTAGCACCACCACCCTAATCTTTTAAACCACCTCTCCTCCACCTCCATCAAGAGCAGCACCACCTCGTCTATTTCTTCTCGTTTCTCTTTTTCAAACAACACCACATGTAACATCACCAGCACCCGCTACACCATCATTACAAGCACCACCACCTGCTAAAGATTGGAGATCTAATTGAAAGATTGAAGACTACTTTGTTTTTTAATTTTAGGGTTCTTAAAAAACTAGGTTTTTTTTTTTTTTTAATTTCTAATCTTTATGGTTAGATTCAACTTTATTTAACATGGGTTTTACGGATGTCATATGCCTATGAATTTTTGAAGGTTCAATTTGTATCTCTGTATCTCTGTAATTGTGTGTTGATGAAATTGACTATGGATTGTAAACTTCTCCTGATTGAAGCTCTTTGTAGTTTAATTAGATCTGTTAAGAGTCCATTAGTTATGAAATTGGAACTAATGGTCAAATCTTTAAGATCATTAGAGTTACAACACTGGATTGATTTTTTTCTGATGGAAGAGGAAGTTATGAAGGTGTTAATCTTTTTTTTTTTTTTTAATCCAGGTGGAATCGGTGAAAACCGTATAACCGATAAAGACAACCGAGCTGACTGGAATCGGTTTTAAAACCGAACCGTGCCAATAAAGTTCGGTTACGGTTTTGAAATTATAAACCATAGTATGTATGGTTAGGTCAACGGTTTTACTCATAACCGCACCGTATGCAGCCTTAACTCGAATAGACACAGATCAATCTAACCACGCCTACAACAGACTAATCCTTTTCAGCACATATATACATCTATCCAAATCAATAAAACCCGACTTGGCTTGGGGCCTATCACTACGTGACAAAATAGAGACATTTTGAAGTAAAATGAAAAGCCCCTTAACCAAATATTTTTTTAATGACAAATTTACCGTCTAATTAATTAGTGTTAATTCGGTGATTAGTGGTAAAATATAGTGTTAGATGTGAAATTAACGTGTGTTAATGAATCATCTGAACATGAAAAAATTTGAAAATTTGAAAATTTTTGAAGAACACCAACTCAGAATCGGTATATGTTTTCATTGGTATCAACCGATTATCCAGAATCGGTTCATATGGGCATGAACATAAACCGATTGTGGGTAATTTTTTTCTTTTTTATCTGTGAATTATGTGTTGTTAAACATCAAATAAAATCAAAATGGAAAGGAAAATATACGTTATAAGTTATAACTAACATCCCTAATTTATGGTGATTTAGGAGAAGGAAATGTATGGTTGTTAACTCCTTTAACGAGAATATTTAATTTTACCGGAAACAGATCATGTATATTTTATATAGATTAAAATCGTGATCATGAGTTGATCATCGTTTAGCTAAATTGAAGTTACCATTGATATTGCCAGTAAGTGCATTATATTCATCGCCGCATTCCCTTAATAATAGATACGATAATCTAGAAAAAAATTATTGTTATTAGATTTATCATTGAATCTTTTTGATTTCATTTAGTAAGATAAAGAATCAACTGATTGTTGATGTTAACATATTTTTTTATCATCCAAGTAAAAGTTGACGGTGAATGCGATTCTTCATAGTTACATACTACACTTAGCAGTCAATCGTCTCTCTTCATGTTACACTCTGCAGTTCTGAATATGCAAAGATAGTACACAATTGATTAGGTGATTAAACTCTCTACTAATTAATCACCATATTGTCGACAACACTGATGGAGTTTATGATCTTTGAATATTTATTTCCATTGATCAAGTGATTCAAGTGGAAAGGTATCTTAATTGAATTAACAGGAAATATCTTATGAGCTAGATAATGTTTTCTTTAATCATGTCATGAAGACTCATCTTCGTTCCAAAATTTAAGAAGAGCATCACGGCAAAGATGACAAGAAGATTGATTTGCCTCATATCCGTGCCGAAGAAGACGTGTTCATATTAAAGATAGTATCAAAGGAATAATAATGGACATGTTTGTTGGATGGAGCAATGACTAATTGACTATTTCCTAGTTTAAACGCTATATTTAAGGTAACCAGTATATACGATATATCCTCCATACCTTTTGAGATTTATAAATCAAATTAAAATAAAAGAAAAGACACTAAATTAATTAGATAATGTTTGTTTTTAAACCAGCCAATAATATGATTTTGTTAGTGTGCACAAAATTGGACTCTGTTTTTTACCGACATATTTTTTTATTTTTTTTTTATGGAAACAGGGGCTTCGAAAAACCCCTAAATTTTATTTATTTAGAATACCTCATTCAAATTGAGGTTTGAAGGATTACATTGATTAATTACATCAATAAACCGGACAATACAGATGTTACAAGATTTACAATCGAAACTTAAAGAAACGAGATATGAAAATCCTATTAAACTTCTGCAGCCCTTTGAAGGATTGAAAATCCTTATAATGGTTTTAAACCATTTTGTTTCTTGATCATCAAAGATATCAGATGCTTCCATAAAAAGGAAGTAATATGCCCAAATTATCTTCTTTAAAAACGATCTCCACATCTGACAAAGTAGATCGTTTCCATCCAGAACAATGCAAATCCAAATCCACCAAAAGAGCCTAATTAGAAAATATGAAAACAAGTCCTGATAGTTTTGTGAAACCATCAGACTGATTAGAAAACCATAAAAATTGTTCAGAAACAATTTTTTTTTATTGGAAAATAAATATATACAAAAAAACAGACTCGATCCGTCCGGTAGATCTGAAAAATCAAACTAAAATTAGAAGGATCAAGGATTTAAATTTTTGAAGAAAGTAGTTTTTCTTTTTTCTTCTTTAGTTCAGAGAGAAAAGGGGAGAGAGAGAGAGTTTAAACAGTTAAGTTTACCGACATATTATACGTAAGACAACAAATGGGCCACCCATACCTCGAGTATCTTCGCCATATGTAATACGTGTCATTGTGGTTGGACCCTAATGCTTCCATGTGGTCATTGAATAACACGTGTTCTTTTCAGACTCACGTCAGATTCTACCACCACCTACATAAATCTGACCTGACCTTCAAAATCGAAAGCGAACATATTTTTACTTTGTTGGTCGGTCAGCAAGCAAACCGAGGAAGTCGCAGTCATGGAAGCTCACAAGAAGAGAAAAGAGCAATTAGGACATCAAATTGAAGATGAAAACGGTTCATCATCATCGATATCAGATCCAACGACTAAGATGTTAATCCAAGAATCAATCATATCAACAACAAGAAGAAACAACGACGAAGATAATATAACTGGTGACGATGATGGTGGAAATAAGGGGGTTTCACAAAAACCTGACGATGTTCTTGTGTTTAAGAGATCCGTTAACAAAATCGATTCTTCTCTTGAGTGATCTAATGTTCTAGATACATCTTGTTGAAGATGTATGTGTAAGTTAGATTAGTTGATGTGCTAATACTAGGTTAGTAAGTGATTATTAGTAATTCTAATAAACTTGATCTTTTTGTCTGTTTGATTCCAACTGATTAATATGCAACTTGCGAAGACATGTTTTTCCTTTTTGATGCTTTGTTTAGTACAAGATGGTCCTGCTGACGTGTACTCGTAACTCGATGATTCATATCAGCCGTTCATTTGGTGAGTAAAGTGCATTCGGGGGTCCCACTGACCTTTTTCTGTACCAAGCAATGCTGGTGTTGAATGGTGATGTATTGCTTTCAGTATTTTTGTTGGTCCATATATTGTTGATTGTTTTGATGGATATGGTGCATCATCACGTGCTCTTTCGACAACAGCGTACACTAAATTTAGGGACAGCCAGTAGTCATGATTCATGAGTTGTACTGATGGTTATGGTATAATCGAGCGTCAGTGGACAATGGTGATACCCGCGGCCATATGGCCTGAACCCACAAGTCAATGTTCCAGCGCACCGTAACTCAATTATTGCATACCGAAAGGGTGGAAGTATATATATATGCTCCGCTAAGCGGAGAACTGGGATTACTTGCAGGAAGGAGCCAGATTGTTTGACAAGGGGTTAAGCTAAAAGAAATTTGACGAAGTTAACGAAAGATTAAACTGGAATTCATTCTTTTAGTTTTGAATTCGCAAAATTATCATCGACCAAAATTTAGCACTCTTTACTTCTCAGGGATTCTTTCAAGGTTTTTCTACCGAAGAGGCAAAGAGTGTGTAGGCCTGTAGGGGATATTACACGAGATCTTTGGCTGTCCAGAAGCCCTATCGCGATAGGGCTCTACGCCTTCGATATCGCTTTAGGGCATGCTCCAGGCCTTCGATACGTGGACCTTCTCTAGGCTTTTTTGTAGAACTGTTTTTTCGGCATCACTCATTTTTGGTGGGGAGTGGGGACCATTATGTGATAAGAATGTCTATCCTATACTTATAAGGGGTGTTTAAAGTACCCTTGAACTAATTAAAATTAAAACTAATCTAATAATTATATATATAAGCCTAATTTAAATCATTAACAAAATCAAAATTAAAATTATAACAGTCTCATTATTTTTAATTTTTCATAAATCCGTTACTATTATTAGAGGGTTCATTTTCTTCTTTTCTTTCCGCTTCATCGTCTCGATTCAAAGAAATTTCCACAAACCCATTACTTGTGATTCATTTTTGGTTGAAAAAATGAGTAGTAATCATCAAAATGAGTTAAAAATGGAAGTTGCCGAGAGAAGTTCGACTAGGAATTATGTGAAACAGTTTGTCGAATGGAGTTTTTTCTTTCAGAGAAAAGTTCGGTTACGTCGCAATTTTTATTTCCTAGCCGAACTTTTAGTTCGGTTACGTCGCAATTTTTTTCCTAGCCGAACTTTTAGTTTGTTTACGTCGCAACTTTTTTCATTTTTTCTCCTAACCGAACTTTTCTCTGAAAGAAAAAACTACATTAAAGCTGAGTTCTGCTACCTGTGTTTTTAGAAACGTTAGCCGAACTACACTTGCAGATGAGTTCGGCTACCTGTTCTTCAGATATCATAGTCGAACTTTATTTCCATGGTCGAAAGCAATTTATAAAATTTTCATTTTTTCGAAAGTTTTGGTCAATTCAAGCAACATTAACTAAATTTGAAGTATACCTAAATACCCGAAACCCTCATTTCGAAATCAACCATCTTAAAAAAATAAATAAATCCCCAAACCTTCTTATTCTTCTCAAAAATTATTCCTATAAAAACACCCGACTAATTAATCTAACATCACTAATCACTAATTAATTTAACTAATCCTTACACTAACTAATCATTACCCTAACTAATTTAACTAATACGGTAAGTTTGGTATTAACATAAATACTTAGATAAGGTGTGACTTAGGATTACTTCTAATATCCATCCAAAATAGGGCGGTGCCAAGAAAACCGTTCTTTTGATATCGCGTTAGGGCATGCTCTAGGCCTTCGATGCATGGACCCTTCTCTAGGTTTATATATTTTTAATAAGATATATGTGCGTACTTTAGGAAACATTACAGTTTAAAACATCAATATCCCTTAAGATTTCTACATAATTATCTGGGATGTATCCAAAAGATGTTCTAGAAGTTCTAGTCTTATTAGCTAGTTTATGAGATGCATTATTAGCATTCCTCTTTGCGTAGTTAACAAAACTACCAGTTATACTATCTAGAAGGTGCTTTATTCCTATGAAAATTCCCTGGTTCTCCCACTGAATATAAAGAGTTGCACTATTTAGAGATTTAACTACATTTTTATGATCAGTTGCGAACATAACATTCGATATATTTAGAGGCTTGGTCAAAAAAATAGCTTCTTCAACCGCCAAGCATTCAGACTGTTCCGCATTTAATCCTTCATTGCAGTACCTTCCTATGATTCCCCTGTAGGTACCCGTAAAATCTCTAATAATTAGACCAATACACCATAAACTTTCCTGTCATTATCATAAGAAGCATCGATATTAATCTTGAGATGAGTAGAAGGGAGAGGTTTCCAAATTTGGTTACTGCCGAAGGAAATACTGTGATAATTGTTCTGTCGGTTAGTATTAAAACATCGAAGATATTGATTAATAAGGAATTTAATGTTGTTAACTGTCTTCAACAAATTTGCGTTTCTGTTGCGAAAACCTTGTTGCACCTATTTTTCCAAATCTGCCAGCTACTAATCATAACTGTGACCAACCATAAATCCCAAGAGTCTTGATTCATGGTTGTTGAATCCGAAAACCAGCTGGTAATCCAAGAAACTAGGGATGTATGTGTAGACTGGATGTTGCTGGCATTTATGTTCATCGAAAACCAAATTGATTTAGCCATGTGACAGTCTACTATAAGATGTTCTAGAGTTTCTGGATCTTGGTTACATAATGGGCATAGAGTATCAATACCATCTTTATAGAAACTCAGCTTCACCATAGTTGGAACAATGTTTTTGAGACATTTCTATATGAAAAGATTGACTCTATGAGGGTTATTAGACTTCCAAAGTTGTTTCCATACTTCTTTAAGGACAAATTGTGTTTGCAACTGTCTTTGCTGGGAGATTAAGGCATTATAAGTGGATTTAACAGAGAAAGTACCCTTATTGTTTGGTTTGGTTCCCACATAATAGTATCTTGACCATGTTGAACTAAATGCATTTGCAAAATGAGTTTAGCTGTATGATCTTGGAACATGGCTGTGACCAAAGGAACATTCCATCTCCTTAGATTCTGAAGCATAAGATCACAAACATAAACTATTCATGCAAGTTCTACATAATTGTTATTTAGAATTGGAGGATGGTCTAGACCCTTAACCCATTTGTCATACCAGACTAAGGTTTTTGTGCCACACCTAACGACCCATCTGTGAAACTTTCTGACATTTTGTATTCCTTGTTATATTCCTTTCCATATCCAAAAGGATTAGAATTACTAGTTTGAAGATGAATGAAATCGCAGTAGGGAGAATACTTTGGTTTAAGAATTTTGACCCATATATGATCTTCTTCTGTACAAAGCCTTTATGCCACTTTAGTTATTAGAGCCATGTTCAAGTGCTCTAAGTTTCTAAAGGCCAGGCCGACCTCAACTTTAGAATGACATAGTGAATTCCAAGCAATAAAGTTTATGCATTTATTATTTTTATGCCCCCACTAAAATCTCCTCTGAATTGTATCTAGCTGTTTCAATGTTCGCATGGGTAACTTGAAATTACTCATGTAATGAGAAGGAATAGTATTTAGAACAGACTTAACCATAGTGGTTCTAGCTGATTGAATAAGGATTTTTCGAGTTCCATCCACTGAGTCTGTTTTGAAAAACATCACTGATGGCCTTGAAACATATTTTCCAAGTAAAATTGGTAAACCAAGATACTTGTCAGAAGAGCACAACTGCTAAACTCTCAGTTTTCCAACTATTTATAATTTTTCTGGTGAGACTAATTTCCTGTGATAAAGGCTACTGACTTAGAAAAGTTAACCATCTGACCTGATAAATCACCATATTTTTTGAGAATATCAATGACAGAGGAAATACTTTTATGATCGGCTTTAAAGAAGAGCAAACAATCATCTGCAAACAGTAGATGATTGATTGATGGAGCTTCCTTAGTTACTTTAATGCCTCTAATAAGAATATTTTGCTCAGATATGAAAAGACTTCTGGAGAGATACTCCATTGTTATGATAAATAAAAAGGGGGACAATGGATCCCCTTGACGTAGTCCTCTAGTAGGAGCATACTTGTTAAAAGTACCACCATTGAGCTTTATTGAGATTTGAATTATTGAGACACATTGATGAATGAGCTCTCTCCATTCCAGACAAAACCCCAAAGAATCAAGCATTTTGTCTAAAAAATTCCATTCCAGGCGATCAAATGCCTTGGAAATGTCAAGTTTTAGAGCTACATTACCTTATTTATTTTTATTTATTTTTGATTTTTCATAGTGTGAATCATCTCATGTGCTATTATAATGTTATCATTAATATATCTTTTTGGGACATAAGCTATACTTGGGTTGGAGAAATAATTCTATCCATAAAAATTTTCATTCTCTCAACCAGAAGCTTGGAGATGATTTTTTAAGTGTTATTACAAAGGCTTATTGGTCTGTAATCATTTGGAGTAGCAGGAAATTGGAATTTTGGGATTAAGCAAATCGAGGTATGATTCAGGTAAGATGGTAGTTTCCTAATTAAAAAAACTAAAATCTTGCACCATTGTGATTATATCCTCCCCCACTGTGTCCCATTGGGTTTGAAAGAAGCCTGTCGGGAAGCCATCAGGACCCACAAAATTCCATCTAGATAAACTCTTTACAACTTCATAGATTTCATCCCTATATGGAAATCTCATAAGAGTTTCATTATCTGTAGAAGTAATGACTTTTTGAATGTGATCAAAGGAAGACTGTTGAAGATAAGGACTGATTGTGGTTGTTATTTGCGAAAAATGATTTGCGAGAAAACTAGATAGTTCCTCTCTAGTTTGATACCACTTTCCATTTGAGTCTCTTAAAGATGTAATATTATTTCTAGATCTTCTTTTATTTGCAAGAGCATGTAAATAAAAAGTATTGTTATCAGCATCTTAATCCAGTGATCTCCAAATTTCTGCTACCAGAATTCTGCTTCTACACTTCTCCAGTAATGTAAGTTATTTATAGTGCTTTCTATTTTTGACTAGTTTGGTTGCTAAATGGCAGTGATGCAGATGAGATAACTGATTCTTTAATTGTTTTATATGATGTTCAGTTTTACCAAAGTGTTCCCTCTTCCATTTATTCAAGTTCTTCCTAATAAAATAAAGATTATCTTGAATAGCTTAATCTGAATGAGAAGTGGGTTGAGGGAACCAAGATTTGGATATGATTTGAGAGCAAGAAGAATCCTTCAGCTTTTGTAGATTTCCAAGAGTAACTAGATGAACCACAATCAGCTTTTGTGACTAGAAGAATGGGATAATGATCTGAGACCAGGGAATGGTAAATGGTAAACTTTGGAATCCGGATAATCTATCTGCCATTGTGCATTATGGAGAGCTAGGTATAATCTTGATCTCTTATAGCCCTTTCCATTAAGTCTGTTTGTTCATGTGAATTTAGTACCAATAAATCCCATATCCGTAAGACCAGCAACTTCAATAGAATTGCAAACCAAATTATTGATAGATGTTTGGTCTGAGGACCGACCTCTTGTATTTATATGAACATTGAGATCTCCAAATACCACCCAAGATTGAAAGATATTTTCACTGAGATCTTTGATGAAATCCCATTGATATTTTTTTTAATCATTGTGAGTGGAACCATAAATACAAGAAAAAATCCATTCATCTATAAAGAGATTATCTTTAACTAACAAACGTATCATATTATCATTAGAACACACAACATCACATGGAAAACCATTCTTCCAGAGAAGGATGAGACCACCAGATAATTACCTATTGAACTAGCAAACAATGAATTTGGCTAACTGTAGGATCTAGTCAAGACTTTAACTTTATCCTCACTAACTTTCGTTTCAACCGAGAAGATGATATCAGGATTGTGTTGTTTGATAGTATCAGCTAAATGATATCTAGATTCTTAAGAAGCAAAGCCATGAACATTCCAACTAAGTATCTTCATAGTATATAAACCAAATAAATTGAATTATGCAAAAAGGAAAAATGCAGAATTGAAATGAGATTAATTGAGATAAGAATGTAATTGAGTTTTAGGGATGAAAATTACCTGATTATCCATGCCTGAAGATTTTCCTTTAAAACTTTGAGATTAGTTTTGCTCAGAAATTGTCCCATGATAAGAAGGAAAGGAATTAAGCGATTGAATTTGATCCTCCACTATAAACCGGGTATTTTCAGAAGATTGAATATTATGACTTGAGGAAGTTTGGGCAGATTGAGATTTTTAAATTGACGGATTAGGTTAATTGGTTCTTTGAAGAATCTTGTTGGGTGAATGAAATCCGAGTCTATATTTTCTGCATTATAGTTGTCAAAAGTAACATCAAATTCACCCATGGCCAGATAATTTTTAATCTGATTTGAATAAATAACCTCTTCCTCATTGATGGAATTGTTACACTGGAAGTTTCCTTGATTAAGAATTTGATTGGAAGTGTAAAGCAAGATATTTGAATGATCTATATCAGTAACATGAGAACTTATTGAATCATGAATTTTATTATTACTTGGACAACCGTCTTCCATTCTAATCCTCTTTCCTTATCTATGGGCGATATCATCCTTATCCCTTCCTCTATTAAAGTATATTTGAATCATAACTTGTTGATTAGTAGTTGGCTCATCTCGAGTTACTGAGTTGACAACCTGATTCACCAGCTAGATTTGTTCATTAGTACAGGTCATCGTTGGAATAAGAACTTGAGCAGAGTTAAAGTGAGAGCATGCACTAATGAGATTTCCTGCATTATGCTGATGCGCCGTTATTTCCTTAGCTTCAGTAATTGCATGCATCCGATAACCATTAATATTAGTTGCATGTTCTTCTTCTTGCTCCAACATGTTTTGAGTCCCTTAATTGTTGGCTGCGTTGAATCCTCTTGTATCAGGATTGTTCCATGAAGGTGGATCTAATATTAAGTTTGATGACAAGTGACCCTTTTGTTGCTGTAGTAGAAAAATTACAATAGTTTCACACTCCTCTTCGTGATGATCAATAGTATAGCAAAAACCACAGAGGTTTAATGGCTGCTTCTCATAAAAAAAGCCTTATCCACACTTCTTATCCAATAACGTTTTTCATCCAGAAACCTCTTCTCAAAGGATCTCTGACATCCACAAGAACCTTAAATTTCTGCACTTTGCCTTTGGGAACAATGCAATCCGGGGGGTCAAACTCTTTTACTTCACCCATAGATGATGATATGCTTTTAACAATAGGAGGGTTTGCAAACTCAGGTTGCATCTGGTATAATCTTATCCAGAGAAGTTGTTTCTTCAGATAAACTTTACTTTTTGGAATCATAGGATTCCATGGCTCTAAAACAAATAAGTCTCCCTCGATAAACGATGGTCTAAGTTTTAGAACCATGTCATATTCCTCATGAGTATAGAACTTTATCATGTAGAAATCATCTTCTTCCCCTTTCTTTATATAGATGTCTTTACTTTTGCCCCAAAGGTTTTCCATCTCTTTATCTAGTTTATCTACCGAGTAATCCTTGTAAGAGTAAATTTTTCCTAAGATTTTTTTTTATTGACTCGCACCATGAATTAATTCTTTCATTAGGAGGATAAGTTGTTTTAGGGATTTGAGCCTTTCTGAAAGTGATGTTATATCCATAACAAGGTGGACCTCTTTGATTTGAGGTTCCATGAGAGACCTCTTTGATTGCATGGTGAATGCATTACACTTGTACGATTGCTTGAGAGAAGGAGTAGAGGTTATAGGGGTAGGCATAGGGTTAATACAGATGGATGTCTGTTAAACCGGGCGTGTAAATAAAATAAGATTATCTTTAAAATTGAAAAAAAGATTTGTAGAAAATATTTTTTTGGGTATTCTCGTAGATACATCCAACAAGGTGAAAATCAGAAAGTTGAAAGTGGGGATCAGAATATGTAATGCCGCGATTTCGGCAGTGGTTCACCGAATGGAATATAAGTAATGATTTGTGCTTTCCTAACACTGAGGCCTTTTCAACATAATTGGCTCCAGAGTTGGCAGAAAACTCTGCAGTTAAGCATGCTCGGGCAGGAGCAATCCAGGGATGGGTGACCTCCCGGGAAGTTGTTGCTGGATTACCGCAACGATGCCCGTTGAAAACCTCACACTTCCGGATAACCGCAGTGGTTAAGTGGGGACAATATCGGTGGTGGGACGGGTCATTACAAATGGTATCAGAGAAAATGACGGTTCACCTGCCGAGGGTGCGAAGGTACGCTGGACGGGGTCGCTCCAGGTGCTTTTCTCATGATGAGAAGGAAACGTCAGAGATCTGGGCTTGAGTATATTCAAGAGCGAGGAAGAATCCAATTTAAGGTGGTGGCATTGTAATACCCTGATTTTGGCAGTGGTTCACCGGATGGAATATAAGTAATGATTTGCCCTTTCCTAACACCGAAGCCTTTTTAGCACAATTGGCTCCATAGTTGGCTGAAAACTCTGCAGTTAAGCGTGCTCGGTGAGAGTAATCCAGGGATGGGTGACCTCTCGGGAAATTTCTTCAGGATTACCGCAGCGATGCCCATTGAAAACCTCACACTGCCGGAAAACAACAATGGTTAAGTGGGGACAATATCCGTGAAGGGACGGGTCATTACATAGTAAAGAAAAGATTGGTTAGAGGAGATAGATAGTGAAAACCACTTTATATGCCTTCAGGAAAATTTCCAGATGCTTCAAATCAGTACCTAAAAAAGAGTAATCAAGTTAACCATTAGTATCACAAATAAGAAGTATATCAAAAGGTAGGAGAAAGACAGATTATTGCATGCAGATGACTAAAGAAGATAAAAATTGCAAGGAATTAAAGTATCAGATGAATATGGTGACACCGAATTAACTCAGAGTTCTTGGCTTCTATTTGGGAAAAATCCTCTTAGTGCTCTTGTAATAAGATATATATACAAATGAGTTGTTGGTTGGTAAAGCTTCCTTGAGGAATTTTTCCCAACAAAATGAGGATGTTTTTCTCAAGGAAGTACAAGTTATGCACGGTCTTGTGCGTATATTTCGAAAATATTTTCGGCCTATAAAGACTAAGCTTTGTTTGGACTTAGCCTTGCAAAACGAGTTGTCTTTAGTTTCTTGTCCTGGAGACTATCAAACTACGGTCCGTTCTTGATCCATTCAAGGTCAAACACCTTGCCGCTCATATCATCTTATTGCAAGATGATTGCGACATTATGGTAAGTCATATCATCTTGGCTTGGCATTGCGGTATAAGAGATTATTATTTACATATTTGATGAGGTAAGTTGCAGCCCATTCCTTGGATACTCATACTTCCTATCAAGTCGTTCGACGTAAGCATGCATCAACTGCGAGTTGGGCATGCATGACCAGGAAATGAAACTAAATCGGTATTCGAGTCAGGTAAGCTCGCATAAACCATTTTCATCACAAAGAGAATGCAATACAAGTACGTCATGAGCCTGAATAATACATTGATGCAGATGAATATGTTATAGCACGCCCACTAGATTATTTGGAATTTATGAACCCGAGTGTCATAATTTAGCTAAAGACATATCCATTTTGATGGGAAAGGACCCAAATATCAAGACCTGTCGATCTTTAGATCCACATGATCGTCGGAATTTATCCAAATTCCAACGTTTAGGGTTTCACAAAGACGTTTCTAATATTTGAGGAAAATTTTAGCGAAGTAAGGAAGCTGGGAATTGGACTGAAGTGGCATCAGAGTGGCGCCTCGTGGAGTGGAAGCAAGTCCAAAGCATGCCCTATGCTTGGACAAGACTCGGAAACCGGTGATGCATGAAAGAATGCATTGGAAGTATCTTTTATGGCTTTAAACCCTTCGCAGAACAAGGGTAAACTGGTGAAAAAGCGAGGTCTAATAACCACACCCAATATTTCGTTCGGCAATCTGAATAGACAAAATCCAATATAATTTCAAGAGAATCAACTAGACACTTAGACTCAATCTAAGAAAAGTATATCAAAGAGTTAATATATCTATCTCTTCTTATTCAATCTGCAATCAACAAATAGAAATTCGCGAGCCCGATTGAACACAAGAGATATAACTTGAACGGTACCAAAGACCAATGTTCAAGGATCAATCAATTTCAATAAACAAAAGGTTGGATTTCCCAATTGATCGATTCAACGCACAACCTGTGATATTTCAATTATTTTAAAAAATATAATGCGGAAAAGAAATAACACAGACACCAGAAGTTTTGTTAACGAGGAAATCGCAAATGCAGAAAAACCCAGGGACCTAGTCCAGATTTGAACACCACACTGTATTAAGCCGCTACAGACACTAGCCTATTACCAATGAACTTCAGACTGGACTGTAGTTGAACCTAATCAATCTACCACGTTTTCAAGGTACAGTTGCGCTCCTTACGTCTCTGATCCCATCATGATACTACGCACTTGATTCCCTTAGCTGATCTCACCCACAACCAAGAGTTGCTACGACCCAAAGTCGAAGATTTGATAAACAAATCTGTCTCACACAGAAAAGTCTATAGATTGAATAAATCTGTCTCCCACAGAAATACCCAGGATTTTTGTTCCGTCTTTTGATAGATCAAAGTGAACATGAACCAATTGATAAACAAGACTTATATTCCCGAAGAATAGCCTAGTATTATTAATCACCTCACAATAGTCTTAATCGTATGAAAGCGAAACAAGATATTGTGGAATCACAAACGATGAGACAAAGATGTTGTGACTTCTTTTTATCTTGCCTATTGAAGAATAAATCTCTATCAAATCTTAAAGAAGATAATACTCAACACGATAGAATCAGCAAGATCGGAACACACAACTACAAAGAAAATAGTTGGGTATGGCTTCACAATTCCAATGAAGTCTTCAAGTCGTTAACCTACAAGGTTTCATGAAAAACCTAAGGTTAAAGGAGAATCAACTTTAGCTTATGCAACTAGTAACACACATGAGGTGTGGGGATTAGGTTTTCCAGTTTCTAGAGTTCTCCTTCATATAGTTTTCAAATTAAGGTTTGCAATCAATGTTAGCTTAGTAAAAAATCATTCAATATTCACCGTTAGATGAAAACCTGATTCTCTTCAAGATAATATCTTTCAAACGTTAGATCGAACTTAGCTTGTCACACACAAATGAAATGCACTTTTCATTTAGGTTTGAGTAACCGTACCTAATGATGTACATCCGGTTGGCTCACCAATAGTTAACCATGGTTAGCTATATGAACACCTTGATATCAACCATATTCATCTTAATCACCATAACTAGTTCAATTGACTTCAAGTGAAATAGCTAGAGTTGTTCAATTGCTTAGATCTTATGAGAAACAATTGAAGCAAAATCGATTTGATTTAGGAACATTATTATCCATGGTTTGCAAAGATTGCATTCCTTATTATATAAATGTTTGAGTTCATGAACCAACGATTATAGAGAGATAACCAATCAAAGTATGCATACGGGTACGCATACTTTAGTAACCGGATTGAGTTTGTTTTGGTTTCCAAACCAAGCAGAAATTCACGGACGTGAACTTCTTCGCCAGTATGCGTACGCATACCTAGGTAACCGGATTGAGTTGGTTTTGATTTCTAAACTCGGCAGAAATTCACGGTCGTGAACTTTCCTCCAGTATGCGTACATGTAGGCATACTTACCCAGTATACATCAACCATTAGTACACATACAAGTATGCATACTTTAGGTTCCCGGTTTTGGACTTATACACAAATGTGCGAACACACTATGTTTATATCCAAGCATGGTTACACATACTAAACTCTCATTTCAACCATTGAAACTTTCTTAGAGGATGTTATAATAGTTGTTATTCACAAACTATTTTTATCAAAACGATTTTCAAGATATTGAAATAATCATATCGAAACATTCCAAGCCTACATCAAATAATTTTCTAACACAAATTTTGTAAGATGTTACTCGGAAATTTTCACATGATCAAGATGAACTTGATTGAAGTGAAAGCTTACCAACACATATTTCGAGAAATATATAAGCGAGTCAAACTCAACTCGAAGTCTCAAATATGTATGAACGAAAACTATCGTAAAACGACTTATGTCTCAAACATAGGAGATAGAATAGAAATAGACTTTCCAAGTGATAGATGAGTTTCATTCTCCACATACCTTTTTGTTGATGAAGCTCCATAATATCTATTTAGTAGTTCTTCGTCTTCAATGATGAATTGTGAAGTCTAAAGCTCAACTACACATAACTATCCTAGTCCGAGACTTAACTATAAGTAAACTAGAAATCAAGACATATAGTTTTGACAACTAAATTTGACAAACAAGCTTGAGATAGCAACGCTTGCGAGTTCGACCGAGCAATGCTGTAACAATCTCCCCCTTTGTCAATTTTAGTGAAAAAACTATCAATACATATGGATTACAAAATAAATAAGAATTTGTAGCTTCTAATCATAATGCTTGATCTCCTTGGCTTCTTCAACGATACTGGAAATCTTCGTCACTTCCAAGTACTCCCATGATTCCATAGATGTTCAATTCAGCATCATAGTTGTTGACGATCCGTATCAATAACAATGAGAAAACTATTGCCCTCAATCATTGTTATACAGTGTCATAGTATTATTATACAACATCAAAGTTCAATTGTATCACAACTTTGACAACAATACTATGATGATATTGAAAAAGTGGGGATCTAACAACCACACCCAATATTTCCCTTAGCAATCTGTATGGACTAACTCCAATATACTTTCAAGAGAATCAACTAGACAGTCAGACTCAATCTTAACAAAAGTATATCAAAGAGTTATATCTCTCTTTCTCGATTCAATACTTACTTAAGCAAATAGAAATCTGCGAGTCTAAATGAATACAAGAGAAATCACTTGAATGGTACCAAAGACTAATGTTCAAGGATCAATCAATTTTAATCAACAACCAAAGGTTGGGTTTCATAATTGATCGATACAACGCACAACATATGATATTTCAATTATATAATAGAATATAATGCGGAAAAGAAATAACACAAACACCAGAAGTTTTGTTAACGAGGAACCGCAAATGCAGAAATACCCCGGGACCTAGCCCAAATTGAGCACACATTGTATTAAGCCTCTACAGACACTAGCCTACTACAAACTAACTTCAGTCTAGACTGTAGTTGAACCCCAATCAATCTCACATTGATCCAAGGTACAGTTGCGCTCCTTACGTCTCTGATCCCAGCAGGATACTACGCACTTGATTCCCTTAGCTGATCTCACCCACAACTAAGAGTTGCTATGACCCAAAGTCGAATACTTTCATAAACAAATCTGTATCACACAGAAAAGTTTACGGTAATAGATAAATCTGTCTCTCACAGAAATACCTATGAGTTTTTGTTCCGTCTTTTGATAAACCAAGGTGAATATGAACCAATTGATAACCCGGACTTATATTCCTGAAGAACAACCTAGAATTATCAATCACCTCACAATAATCTTAATCGACTAGCAAAAGAAGATATTATGGAATCACAAACGATGAGACGAAGATGTTTGTGACTACTTTTATATCTTGCCTATCGGAGAAATCAATCTCAATCCAATCTTACGATTGTACTCAACTATGATAGAAACAACAAGATCAGATCACACAAATACAAGAAAAGTAGTATCGGTCTGGCTTCACAATCCCAATGAAGTCTTCAAGTCGTTAACCTACAGGGTCTCGATAAGAAACCTAAGGTTAAAGGAGAATCGACTCTAGCTAATACAACTAGTATCACACAAGAGGTGTGGGGATTAGGTTTCCCAGTTGCTAGAGTTCTCCCTTATATAGTCTTTAAAATCAGGGTTTGCAATCAATGTTAGCTTAGTAACAAAGCATTAAATATTCACCGTTAGATGAAAACCTGATTAGATTCAAGCTAATATCTTTCAACCGTTAGATCGAAACTTATCTTGTGAAACACAAATGAAATGCCCTTTTATTTAGGTTTGTGTAACCGTACCCAAACATGTACATCTAGTTGGTTCAACAGTAATTAACCAATGGTTAGCCATATGAGCACTTTCATATCAACCATATTCTTCTTTACCATAACTAGTTCAAATGACTCAAAAGAACTAGTTAGAGAGTTGTTCAATTGCTTAGATCTTATAGAAGTATACAAGACACAATCGAAGCAAAAACAATTTGATTCACTCGAATCGATTCATGAACTTTATAGCCACGGTTTGCAAACTTGCATTCCTTAGTTAATATAAGTTTCAGTTCACGAATAATCATTTTTAGAAAATAACCAACTTAAGTATGCGGACTTAAAAACCCGGAATAAGTTTGTTTTCAATTCACAAACTCCAACAGAAATTCTCGGGATGAGAACCTCCGAAGTACGCGGACTTGGTACGCGGACTTGGTTCGCGGACTCTAGTTCCGGTTTTCCTGAGCAGCAAAGTACGCATACTTTGTTTCAAGGAATAAGGACTTATACATGTATGAGTTACCTCACAATGTTTATATCCAACCATGTTTATATAATCTAAACTCTAATTTCAATCATTGAAACATTCTTAGAAGACGTTATATGATTGTTATTCACAAACCATTTTTCGTCAAAGCCATTTTCAAGTAATTGAAACTTATTATGACTTTCATCACTAGTAAAGATGAACTTGGCCAAAGCGAAAGCTTACCAACACATATTTCGAGAAATAGATAAGCGAGATAAACTTGGCTCGAAATAACAAATGTGTATAACCAAAGTCTATATAGCAATAATACTTTTATCTCAAGATAAGAGATAGAGTAGATAGAATTTTGAGTGATAGTTAAGTTTAAGTCTCCATATACCTTTTAGTCGATGAAGTTCCACCAGTTCCTTGAGTAGTTCTTCGTCTTTGTATGATGATAGCCATGGAGTCTTGAGCTCAACTACACTTTCTATCCTAGTCCGAGACTTATCTATAAGTAGACTAGAAATCAAGACTTATAGTTTTGATCACTAACATTGACAAACATGCTTGAGATAGCAACACATGCGAGTTCGACCGAGCAGTGCTCTAACAATCTCTCCCTTTGTCAATTTTAGTGACAAAACTATCAATACATATGGAATACAAAATAAATAATTAGTCTTTGTAGCTTCTCTTCCACATGCCTGATCTTCTTGGTTCTTCAACATTACTCGAAATCTTCGTCACTTCCAAGTACTCCAATGATTCCAAAGGTTGTAAGTTTAGTATCACCGTTGTTGAAAATTCGTAGCTATAACAAAGAGAAAACAAGAATTCTCGGTCATTGTTAACAGTGTCATAGTATTCTTATACAACATCAAAGTTCAATTGTATCACAACTTCGACAACAATACTATGGTGATATGTATCACTCCCCCTTAGTCAATACTCCATCTCACATGGAACCCCCCCCCCCCCTACATAATAATCCGAAAACCATATGTATTTGTAGTGTGAACTACACATTAATTCTCCCCCCTTTTTGTCAATAAAACTGGCAAAGGAACGAAAACTAGTGGGATCCTAATGAAATTTCCATAGAGACATTTCATGATGTTGATGGTGGATTTTCATTTAAGGCTAAAATTGTAAAAGCCAAAATTATGCGCTAACATTTTGCAAAAGATAAAGCCATTAATAAGTGATGAATACTTCTTCACTTTATTAATTCACTTAGAATGGAGCATGTGGCAACAATCCCAGTATTCTGTGAATTAAATACACGAAATTCATCCAGGTTGGAGCATGTAGCAACAATCCCATATATCCTGTGAATTTACAACATTATTAATTAATGCATGACCAGCCTTGTATTTTCTGTACTCATTATCGGTGCGGCATGACGGACCGAGTGTTGTTCTCAAAGAGAGCAACACGAACCTCCAAGCATTAATAATGAAGCATGTACGAAATACCCGTACGTACAGATGTGACTCTCGGTGTGTTATACTATCCCGATTGAGCATACGTCTCTCGGTGTGTTATACTAGCCCGATTGAGCATATTTGAATCTGGATTGTCCATATCGGTCTCGAAACGGTCACAACCATCCAACTTCACCAAAGATGATTGGATGACTTGGATTGGCTCCATAACCCCCAAGCGGTATTGGAATATTCACCACCGACCCAACGCGGGCCCCGCATGGTCGGCCTCCCCAAAAGGGTGGCATAGCTTGCCAAACCGTCCAAGCCAAAGCAGTATGGACGAAAAACCCTAAATTAGGGTTTTCGGCACATTACATGTGTCGCAAAACAGTCTCAACCATCCATCTTCGCAGGCATAGATGGAGGGTGTAGATGTAGATTCAAAGGGCCCAGAGCATGTCAACACGCTCACTGTAAGCCCGCCTACACACATGACCGATCGGTCAGGACCAACCATGCCTGGTCGTTCCAGATCGTGCGCCCAAAGTGGGCATGCCTCACGGCCGACAAAACCCTAATTAGGGTTTGCATTGATCGCAAATGTCCGTTTTCTCCTAATCGAATGGAGGGTTTAGGAGTCGACTGAGCAGGTCCAGTGAGCATCAACATGATCACCGTGGACCCATCTATCCCCACACACGATCGGCCAAGGCATACCATGCCTGGTTATTCCAATTCGCACGCCCAAACTAGCGTGGTCACACCTCCCAATCACGAACTGATCTCGACCACTCAATTTCGTCGGACAAATTGAGTGGCTTAGATCACGTTTCCATGGGACAGTAAGGTATAGACGTGAACATCAGCCTACCACCTACACGCTGAACCAATCGGCCGGGACCGACCAAGCTTGATCGTCTTGAAACGCGTGCCCGAAGTTGGCATGACGCGCGACATTTGTGGCACCAAACTTCTGTCGTAAATCAATCCTGACCGCTCCTCTTTGCCGGACAAATTAAGCGGTCCAGATCATACTTTCACGGGACAGTGAGGTATGGGCATGTATACCGGCATGCCGTCTACATGCATGCCCGACCGGCCATGCCAAAATCGTGTCCCAAGCTTGGATTCCACCAAGCTGAAAAGTGGTGCTTGCGCACCTCTTCTAAAAACCCTAATTCCACTAACGGTCGTAGATGAGTGTCTCGAAGATCATCTCGTCCGTCCAACTTCACCGGCTTGGTTATACAGCCCTGTTCAGGAGTTAATTGGTTAGTGAGGCGTCATGGTGATCACCACCCGTCACTTTACCACACCATGTGGTCGGCCAAGGGAGGACTTGCTTGCGCAACCTCCAAACCATCACATGAAGTAAATTTGGACATGAGGCTATTTTGAGACGCTCAAATAGCGATGCTTCATACATCTTTGAATATACTCGATGCAGGACCTGTATAGAATACACACGATACTTCACAAGTATCGACTTCCTAAATAACTTAGTTATTTAATCTAGCATTACATGCTAGCGCACAACGCGCCATCACAAGAACGTGTCAGGAAGTCATGGACGGTTAGTGATGATTAGAGAAGTGGGCAAGACTGGTCGTGTGAAACCAACACACGACTCCACTACTCCATCACTCCACTTTCTCCACTTCCCACGAGATATGAGGGTTAGGCTTAAAGACTTGTATAAATAGGTTCTCCTCCCTATTTTCCAAATAGGAACAAGAAAAGACAACAGAGGCAAGTGTTGATACAATCATATTCAAATACCGGAACTGATAGCTTACATCCTGCAAGCCAGTTCATCTTTCTGATACAAGTCATACATAGCCAACACCTTCACAATCTCAACACATTCTTCACTTCCATCCCTAAGATCAACCCCATATCCTTCACTTTGTGACCGAAACAAGTCTGGAACGACCATTTCTTGGTTTAGGTCGGATTTGCACAGATTGATTTCTCGAATCTACAAGCACTCCCGTACAGTGCATTTGTTTAAGGTTTAGATTCATTTCTCATCCACACACCCCAAATTACCAAAACCGGCAGAAATAGTTTTCACCCATAAAAAATTGGCGACCACAGCGGGAGGTTAATCTCTCGGTTGTAAAGTCAATTTCTTCGAAATCCTATTCAATTTTATCAATTTCAAAAAGGGTAGATATTAGAACCAATTCAATCAACAATTCATTTCAAGATGGTGGAACTCAGGTCTGGATCAACAATCAATTCTGATGGATCTAGTGTGGATAACACTCCCGGTGTCGATATACCCGTCAGTGGAGCTACCGTGGTCAATACATCTCGTGGAGCCATCACTTCTGTCACCAACGCTAGCGAAGAAGGAGACATTCCAGTAGGTGTAACGCCTCCCATCACCAGAGCCAGAGCAGCCGCGAATCCCGGAATCTCCTCAAGTGTAACGCCTCCGGTGGTCACCAGAGCAACAACTTTCACTCCTTCATCAGGACGAGGAGCCGGAGGGACGAGAGGAGGACCACCGTCCATTACCATTGCAGACTTGATGGAGAAGCAGGAAATTCTTGCTAAGACTCAAACGGATATGGCCGCAACTCAGAAAGAGGTACTCACTTTCCTTAAAACTTTAATTAAACGATTGCCACAAGATTCACGGCAACCCTTGGAACCAACAAGGGATACCTTCAATACACCCGGAGCAGGCGTTTCCACTTGGATCCACATGAGTGAAGAAGCTCGTGTTGCTCCTGAACGCCCAAGGGAAAGGGACCATCCATCCAACTTCATCACACGTGAGGACCTGGAACGAATTCTCCAAAACCGAGGCAAAGGAAATCTGATGGATGCACACCAACATCAGCCGCCGTATCCTCAAGATGTGCAACGAATCCCTCTTCCAAGAGGATACACCTCTCCTCAGTTCTCCCTCTACGATGGTACTGGTAACGCTCGTGAACACATATCTCGATTTTTGGAATCCTTGGGGGAGCATGAGTACAATCATGTTCTCCGCCTGAAAGAGTTCTCGAAGTCACTTACGGGAAGGGCGTACACCTGGTACAACAACATCACACCTAAAAGCATATCCAATTGGGGCGAGATGGTCGGTGCTTTCTACAGGAAGTATTTCTTCATATCTGAGCATATCACCTTTTCAGATCTAGGGAGAGTCTCTCAGCGGAACAACGAGCATCCGAACGACTTCGTTAAGAGGTTCAGAACTCAAGCACTAGATTGTCATGATCCGAACGTCACTGAACGTCAGTTGGTGGAGCTGTGCATCAACGGGATGATACCCATATACCGCGCTTTACTAGAGAATATGGGCTTTCAGACGTTCTCCGAACTCCATGAAGCTGCCAAACGTTCAGCCACAACTGCCCCAGCGTTGCTAGAGAGAACCAGGGTTGTTCAAAACGAAGATCCACGTGAGAGTCGAGGAAGCATGCGTCTCACAAACAAGCAATACAACACTGGTCCTTCTGTGAGCGTGGTAGGCGAAGGAGAAAAAAGAAAAGCTTCAGCAACGGAACAACAACCCAAGCGTGCGGCTCCAGCACACACGACTTCTTCTCAAAAGGGAGCGGGCAAGACTCCTGCACAAGACACCAAAGATACATGCTTCCCATTCCCCATGAGTGAAGTAGTGGAACTCTTGGAGGCATGGATTCAAGACAATGCCATCAATCTGCCTCCTATAAGACGTCCACCAACTGAGAAAGATATGGCGGATCCTAAGTACTGTCGCTACCATAGGTTCGTTCACCATCCAACCAAAGACTGCAACAGGATGAAACAAATCTTCAGAGAAAAGATTGAGACGGGAGAACTCCAGCTTGGAAACGAAGGTGTTCGTAGAGATCCTCATCCTGTCAGGAACTGCATGATTTCTGGGGATTCCGTTCGCAAGACTATAAAATATATGATGGAACATTTATGCGAGATCTTGTACTTCTCCAAAGCACAATATCAGGACATATTTGCAGCCCTCAACTGCGTTGTCTCAGGCAGGCGCTTGTATCTGGAAGAGGAAGCGGTCTCGAAACCTCAGTCCTTGCTGGAAGATGCAAGCAATGGAAATTGGGGACTCTTAACCGTTGCTCGTTTGAGGGATGTCGAGTTCGATAACACATTGATCGATACAGCCTCTGAATTCAACATCATCACCCTCCAGACCTTAAAAGCAGCAAAGATTTCAAAACAGGAGGCTACTCGCAACCCAACTGTGATTAAGACTCCAGAAGGAGAACTTAGAGATGCATATGGATACATCGATCTTGAAGTTAAATTGGGAGACGCCCTAATGCAAGCGAAGTTCTACATAGTCAAAGAACATCCCAATTACAACATAGTCCTAGGACGCTCTTGGATACACGACAACAAGGCAACACTGGGAGTTTGCCCTCTACCAGCTACGACACCTGAAAGGATCTCTAACAAGCCGTCTGGACCTGAAGACTGTCCATTGCCACACCTGCAACTTGCCAATGTGACACAACTTCCTGGAGAGAGCCCGTCAGCATACATTAAGAGGTTCTGAGCTCAAGTAAGTCTCATCACGCAACCCTTCTTGCAACCAATCACTCCTCACTCTGATAAGTCCTTGGGACTGTCTCCAACCAACAAACCAACCTCGGCTAGGAGATGTGAATGGGAAGCCGACCCCTTCAAACGTTTTATCAAGGGCTTAGAGGCTGTCTTGGTCAAAGAAGATAAGGCCAAGGTCCAGGTATCTGCACGCCCAAACCCATTTGGAATTAAAGATCTAGTGACGAAGACAACCGCATTCAAGGTTGGAAGCATTACGGTGAAAGTGGATACCCCACCTGACTCACCCACCGAAAAGGAGGATGAACCATACCTGGTAGCAGATGTCATCCTAGCGGCTACTGCAAGCTCATCAACGCTGACAAGCTAGAAGGCGTAACAATTCACTCGCGATGGCTCCAGCCCTACCGTACTTAAGACGCTGTGCTACCACTTTCCAGCGTCCTCCACACTTTAAAACGCTGTGCTACTTCCTCTAGCATGTTTCCTTTTAAAATTTCACGTCATATTTGTAATTCCTCCGGAAAATGATTGCAATACTTGCATTCATAGTTAGGGTTTCAATTTTCAATTTAATTGAAGCATTATTTCCATCTGAGAACCTCTTTACCCCTAAAAATACAAAGTTCGGAGTCAGCCTAAGTCAACCCACTAGAGCAAGGAAGGAAACCCTAAGCAAACATCTAACGGGAAGAAGGAAATAGAATGTGTGCACAAAAGGAAGATGATTTGATCCATTTACCCCAGCAAGACCAAGGAGATCTCACGTCAGGAGCACATACATATGCAATCTTAACGAGGGGTTATGACATAAACCTTTATTCAAAGTAAGCAAACAGAAGAAAAGATCTTGAACTCAGCCGCCACTGAGTACAAGAAAGATGTTCAAGAATTACGGGAATACACTTGAAAAGAGAAAAAGAAGCAAAGAGGTTTAGCCGTCAAGAAGAGCGACTGCGCATTCACCACTGCTAGGTACTGCTTCAACGCCATTACATGCTACCGCTTCTCCCTTCGGAGCCTCAGCTTCCGCTTTAGATGTTTCCGCAGCAACACTCTCCGTCCTAACATCATCGGCAGGAACAGCTTCCAAGTCTTCCTCAAAGGCCACATCAACATTAGGGGTTGCGCTGACTGCTTTCGAACACTCAGGTCCGTCTGTGTCAGAGTCAAGGATTATCACACCGTCTTGGATTGGATAATCACGCCTATCTTCATCCGGAGGCCGTTTATGCTCCACCCTCCGCCTCTTTAACTGCGCTGCAAATCTCTCTGCCCTTGCGCTTACTGGTGCTCGCAACGCTTCCTCATGCCTCCACCGCTCTTCCATGTCGATCACAGCTGAAAGGGAACATATGTGTCCCCTGGCAATACGCAGGTGCAGAATGGACATCCCCTGTATAGCATGACCGACTTCGCGAAGGGGGAGGTCAATTTTAGCCATTACCTCTTCATGCGCATTAGTTTCGGGTTTGTCAACTTCGAAACTTTTTTCTGGAGAAGTTACAAAATGATCATCGCCCACTGCTTCCATGATGAGCTACAACGAAGAAGAAGTTATGAGCACACAAAAATGTATGTATCATCATCAATCAATCAGAAGATCAGATAAGTAAGGAGCAATACCTGAGATATAGAATGAACGACTATGTGATGAGAAAAATCCTTAGATTTTTTTCTTTATAATCTAGCAAGTCAACAGAATCCCATGGGAAAATGAGTCTTTACTTGCCACCTATAAAGGCTACCGATTCGAGATAGCGATCAACGATGCTTATCGGATATATCTGAGGAAAACTGCCGTGTAACGAAGGGGAGTGCACCTAGTCCAAGAAACGGGCCAAGCTCTGTCTAGATACGTACGGAGGAAACCAAAGTGACTCGCCAGATCAAGTCATGCTTCCTTCACCATCCTAATCAGGACCGACCAGTTCTGGGACAATACCTGACGATGTCGACCTATGCGGTAAATGTATATTCACTTTAGCTTGGTCATTTTTGTATACAAACTTGTCACCATCTTATGCCTACCCCACAATAGTGTAACCATTATGCGCTAGGCAGGGGACTTAATGTTGATGGTGGATTTTCATTTAAGGCTAAAATTGTAAAAGCCAAAATTATGCGCTAACATCTTGCAAAAGATAAAGCCATTAATAAGTGATGAATACTTCTTCACTTTACTAATTCACCTAGAATGAAGCATGTGGCAACAATCCTAGTATTCTGTGAATTAAATACACGAAATTCATCCAGGTTGGAGCATGTGGCAACAATCCCATATATCCTGTGAATTTATAGCATTATTAATTAATGCATGACCAGCCTTGTATTTTCTGTACTCATTATCGGTGCGGCATGACGACTGAGTGTTGTTCTCAGCAGAGCAACACGAACCTCCAAGCATTAATAATGAATCATGTACGAAATACCCGTACAGGATGTGACTCTCGGTGTGTTATACTATCCCGATTGAGCATACGTCTCTCGGTGTGTTATACTAGCCCGATTGAGCATATTTGAATCTGGATTGTCCATATCAGTCTCAGAAATGGTCACAACCATCCAACTTCACCAGCATGATTGGATGACTTGGATTGGCTCCATAACCCCCAAGCAGGTATTGGAATATTCACCACCGACCCAACGCGGGCCCCGCATGGTCGGCCTCCCCAAAAGGGTGGCATAGCTTGCCAAACCGTCCAAGCCAAAGCAGTATGGACGAAAAACCCTAAATTAGGGTTTGCGGCACATTACATGTGTCGCAAAACAGTCTCAACTATCCATCTTCGCAGGCATAGATGGAGGGTGTAGATGTAGATTCAAAGGGCCCAGAGCATGTCAACACGCTCACGGTAAGCCCGCCTACACACATGACCGATCGGTCAGGACCAACCATGGCTGGTCGTTCCAGATCGTGCGCCCAAAGTGGGCATGCCGCACGGCCGGCAAAACCCTAATTAGGGTTTTCATTGATCGTAAACGTCCGTTTTCTCCTGATCGAATGGAGGGGTTAGGAGTCGACTGAGCAGGTCCAGTGAGCATCAACATGATCACCGTGGACCCATATATCTCCACACCCGATCGGCCAAGGCATACCATGCCTGGTTATTCCGATTCGTACGCCCAAACTAGCGTGGTCACACCTCCCAATCACGAACTGATCTCGACCACTCAACTTCGCCGGACAAATTGAGTGGCTTAGATCACGTTTCCATGGGACAGTAAGGTATAGGCGTGAACACCAGCCTACCACCTACACGCCGAACTAATCGGCCGGGACCGATCAAGCTTGGTCGTCTTGAAACGCGTGCCCGAAGTTGTCATGACGCGCGACATTTGCGGCACCAAACTTCTGTCGTAAATCAATCCTGACCGCTCCTCTTTGCCGGAAAAATTAAGCGGTCCAGATCACACTTTCACGGGACAGTGAGGTATGGGCATGTATACCGGCATGCCGTCTACACGCATGCCCGACCGGCCTTGCCAAAATCGTGTCCCAAGCTTGGATTCGACCAAGCTGAAAAGTGGTGCTTGCGCACCTCTTCTAAAAACCCTAATTCCACTAACGGTCGCAGATGAGTGTCTCGAAGATCATATCGTCCGTCCAACTTCACCGGCTTGGTTATACAGCCCTGGTCAGGAGTTAATTGGTCAGTGAGGCGTCATGGTGATCACCACCCGTCACTTTACCACACTATGTGGTCGGCCAAGGGAGGACTTGCTTGCGCAACCTCCAAACCATCACATGAAGTATTTGGACATGAGGCTATTTTGAGACGCTCAAACATCGATGCTTCATACATGCTGAATATACTCGATGCGGTACTGCATAGAATACACACGATACTTCACAAGTATCGACTTCCTAAATAACTTAGTTATTTAATCTAGCATTACATCCTACTTTATGTGGGTCCCACGATCCACACACTCGAGACATCAATCATGTCACAAACTAGGGGATACATACTGGGGTATTGGTCTGGCGGTTTACAGCGTGCATCGCACAACGCGCCATCACAAGAACGTGTCAGGAAGTCATGGACGGTTAGTGATGATTGGAGAAGTAGGCAAGACTGGTCATGTGACACCAACACATGACTCCACTACTCCATCACTCCACTTTCTCCACTTCCCACGAGATACGAGGGTTAGGCTTAAAGACATGTATAAATAGGTTCTCCTACCTATTTTCCAAATAGGAACAAGACAAGACAACAGAGGAAAGTGTGGATACAATCATATTCAAACACCGGAACTGATAGCTTACTGTCATGTACCTTACTATTGAGAGAAGGGTGCCCATATCACATTCAGTGTCAGTTTTTAGTATTATCCTTATTAGTAGTAATTAGCTTATTGATGGGTGTGTTTATCATTTGTAATAAGTGGTTTAGATGTAACCAGCTGGGGGACTACTAGCCGTTGGTTTTAGGTCGATCGAGTAAGGCTTATAAGTCGGAAGTCTGTAATGAAATGTTCATTTGAATATTAATCCAAATAGAACTTTGTTCTACAGGCTGTGTTCTTTTGAACTCAGAGGCTCGATTCTTCGGAATTGGGAGAGGTTTATCCTCAATTTATCTATCCAATCCTGTTATGTACATCTAGGTACATAACACTTACATCCTGCAAGCCAGTTCAGCTTTCTGATACAAGTCATACATAGCCAATACCTTCACAATCTCAACACCTTCTTCGCTTCCCTCCCTAAGATCAACCCCATCTCCTTCACTTTGTGACCGAAACAAGTCTGGAACGACCATTTCTTGGTTTAGGCCGGATTTGCACAGATTGATTTCTCGAATCTACAAGCACTCCCGTGCAGTGCATTTGTTTAAGGTTTAGACTCATTTCATCCACACACCCCAAATTACCAAACCGGCAGAAATAGCTTTCACCCATAAACACATGACCAAAAGAAAGCACACATCAACTTTTTAGATGCAATCATATAGCCGAATCTAAATGCTTTCATCAAGGAGTTTATAAAGATACAAGATAACTCCTATAATATTCCACAGCAGCACTCACCACAAAGATTTCGCAATTAATCACAAGTTCAATTAAGAACTCTCCCCCATAAAATGTCATTCCCGAAAGAACAACAAGAGCGACCTTACTTTCACAAGAAAAGAAGGATTTCTTTGGACATAACAAATCACATACGAATATGAATTTGAATCCAAAAATACTCAATTAAATTAACCACAAGAAAACCCATGATTAATTTAATCGGAAATGCTCAACATAAGAGAACTTACGGAGCCGCACAATATATACATAAAAAATATGGATCAGGGAAGATCAATACTGCGGAATAGACAAGGATTCATTTTATTTTCCATCACTGTTTGCACAATGACATACAATAGACATAATCCTCGTAAACAAAAGTTCATCCTGTCTTCCATCAATATTTGCATAATGCCATATAATAGGCTTAAAACTTTTGTCATGTCAAAAGTTCATTGAGAACCTCATACCTATCAATGAATCCGTCAAAGAAGGTATCACTGATTTCCTTCACTCTCTTGACTGTAGACACACCATGTTCGTGAGTTAGAACACTAACTTTACGATCACCAACCCGAGCAAGCTGTCTAGCCTTGACACAGTCCATGATGAGCTTCTTTTGATTCCGTATCAGAATATTCTGATTAGCAAGGATTCTGGCATGACCATCTAAGAGTTGGTTTAGTTGCAGTTGAATATTTGCAAACTCGACATTTGAATCATTATGAAAACGAGTTAAATCCTTGACAAAATCATTAATCCAGGAGTTGTGATCCTTTCTTTCAAGCATTCTTTTTTAGAACCAGCTCTTGAATTGACTCACGTCCTTGAGTGTCTTCCTCCATATCAAGATGTACTATCTCTTGAGATTTTGCAGAGTTCTCCATATATTTTTGATAGGGATGGAATAACACAATAGAGAGTATTTATGTGTTTGTAAACAGGAGAAGGAAACTCTTGTTATGGAAACCCTATGAACTCACATGAGTAAGACACGGACGTTCACGGACCGTTCACAAGAGAGGGATGGATTTGAACTAAATCCAGTAAGAGGAAATACACAATGTTTGTCAAATATAACTCAATAATCCTTAGCATTAGAGCCTGAGACATAAAACAGTCTTTCATAACTTTGACAAAAGAAAACGACACACAACGACGTACAACAAATCTTGAGACTCCCATAGTCATCATCCTTGTACCTCTCAAGATAGATTCAAGGATGAGATTACCTAGAGTTAGGTAAATGAGTGATAAGTGATCTCACTACCAAACATGGGAGAGGGGTTGTACAGGTTGTTTGACCATTTTTCCTGTATATTCCCCTTTTTCCATTGTTTATAACGTATTCTATAGGAATTGGTCATAAACCATTTCAAAAGTCCATCTGAAGGATTTTTCTGAGGACTGAGTCTAGGACCTCTAGAAATAGGTTCCAGAAAAGGGAATTTGGAGGATTTCCATTTTCTTGATCTATACTTACCAGACTTGTTCTTATGAACACATGGAAAGTCTTCATTAGTGGCACAACAATTTATACCATAATGAGGAACATGTAACTTGTGATGTTTTCTTGAAGAGAGATCATTTTTATAAGATTTATGGTTTTCTGTCGGTAAGAGATTGACTATAGATTTCATCAGACGATTTACTCCATTGACAGTAGAAAGAAGCAAATTATGGAGATTAGCAATTATAGCATAGTGATTCTTTTTCCCATGGAATGAACAACATCGTGAACTTGAGACATGATTGCCTTGATCCAAACATTCATCCTTCACATGCCCATTTTGCAAGTGATTTTCAGTAGATACTTCCTTGTAGGAATTTTTCTTTACATGAGGTAAAACCTTGTGAGTATCAGGAGAAGGTGTAGAGGATGACTTAATCATCAAAACAGAGTTTTCCTTTTTCAAGGCGTTACACTGTTCTTGGGAAAGTTGCAGAGATGCAACAAGTTTCTATTTTTCAACACGATAGTTGTTTATTTCTGATGAATGCGTCTCGATCAAACGTTTTTCTCTAATTGAATCTTTCTTGACAATATCCTCAAGAACACTAATCTTTTCATGCTGTACAGAAGTTTCTTGAAGAAGTTTTTCGATATTGTTAAAGAAGGACTCAATGATACTATAGAGTTCACGTTCTCGACCAAGAGACTTTTCAAATTCATCAATGAGCTAAGCATGATTTTGAAAATCAATAGTCTCAGTCGAATTTTTTGAAATTCTTGTGAGCTCATTTTCAGCTTTTGCGATTGTGTCAACTGTCTCTTTAGAGGAACAAATATCAACATTTGATAGATCCCTTTTTCCACCTCGGGATTCGGAAGAATCAGCGAAGGAGTAATCCTTTGAGGTGATCCCAAGACATTTGACATAGTTAAAGCCTTTGGATGGCATTTTGGTATGTGTATATGCCAGAGATAAGATTCAGTCCAAAGATTCAGATTGCTACAAACACAGACTGATAAGGTCTTTAAGCGTGTTTGCATGCTCTGATACCAATTAAAAAAGTGGGGGTCTAACAACCACACCCAATATTTCGCTTAGAATTCTGTATGGACTAACTCCAATATACTTTCAAAAGAATCAACTAGACAGTCAGAGTCAATCTTAACAAAAGTATATCAAAGAATTATATCTCTTTTTCTCGATTCAATACTTACTCAAGCAAATAGAAATCTGCGAGTCTAATTGAATACAAGAGAAATCACTTGAACGGTACCAAAGACCAATGTTCAAGGATCAATCAATTTTAATCAACAACCAAAGGTTGGATTTCACAATTGATCGATACAACGCACAGCCTGTGATATTTCAATTATATAACAAAATATAACGCGAAAAAGAAATAACACAGACACCAGAAGTTTTGTTAACTAGGAAACCGCAAATACAGAAAAACCCCGGGACCTAGTCCAGATTGGACACACACTATATTAAGCCGCTACAGACACTATCCTACTACAAACTAACTTAGGTCCGGACTGTAGTTGAACCCTGATCTAAGGTACAGTTGCGCTCCTTACGTCTCTGATCCCAGCAAGATACTACGCACTTGATTCCTTTAGTTGATCTCACCCACAACTAAGAGTTGCTACGACCAAAGTCGAAAACTTTAATAAACAAATCTGTATCACACAGAAAAGTCTACGGTAATAGATAAATCTGTCTCCCACAGAAATACCTACGAGTTTTTGTCCCGTCTTTGGATAAATCAAGGTGAACAGGAACCAATTGATAACCCGGACTTATATTCCCGAAGAACAACCTAGAATTATCAATCACCTCACAATAATCTTAATCGACTAGCGAAAGAAGATATTGTGGAACCACAAACGATAACACGAAGATGTTTGTGACTACTTTTATATCTTTCCTATCGGAGAAATCAATCTCAAGCCTATCTTACGATTATACTCAACTACGATAGAAACAGCAAGATCAGATCACACAACTACAAGAAAACTAGTATCGGTCTGGCTTCACAATCCCAATGAAGTCTTCAAGTCGTTAACCTACAGGGTCTCGATAAGAAACCTAAGGTTAAAGTAGAACCGACTTTAGATAATACAACTAGTATCACACATGAGGTGTGGGGATTAGGTTTCCCAGTTGCTAGAGTTCTCCCTTATATAGTCTTTCAAACCAGGGTTTGCAATCAATGTTAGCTTGGTAACAAAGCATTCAATATTAACCGTTAGATGAAAACCTGATTAGATTCAAGCTAATATCTTTCAACTGTTAGATCGAAACTTAGCTTGTTACACACAAATGAAATGCACGTTTATTTAGGTTTGTGTAACCGTACCCAAACATGTACATCTAGTTGGTTCAACAGTAGTTAACCAATGGTTATCCATATGAGCACTTTCATATCAACCATATTCTTCTTTACCATAACTAGTTCAAATTAGAGAGTTGTTCAATTGCTTAGACCTTATAGAAGTATACAAGACACAATCGAAGCAAAAACGATTTGATTCACTCGAATCGATTTATGAACTTTATAGCCACGGTTTGCAAACTTGCATTCCTCAGTTAATATAAGTTTAAGTTCCCGAATAATCGTTTTTAGAAAATAACCAACTTACGTACGCACACTGGTACGCGGACTTAAGAACCCGTAATAAGTTTGTTTTCAATTCACAAACTCTAGCAGAATTCTCGGGATGAGAACCTCCGACAGTACGCGGACTCTAGTTCCGGTTTTCCTGAGCAGCAAAGTACACATACTTTGGTTCAAGGAATAAGGACTTATACATGTATGAGTTACCTCACAATGTTTATATCCAACTATGGTTATATAATCTAAACTCTCATTTCAATCATTGAAACATTCTTAGAGGACGTTATATGATTGTTATTCACAAACCATTTTTCGCCAAAGCCATTTTCAAGTAATTGAAACTTATTATGACTTTCGTCACTAGTAAAGATAAACTTGGCCAAAGCGCAAGCTTACCAACACATATTTCGAGAAATAGATAAGCGAGAAAAACTCGGCTCGAAATAGCAAATGTGTATAAAGTCTATATAGCAAAACGACTTTTGTCTCAAGATAGGAGATAGAGTAGATAGACTTTTGAGTGATAGATAAGTTCAAGTCTCCACATACCTTTTAGTCGATGAAGTTCCACCAGTTCCTTGAGTAGTTCTTAGTCTTTGTATGATAATCTCCATGGAGTCTTGAGCTCAACTGCACTTTCTATCCTAGTCCGAGACTTAGTTATAAGTAGACTAGAAATCATGACTTATAGTTTTGATCACTAACATTGACAAACATGCTTGAGATAGCAACACATACAAGTTCGACCGAGCAGTGCTCTAACAGATATGTATCACTCCCCCTTAGTCAATACTTTCATCTCACATGGAAACCACTCCCCTTTACATAGTGATCCGTAAACCATATGTATTTGTAGTATAAACTACACATTAATTCTCCCCCTTTTTGTCAATAAAATTGGCAAAGGTACGAGAACTAGTGGGGTCCTAATGAAATTTTCATAGGGATTCTTCATGACCAAAATAGAATAACATATCAACTTATTTAGATGCAATCATAAATCCGAGGCTAAATGCATTCATCAAGGAGTTTATAAAGATACAAGAAAACTCCTACAAAATTCCACAGCCGCACTCCCCACAAAGATTTGGCAATGAAGCACAAGTTCAAATAAGAACTCTCCCCCATAAAATGTCATTCCCGAAAGAACAACAAGAGCGACCTTACTTTTCCATGAAAAGAAGGATTAGAGAAACACTAAGATACTTAACATAAATTCAACTATTGAAAACAAATGCAGAATTGAAGTAACACTTAACTGGAGATCCAAACTCAATTTACCAACAGATCGAGATATAACAGGTGCATGAGCATTGGGAAACTTAATGAACCAAAACAACACCAATAGAATGCCGTAAGTATTGAAACGTAGCAGTATCTAATGGTTTGGTGAGAATATCATCCAATTGTTGTTCAGAAGGCACAAATTCCATATTTATGACACCATTTTCATAAAGATATCGAATAAAATGGTATCTTATGTCAATGTGCTTGGTTCTTGAGTGCTCAGCAGGATTTTTGGTGATCCGCATTGCGCTTGAGTTGTCACAAAAGGTTATCATTACTCCAGTATCAATTCCATAATCAGCAAGACATATAGTTTTGACAACTAAATTTGACAAACACGCTTGAGATAGCAACGCTTGCGAGTTCGACTGAGCAATGCTCTAACAATCTCCCCGTTTGTCAATTTTAGTGACAAAACTATCAATACATATGGAATACAAGATAATTAAACTTTGTAACTTCTCGTCCACATGCTTGATCTCCTTGGTTCTTCAACATTACTTGAAATATTCGTCCCTTTCAAGTACTCCCATGATTCCATAGATGTTCAATTCAACATCATAGTTGTTGAAGATCCGTAGCCATAACAATGAGAAAACAAATGCTCTCAATCATTGTTACACGGTGTCATTGTATCATTACACAACATCAAAGTTCAATTATATCACAACTTTGACAACAATACTATGGTGATATGTATCACCCCCCCTTAGTCAATACTTTCATCTCAACATGAAAACCACTCCCCCTTACATAATGATCCGAAAACCATATGTATTTGTAGTGTGAACTACACATTAATTCTCTCCCTTTTTGTCAATAAAATTGGCAAAGGTACGAAAAATAGTGGGATAGTAATGAAATTTCCACGGAGATTCTTCATGACCAAAGAAAATCACATACCAACTAGTTTAGATGCAATCATAAAGCCGAAGCTAAATGCATTCATCAAGGAGTTTATAAAGATACAAGATAACTTCTATAATGTTCCACAACCGCACTCCCCACAAAGATATGGAAATTAAGCGCAAGCTCAAAAGAACTCTCCCCCATTTAATGTCATTCCCGAAAGAACAACAAGAGTGACCTTACTTTTATCGAGAAAAGAAGGATTTTATTGGGTGCAAACAAATAACATGAAACATGAATTTGTAATCCAATAACTCAACCAAACTAACCACAAGAGAACCCATGATTATTTCGATCGGAAATGCTCACATAAGAGAAGTTACGGAGCCGCACAATATTTACATATAAATATGGATCTGAAAAGATCTATACTGTGCATTTGAACAAAGATTTATTCCATTCTTCATCACTATTTGCACAATGATATATAATAGACATTTAATCTTTGTAAACAAAAGTTTATCCTATCACCATCAATATATGAATAATGACATATAGGTGTTAGAGCATTGCTCGGTCGAACTCGCAAGCGTTGCTATCTCAAGCTTGTTTGTCAAACCTATATGTTTTGATTTCTAGTCTGCTTATAGCTAAGTCTCGGACTATGATAGTTAAGTGTAGTTGAGCTCCAGACTCCACGACGATCATCTTACGAAGACGAAGAACTACTCAAGGAACCAGTGGAACTTCATCCGACTAAAAGGTATGTGGAGACTTGAACTTATCTATCACTCAAAATTCTATCTACTCTATCTCCTACTCTTGAGACAAAAGTTGTATAAGTATGATAGTTTTCATACATACACATTTGCTATTTCGAGTCGAGTTTATCTCGCCTATCTATTTATTGAAATATGTGTTGCTAAGCTTTCGCTTTAACCATTTTCATCTTTACCCGTGACGAAAGTCATGATGATGTTTCAATATCTTGAAAATTTCTTTGATGACGATAGTTGTGAATAACGACTATTATAACATTATAGAAGAATGTTTCAATGATTGGAATGTAGAGTTGAGATTATGTAACCATCTATGGATATAAGCATATATAGTGTGTTTGCACAGTGTATAAATCCATGTGCCGGAAACCAAGTGTGTGCATAAGTGTGCATACGGAATTGGTAAAGGAGACAGGTTGGGTACGCGTACCCGTAGGCGTAGTGGTGGAACTTTTCCTCCCGGAAAATTCTGCTGAGTTTGGAGTTTACGAACACATAAACCAGTCACCTTAGGTACGCGTACTGGAGGCACTTTTCTACCCGAAAAATTCTGCTGAGTTTGGAAACCAAAACCAACTCAATCCGGTTGCTAATGTACGCATACCCGTACGCGTTCCAAAGATGGTTATTTTCTCAAATAGGTAGTTAATGAACTTAAACAATAAATTATAAGGAATGCAATCTTTGCAAACCGTGGCTATATTGTTCATGAATTGATTCAAATGAATCAAACCGATTTTGTTTCAATTGTGTCTATGTATAAAGATCTAAGCAATTGAACAACTCATCAACTAGTTCTTTTGAAGTCATTTGAACTAGTTGTGAAGAAGATGAATATGGTAAATATGAAAGTACTCATATGGCTAACCATTGGTTAACTATTTGTGAACCAACTAAGTGTACACGTTTAGGTACGGTTACTCAAACCTAAATGAAATACATTTCATTTATGTATGACAAGCTAAGTTTCGATTTAACGGTTGAAATATATTAGCTTGTATCTAATCAGGTTTTCATCTAACGGTGAATATTGAATGTTTTGTTACTAAGATAACATTGATTGCAAACCCTGATTTGAAAACTATATAAAGGAGAACTATAGCAACTGGTAGAACTAATTGATAGGTGTATAAAACACCTTGATTTCTGTAGTTGCAGGAAATCCCACACTACACCCCTCACTAGAATTTACTCAACTAATCCATTTGAAGATGAATAATTATAGATTTTATTGATTATTTTCTTGAAATGTTTACAAAGAAAGATAGAATAGAGCTAAAGAAATTGCAATCACTCTAAATTTTCTCTCTCCTAATGACTTGCTTAACAATTCAAAAAGAACTCTCCCTACAACAGACTTACTCACCCCTTTATATAGGGTAGTATACAGTGGATGACACCTAAGCTGTCCTTTATTTTCGGGAATAACTCGCGAAGTGTCGCAAGTGTATAAGTGTTCGCCCTCGCGACACTCTTAACCTTCGCCAGATTTTCACATCTTCCTCGTGTTCTGATTGTCGTCATCCATTGCGTCATTTATTTTACTTCCCCGCGACTCCTTCGTGGTGCTATCGTTTATTACTCTCGCGAAGTATTAAGGTTGCGATATTCTGATCCTACAATTTCATATCTATTATTTATGCTTTCTTTGCTATTTTTCTTGTAAAATATGTATCTTATGTTTACTTTTGAGTATTTAGGTACTCTGGAGTCATTTGGAGCAAAAGAAGGAGAAAACGTCCATTTGGAGTGTAAAGGCCAAAAAGGTTGATTCATAGGCGAGCCATACTTGGAGCAGAATAGGTTGCGCAAGGAAGAGGTGGACAATGAACTGTCAGTTTCCCATAACTGACAGTCGAACAGAGAACTAGGTTGTCGGTTATCTGGGACCGATAGGCCATGTTTGAGTGGTTAACCCTTAACCACTAAAGTGGGGTTTCAATATGAATCCCTTTTCCTACACAAACCTAAAAATCAGAGGCACTCATCATTAGAGTTTATGTCTCCTAGTCCACCTGAGAAGCCATGGCGGCTGCTGTACCAGAGAAAAGAGAAGAGAAATTAATGAAGAATGAAAAGAAGATATTGTTGCCACAGATCGAGAGATTCAGGGGAAGAAAATGGAAGAGATTGAATGGATTTTAATGAGTTATAAGGCTGAGAAGACCAAGGATCTGTTGCTTTTCAGATGGGGTTTGTTTGATGAATTTTTGAAGCTGAGCAATTAATGTGAGTATTGCAGATCGAGAAGATTTCTGGTGGTTGAATCGTTTGAAGCATGGGTCTGTTAATTGAGAGAAATGGTGATTTGATGGGGTTGAGATCAAAATCAGGGATCGAGAAGGAGGAATTGTTAATGGGTTGCAGTTGATGATTGTTTGTTGCTAATGGAGGAAATTGGAGTTGTGGTTTAGTGGTGGCAGAGATGAAAAGTTGGGTTTGCTTGAGAATCGAATTTACAGCAGAAGAAGGAAGAATGGTATGAGTTGCTGGTGGTTTTATACAGTCGAGCTTTGCCGAGAATCTGAGATGTGTGGATTATGTTGCTTGTGAATTACTGGAAGTTATGATTTGGTGGTGTTGCTGTTTTGAGCAGGGTGTGCTGTTGTTATAATGGTACAAATTTGTGAGAAATGGTTGCAGTTTGTAGCTTGAACTAGAACAACATTAGATGTATGCTAGGATTGAATTGCAAGGGAGTTGGAGGTGTTTTTACTGCTGTAACATGATGATTGTCATGGCTATGTGCTGCTGGTGGTATTGAGATTCAGGGGGGATTTGAAATGAGTTTGTTGGTGGTGGTCTTGAGCTGAGAAGAAGAGAAGAAATGACATTGCAGGTGCAGTTATTGGTGGATCTGAGAGAATGTAAAGCTGTTGGTATTGACTGCCAGGGTTAGATGATGCAATGTTGCAGGTTGTGATAGAGTAAAGAAACTGAGATTGATAATGAGACCAAGCTGAGTGCTGTAATTGCAGCTGAAGTCGCAGGAATACAGTGATGTTGTGGGTGTTGAGTTACAGTAGTGGGTGTTTTGGAGTTTTGAAGCTACAGAATTGCAGTTGTGGCTAGAGGAGTTAGACTGTGGAGCAAAGGCTAGCTTGATGTTGATGTGAAAACTGAATTGAAATATGCAATGAGCACCAGCTGGTTATAAAGTTGTAGAAAGTGGATGTGCAGCTAGAATGGGTATGCAAATTTATTGCTAGGCAGAAGTGGCCAGGTTAGAAGTTATTGTGATGAGAACAAGCCTGGTGGTGAGATTCAAATTTCAGGAAGGGCTGGAGCTGTTACTGGTGATGCTGTTGCTTTGAGCTGAAATACACATCGTGCTGGTGGAGATGCAGGAGCAAGGATTGAATGGCTAATGGTGCTGAGATGTGTGCAACTGGTGGAATTACAGGCTTTGCCTTTTGCCTGGAATTATGTTGAGGTTATGAATGAGTTGCAGCTGGGTATGAAGCTATTGCAGGAACCTATGGACTTGAACTGAAGATGCAGGTGCTGTGTGTTGTCGGCTACAGATGATACAGGCGATTGCAGGTTGTGATGTTATTGGTTTGAGCTGTGGTGTTAGTTCAAATTGGTCTTGAGGAACTGTTGGCTGTGTCCAAAGTGTAGCTGGTAGAATTGTCATTACAATGTATTGCATTAGGTTGTTGTTGGAGTGAAGCCATGAACAGAGTTTCAATGAGGGAGTTGAATGGTGTTTGTAGAATATATTGAGCTCAGGTTGCAGGTTGTTGTGGGATGTGCAGTCAACTAGCTATGATTGCAAGTTGGTGTTATTGAACTGATGGTGCTAAAAGGCATGCAACAGCTTAGGCTCCGGCCTTTGCAACTCTGGCCTGGGACTAGTCAGCTGAGTTATATAGCTGACCCATTTTTAACTCAGACTCTGACTCAGTCCTTGGCCTCTTTTGAGAAGAATTTTTACATGGGTATTTCCTATATATGGGCTTGGTGGACATCTTACTATTGGACTTTGAAGACTTGGACCTAATTTTGGAGAAAAGCTACAAAAGAGAAAGTCTTCTACAACTTTGAGAGGAATCACGTATTTTACTACTACTTGGAGCTTTCGAGAGAGCGGCGACTAGGGTTTGCTTTCATTTTTCATCTTCTTAATTTTATTATTAAATATGATAAACTCAAAAGCTATGAGTAGCTAACACATATTATTGTTTATGGGATAAAATGAATTTCACAACATGATATTTGATTCAATGAATTAGTTTTGTCTCAATAATTTATTGTTTATGATTCATGGTTTATATTGTCATATGATTTGATTGTTTGTTTGGTTGAGTCCGGAATCAATCCGATTTGCATTCATTTCTAAAGCTTTATTAGGGTTTTCAATACGAAAAAGTTGTTTATCCCTGATTCTAAATAGCATAATTGTAGGTAGTGCTTATAGTGATATATCATACTAGTCACAAGTGAATCATAACCTTAGTTAAATCGAATTAGTGCTTCTACACGTTTGATTGCCTTGATTAGTTTTATTCCATAGACCTTAGTGCTTTTAGGGAGTTAAACTTAATTGTGCTTTTACACTTTAGGTTGCTTTCTAGGAAGAATTCACATATACATCTTTTAATGTGGTTGTGATGAAATCAGGGAATTAGCGGGATATACTTGCGATCAAGGTATCCTAGGAATTTTAGTAAATGAGAGATTAAAATACCAATTCTAGTCATTGATGAAAATACATGTTTGTGAATGATATTATCCGTGACCAATATCTTCCTCTTATTGATTACTTTCATATTTTGTTGCTTTCAATTATTTTTATTGTTTTGCTAAAACAAAAATCCCCCCCTTGGTTACTAAGAAACTGAAATTTTTATAACAACAAAAGCCTCTCTGTGGGAACGAACTCTTTCTTACCACATACTTCATTTATTTTAGTCGAGTGAGAAAGTGAAATTATTTTTGACGCATACGACAGCGATCAAATTTTGGCGCCGTTGTCGGGGAGGCATACGGCTTGTTATTAAGTTTTAGTTTCTTTTTATAATTTCTGCTTTTATCTTTGCATTTTGTTTTCTTGTCTTGTTTTTCACTTGTTTGCGAGAATTTTTTTTAGGTACCTAATCCCTGGCTTCTAAAGATTGGAACTATCCAAGGTGCGGGATAACTACTCGAAGAGGCACAATACTCCAACCATGTCAAGACACAACGGAAGAACAAGAGTTAGAAGTGGAAGAAGAGTTACAACTAGAAGAAGAACTAGAGGTTCCATTCGTAGAAGAACCACTAGTTGAAGAACAAAAAGCAATGGGTGATGCAAATCGTACACTCAAGGACTTGGCTTCTCATAGCCTTGATACACAACGATAGTGTATCCAACCAAACTCTACCTTCGAGATCAAGCTGGGGTTGATAAGAGAGTTGCCGAAGTTTCATGGCATGGTGAATGAGGATCCAAACAAGCATCTCATGGATTTCCACAATGTTGTCATGGCTATGCTTCCAGAGGATATTAATGCGGATGGAGCGATGTTGAAAGCTTTTCCATTCTCTTTGATGGACAACGCCAAAGAATAGTTATATTACTTGCCTTCCGGAGTGTCACTACATGGAACGGGTTGAAGAAACTTTTCTTAGAGAGGTATTTTCCTGCGTCAAAGGCTACTTGAAAAAACGGGGGTACAACAACCACACCCAATATTTCTCTTAGCAATCTGTATGGACAAACTCCAATATACTTTTAACAGAATCAACAAGACTCAATCTATAAAAAGTATATCAAAGAGTTTTATCTCTCTTTCCCGATTCAATTCTTACTCAAGCAAATAGAAATCTGCGAGTCTAATTGAATACAAGAGAAAACACTTGAACGGTACCAAAGACCAATGTTCAAGTTGAAAAAGCAGGGGTACAACAACCACACCCAATATTTCGCTTAGCAATCTGTATGGACAAACTCCAATATACTTTTAAGAGAATCAACAAGACTCAATCTATACAAAGTATATTAAAGAGTTTTATCTCTCTTTCTTGATGATTCAATTCTTTCTCAAGCAAATAGAAATCTGCGAGTCTAATTGAATACAAGAGAAATCACTTGAACGGTACCAAAGACCAATGTTTAAGGATCCATCAATTTCAATCAACAACCAAAGGTCGGATCTAATTGATTGATTCAAATGCACAACCTGTGATATTTCAATTATATAACAAAATATAATGCGGAATAGAAATAACACAGACACCAGAATTTTGTTAAAAGAGGAAACCGCAAATGCAGAAAAACCCCGGGACCTAGTCCATATTGAACACCACACTGTATTAAGCCGCTACAGACACTAGCCTACTACAAACTAACTTCGGTATGGACTGTAGTTGAACCCCAATCAATCTCACATTAATTCAAGGTACAGTTGCGCTCCTTATGCCTCTGATCCCAGCAGGATACTACACACTTGATTCCCTTAGCTGATCTCACCCACAACTAAGAGTTGCTACGACCCAAAGTCGAAGACTTTAATAAACAAATCTGTATCACACAGAAAAGTCTAGAGGAATAGATAAATCTGTCTCCCACAGAAATACCTACGAGTTTTGTTTCGTCTTTTGATAAATCAAGGTGAACATGAACCAATTGATAACTCGAACTTATATTCCCGAAGAACAACCTAGTATTATCAATCACCTCACAATAATTTTAATCGACGCGGTGAAAGAAGATATTGTGGAATTACAAACGATGAGACGAAGATGTTTGTGACTACTTTTCTATCTTGCCTATCGGAGATATTAATCTCAAGACAATCGTTATGATTGTACTCAAAATGATAGAATCAGCAGGATCAGATCACACAACTACGAGAAAGTAGTATCGATCTGGCTTCACAATCCCAATGAAGTCTTTAAGTCGTTAACCTAGTTTTCAAGAAGAAACCTTAGGTTAAAGGAGAATCGTCTCTAGCTAATACAACTAGTATCACACGGATGGTGTGGGGATTAGGTTTCCCAGTTGCTAGAGTTCTCCCTTATATAGTCTTTCAAATCAGGGTTTGCAATCAATGTTAGCTTGGTAACAAAGCATTCAATATTCACCGTTAGATGAAAACCTGATTAGATTCAAGCTAATATCTTTCAACCGTTGGATCGAAAACTTAGCTTGTTACACACAAATGAAATGCACGATTTTAGGTTTGTGTAACCGTACCCAAACATGTACATTTGTTGGTTCAACAATAGTTAACCAAATGGTTAGCCATATGAGCACTTTCATATCAACCATATTCTTCTTCACCATAACTAGTTCAAATGACTCAAATGAACTAGTTACAGAGTTGTTCAATTGCAAGGAAATCTTATGTAACTACACAAGACACAATCGAAGCCAAAACGATTTGATTCACTCGAATCGGTTCATGAACTTTATAGCCACGGTTTGCATTTTGCATTCCTTCGTTAATATAAATATAAGTTCACAAACTATCGTCTTTAGATATAACCAACTTAAGTTCGCAGACTTAGTTCGCGGACTTAAGTTCCCGGAAGGAGTTCTCAAACTCCAGCAGAATTTCTCGGGTCGAGAACTTCCGCCAGTTCGCGGAATGGGTTCGCGGACTGAGTTCACGGCTCTTGTTCCGGTTCTCTTAATCAACAAAGTTCGCAAACTTTGGTTCAAGGAAAAAGGACTTATACATATATGTGTTACCACATAATGCTTATATCTAACATTGGTTATATAATCTAAACTCTCATTTCAATCATTGAAACATTCTTAGAGGACGTTATTATATAGTTGTTATTCACAAACTATTTTTCGTCAAAGTAAGCAATTTTCAAAGTGATTGAAACATAACATGACTTTCGTCACTAGGTAAAGATGAACTTAGCAAAAGCAAAAGCTTAACAACACATATTTCGAGAAATACATAGGCGAGATAAACTCGGCTCGAAATAGAAAATGTGTATAATCAAAATCTATATAGCAAAATGACTTTTGTCCCAAAAATAGGAGATAGAGTAGATAGACTTTTGAGTGATAGATAAGTTCAAGTCTCCACATACCTTTTTGTCGATGAAGTTACACCAGTTCCTTGAGTAGTTCTTCGTCTTGTATGATGATTGTCATGGAGTTCTTGAGCTCAACTACACTTTCTATCCTAGTCCGAGACTTAGCTATAGTAGACTAGAAATCAAGACTTATAGTTTTGATCACTAACATTGACAAACATGCTTGAGACAGCAACGCATGCGAGTTCGACCGAGCAATGATCTAACAATCTCCCCCTTTGTCAATTTTAGTGACAAAACTATCAATACATATGGAAAACAAAAATAAATGTATTAACTTTTGTAGCTCCTATTCCACATGCCTAATCTTCAACATTACTCGAAATCTTCGTCACTTCCAAGTACTCCAATGATCCCAAAGGTTGTAAGTTCACCATCATCGTTGTTGAAAATCCGTAGCTATAACAACGAGAAAACAAGAGTTCTCAATCATTGTTATACAATGTCATAGTATCATTATATAGTATCAAAGTTCAATTGCATCACAAATTCGACAACAATACTATGGTGATATGTATCACTCCCCATTAGTCAATAGTCCATCTCACATGGAAACCACTCCCCCTTACATAATGATCCGAAAACCATATGTATTTGTATTGTGAACTACATATTAATTCTCCCCCTTTTTGTCAATAAAATTGGCAAAGGTACGAAAACGGGATCATAATGAAATTTCCAAAAGAGACATTTTATGACCAAAAGAAAGCACATATCATCTTATTTAGATGAAACAATATAGCCGAAGATAAGTGCATTCATCAAGGAGTTTATAAAGATACAAGATAACCCCTATAATATTCCACAGCCGCACTCCCCACTAAGATTTGGCAATTATGCACAAGTTCAATTAAGAACTCTCCCCCATAATATGTCATTCACGAAAGAACAACAAATCACAAATATTAAGAGCGACCTTAATTTCAAAAGAAAAGAAGGAATTATTTGGACACAAGAAATCACATACAAGTATGATTTTGAATCCAAAATACTCAATTAAATTAGCCATAAGAGAACCCATGATTAATTTAATCGGAAATGCTCAACATAAGTGAACTTATGGAGTCAAAAATACTCAATTAGATTAATCACAAGAGAACCCATAATTAATCTAATCGGAATACACAATCAAATTAACCACAAAAAGTAATCAATTTAATTGGTCATGCTCGACATAAGAGAACTTACGGAGCAACAACTAAACAACCAAACGAGGATGATTAATTTAGTTGATCATGTTCGACATAAGGAACCTCACGGAGCAACAACTAAGCCAATGAATAACTCAGTCGATAGAGCTCAACATAAGACACCGTATGGAACAACACAGTATATGCACAAATTGTGGATCGGAGGTCGACCAAATACTGCGGAATAAGCAAGGATTCATTCTATTTTCCATCACCATTTCCACAATGACATACAATAGACACAATCCTTGTGAACAAAAGATTTTAACCTATCTTCCATCAATAATTGACATAATAGGCTTAACTTTTGTATTGTCAAAGGTTCATTCCTTCTTTTATCAACACATGCATATCGACATATAAAGGACTTAACTTTTGACAAGGTATGGGACAATCACAGTTCACGGACATAAACACACATATCACATAACAAATTGCAATATATAAAACCATAAAGATTAATACTGCAAAAATCATCTTCCAAACAATTTTAAAATTTAAACCAATAAATCTAAAAACATGAAGATGAAAACGTTGGACATAGCTATGTGTAATCACAATAATGGCTATTCCAAACTCTAGTTATTCTTCTAAACAAAACAAGAAAATAGAAGATTTACTAGGCAACTAAAAGAAAAATCAGAGTTCATTGAGAACCTCATATCTTTCAATGAATCCATCAAAGAAGGTATCACTGATTTCCTTTATTCTCTTGACCGTAGACACACCATGTTCGTGAGTTAGAACACTAACTTTGCGATCAACAACTCGAGCCAGCTGTCTAGCTTTGATGCAGTCCATGATGAGATTATTTTGATTCTGTATCAGAATATTCTGATTAGCAAGGATTCTGGCCTGACCATCTAAGATATCGTTGTTGATGGTGGTTTTTAGTTCAGGGTCAAAATCGTAAAATCCTGTATTTAATGTGATGCCATCCTACAAATGAGTAAATTCCATTTAAAAAGTAATGAGTGTTCAAACCTCTTTACTTATATATGTATTGAGTAATTCGATATATTTATGAAATTTATCAGAATGGTGCATCAATGCCATATATCCTATAAATTTCAACCTATCGCATTAGTTATTAATGCATGACTCGCCCGGTATTTTCCCGTGCTATGTTCCCAGCCGAACTCTCATTATTGACATGGCATGACGATTGAATGTTCATGCTCAGCAGAGTAGCATGAATCTCCCGAAATGTCAGTATTGAGATCCGCATGGAAGTGCCCACATGGGATGCATCACCCTCTGTAAAGAGATTAGCGTGTTAACACGCCTTTAATTGAAAGATAGCGCGATCGAGCACGCTTAAATTCCTTCGGAAAATCTAGACTGTTAATATCAGTCTCAAAAAATAATCACGACCACACAATTTGGCCGCGCGATTTAACAAGCATGGCCTACTCCTAGCAGAACTAGGCAATCACTATAGTGACCACCGAAGGGGCCCACTAGTGCCCTAGTCGATCGAGTAGTCTTCTGCTCATTCACAAGCACTTCAAACGCCGACCCAAACATGGGTATTCACGCTATTTATAAGCTCAAATGAGCTAGACCGACCATGACGGTCTCAAAGTCATCACGTCCGTCCAACTTGGCCAGCAAAGTTGGACATCTTAGATTGAGCTTTGGGCGATCAAAAGGGCGCCTTAGCAATCACTGGCGGGCCCACTAGTTCTCTAGTTGATCGAATCCCATATTGCCCATGCACAAGCGCTTCAAACGCCGACCCAAACGTGGGCGTTTGCACTGCGTAAAAACAAAGCTCGAATGAGCTAAGACCGTAAAAAGCGGTCTCAAAAGCCATCATATCCGCCCAACTTCGCCAGCCTAGTTGGACGGCTTAGATCTTCCTACGAACGATTAAAGAAGTACCAACATGATCATTGGAGGCCCCACTTTCCCCTTTGACGATCGACTTGCCTATGTAAAGCCTATAGGGTGCTCGACCGCTTGCACAAACTTGAGCAGACATGTTGTGTTAAAAAACCCTAATTTAGGTCACGGCAGTACATAACTGTCGCAGATTGATCACAACCATCCATCTTCGCCAGCCTAAACAAGCGACATAAATATAGATTCAAGTGGTCCCGAAGGTGTTAACGTGATCACTGCGGACCCACCTTTACACGTGATTGACCGACCTACGCAAACTAGGGCTCAATGCCTCGAAACGCGCGCCCAAAGAGGGGTGGGCCACACGGCTCTCTAAACCCTAAAGCTGCGTCAATGACAAAAGTATACAACTGCCGCAAAACATCTCGTCCATCCAACTTTGCTAACCTAGTTGGATGGTGTGGATTTGTTCTTTGAAAACAAGCAAAGCAACATTGTGAAGGCCGGCCATCCCTCTTCCACATGAGGCAATCGACCAAGTGATGACGTGACCGTAGGGTCCTCAAATGATGACCCAAAGGTGGTCGATCATGATGCCTCCTTTAAGACGCATATCTGCGACTTATTCAATCAGGCTCTAAAACAATGATGCTTCATACACATCGATTAGTTTGAGCTGCTTAAATGCGATGCTTCACATGCATCTAATACATACAATATCTTATATCGGCCTCATAAACAACTTAGTTGTTTCACCTAATAGCACCATGCTATTCTCCGCGGCGGGTCCCACGACTTGACCCACTTATTCGAGACATCAAACATGTCACAAACTGGGGGATGCTTACTGGGTATTGGTCTGGCGATTTACAGCTTACGGTGTGCAACGCGCCCATTACGAGAACGTGTTAGGAAAAGACGGACGGTTAACAATGATGAAGTAGTGGTTGAAGGTGTGATCACGCAATGATCACCACCTCTTAAACAACTCCATTACTCCACCACTTAACTTCCTACACTTTCTACGATATCAGGGTTGCGCTCAAATGACTTGTGTAAATAGATTTTCAATCTATTTCGAAAAACAGAACACAAGTGTTATCAACACAAGTATCCAGAAACTATTTTCTGATACGCAAGTCATAAACAACCACACCTTCATAATTCAACACGCTGATCTCAAACACCTTCTCTGCTTTCCTCCCTAAGATCAACCCTTCTCCTTCACCTTGTGACCGAATGATAGGTGTAGAATACACCGTATTTACTATCTAGTAGTTTATGCTTTCTTTGCTATTTTTCGTGTAAATTATGTATTTTACGCTTGTTTTGAGTTTTATAGCTACTTTGGAGTCGCACGGAGGAAAAGAAGAAGAAATCACCCAATTTGAGCAAAAAGGGCAAAAATGTCATTTTATGGGCGATCACTATCTGGAGGCCGGTTAATGTTAAGGGACAAGTCTTTTGGAGGAGCACTATAGACAAACCAAGTAGAGGCTAAGGGGGCTGGAAACTTGGTTACCCCTTATCGTAAGGCGGCCGAGTACCAATATCCCGACCCATTTATAACCTAAACCTAAATCGAGACTTCTCAATCATTTGTCTGAAATCAAGAAATACAGACAGAGAGGCGCAGCCATGAATCGGTGAAACTGTTTCTTTTGGATGTTAATGGTCGAAATTGTAGACATAGGGAATTAGGGTTTGATTCAACATTGAATCTGGCAGCGAGACATGATGGTGTTGCAAATGGAATTTGTTGGTCGCTGTAACTGATGAATTAAGGGATTTGTAGCTGTTGATTCGATGGAAAGGAAAATGGATTAAACGGGTTTGCTGGTGTCGATCGAGAAATGAGAGGTTAAACTGCCGTCGATGAGACGCAGAGAAGAACATGGCAATGAATCTGAAATCGAGAGAATAACAGATGGGTCATGGCTTTGGTGATGAATTAGAGACGAATCGAGTATGGATGGGTTACGTGTCTTTGTTGGTAGTTGTTGATTGAAGAACTGAGAAGGAGAAGAGCAGTTGTTGCTGCTGATGAATCAAGAGATCGGACTCAGGGATTAATCGAGATGAAGAAAGAGGAAACAGATCGAGAGTTGGATTGAGAGGTGAATTAACAGAATGGGTTTTGTGATTAGTCTGTCGAAGAAGAATATGGGTTCGATTTGTGATTAGGCTTTGTTGGTTTAAGCTGCTGAGTAACGATGGGTCTGTGGTTGAGCTTGAGAAGCAGAGGGGTCTGTGAATCAACAAGAAGAAGAAGTTGAACTAAGTATGGGATTGCTGCTATGGGTCTGTGGATGAAGAACGAGACTTCACTGCTACTATTGAATGAGATGATTCTAATTGAGAGTTTGGCATGGCTGGTGGCGATTTGAAATTGTGCTGCTGTTGGAAATTGATGGAGCAAGACAAGAAGAAGCTGCAGAGAATGATGCTACTGATGCTGCAGTTCAATTCAAGCAGCAATTGTACATGGAGTTACAATAGATGAATGTTTAGGAATTGTGCAGGAATTGAAGAATAGAAAGGCCTGAAACTGGCCTGGGAAACGTCCGAAAACAACCAGAACTCGGCCGGTTTTCCATTACAGCGAGTCGACTCAGTGTCGGCGATGACCGATCCAGACGAGTCCGATGACCGATCCAGACGAGTCCGATGACCGTTCCAGAACGATCTCGATGAGCCGATCTGACCCAACTCAGACCACTCAGCCGACTAAGACTGCTGACTCGTTGTCTAACTCACTCCCCCCTTGACCTTTGACTAACAGTTGACTGACGGTTGACCCGTTTGACCGTTAGTCCTAACGGTGGACTGACGGAATATGCTCTCGACGGACAGAATTCTCAGGTGGCCGGCGGTGACGGATTCCGGTCGGATTCCGGCCATAATACCAGTTTTCCGGCGAGCAAAAATTCCAGAATTTTCTATGAACTTCTCTCATGGGTGTGAAGACTTGGACTAGGAATTGGATGGAGAATTGGGCTCAAACTTGGAAAGAGAAGATGGAAGAGTTGAGAAAAGCTTGGATTTGGAAATTGAATTGCTAAAGGAAAAGGATTCTATTCCTTGGAAGATTTGGAGAATAATGAAGCCTATAAATAGAGAAGTTTTCTACATCTTTTACACACCTCTCTACACACACACCTCTCTACACACACACCTCTCTACACACACATCTCTACACACACACACAACACTTTTCTTTTCTTATTCTTTGTGTGAACTCCTTAACATGAGGAGCTAATTTTATTATTGATTGAGGATGAATTCCTAGTTCTTAATATATGTTTTGAGTATTGTTTCAATTCTATCTTGAGGTTTTTCACATGATTATCGTTTGTTTTTACTAATAGGAATGATCTTAATGACATTCATGATTGATTGATAGATTGTTTGGGTGGCCAACTAAATTGATTTGTCGATTTAATGAAAGTTAGGGGATAAGTAATCGTTTCTTGTCTCTTTACATAAGTAGCAAACACGAGACCTTGCGGAGGGATTCCGTGGAGCAATTGTGTGTAGAAACAACGCTAGAAAGTGAACCAAGCGAACCGAGTTTAACTACTAGTACTAAACCTAAATTCATAAATCTTAATGCATTCGTGGAATTACATCTTGTAAGCGAACCTCGGGGTGGTTCTTTTGAATAGAATCGATAACTAAGCGGACCTGTTACTCAGTGAAATTAGGGATTTTGGGGCTAGCTAAGCGGACCTGCTATCCTACGGTTGGTGATAATCTGTGACTAATAACAAGTAGAAAAGAACATAACTTTAATCATTGTTTTGCAACGAAGAATGATTCCTTGATCTTATCTCTCTTATTGCTTTCAACTTTATCTTTTGCTTTGTTTATTTTCTTTTGCTTTTTACACCCCCTTTCGTGACAATTTTTACAACTAGAATCTCTTGCTCCTCGTGGGAACGAACTTGACTTCCATTATATTATTTTTAATTGAGTGGAAATATTGATTAATTTGATTGCACCTACGACACGCATCAAATTTTGGCGCCGCTGCCGGGGAGCAACGGGCGATTTTTAGTTGTTTTTATTTTTCTTTTTGCTTTATTCTTGCTCTGTTGGATCCTATACCGTATCTAACTTAGTTTTTGAGAATCTTATTTCAGGTATCGGTTTTCCATGTTTGGTGGACAAGAGCAAGAATATTACAACAATCAATACGGTTTTCAACCTCAACATTATGACAACTTCCAACCATCCTTAGGATACAATCAAAACCAATCTTTTGGCTATGATCAAATTCCTACAGAACATTATGGATATTCTCATACATATCAACAACCTTATGACGGGTATGTAAGTGGACAATCACAAGGATGGGAGGATAGTTTTGTTTATGATCAGAAATTCTCTAGTTTTGCAGATAAGATGACTGCCATGATTGGGGATCTTCAACAAAAGTTGCAAGAATCACATCGAGAAATTCAAAGGAATTCGGAGAAATTATACGAACAAATTAATCAACCTTTGGAGACTTTTGAAGACGCTAGTGTAGCTTACTCGAGCCTTGATCTTAATAATGATCAAGCACCTATTCAAAAGGTAGAGCTTGAAGATGATGCATTTAGTGCTTGGAAAAAATTCCTTAGGGAAAGATATGAGTCCGCGGAAGTGTATGAGCATTGCAACAATGAGGAAGTTATTTCAACTCCGGATCATAATAACGATCCTTCACCTATTCAAAAGGAGGAGATTGGGTGTGACTTACCTATTGTTATAAACGGTGTAACACCCGCACAAGAAGATCTTACAATTTATACCGAGGAAGATTATATGAGAGAAGAATGGCCCGATTCCGATGATGAGAATGTTGAAGAGATGATACTAGAGGATGAAACCACATTGATTGATTTCGTGGAAGACCCAATTGAACTTTCCAATGATTTTAATGATGCCAAGACTTTGGTTAAGGTAGAAAACGACGAAGAATGGTTGCAAGGTTTAATAGAGGACCACGATATACAAGAGGTAAGTAATTCACTCGAATTTTTTAAGGATGAAGAGGACTCTATAATACAAGAAATTGTGCACGGTTTGTCTAACCCTTTGCATATTGATTCTTCTCCGTTACCTCTTATTGGTTTGAATGTTTGTGCTTCGAAAGTATTTTTGGATGATTTTGTTTCTAGATATCCACCATTGGAAACACTTGATTCTAACACCATGCAGGTTTGCCAAAAGGAATACATGGAAGTTCCCAAATTCCATGTTCTTTATACACTTCCGAGAGTGGACGAGAATAAGTGTGGGGAAATTTCTATCGAGCAATAATTTCACTATTGTTTTCTTGTGCTAATATTTGTATGGAGTTATTGTTTGCAAAACAGGTATTATGGGTGGATCCTCAAATTTTCAGATTGTTAGTATATGGGGAATGAATCATGCAAGAGCTAAGTCGGGCCGTCGACTTTAAAACAAGCGCTTAATGGGAGGCAACCCATAGGTTTTGTATTTCTTATCTTTTTGCTTTTTGTTATTTCTTTTTCTTGTTACTTATCATGTGAAAATCTCCCACCTTGACTTTACTAGGAGGATTCAATTACATTGAGGACAATGTAAGGTTTAAGTGTGGGGGAGTGGTTAAGCATGTTTTTAAAACAAAAATTACAAAAAAAAAATTAAAAAATTAAAAAAAAAAAGAAAAGTTTTTCATAAAAACTCCAACTTTTAAAGATTTTAGAGTCACTAGCATACTTCTAGGTATGTTTACATAGAGATTTTGACCGACATAATTGAACTTGGAAATGTTAGAGAACTACATTCGGATTTCTTGCTTGTTAGAGTGTTAAATAATGGATTTAATCATGCCGGTGATGCGAATTTGGTGCGAGGAGAAGTGCATTATTAGAGTTGCTGATCAATCATTAGTGGAGACTACCCGTATTCATATCATGTGAGGCACCAACCAGAAATTTTCCATCTACTAAAGAGCTTTCTTTTGAGTGTGTGTCACCGTACGTAAATTCCGGGTAGAATGGTGAGCTACCCAACCTCCCACCAATAGAAGCACTACTCTTTGATCTCTTGAGTGCTAATTTTGTCAATCATGAGGGTGACGTCCATGGATGAAAGCTTCCTTCTTGTAGTTCGATTTGCAGTTAGCACCATTCATTCTCTCGACAACAACGGATCCATAGAAACACTCTCATCATCAACAAGGAGCGACATCAAAATCTACAAGGAAAGTTGGAAAAGTTTATGGTTTACTAGCAACGGAATGAGAAAAGGAGCAAATTTCAAATACAAGTAAAGCAACATACAAATGAGCGGATTTTACATATATGTTGAAGACTTACAATACAATGAGCATAATTATACATACAAGTATGAAGACTTATTCATAAAAGCGAAGAAAATTAAAAGGTGAGAATTTTTGAAAGTTTATGATTTCAAGACGATACAAGTTGTGAAGAATCAAGTGGTAAAATACTTCTTCCACGGCCATGGTTTATTTTTAATTTCTCTTGTTTTCACGAAAAAAAAAAAAAAAAAAATTGAAAAAAGAAAAGAAAAGGAAAAAAAAAAAAAAGAGAGAAAAAAAAGAGAAATATTTGTTCTTATTTTTATTTAATGAGCCGTGGGGAAGGAAAATCTATAAGGAAGTTTCAAGCGACAAGGATTTAAGGTAAAAAGGTTACAAATTGTCAAGGATTTATGAAATTCGAGAGTTTATCATCAATAGTTGAAACCGAAGACGAAGGAGATCAAGACGAGGAGCGGAACACGTTTCTATTGGATGCCGTGAGAGTGGTGTTATCATAATTGGTGATCGGATGTGAAGGTGAGTAAGTAATCTCATCTTCAATAATATGGTTGATTTCCTTTCTTAGAGATCGTCAGAAAAATGGTTTTTCAAAATATTAAAAGATGTGGGTTTTTAAAAATATTTCGGAAGTTGTCCTTCCCACCATTCAACGTGTTGCAGGAATTCTCTCTTCATTCCTACCTGCACACATGTGAGAACCATAAAAAAACCGTCTTTTTGAGTGCAATTATCATAAATTTTTTTTTGGTGAGGCAGAAGTCGAGGCGAAATGCTTATTGATCGTTTCTCAAACACGCGTTCTCTCATTATGGTGTGGTTATTTCTCACTCAACATTTAAGAACGAGAATATGTTCTTTAGTATTTCTAACTTCTTATTACTAGCATGCGAAACTCTATGTCCTCATAACTCTTTGGATGCTTGTGACGCTGAACGCTTTGAAGTTGTGAGTTTTGGTTTGATTTGCTCGAGGACTAGCAAAGTCCGAGTGTGGGGGAATTTGATAGGTGTAGAATACACCGTATTTACTATCTAGTAGTTTATGCTTTCTTTGCTATTTTTCGTGTAAATTATGTATTTTACGCTTGTTTTGAGTTTTATAGCTACTTTGGAGTCGCACGGAGGAAAAGAAGAAGAAATCACCCAATTTGAGCAAAAAGGGCAAAAATGTCATTTTATGGGCGATCACTATCTGGAGGCCGGTTAATGTTAAGGGACAAGTCTTTTGGAGGAGCACTATAGACAAACCAGCAGAGGCTAAGGGGGGCTGGAAACTTGGTTACCCCTTATCGTAGGCGGCCTGAAAGTACCAATATCCCGACCCATTTATAACCTAAACCTAAATCGAGACTTCTCAATCATTTGTCTGAAATCAAGAAATACAGACAGAGAGGCGCAGCCATGAATCGGTGAAACTGTTTCTTTTGGATGTTAATGGTCGAAATTGTAGACATATGGAATTAGGGTTTGATTCAACATTGAATCTGGCAGCGAGACATGATGGTGTTGCAAATGGAATTTGTTGGTCGCTGTAACTGATGAATTAAGGGATTTGTAGCTGTTGATTCGATGGAAAGGAAAATGGATTAAACGGGTTTGCTGGTGTCGATCGATAAATGAGAGGTTAAACTGCCGTCGATGAGACGCAGAGAAGAACATGGCAATGAATCTGAAATCGAGAGAATAACAGATGGGTCGTGGCTTTGGTGATGAATTAGAGACGAATCGAGTATGGATGGGTTCTGGTGCTGTTGGTAGTTATTGATTGAAGAACTGAGAAGGAGAAGAGCAGTTGTTGCTGCTGATGAATCAAGAGATCGGACTCAGGGATTAATCGAGATGAAGAAAGAGGAAACAGATCGAGAGTTGGATTGAGAGGTGAATTAACAGAATGGGTTTTGTGATTAGTCTGTCGAAGAAGAATATGGGTTCGATTTGTGATTAGGCTTTGTTGGTTTAAGCTGCTGAGTAACGATGGGTCTGTGGTTGAGCTTGAGAAGCAGAGGGGTATGTGAATCAACAACAAGAAGAAGTTGAACTAAGTATGGGATTGCTGCTATGGGTCTGTGGATGAAGAACGAGACTTCACTGCTACTATTGAATGAGATGATTCTAATTGAGAGTTTGGCATGGCTGGTGGCGATTTGAAATTGTGCTGCTGTTGGAAATTGATGGAGCAAGACAAGAAGAAGCTGCAGAGAATGATGCTACTGATGCTGCAGTTCAATTCAAGCAGCAATTGTACATGGAGTTACAATAGATGAATGTTTAGGAATTGTGCAGGAACTGAAGAATAGAAAGGCCTGAAACTGGCCTGGGAAACGTCCGAAAACAACCAGAACTCGGCCGGTTTTCCATTACAGCGAGTCGACTCAGTGTCGGCGATGACCGATCCAGACGAGTCCGATGACCGATCCAGACGAGTCCGATGACCGTTCCAGAACGATCCCGATGAGCCGATCTGACCCAACTCAGACTACTCAGCCGACTAAGACTGCTGACTCGTTGTCTAACTCACTTCCCCCTTGACCTTTGACTAACAGTTGACTGACGGTTGACCCGTTTGACCGTTAGTCCTAACGGTGGACCGACGGAATATGCTCTCGACGGACGAGAATTCTCGGGTGGCGGCGGTGCGGTGACGGATCCGGTCGGATTCCGGCCATAATACCAGTTTTCCGGCGAGCAAAAATTCAAGAATTTTCTATGAACTTCTCTCATGGGTGTGAAGACTTGGACTAGGAATTGGATGGAGAATTGGGCTCAAACTTGGAAAGAGAAGATGGAAGAGTTGAGAAAAGCTTGGATTTGGAAATTGAATTGCTAAAGGAAAAGGATTCTATTCCTTGGAAGATTTGGAGAATAATGAAGCCTATAAATAGAGAAGTTTTCTACATCTTTTACACACCTCTCTACACACACACCTCTACACACACACACCTCTCTACACACACACCTCTCTACACACACATCTCTACACACACAACACTTTTCTTTTCTTATTCTTTGTGTGAACTCCTTAACATGAGGGGCTAATTTTATTATTGATTGAGGATGAATTCCTAGTTCTTAATATATGTTTTGAGTATTGTTTCAATTCTATCTTGAGGTTTTTCACATGATTATCGTTTGTTTTTACTAATAGGAATGATCTTAATGACATTCATGATTGATTGATAGATTGTTTGGGTGCCCAACTAAATTGATTTGTTGATTTAATCTAAAGCTAGTGAAAGTTAGGGGATAAGTAATCGTTTCTTGACTCTTTACATAAGTAGCAAACACGAGACCTTGCGGAGGGATTCCGTGGAGCAATTGTGTGTAGAAACAACGCTAGAAAGTGAACCAAGCGAACCGAGTTTAACTAATAGTACTAAACCTAAATTCATAAATCTTAATGCATTCAGGGAATTACATCTTGTAAGCGAACCTCAGGGTGGTTCTTTTGAATAGAATCGATAACTAAGCGGACTGTTACTCGGTGAAATTAGGGATTTTGGGGCTAGCTAAGCGGACCTGCTATCCTACGGTTGGTGATAATCTGTGACTAATAACAAGTAGAAAAGAACATAACTTTAATCATTGTTTTGCAACGAAGAATGATTCCTTGATCTTATCTCTCTTATTGCTTTCAACTTTATCTTTTAATTGCTTTGTTTATTTTCTTTTGCTTTTTACACCCCCTTTCATGACAATTTTTACAACTAGAATCTCTTGCTCCTCGTGGGAACGAACTTGACTTCCATTATATTATTTTTAATTGAGTGGAAATATTGATTAATTTGATTGCACCTACGACACGCATCACCGAATTGAATCTGGAACGACCATTTCTTGGTTTAGGCCAGAGTCTTACAGATTGATTTCTCGAACCTAAAAGCATTCTCGTGCAGTGCATTTGTTTAGGGTTTAGATTCATTTCTCATTCAACACACCCCAAATTACCAAAAACAGCAGAATCTGTTTTTATCCCAAAACAACTGGCGTCCACAACGGGAGATTAATCTCTCGGTTGCAAGATCAATTTTCAATTTCATTTCAATTTTATCAAAATTCAAAATGGTGGATCTAAGGTCTGGATCACGACCAATTCCGATGGAACTAGCACTGACAACTTTCTCGGCGCTGATGTCCCTGTCATTTGCGTTACCATACAACCTGTCAATACGATCAATACATCTCGTGGAACTACGTCCTCTACCACCAACACCAGCGGAGTAGGAGATATTCCCTCGGTAACACCTCCCATCTCCAGAGCCAGAGCAGCCGCAAACCCCAACATTTCTTCAAGTTTAACGCCTTCAGTCATCACCAGAGCAGCTGCTACTCTCCCGTCAGGACGAGGGGCCGGAGGATTCAGAGGAGGCCAACCCCCTATTACCATTGTTGATTTGATATAGAGGCAAGAAATTCTCTCTAAGGCTCAGACATACATGGCTTCGACTCATAAAGAGGTACTCACTTTCCTCAAGACATTAACAGAACGATTGCCACAAGAGTCACGACAGCCCCTGAAACCAACAAGGAGTACCTTCAACATGCCTGGCGCGAGTGCTTTAGCAGGACGTGCCTACCTAGATGAAGAAGCCCGTATTGCTCCTGAACACCCATGGGAAAGGAACCAGCCATCCAACTTCATCACTCGTGAGGATCTGGAACGACTTCTCCAAAATCGAGGCAAGGAAAACCCGGTGGAGCTGCACCTGAACCAACCTCCATATCCTCCTGATGTGCAGAGAGTTCCCCTACCGAGAGGATATTCCTCTCCTCAGTTTTCCCTTTATGATGGTACCTATGGAATTTATTTCCTCTTTTTCTCGCGAACACATTTCTCGTTTTCTGGAATCTTTGGGAGAACACGAATATAATCACGTCCTCCGCCTGAAAGAATTCTCAAAATCGCTTACTGGAAGAGCATATACCTGGTATAACAACATCACACCAAATAGCATATCGAACTGGTGTGAGATGGTCACCGACTTTTACAAGAATGTTGATGGTGGATTTTCATTTAAGGTTAAAATTGTAAAAACAAAGTAGTAACGTCCATTTTGAAACTCGGTCGGATATTCGTTGTATTGGCTATCAATACCAGTTCGACATTCTATTCGCAGGGTGTGAGTTGTCACGCGGGATTCGTGGGTGGTTAGAGTCTTACCTCTGGGGATGAACGTCGACTCGGGCCACTGACTACCTGAACCCAAGGTGCAGAGACAATATCGTAATTGTCCTCCTTCTCTGCAAACAGTTTATATTTAAGACTACCCTTCTGTAGGGTTTAAAAAAAAATAATGTCCAGGTCCAAAAGAAAAATAAAGTCCAAAAAGTGTCCAAAAATAAAAAGAAGGATTACAAAAAATACAACCCTATTTACAGTTTCTAAAAATAAAACAAAAATCCAAAATCTTTCACTTCCTTGACTCCCCTTTTCTTTCCTTCTTTTGGATATCCAAATCCAAAAGAATCGAAAAAATACCAAAGGCGTAAAAGGAACAAAAAATAATAAAATAAACCTAAAACAAATCTAAATACAAGTCTAAAAAATCGAGTAAAGCAAGGTAAATACTAAAACAAAGAAAATATATAATAAAACGATCGAAGATACTAGACTTGATTCCACCAATTCTATATTCATGTGGTTTAACCGATAATTCTAGACATTCATTCAAGCATGACGATCAAAAACTAAAACTAAGCATACGCCATCAAACGAAATCCAACTAATTAGTGAAAATGTGCAAAAGTCATAAAAGAATTAAATAGAGAAAAATTATGATGGTGGATTTTCATTTAAGGTTAAAAATTGTAAAAACCAATGGTGGATTTTCATTTAAGGTTAAAATTATATGCGCTAACATCTTGTAAAAGATAAAGCCATTAATAAGTGTTGAATACTTCTTCACTTTACTAATTCACCTAGAATGGAGCATGTGACAACAATCCCATTCTCGTGAATTAAATACACGAAATTCATCCAGGTTGGAGCATGTAGCAACAATCCCATATACCCTGTGAATTTATAGCATTATTAATTAATGCGTAAGCGACCTTTGTATTTCTGTACTTATTATCAGTGTGGCATGACGACTGAGTGTTGCTCTCAGCAGAGCAACACGAACCTCCAAGCATTATAATGAAAGCATGTACGAAATACTCGTACAGGCTACAACTCTCGGTGTGTTATACTAGCCCGATTGAGCAACTCTCGGTGTGTTATACTAGCCCGATTGAGCATCCGGACTGTCCGTATCAGTCTGGAAATGATCTCGATCATCCAACTTCACCAGCATGATTGGATGGCCCGGGTCAATTCCATAACCCCAAGCAGGTATGGAATATTCGCTGCCGAACCAACGCGGACCCCGCATGGTCGGCCTCCCCAAAAGATTGGCATAGCTTGCCAAAACGTCCAAACCAGAGCGGTATGGGCGGAAAACCCTAAGTTAGGGTTTACGGCACATTACATGTGTCACAAAACAGTCTCAACCATCAATCTTCGCAGGTATAGATGGAGGGTGTAGATGTAGATTCAAAAGGCCCAGAGCATGTCAACACAATCACCGTGGGCCCACCTACATACCTGACCAATGGGTCAGGACCAACCATGGTTGGTCATCCTAATTCGTACGCCCGAATGGAGCATGACGCACGGCCGTGAAACCCAAAATTATGGTTTTATGAGCATCACGAGCGTCCGTCTTCTCCGGCACGAATGGAGGGTCCAAGATTAGATTAAGCAGGTCCGGTCATACCAACATGACCACCGTGGACCCATCTATCCCCTCACCTGGTCGTCCAAGGCATACCATGCCTGGTTATCCCAAATCGTCCGCCCAAACTAGCGTGGTTACACTTCCCAATTGCAAACTAATCTCGACCGCTCAACTTCGCCGGACGATTTGAGTGGCTTAGATCACGTTTTCATGGGATAGTCGGGTATAGGCGTGAACACCAGCCTATCGCCTATACGCCAGACCGATCGGCCAAGACCGACCAAGATTGGTCGTCTTGGAACGCGCGCCCGAAGTTGGCACAATGCGCGGCTTTTGTTTGCACTCGTTTTCTGTCGCAAACTGATCTCGACCACTCGACTTTGCCGAACGAATTGAGTGGTCCAGATCACACTTTCGTGAGATAATGGGGTATGGGCGCCTACATCGTCATGCCGTCTACACGCATGTACGATCGGCCTGGCCAAAATCGTATCCCAAGCTTGGATTCGACCAGGCTGAAGAGGGATGCTTGCGCACCTCTTCTAAAACCCTAATTCTATCAACGGTCGCAGATGAGTGTCTCAAAGATCATCTCGTCCGTCCAACTTCACCGGCTTGGTTATACAACCTCGGTCGGGAGTTAATTGGTCGATAAGGCGTCTTGGTGATCACCACCCGTCACTTTACCACACCATGATGTAGCACTGCATAGAATACACACGATACTTCACAAGTATCGACCTCCGAATAACTTGTGAGTTATTCAATTTAGCATTACATGCTACCTTTTGTGGGTCCCACGACCCACACATTCCAGAACATCAATCATGTCACAAACTGGGGGATACATACTGGGGTATTGGTCTGGCGGTTTACATCGTGCAGCGCACAACACGCCATCACAAGAGTGTGTCAGGAAGTCATGGACGGTTAAGTGATGATGGGAGAAGTGGGCAAGCCTGGTTGTGTGACACTAACACATTACTCCACTACTCCATCACTCCACTTTCTCCACTTCCCACGAGATACGAAGGTTAGGCTAAAAGACTTGTATAAATAGGTTCTCCATCCTATTTTTTTAACGGGAGCAAGTCCAGACAACAGAGGCAAGTGTTGATACAATCGTATTCAAACACCGGAACTGATAGCTTACACCCTGCAAGCCAGTTCAGCTTTCTGATACAAGTCATTCATAGCCAACACCTTCACATTCTCAACACCTTCTTCGCTTACCTCCCTAAGATCAACCCCATCTCCTTCACTTTGTGACCGAAACAAGTCTGGAACGGTCATTTCTTGGTTTAGGCCGGACTTGCACAGATTGATCTCTCGAATCTACAAGCACTCACCACGCAGTGCATTTGTTTAAGGTTTAGACTCATTTCTCATCCATACATCCAAAATTACCAAAACCGTCAGAAATAGGTTTCACCCATAAACAATTGGCGACCACAGTGGGAGGTTAATCTCTCGGTTATAAAGTCAATTTCTTCCAAATCCGATTCAATTTTATCAATTTTAAAAAGGGTATATCTTAGAATCAATTTAATCAACAATTCATTTCAAGATGGTGGAATTAAGGTCTGGATCAACAATCAATTCTGATGGAGCTAGTGTGGATAAAAATCCTGGTATCGAAGTACCTGTCAGTGGAGCTACCGTGGTCAATACATCTCGTGGAGCCTTTACTTCTACCTTCAGCACCAGCGTAGTAGGAAATATTCCAGTAAGTGTAACACCTCTCATCACCAGAGCCAGAGCAGCCGCAAATCCATGCATCTCCTCAAGTGTAACACCTCCGGTAGTCACCAGAGCAACAACTTTCACTCCCTCATCAGGACGAGGAGCCGGAGGGACTAGAGGAGGACCAACGCCTGTTACCATTGGAGACTTGATGGAGAAGCAGGAGATTCTTGCTAAGACTCAAATGGATATGGCCGCAACTCAGAAAGAGGTACTCACTTTCCTTAAAACTTTAACCGAACGATTGCCACAAGATTCACGGCAACCCTTGGAGCCGACAAGAGATGCCTTCAATACACCCGGAGAAGGCGCTTCCACTCGGACCCGCATGAATGAAGAAACTCGTGTTGCTCCTGAACGCCCAAGGGAGAGGGACCAGCCATCCAACTTCATCACACGCGAGGATCTGGAATGACTTCTCCAAAATCGAGGAAAAGGGGACTGAACGGATATACACCAACATCAGCCGCCGTACCCTCAAGATGTACAAAGAATTTCTCTTCCAAGGGGTTACACCTCTCCCCAGTTCTCCCTCTACGACGGTACTGGTAATGCTCGTGAACACGTCTCTCGATTCTTGGAATCCTTGGGGGAACATGAATACAATCATGTTCTGCGCCTAAAAGAATTCTCGAAGTCACTTACGGGGAGGGCGTACACCAGGTACAACAACATCGCGCCTAACAGCATATCCAATTGGAGCGAGATGGTCAGTGCTTTCTACAGAAAGTATTTCTTCGTGTCCGAACATATCACCTTTTCAGATCTGGGAAGAATTCTTCAGCGGAACAACGAGCATCCTAACGACTTCGTTAAAAGGTTCAGAACCCAAGCGCTAGATTATCACGACCCGAACGTCACCGAACGACAATTGGTGGAGTTGTGCATCAATGGGATGATACCCATATACCGCGCTCTATTAGAGAATCTGGTCTTTCAAAAGTTCTCTGAACTCCATGAAGCTGCCAAACGTTCAACAACAGCTGCACCAGCACTGCTAGAAAGAACCAGAGTGTTCGAAGTGAATATTCACGTGAAAGTCGAGGAAGCAGGAGTCTCACGAACAAGCAATACAACACTGGTCCTTCTGTGAGTATAGTGGGCGGAGGATAAAAAAGAAAGCTTCGGCGACGGAACAACAAACCAAGCGGGCATCCCCGACACACAAGACTTCGTCTCGAAAAGGAGCGGACAAAACTCCTACACGAGACACCGAAGATACGGGTTTTCCTTTCCCCATGAATGAAGTGATAGAACTCTTGGAAGCGTGGATCTAAGATGATGCCATCAAGATGCCTCCTATCAGACGTCCTCCAACTGAGAAAGACATGGCGGATCCCAAATACTATTGCTACCATAGATTCGTCCATCATCCAACCAAAGATTATAACAGGCTGAAACAAATATTCAGGGAAAAGATAGAGACAGGAGAACTCTGGTAGGCTTGGGAATGGGGTTTATTTTAGCCTACTTGTAATACCGCAAGTGCACGGTGTCTACAATATAAAACAGGGCAAATACGGGTCGATCCCACATAGAAATGGGGTGCTGTAGAGTTGATCAAGGGCTTCCTAACTGATTTCTAACAAGTATCACAAATATTTGGGTTGTCGATACGACTAAGTGGAGGTTTTGACAGTGGAATAAAGATGAATACAAACAATGAGAATAAATGTGTACTAGGATCATCAAATCCACTTCTAATTCCTATTATGTGTTCAACTAAGTTGAGTATCTTGTTCCTGTGATAGATAAGGGAAGTGTGTCAATCCTACCACCTATCTAAGGAGTTTCTCCAAGTGACACTTTAATTATCAGCTAAAGTACTAACCCAGAGCACTAGTTGTCTAATTAAGCACAACTAGTCAAGGGAATTAGCAACTATTTCTAAGGCCTGAGCTGCAGCACACTCAACACAGTTGTAGCCTAACTACAATGGATACATGGCATTCATTGTGAGAGTAAAGCATTGGGTGCTAGAATTGAAAATATCTGATAAATTAATCACTCAAGAATAACTCAAACAAAGTTGAAATCACATGCCAGGGAATCAGGGTTTCATTGACATCCTAGCAAACTGATTTATAACATGATTAAAATACTTAAAACACAAATTAACCTAGATTTGGTGCACTAGCTAGCCCAGGCATACCCCCTAAAATACACAACTCCATTCTATTTATACATGCAAAGAGAAAACAAAACCCTAATTTTCTCAAAACAGAAATTAACAACAAACCCAATCGCCCATAATCTCTGAATCGCTTGTCCCCTCTGCTGATTCGCCTCTGCAAGCCCCCTATACGCTGTTGGTATGAAACCCTAGTTCTATCTATCTCGAGCTCAGCTTCTAGGGTTGGGAGAAGCTGTGGTGGAGATAGAGAGAAACTAGAGGTGGCGGTGTTGACTGGTAGCTTCTGCTGGTGTCGGGAGAAGAAGGTGGTGCTGGTGTGGGCTAAGGCGGCTGTGGTGTCGGGAGAGGATGAAGAGCAGAGGGATGGAGAGCTCTGCACTGTCGGGTGAAGAAGAAAAGAGAAATGAGATTAGGTTTTGGTGATGGGAGATTATATAGGGGTTGTGGTGTTGAGCGGGAGCATCAGGAGTTGATGGGACGGTTGGAGCGAGCGTTGGATCTTGGTGAGATCGATGCGAGGGCCGGTGCGACCGTAGGATGAAAGTGTATCAGATCTAATGGTTCAAATGGTGCGGGCTCGGATCCGTGGGTCGTGGGCCGGGACTTGGGTAGCTCAAGCCCATGTCTTGTAAATGGGTTTCTTCTTGTTGGGTTGCAACTGTTGCGCGCGCGGGCTTTGGCTTTCTGCTCCTTTGGCTCCTCAGTTTCTCCGAGCTTTATTTATTACCTAAAAACACAAAATTAATTAGTACAAATATTTATTCTTGAAAACAAAGAAAACACAGAATCTGGGATAATATCTGATTTCTGAGCACAAAAGATGAGTTAAATGCCAATAAATAGATGTAGAAATATGCAATATTTGGCACTCATCAAATACCCCCAAACCTGAATTTTACTTGTCCTCAAGTGAAACAGAAATTAAGAAATCCTAACTATACCACTGTCGCTGGTCTCTCGAATGCATTTAGCGTATGCACTAAGCCTTTAAACCCCTAGGTGTCCCTAGTGGACGAGTTGTAGTCTCGTGAGGGTTTACCGGAGGTGTACCCACAAAACCTTCTCCAACTTCAGAGTGTAAAAGAGTCTCAAGCATCCAAGGAGCTATGAGAACATAGAGTTTCTGCATGCTAGTAACACGAAGTTAGAACTACCAAAGAACGCATTCTCATCCTTAAGTACTGAGCGAGAAGTAACCATACCATAAGAAAGAATTCGGATTCGATTGTGATCATAAGCCTCGACTTCTGCCTCACCATTAGGGTTTTATGATAATTGCACTCAAAAAGACCGCTTTTTAGTCTCTCATGTGTGCAGGCAGGAATAAAGAGAGAAATCCTGCACACGTTGTAAGTAAGAAGGATAACCTTCCGAAATAATTTCTGGAGACTCCACAAAGGTGTGGACAAAAAGAATCTTTTTCTGATGATCTCTAAGAAAGGAAATCAACCATTAGCAAGGATGGGAGTACTCACTTACCTTCTCACCCGATCGGCAATTAATATCACTCTCTCAGCATTCATAGAAACGTCTTCAATCTTCGGTCTTCAAATGTTGATGACGAACTTCTGAACTTCACAAAAACTTGACAAACATTTTTTTTTGTTTTGTTTTATTTTTTGACTATTAATTACATGAAAATAACAACAATGAAACTATTAACTCAATTTTTTTTTTTTTTTTTTGTGGGAATATACATGAAATGAAAATAACAATAAAACAATAAAATTTGTATTGTCTTGATTTCATAAACTTCACTAATTCTCATCTTCTTTTCTTTTCTTTGTTGCACATAAACCTTGGACTATTTCAACTTTTCTTCAAATATTCTGATGATGCTCCGCTTGCTGACGATGATGTGTTTCTATGAATCTGTTGATGTTGTTGAGAGGGAGAGAGAGTGATGCTAACTGCAAATCGATATTTAGAAGGAGTTTTCATCTTTAAACGTCACCCTCATGATTGACGAAATTAGCACTCAAGAGATCAAAAATAGTGCTGAAAGTGGTGCGAAGTTGGGTAGCTCACCATTCCTACCCGGAATTGACGTACGGTGACACACACACTAACAGCTTTTCTAGAAAGTTGCAAAAATTGAAGGTTGGTGCCTCGCTTGAAGTAAAATGGGTAGTCTCCACTATGGGTGATCACAATTCTACTACCGAATATCTAAACAACACCTAATTCGCCCTCCGGTATGGTTAAATCCAACTTTAACACTCTAATCAACTAAGAAACCCGATTGTGTTCTCCAGTACTTCCAAGTTCTGTTATTTCGGTCAGAATCTCTATGTAAACATAGCTAGAAGCATGCTAGTGACTCTAAGATCTCTAAAAGTTGGAGGTTTTTATGCAAATATTTACAAAGAGTTTTTGAATTTTTTTTTTTTTTTTTTTTTTTGAACAAAGAAAGACTAAAAACTCTATATGCTAATGCACCCCCAAACCTAAATCAAACATTGTCCTCAATGTGTCAACAGATAATAAGAATTTAAACAGTCACATACCAAGAGAACTATGTTGAGCAGAGAAAAGGGAAGAGATTACCGGATGTCGGCGGAAGCAAGGTTAGAGCTTCATTAGTATAGGCTAGAATCCAACATTCTCAGCGGAGATCATATCGGATTAGCACAATATATGCACAAGAAGACTCAACCGATTCAAGAAAGAAAATTTAACAAGTCCTACTGGATTATATACAATGAAAATTCACCATACACCAACAATCTAAAGAGTTGAGGATCAACCCAAAAGACAATATGTGCAAACATCAACAGCCTTACACAGATATAACATGAGATTGCAGGAAAGATTGCATACGTGAACAAGTTACCCCCAAACCTAAACTTGTCAACAGATGTGTTCTTGAGCACAAAATCTTGCAATTTTAAAGGTACATCATGCAAAAGGTCTAACTCAAAATGAGTTTTGCTAAGAACAGGCAGATATACACATTCCAACTGTGGTTCCTTAAAAGTGTTATACTTTGATGCAAAATAGTCCAAGAGGACTTGGGAAGCACAAAGCTCTAAGCCTAAATTAGGAACTCTCAGAAAAGTTGGTTTTTCAATTTTGTTACAAACTACACCTAGGTTTGGTGGAGGAGTTTCAATCTGTGCCTTAGGAGAGAGATTAGGTACAGCTAAGTTGTTTTCAAGTATAAGATCATTTGCACCATCACATACTTTCCTAAGGTCAGAAAAAGAAGGTAAATCATGTTCACCTGCATAAAACAATTCATCAATCTCCATGTCATAATCATCATTATCCAGAATTTCACTCTCATGCATAAAATCATGCTGTAACCTAGGCATGGAATCAGACACATCAATTTCATGCATTGAATTATATGTGTCAACAAAAGTCTTAGCATTCCCAAGTTACAAACAGGTGATATAACATGCTCACTTTCACACAGAACAATTGCACTGTGCCCCAATTCAAAGATCACAAGTATGAATATTAGAAGAAGCATCATTCATAGGGTTCACGAGAAGAGAAGCTAAATGTCTCGAACCTAAAGATTCCATTACATTTTCTAAGTACACATGCTCTTCATATTCATCATCATCATCATCATAATAACACCGCATTTCCCTATTCAAAATTGTAGCATTTTTAGTGCACTCATCTACCTCTAGATTAGGTTCATATTTAGTTGCATGAGTAGGACTAGAAACACTATTTTCAAAATTATCGGGAATAACAAACATCCTATCATAAACTTCTTTCCAATCTTTATTTTGTACCTCAATCGGGTTCATTTGAAGAATCATAGTGAGATGTTCAAGTGAAGGAGAGTCTTCACTAGTGGGTATGCATGTTTCATATGAAGGATCATTACATGGTTGTGCACATGGTTCACTAGAGAAGGGATGATCATGCATTTTCCATCCAAGTATATCATTGTTTTGCTCTATGAGCTCTTTTATTAGTGATTGCATACAAGGAGTTGGGGGAGTATAGAATTGTTCATCTCCCCACTGTGGTTGAGGATACATGTGCTCATAATGATTAGGGCTTCACTATGAGAGTGGGTATGCATGTTTCATATGAATATTCCATCCAAGTATAAGATTGCATACAAGGAGTTGGGGGAGTATAGAATTGTCCGTGGTTGAGGATACATGTGCTCATAATGATTAGGTAGGGCCATGAGAAAGTTCATAATATTCCCTAAAATCACTATGGTCTGTGGGGAGTTCATAACATGAATCATGCCCGTAAGCAAGTTCTCGATGGATTTGTTCCCATCCCCAATTGCAGACCAAAATCCCGACATGATCTAGAAACTCAATGTGAACTCAAAAAGAAGCATAGCTTAGCACACATCAAGCATGTATAACCAATGATGTTTCAAAACAGGAAGCTAAGCCCACGGGGGTGCTTGGTGTTTTGCAAATGCGCAGCCCAAGTTATGCAAATGCACAGCCCAAAGGTTATGGAAACCCAGTGGTTGTGGGCTTCAGATTTGGTTTATTGTGGGCTTCAAATTGGTTTATGTGGGCTTCTGTTTATGTGCAGCCCAGGAAATGTGGGCTTCAGGCTATGCAAAGAACAAGTTGCATAGCCCAGTTTGGCAGGTGCACAACCCAAGTTTGTGTGCAAAGCCTAGTTGTTGCACAGGGGGCTTCAGCTCTGATGATGTAAAGCCCAGGTTATGTGGGCTTCTAGTTTGTGCAGAGCTCAGTGAGACACAACTCACTCAACAAAATTGACACCTGATTCTAAGCACAGAGGAGTGTTTCTTGCTGCTGGAGAGTGCACAGGGTATTGAGCATGGATTACACAGCACAGCTTAGGTTGGTTTATGCTCAGCACAGGCTGGCAGGATAGCTCATTCACAACACAGGTTTTGGTGATCATAGCAAGAAGATGGTCTCTTAGGTGAGCATGGAATTTCATTCAAAGTATCAAGGGTTCATCATGTCAGCCACAATTTAGATAGACACTTTCAACATTTTATAACATACCACAGAATGTGTCAACTGGCTTGGTTGACCTCAAATTTTTCAGAGGTTACACAGCTGTGCAAGGGTTTTGTTGTTCACAGGTTATCAACAGGTTGATTCATATCAACTGGGTCAGTTGACCCTAACTTTCACTGGTTTATATACCAAGATGTAAAGTAGATGGTAACAACTTGGCTCAACAGCCCACACAAGGGTATAAAGGGCTCAAGAGGGTCAGTGACAAGTTTATGCAACAAAACTGAAAAGCAGATGGCACCCAGCCCAGTTGATATCAACTATCTCAGTTGACTTCAACTGGGGTTTGCAGATATCTGGGTTATCTGGGTTGCTGCTCAAGCTCACAGCTTCAGGGGCTGGAGTTGAATACAAGCCTTGTAGAAGCCTAGATTGCACAACACACTTATACAAACAGCACAGCTCAGGACAACTTATGCACAGATCATGGCATTCTCAGCTAGCATGTGGGTAATTCAAAGATCATGGAAATTCAAATGAATACCAACCATGTATATTTGCAAGGGTTAAGTTATCATGCAGTCAAGGTAGTGCTTAGGTGAGCTACAATCGACTTCAGGGGTGATTGCACACAACACAAGTTCAACAGGGTCTGTGGCATCAACTCACTTAGTTGATGTCAACAATCGGAGTTGATGTTAACTATCCCAGTTGACTTCAACTGAGATTTTCAGCTGAGTTGGCTTTCCAAGTGGTGGCTCAAACTCACAGCTTCAGGGGCTGGAGCTAAGCACAATGTAAGGCTAAGGTCACAGAACATACAAGCGCAGATTTTAGGTTTTCAAAATTGCTCAAGTGTCACTGAGACATGCAAGCAATTAATTCACAGACAATCAGAGATGGTGACCTAGCATGGTGGCTACTCTGTCATGCAAGGCAATACAGGTTCAGCAGATATCATCGTTCATTTACATCTCATTCACAGTTCATTCACAGGGCAATACAAGGTTCAAAAGTCACATCAGATATCAAAGTTCACTTATAGCTTATTCACAAGCTAACCTTAAGTCCTGCGCTGTTCCTTGCCTTCCTTGGGTTGGCTCACTGCTCAAAGAAGACATCAAACATAGTAGGTACCTGTTTACTCAAGAGAGAGTTTTAGTTCTCTGGGATGTGCAGGTTAAAACAAAGAGAGTATAGCACTGCAAAGTTCAACAATCTGCGAGAGATATGATATGCTGAGAGCTATGAGTTAAGCAAACAAAACTTCAACATTGCAGTGTAAGTGACACCTACCACTGCAAGTTTCAGCTATCACAGAGAAGGGGTTCAGCTGAGTGGTGACAGCTCAAGCCAATTGCTAAATGAGATATTGAATGCAATGCTCAGCTGAGATGTTGTAAGCTAAGTCACAGAAAGAATGATGCAACTATGCAAAGATGTTATGCAAACTAGCAATAAGCGCTAAGAAAATGCAACTATGATAGGCTAACTGAAAATGCAATGAACAGATGCAAAAAAATGGAAAACTACAGCTAGGTTACACTAATCAGAGAAGTAATGAAACTAATATTCAAATGACATGCTAGAAATTACAACTAAGCTACAAGTAAGAGACTCTAAGATGATACAAATATGCGATGGAAGATGCAAGAATGCAAAAATGCAAAAATAACAGTTAAGTTATACTACAAAAGCACACAGATAGATGATTAAGTACTAAGTTACTTTATGAATGACTAAAAAAAAAACAAAAAAAAATATTTAAGGCAGATATATACAGGGGTGACTGGAATTCAGTGAAGCAAGCAAAGGATCATCACAGCACACGCCAAGTCCCCGGCAGCGGCGCCAAAAACCTGGTAGGCTTGGGAATGGGGTTTATTTTAGCCTACTTGTAATACCGCAAGTGCACGGTGTCTACAATATAAAACAGGGCAAATACGGGTCGATCCCACAGAGAAATGGGGTGCTGTAGAGTTGATCAAGGGCTTCCTAACTGATTTCTAACAAGTATCACAAATATTTGGGTTGTCGATACGACTAAGTGGAGGTTTTGACAGTGGAATAAAGATGAATACAAACAATGAGAATAAATGGGTACTAGGATCATCAAATCCACTTCTAATTCATATTATGTGTTCAACTAAGTTGAGTATCTTGTTCCTGTGATAGATAAGGGAAGTGTGTCAATCCTACCACCTATCTAAGGAGTTTCTCCAAGTGACACTTCAATTATCAGCTAAAGTACTAACCCAGAGCACTAGTTGTCTAATTAAGCACAACTAGTCAAGGGAATTAGCAACTATTTCTAAGGCCTCGAGCTGCAAAGACACTCAACACACAGTTGTAGCCTAACTACAATGGATACATGGAATTCATTGTGAGAGTAAAGCATTGGGTGCTAGAATTGAAAATATCTGATAAATTAATCACTCAAGAATAACTCAAACAAAGTTGAAATCACATGCCAGGGAATCAGGGTTTCATTGACATCCTAGCAAACTGATTTAGAACATGATTAAAATACTTAAAACACAAATTAACCTAGAGTTGGTGCACTGGCTAGCCCATGCATACCCCCTAAAATACACAACTCCATTCTATTTATACATGCAAAGAGAAAACAAAACCCTAATTTTCTCAAAACAGAAATTAACAACAAACCCAATCGCCCATACTCTCTGAATCGCTTGTCCCCTCTGCTAATTCGCCTCTGCAAGCCCCCTATACGCTGTTGGTATGAAACCCTAGTTCTATCTATCTCGAGCTCAGCTTCTAGGGTTGGGAGAAGCTGTGGTGGAGATAGAGAGAAACTAGAGGTGGCGGTGTTGGCTGGTAGCTTCTGCTGGTGTTGGGAGAAGAAGGTGGTGCTGGTGTGGGCTAAGGCGGCTGTGGTGTCGGGAGAGGATGAAGAGCAGAGGGATGGAGAGCTCTGCACTGTCGGGTGAAGAAGAAAAGAGAAATGAGATTAGGTTTTGGTGATGGGAGATTATATAGGGGCTGTGGTGTTGAGCGGGAGCATCAAGAGTTGATGGGATGGTTGGAGCGAGCGTTGGATCTTGGTGAGATCGATGCGAGGGCCGGTGCGACCGTAGGATAAAAGTGTATCAGATCTAACGGTTCAAATGGTGCGGGCTCGGATCCGTGGGTCGTGGGACGGGTCTTGGGTAGCTCAAGCCCATGTCTTGTAAATGGGTTTCTTCTTGTTGGGTTGCAACTGTTGAGCGCGCGGGCTTTGGCTTTCTGCTCCTTTGGCTCCTCAGTTTCTCCGAGCTTTATTTATTACCTAAAAACACAAAATTAATTAGTACAAATATTTATTCTTGAAAACAAAGAAAACACAGAATCTGGGATAATATCTGATTTCTGAGCACAAAGGATGAGTTAAATGCCAATAAATAGATGTAGAAATATGCAATATTTGGCACTCATCAAACTCCAGCTTGGAAACGAAGGTGTTCATAGAGACCCTCTTTCTATCAGGAACTGCATGATTTCTAGGGATTCTGTTCACAAGACTTTACAATCTATGATGGAGCACTTATGTGAAATCTTGTATTTCTCCAAAGGACAGCGTCAATACATATTTGCGGCCCTCAACCACGTTGTGTCAGGCAGGCGTTTTTATCCAGAAGCAGTCCAGGAACCCCAGTCTTTCCTGAGGGACGCGAGCAAAGGAAACTGGGGACTCCTAACTGTCACTCGTTTGAGAGACGTTACGTTCGATAGCGCGTTGATTGATACGGCTACTGAATTTAACATCATTACTGTCAAGACCTTGAGAGCAGCAAAGATTTTAAAGCAGGAAGCTACTCGTCACCCAACTGTGGTTAAAGACTCAGAAGGAGAACTCAGAGATGCATATGGATACATCGATCTTGAAGTCAAATTGGGTGATGCCTCGACACAAGCAAAGTTCTACATAGTCAAATATCATCCCAACTACGACATGATCCTAGGACGCTCTTGGATGCATGACAACAAAGCAATACTAGAAGTTTGTCCTCTACCGGTTTCGATACCTGAAAGAATCTCCAACACGCCTTCTGGACCTAATGACTGTCTGTTGCCACACCAGCGACTTGCCAATGTGACACAACTTTCCGGAGAGAGCCTGCCAGCATACATTGAAAGTTTCCGATCTCAAGTAACTCTCATCGCACAACCCTCTTTACAACTTACCGCCCTCCATTCTGACAAGTCCTGGGACCGGCTCGCCAAAACCAACCTTGGCTAAGAGATGCGAATGGGAGGCCGGCCCCTTCAAACAATTCATCAGGAGTCTAGAAGTTGTCTCGATCAAAGACGACAAAACCAAGACCCCGATGTCTACACGCCCAAACCCGTTTGGAATTGGGGACCTAGTAACAAAGACAACCGCATTCTAGGTCGGAAGCATTATGGTGAGAATGGCTAACTCACCCGATTCAGCCACCGAGAAGGAGGATGAACCATACCTAGTAGCAGATGTCATCCTAGGCGGCTACTGCAAACTCATCAACGCTGACAAGCTAGAAGGCGTAACAATTCACTCGCGATGGCTCAAACCCTACCGTACTTAAGACGCTGTGCTATCACTTTCCAGCATCCTACATGCTTTAAGATGCTGTGCTACTTCCTCCGGCGTATTTCCCTTTACAATTTCACATCATATTTTTAATTCCTCTAGAGAATGATTACAATACTTGCATTCATAATTAGGGTTTAAATTTTCGATTTTCAAATTAATTGAAGTGTTATTTCCACCTGAGAACCTCTTTACCCCTAAAGACACAAAGCCCATCCTAAATCAACCCACTAGAGCAGGTCAGGAAAGAAATCCTAGACAAAAACATCCTGAAAAGAGTTGAGGGAAAAGATATGCGCGGGAAGGGAAGAAGCTTTGAGCCCCTCACCCCAGCGAGGCCAAGAAGATCTTGCATCAGGAACACAGGTACATAGGCATTCCATTATGGCATTATTTCTTTTATCACAAAGAATTACGTGTGAAGGCGCACCCTTGCGCCTGAGAAGGTTTAGTTGCAGTCTTGACAAAAGGTTATAAAAAAAAAAAAAACCTTTATTCAAACAATCAAATAGAAGAAAACCTTGAACTCGACTGCCACTGAGTACAAGGAAGATGTTCAAATATACGGAATATACTTGGAAAGCGGAAAAAGAAGAAAAAAGGTTTTAGTCGCCAAGAGGGTCGACATCGCCTACAACACCGTTAGGTTCTGCTTCAGCGCCATCACCTGTTGATGCTCCTCCCTTCGGATCTACCTCAACTTCTGCATCAGACATCTCCATAGCAACGCACTCCATCCCAACATCATCAGCGGGAGCATCAAAGGACACAACAACATTATGAGTCGTGTCGATTGCTTTCAAATGTCCAGGTTCGTCTGTGTCAGAATCAAGAATTATCACGCCGTCCTGGATTGGGTAATCGCACTTATCTTCATTCAGAGGTCGTTTATGCTCAACCCTCTGCCTCTTCAACCGCGCTGCAAATATCTCTGCTCTTGCGCTTACTAGTACTTGCAGCGCTTCCTCGCGCCTCCATCGCTCCTCCATGTCAATCGCAGGTGAAAGTGCGAGATCGTCCCGGAAATACGCAGGTGCGAGATAGACATCCCCTGTATAGCACGGCCGACTTCGCGAAGTGGAAGATCGATTTTAGCCATTACTTCTTCGTGCGCATGGGTTTCGGGCTTGTCAACTTCGAAGCTTCTTTCTGGAGAAGTGACAGAATGATCGTCCACCGCTTCCATGATAAACGACAAAGGAGAAGAAGTTATGAGCACAAAAAAAAATAATATTAAAAATTCAATCAGTCGATCAGTCAATCAGAAGATCAGATAAGTGTGGATCAGTACCTGAGATATAGAATAAACGATTACGTGAGATGATTCTTTATAATCTCGCAAATTGACAGAATCCCAGGAGAAAAGAAGTCTTTACTTGCCACCTATAAAGGCTACTAATTCGGGATAACAATCAATGATGCTTATCAGATACATCTGAGGAAAGCTGCTGTGTGACGAAAAGGAGTACAACTGACTTAAGGAAGGGGCCAATCTCTGTCCAGATATGTACAAAGGGAACCAAAGCGACACACCAGATCAAGTCCTGCTTCCTTCACAACCTTAATCAGGACTAACCAGTTCCAGGGCAATGCCTGACTATGTCGACCTATCCGGTAAATATGTATTCACTTTAGCTTGGTCATTTCAGTGTACAAATTTGTCACCATCTCATGCCTACCCCACAATAATGTAACCATTATGTGCTAGGCAGGGGACTTAATGTTGATGGTGGATTTTCATTTAAGGTTAAAATTGTAAAAACCAGAAAATTATGCGCTAACATCTTGTAAAAGATAAAGCCATTAATAAGTGTTGAATACTTCTTCACTTTACTAATTCACCTAGAATGGAGCATGTGACAACAATCCCATTCTGTGAATTAAGTACACGAAATTCATCCAGGTTGGAGCATGTAGCAACAATCCCATATACCCTGTGAATTTATAGCATTATTAATTAATGCGTAAGCAGCCTTGTATTTCCTGTACTCATTATCAGTGCGGCATGATGACTGAGTGTTGCTCTCATCAGAGCAACACGAACCTCCAAGCATTATAATGAAAGCATGTACGAAATACCCGTACAGGATGCAACTCTCGGTGTGTTATACTAGCCCGATTGAGCAACTCTCGGTGTGTTATACTAGCCCGATTGAGCATCCGGACTGTCCGTATTAGTCTGGAAATGATCTCGATCATCCAACTTCACCAGCATGATTGGATGGCCTAGATCAATTCCATAACCCCCAAGCAGGTATGGAATATTCGCTGCCGAACCAACGCGGACCCCGCATGGTCGGCCTCCCCAAAAGATTGGCATAGCTTGCCAAAACGTCCAAACCAGAGCGGTATGGGCGGAAAACCCTAAGTTAGGGTTTACGACACATTACATGTGTCACAAAACAGTCTCAACCATCCATCTTCGCAGGTATAGATGGAGGGTGTAGATGTAGATTCAAAAGGCCCAAAGCATGTCAACACAATCACCGTGTGCCCGCCTACATACCTGACCAATCGGTCAGGACCAACCATGGTTGGTCATCCCAATTCGTATGCCCGAATAAAGCATGACGCACGGCCGTGAAACCCAAAATTATGGTTTTATGAGCATCACGAGCATCCGTCTTCTCCGGCACGAATGGAGGGTCCAAGATTAGATTAAGCAGGTCCGGTCATACCAACATGACCACCATGTACCCATCTATCCCCTCACCTGGTCGGCCAAGGCATACCATGCCTGGTTATCCCAAATCGTCCGCCCAAACTAGCGTGGTTACACTTCCCAATTGCAAACTAATATCGACCGCTCAACTTCGCCGGACGATTTGAGTGGCTTAGATCACGTTTTCATGGGACAGTCAGGTATAGGCGTGAACACCAGCCTATCACCTACACGCCAGACCGATCGGCCAAGACCGACCAAAATTGGTCGTCTTGGAACGCGCGCCCGAAGTTGGCACAATGCGCGGCTTTTGTTTGCACTCGTTTTCTGTCGCAAACTGATCTCGACCACTCGAATTTTCCGGACGAATTGAGTGGTCCAGATCACACTTTCGTGAGATAATGGGGTATGGGTGCCTACATCGTCATGCCGTCTACACGCATGTACGATCGGCCTGGCCAAAATCGTATCCCAAGCTTGGATTCGACCAGGCTGAAGAGGGATGCTTGCGCACCTCTTCTAAAACCCTAATTCTATCAACGATCGCAGATGAGTGTCTCAAAGATCATCTTGTCCGCCCAACTTCACCGGCTTGGTTATACAACCCTGGTCAGGAGTTAATTGGTCAGTAAGGCGTCTTGGTGATCACCACCCGTTACTTTACCACACCATGATGCATTACCTGCATAGAATACACACGATACTTCACAAGTATCGACCTCCTGAATAACACAGTTATTCAATTTAGCATTACATGCTACCTTTTGTGGGTCCCACGACCCACACATTCCAGACATCAATCATGTCACAAACTGGGGGATACATACTGGGGTATTGGTCTGGCGGTTTACAACGTGCAGCGCACAACGCGCCATCACAAGAGCGTGTCAGGAAGTCATGGACGGTTAAGTGATGATGGGAGAAGTGGGAAAGCCTGGTCGTGTGACACTAACACATTACTCCACTACTCTATCACTCCACTTTCTCCACTTCCCACGAGATACGAAGGTTAGGCTAAAAGACTTGTATAAATAGGTTCTCCATCCTATTTTTTAAACGGGAGCAAGTCCAGACAACAGAGGCAAGTGTTGATACAATCATATTCAAACACCGGAACTGATAGCTTACACCCTGCAAGCCAGTTCAGCTTTCTGATACAAGTCATTCATAGCCAACACCTTCACATTCTCAACACCTTCTTCGCTTCCCTCCCTAAGATCAACCCCAGCTCCTTCACTTTGTGACCGAAACAAGTCTGGAATGACCATTTCTTGGTTTAGGCCGGACTTGCACAGATTGATATCTCGAATCTACAAGCACTCACCGCGCGGTGCATTTGTTTAAGGTTTAGACTCATTTCTCATCCACACATCCATATTACCAAAACCGGCAGAAATAGTTTTCACCCATAAACAAAGAAGTATTTCTTCGTGTCCGAGCAAATCACTTTCTTGGACTTGGGAAGAATGTTTCAGCGAAACAATGAGCATCCGAACGATTACGTCAAGAGATTCAGAATCCAAGCTTTGGATTGTCACGACCCGAATATGACCGAACAACAATTGGTGGAGTCGTGCATTAACGGTATGGTTCCCATCTATCGTGCTTTGCTGGAAAACTTGCGCTTCCAGACATTCTCTGAACTTCATGAAGCTGCTAAACGATCGGCTACAATAGCACCAGCACTTTTTGAAAGAGCCAGGCCGACCAGGGGTGAGGATGCGTGCCAAACCCAAGGAAACAGGCGTCTTATCAACAAACAATACAACACCGGTCCTTCTGTAAGCGTGGTTGGTGAAGGAGGAAAAAGGAAAGCTCCAACGACGGAGATACAACCCAAACGCGCAGCGCCAGTACAGACGACCCCATCCCGGAAAGCTGCAGCTAAAACTCATGAAGATGCTGCTCCAGATTTCCCATTTCCAATAGATGAAGTCATTGAACTACTGGAAGCATGGATTCAAGATGATGCAATCAAGCTACCTCCTCTTAGACGTCCGCCAACTGAAGAATAAATGGCGAATCCCAAATACTGTCATTATCACAGCTTCGTCAATCACCCAACTAGTGACTGCAACAAGTTGAAGCGCATTTTCAAAGAGAAGGTGGATGCAGGAGAACTTCAACTAGGAAACGAAGGAGTCAACAGAGACCCCCTTCCTGTCAGGAGTTGCATGATTTCTGGGGACTCTGTTCACAAGACTATGCAGTCTATGATGGAATGATTGTGTGAAATTCTGTATTTCTCTAAGGCACAGCGTCAAGACATGTTTGGGGCTCTTAACCGCGTCGTATCAGGCAAGCGTCTGTTTCCAGTTAAGGAAGTTGCTCATGAGCCTCAATCCTTCTTAGGAAACGCGAGATGTAATTGGGGACTCCTAACCGTCGCTCGGTTGAAGGATGTCGAGTTCGACAACGTGCTGATTGATGTAGCATCTGATTTCAACATTGTCACCATCAAGGCCCTGAAAGCTGCAAAGATTTCGAAGCATGAAGTTGTTCATTTCCCAACCATAATTAAAAATTCTGAAGGAGAGGCTAGAGACTCTTATGGGTACATCAACCTCGAAATCAAGATATGAGACGCTATAACACGCGGTAGGTTTCATATTGTGAAAGATTACCCGAACTATGATATGATTATGGGGCGCTCGTGGGTGCATAACAACAAAGCAAAGTTAGGGGTGTGTCCTTTGCCAGTGTCTATACCTGAAAGGATTACCAACAAGCCATCAAATCCCGAAGATTACCTGTTCCGTATCAACAACTGTCCGGTGTGACGCGATTACCTTGAGAGAGCCCATCAGCATACGTTAGAAGATTTCAAACCCAAGTAAGTCTTATCGAATAACCCTTTTTGCAACCAGTCACTCCTCCTTCTGCTAAGTCTCGGGGACTCGCTCCAATCGACAACCCATCCGCCGCTAGGAGATGTGAATGGGATGCTGGTCCTTTTAAACGCTTTATTAAAAGTTCGAAGCTATCTCGGTCAAAGACGGCAAGACCAAGGATTAAGTAGCCGTATAATGCCCAAACCCATTTCAAATTGGAGATTTGGTAATGAAGGCGACCGCATTTCAAGTTGGGGATGTGACAGTAAAAGTGACCGCTCAGTCTGATTCACCTACAGAAAGAGAAGATATGCCATACCTGGTGGCAGATGTTATCTTAGGCGGTTACTACAAGCTCATCAATGCTAACAATTCGGAAGGCGTGACGATTCACTCACGATGGATCGAACCCTACAATACCTAAAACGTTGTGCTACCATTTCCTCCAGAGTTCTCCATACCTAAAACGCTGTGCTACATTTACCTCCAGCGTTCTCTTTAGTATTTCCTTCATCAATTTCCCCTTTTTCATGCAATATTTGTAATTCCTCCAAAATGATTGCACTGCTTGCATTCATAATTAAGGTTTCATTATTGTTAATCAAAATATTATTTCCTTTTAGAAATCTCTTTGCCCCTGAATCGTGACGCAAAGTCTTGAGCAAACCTAAACCCTCATTACCCACCAGTTCTAATCAGAAATACAAAACCCTAAAGAGAAACACCTCATATCTTTCGAAAAACATCGAAGGAATACGTGCACGAAGAAAAGAGGCAAAGGAATTGTAATTATTAGGGCAAACGCTTCGAAGAGCAGTCTATTCCAACAATAAAGCAACTCCTCAATCACCACATGATTAGGCGGATTGCAACACAATTGGAAGGCAGGCAGGGGCAAGTGCACATTCACATGAGAACGCATCATCAAATGTCACATGGAGAGATTCTATCGCAACCTTACTGGAGAAACACTACAACTATGGTTCCCGGATATCAAAGAGAAAATCATTAAATTAAAACCAGGCTCAACCACAAAACTACTGAGTACGAGAAGAAAATGTCTACAAAACCGTAGAAGGTGCTTAACTACAAATGAAAGCAACAAAGGGAGATTTTAGACATTGGAAGTATCATCGGTGTCTTCACTGGTGCTGTTATTGGAAGCTGCTTCAACACCTTCATCACAAGCCACCGTTGCATCTTCTCTGGAAGCCGCATCGATTTCCCTTTCTGATGCTTTTTCAACGCTTCTTTCAACAGCCACTTCAATACTCCCTCTAGGAAACGCGCCTGCATCTTTCTCGGAAGCTGCTTCGACATCTTCTCCAGATGCCGCTACCATGATCTCTTCAGCAGCCACTTCAGTATTCCCTCCGGCGGTTGCTTCAACACATTCTACGGAAACTACTTCGATTTCTCCTTCAGGAACTGCCCCAACATCCTTCTGAGGATACTCTGGTTCGTCCATGTCAGAATCGAGGATGATGATTCCTTTACATACAGGGTAATCATACTTATTTTCACTGGAAGGCCGCTCATGCTCGATCCTTCGCCGCTTTAGACGAGATGCAAACCTTTCAGCTCTCGCGCTCGGCGTCTGAGACGCTTTGCCGCACCTCCATTCTTCCTCCATGCCGACCGAAACCAAGAAAGCCCGAACACGTTCCTGAACGAGACGTAGTTTCATAAGAGACATACCCTGTATGGCACGATCAGCTTCACGAAACGGAGGATCTATTTTGGCCATCACCTCCTCAAACGCACTAGCCTCGGGTTTTTCAACTTCAAAGCTCTTCTCTGGAGAAGTAAAAGAGTAATCATCACCAGCAGTTCCCATCATATACTGCAAAAAGGGACGTTATGATCATACCAACAGCTGGTAAATAATTTTTTTATTATCAATCAAAAATCAAACTGCATAATGAACATGGAGCAATTCCTGAAACGAAGAAGAAGAGCAATTCTACGACGGGGAGAAAGGCTCAACGTCTTCTTTATATTCCGCAAATCAGCTAGATCCCGGGTAGAAAAGAAGTCTCTACTTGCCGTGTATAAAGGCTCCGGATACGGGATAACAATCAAGTAGATACTTAGCTATCTGATGATAACCGACGTGCAAAGGAAACATGCCTTACTCAAGAACCAAGCCAAGCCTCTATCCTGGTAATGTGCATCGACATCGTCTTGTGAATTTCTTTGTCTGTCACCATCTAGTGCTTACCCCGCAACAATGTCACCGTTACGTGTGTAGGATCCAAATATCGTACAACACATTTTATTAGTGTGCGAGATTTAATTATTTTCTTAGCTTGAGAGAATGTAGCAGAGCTTGCGAAATTATAGAGAGAAAGCTTGCGAAATTATAAAGAGATCCTGAGAGAACGTAGCAGGGGATCCTAAAATAGGGGAAATATGAGCTGTATGTGAGCTGTCATCCACTATGTAAACACCTATATAAAGAAAAAGGCAGGAGAGAGAAAAGAGAGGACACATTTAGTAAGGGAGAGTTATTTTTAGAGAGAGACTTTATTTTCTTTATCATCTTCTTCCCCTAAAACTAGATCTAGAGCTCTATCAAATATCCATTAATGGAGATTCTCAATGTAACCCAAATGTAATTTCAATAATCATAGTGAAGAACCCTAACCCCGTGGATGTAGATCACATTGATCGAACCACGTAAATCTTGTGTCTTATTTTACAATTTTAGCACTTTAATCTTTATTTTGATTATGAAATAGATTTAGATCTACAAAATACTATATAGGGTGTGTTGTAGGAAATCCTGCAACTACATTTTGGCGCTAGAAATAGGGATTGAAGATTAAAGATTAGAGATTGTTATTAAGATTGTTCAAATCAAGAAGACAATGAAACCTGTTGGTTCAAGAAATTTTAGAAAAATTAGCTACTGTTAGTGATGAATTCACTAGATCTACAAAATTAAGGGACGAAAATGGAAGTTTGCATAAAGGATCTTATTCTCTAGCAACAAATTTCATTAGAAGATAATGGATCTAAGACATCGCATAAGGTACAGGAGAAGGAAATATCGTTATAGCCCAATGGAAACTCAATTAAACATCTATGAGAAATTCACAAGTCAAGAAGTTACCAGGGGAAGAATTTGTGCATGTGCGAAGGAAAATGGGAACAGAGTATGAGTTGCGATAGAAGTCAACACCGAAGTTGGAATAAAAGTTTCTCTTAGCATTTATTGTTACCGGTAGAAGACATTTAGCTTGGATCATGGAATTAATCACTATCTCATTGGAGTTGCTATGAAACGTCAATGGCCAGCGAAGAAGAAAAACAATAGTCGATTTTGTTTCGTCCATGGCGAAGAAATTTCAGTATAAGCGAATCATTATTGTCGAGTTTTCTTACCGTTGACAATAGCACATGCGAACCCATTATCTCGTGAATACTTCCAGCAGAACCACCATAATTCTCAGTGACAGCGAAGAAGAAAATAATAGAGGTAAAGAAGGAAAGGGAGGGAGAACAGACTTTGTTGCAAATTGTTACTTGAGAGAAGAATAATAATATGTTAAAAAAGAAAGCTCACAGACTCGATTTCAGCTATCACCATTTGATCACCAGCGAAGTAAGGCATCTAAGAGCAAAGGAAGGAATAAGACACAACGATCAAATCTTTCTTGTCAACAATGTATGCGAAGTATTAGGAGAAAATAGTTTGAGAAAAATGTAATATGAAGTAAGAGAAGCGTATGGTGGAAACAATTTCTACGAAACATTTGGAGGAACCAACATATGCGAAGTGGGATGTTTCTGTGAATGTGAAAGAAGAAAAAGTTGAGAGTTCAAGGTTAACAGATCTGTGATAAACTCCAAAAGCGAAAAGAAGAACAAAAGCTACAACACGAAGGAATCTATGCCAATCAACAACGTGAATAGAATCATCTTTCACCACAAAGGGCATTAGAATAATCAATACTGGCGAAAATAATGATCTGAAATATCCTACAGGAGAAAATATACTTCCTTTAGGGCATGCAAAGCAACGGGAAAAGAAGATAAAAGGACGAAGATAAGAATTATAGAAAGAGCGATAACATGAGAATAACTTATGCGAAGTTTAAAGCTTCTGACCAGATCCTACCAAGCATACAAAAGAAATAATTTCATGAAGAATTAAAACTCCCTAAGCGAAGAGTTCTCAATTCAGAAAATGAAATTGCGAACAAATCTATAGAAATCACAGTTGCGAATTTCTAATACAATTAGCTGGTCAGGTTGATTGAAGTTAGCACAACAACCAATTAGTCATTTGAAGGAAGAACCATCTCATCACCAGCCATCTATCTACGAGATTTAAATATATCATCTCGCAAATAGAAGTCTTGCCAATCAGTGAACGAACGACACATCAAAAGGGAATATTCTTAACTCTGATCTCATAGACTTTAATAGTTAAATTTTTTAGAATTGTATCTTAATTTGCGAGTACATCAACGCATTTGAAATAATAACTCTGACGATCAATTGCTAACTTGAAACATGAGTCCCAGGTACATATAATCGTCTCAAGAAATGTAACTTGCAAACGAAAGATGAAACGGGACAACAATGAATGCATCTCGCAGAGAGACAAACCAACTGGAACGCTAGCAAAGAGACAAACCCAATGGAAGTCAATGACAGGAGCCAGTAAATCACGGATGATCAAAGCTCCAACAATATCAACTTGACAACAGCAGTTCGCAACAATAACAGGAAGATATTTGCTATGAAATCGTAAAGAAACACAACAGCTCAATGGGACCAGCAAGTTAAAATTCTGCCACTTCGGAGAACGATGTGCTACCAAATACTCAAATGTACAAGTAAAGGAAAAGCAAGAAAGAATCAAGGCGAAAAACACCAGAGCGGAGACAAAGGATCATAATCATGAGAAGGAAAATATCATCAAAACACGAATGAACCATCATAAATAATCGTCATACGGAGGAAAGCATCATTGCAGCATGAAGGAGTCCATAAAAAAAAAAAAAAAAAAAAAAAAAAAAAAAAAAAGTAACGGGCGATCAAATAAAATGTCAATGAAATAACGATAGCGGTGATAAGATGATTCATAAGAACTAAAAGAACAACAAAGCAAAGAAAAAGGAGATTTAGATGTAGGCAGAGATTCTCTACATCGCAAACAGCAACAGAGGCAATCTATTTGACTAAAGAAAGAAGAATAATGCTTAAAAATGTGATTGAATATACAGGCGAAGGAGGGAGCAACATATGATTAAATAAAAAACCAGTGAAGAAAAGAAGTTACAAGGAGAAAAAAGAATTTCAAACTAATAAGTTAAAGGGCAGAGTAGTTGCGTACATTTTAAAATCTAGAAACTACAAAGGCAATAACAAGATGATAAGTGGTGCGAAGCTTACTGCATCAACACAAACAGAATTTGCACGGTTGGTCCAGGCGGTAGAATACAAGTATAAGGTCGCGGGTTCGAGTCTCCCCTTCGCACGAGAATTTTTGCCTTGCAAATGTTTACATTGCAGACGTTTACCTTGCGAACATTTGCAGCAAGAATGAACACTTCACAGATATTCGTGTACTTCGCAAAGATGTTTACTTCGCCTACGTCATTACCAGCGTAAAGAAAAAAATGAGTAGCAGGCAAGCCCAATTCGCCAAGCCCATTGACTCGATAATTTATGCGATATTTTCGCACAACTAAGGTCCAATGATTAGTAAAGCAATTCATATTCTTCGCGAAAAACGACAGCAACAGAAAATCACAAGAAATGGCAGAAATGAAAGAATAAAGAAACGCGAAAATTTCGCAGAAACGCGAATAAAATTTCGCAGAGATTAATGACATGTTAGAATGGGATGAACCTTTATGACGTACACCCTAGTTCGCGAATAAAATTTCGCAAGAGGAAAATGTAAGATCTAAAGTGCATCATAGAAGGGGGTATCTGTTACATGGCTCAGGGAAAAGGTTACACCGCCCCTGGAACCTGAGTCATGGAGATTTGGGGTCAATAAAGCCCATCTAGGAGAGGTACCTTGGATTTTCAACCTAAGCTTATGACTTAAGTTGGACGATTGAGGGTCTCTTCTAAGGAGTCAGCATTTGATCAAGGCGCCGAGGTACACGGTTGAGCCAAGAGTGGCTGGGGCGTTTGAAGCGTCTCGGCCATTCTTGGCAAGTATTGGCTTATGCTGCACTTGGCCCGAAGAAAACTCCACTTAGGGTGCAACCTCGTAACTATAAACCCTATAGGTAAAAGGGATAAGAGGCTGCGAAAACAACTGGTTGTTGTTAAGACCGGATGGGAGGAGCCAACCTTGTATGGTAGAGGTACGTCTCCTTGAAGGGGCAACCAGGGGGAAGATAAGGGCGGCACCCTCCATTAGGGAGCTGATAAGTGTTTGAAGACGCAAATGTCATGAGGCTTTATTTTTGCAAGAAAATTTAGGCTTGTCATATTTGTGCGACAATCCTGAAGAGGCAATAATACAAAATACAAAGATAAGACGAGATCAATGGGTCAGTACATGAAAGTGTAAGGACGTCCTGCGATTTAGTCGCAAGACGACAATGTCATGGGGCTTTATTTTCGCGAGAATTTTTAGACCTGTCATATTGTCGCAACAAAATTGACAAAAGAGAAAGTTAAGGCAAGATCAATGGGTTTTTGCATGAAAGTGTAGAGACGTCCTGCGATTTTGTCGCAATGACAAGAGGTGGCAAAATAAGACCTTTAACTATGAAGGCAAAATAAGACCACATAAGAAAATGAGTAAGCAAATAAGCTTGAGAAAATGATTATATGTAAACAAATAAGTTTGCGAATATATACATGGAAATGAGTCTGAGACAGCGAAAATAACAAATAAGTATTATTCAGAATCTCTCAGAAGTATTATTCAGAATCTCTCAGAAGTATTATTCAGAATCTCTCGGGAGTATTATTCAGAATCTCTCAGAAGTATTATTCAGAATCTCTCAGGAGTATTACTCGGAATCTCTCAGGAGTATTACTCAGAATCTCTCAGGAGTATTATTCATAATCTCGCAGGAGTATTATTCATAATTTTGCAGATGTATTCATAATTTCGCAGAAGTACTCATAATTTCGCAGAAGTATTCATAATTTCGCAGAATGTGTCAGAATTTCTCAGAATGTAATTATTTTGCAAAATGTGGTTATTTCGCTCAATTATTTCGCAAAATTAAAAGCAACTCGAAGAGATTATACTATCGCATGAGCACAAAACAAGAGACAAAGGCAAGATAAGTATGAAGAAATAACTCGCTCATTCAGCATTTTCTCAACGATTCTACCCTCGTAGATAAAGAACAGAGGCAATTATGGATTACCAAGAAAAAACATTTTATATTCTTTATCTTCTCGGCAGGAATCATTTCCAAAGTGGACGTTCACTGATGAATAACAAGAATCCTCAACAAAAATGGAATTTCGCATGAATAGAGGCAATATTTCTTATTCTCATTCAAGGACAGATTCTTCTTATATTTCGAGGATTGAGTACTTCTTATACTTCTCAAAGGATACTTCATACTTCACATACTTCAAGAGATGATACTTCTTATTTACTTCGCAAAGCTCCGGAACTTCACAAAAAAATAGAGGCAAGTACGTACTTTTCAAGTCCAATACTCTTTCGCTCGTTCCTCCAACAACTACAACAAAGAGGATTTTTCCTTAAAGATCGCTCTTCAAGCAATATTCAAGGAAAAAGAGGCAAGATGTAGGATCCAAATATCGCACAACACATTTTATTAGTGTGCGAGATTTAATTATTTTCTTAGCTTGAGAGAATGTAGCAGAGCTTGCGAAATTATAAAGAGAGAGCTTGCGAAATTATAAAGAGAGCATGAGAGAACGTAGCAGGGGATCCTAAAATATGGGAAATATGAGTTGTATGTGAGCTGTCATCCACTATGTAAACACCTATATAAAGAGAAAGGCAGGAGAGGGAAAAGAGATGACACATTTATTAAGGGAGAGATATTTTTAGAGAGAGACTTTATTTTCTTTATCATCTTCTTCCCCTAAAACTAGATCTAGAGCTCTATCAAATATCCATTAATGGAGATTCTCAATGTAACCCAAATGTAATTTCAATAATCATAGTGAAGAACCCTAACCCCGTGGATGTAGATCACATTGATCGAACCACGTAAATCTTGTGTCTTATTTTACAATTTTAGCACTTTAATCTTTATTTTGATTATGAAATAGATTTAGATCTACAAAATACTATATGGGGTGTGTTGTAGGAAATCTTGCAAGTACATTTTGGCGCTAGAAACAGGGATTGAAGATTAAAGATTAGAGATTGTTATTAAGATTGTTCAAATCAAGAAGACAATGAAACCTGTTGGTTCAAGAAATTTTAGAAAAATTGGCTATTGTTAGTGATGAATTCACTAGATCTACAAAATTAAGGGACGAAAATGGAAGTTTGCGTAAAGGATCTTCTTCTCAAGCAACAAATTTCATTAGAAGATAATGGATCTAAGACATCGCATAAGGTACAGGAGAAGGAAGTATCGTTACAGCCCAATGGAAACTCAATTAAACATCTATGAGAAATTCACAAGTCAAGAAGTTACCAGGGGAAGAATTTGTGCATGTGCGAAGGAAAATGGGAACAGAGTATGAGTTGCGATAGAAGTCAGCAGCGAAGTTGGAATAAAAGTTTCTCTTAGCTTTTATTGTTACCGGTAGAAGACATTTAGCTTGGATCATGGAATTAATCACTATCTCACTGGAGTTGCTATGAAACGTCAATAGGTAGCGAAGAAGAAAAACAATAGTCGAGTTTGTTTCGTCCATGGCGAAGAAATTTCAGTATAAGCGAATCATTATTGTTGAGTTTTCTTACCGTTGACAATAGCACATGCGAACCCATTATCTCGTGAATACTTCCAGCAGAACCACCATAATTCTCAGTGACAACGAGGAAGAAAATAATAGAGGTAAAGAAGGAAAAGGAGGGAGAATAGCTTGTTGCAGCTGTTACTTCGCAGGATAAGAATAATAATATGTTAAAAAAGAAAGCTCACAGACTCGATTTCAGCTATCACCATTTGATCACCAGCGAAGTAAGGCATCTAAGAGCAAAGGAAGGAATAAGACACAACGATCAAATCTTTCTTGTCAACAATGTATGCGAAGTATTAGGAGAAAATAGTTTGAGAAAAATGTAATATGAAGTAAGAGAAGCGTATAGTGGAAACAATTTCTACGAAACATTTGGAGGAACCAACATATGCGAAGTGGGAGGTCATTGCGAAGTGGGAAGTTTCTGTGAATGTGAAAGAAGAAAAAGTTGAGAGTTCAAGGTTAACAGATCTGTGATAAACTCCAAAAGCGAAAAGAAGAACAAAAGCTACAGCACGAAGGAATCTATGCCAATCAACAACGTGAATGGAATTATCTTTCACCACAAAGGGCATTAGAATAATCAATACTTGCGAAAATAATGATCTGAAATATCCTACAGGCGAAAATATACTTCCTTTAGGGCATGCAAAGCAACGGAAAAAGAAGATAAAAGGACGAAGATAAGAATTATAGAAAGAGCGATAACATGAGAATAACTTATGCGAAGTTTAAAGCTTCTGACCAGATCCTACAAAGCATACAAAAGAAATAATTTCATGAAGAATTAAAACTCCCTAAGCGAAGAGTTCTCAATTCAGAAAATGAAATTGCGAACAAATCTATAGAAATCACAGTTGCGAATTTGTAATACAATTAGTTGGTCAGGTTAATTGAAGTTAGCACAGCAACCAATTAGTCATTTGAAGGAAGAACCATCTCATCACCAGCCATCTATCTGCGAGATTTAAATATATCATCTCGCAAAAAGAAATCTTGCCAATCAGTGAACGAACGACACATCAAAAGGGAATATTCTTAACTCTGATCTCATAGACTTTAATAGTTAAATTTTTTAGAATTGTATCTTAATTTGCGAGTACATCAACGCATTTGAAATAATAGCTCTGACGATCAATTGCAAACTTGAAACATGAGTCCCAGGTACATATAATCGTCTCAAGAAATGTAACTTGCAAACGAAAGATGAAACGGGACAACAATGAATGTATCTCGTAAAGAGACAAACCAGCTGGAATGCTAGCAAAGAGACAAACCCAATAGAAGTCAATGACGGGAGCCGGTAAATCATGGATGATCAAAGCTCCAACAATATCAACTTGACAACAGCAGTTCGCAACAATAACAAGAAGATATTTGCTACGAAATCGTAAAGAAACACAACAGCTCAATGGAACCAGCAAGTTAAAATTCTGCCACTTTGGAGAACGATGTGCTACCAAATACTCAAATGTACAAGTAAAGGAAAAGAAAGAAAGAATCAAGGCGAAAAACACCAGAGCGGAGACAAAGGATTATAATCATGAGCAGGAAAACATCATCAGAACACGAATGGACCATCATAAATCATCGTCATACGGAGGAAAGCATCATTGCAGCATGAAGGAGTCCATATAAAAAAAAAGAAGTAACGGGCGATCAAATAATGAAATAACGATAGCGGTGATGAGATGATTCATAAGAACTAAAAGAACAGCAAAGCAAAGAAAAAGGATATTTAGATGTAGGCAGAGATTCTCTACATCGCAAACAGCAGCAGAGGAAATCTATTTGACTAAAGGAATAAGAATAATGCTTAAAAATGTGATTGAATATTGATAGGTGTCGTAAAACACCTAATTTTATATCTAGTATTATGCTTTGTTTGCGAGTTTTATTGTAAATTATGTATCTTATGTTTACTTTTGAGTTTATCAGGTGCAATGGAGTCATTATGAGCAAAAGAAAGAGAAATAAATCACTTTGAGCAAGGAGCAGAATTTGGTCATTTCACAGGCGAGCGATATTCGGAGCCCAGTCATAGATAAGGGACAACCTGTTGAAGTCTAGTGAAATTTGCTAAAGGCACCCATGGGTGTCAATAGCCGTACCACACTAATAGATCGAGTTAGGTCGAACTCATCTATTTTCAGAACAACACATTTACATTCCTCTCTTCAGCTGCAGATGAATCTCCATACCTGTAATGGAGATTGAGAGAAATTAACGAAAGAATTAGGAGCTGAGATGTTTGAATTTGTGAATGGAAGATTTGTGTTGTTTCTGGTCAAATGAAGTCAGAGAACGATGAGTTAAACTCGATTCGAGTTTGAGTATGGATGCTGTTGTATGAGGGAATAACACTGAGACATGGAGGATCGATTGTTGCAGGTGGTAATTGAATGGGAGAAAGAAGAATGTTTCCATGGCGTCGGTGGGTGCAATTGATCAACGCTGTTGATCTTGCCAGTAGAGTTTGAGAAGGAATCTGAAAAGTGTTCGAGAGATTAATCAGGGCTTCTGTGGAGATGAGAAGAACATGATGAATGGGTTCTTTTTGATTTCGAGTTTGAATCAGCTGGAGAATAATTGGAAGTTGGGTTTGTATCAATTTCAAGTCCACTTTGTGTTTGAAACTAGGAAGAGATGTGTTGGATCTGATGGACCGTGTGATTGTTGGTCGAGATGAAGGGTTATGAGAAATTGAATGAATCAGATGGAAGTTGAGCTCAATCTCGAATAAGAAGATGGGTTCAGTGAAGGAAATGGTGGTAATGGCTCTGGAGTGGCAGGTGATGATCTAATGGCTAGAAGTGGTGTTGTTGCAAGCCAAATATGGAAGTGCGGGCATGTATTGCACTGAAGGGTTGTAGGTGGCAGCTGTGGTGGTGATATGCAAGGAATTTGTTGCTGCCATGGTCTGAGTTGTGTACAAGAAGTGTGTGCAGGTTATGAAGACAAAGAAGCTACAGATGATGCAGCAATGAGTTTTACAATGCCTGAGCTAGAAAGAGGTTGGTGGTGCAGAGAGTAATGAATGCTGCTGGAGATTGAAGCAAGAAGATTCATGGGTCCATGTCTGGTTTACAAATGACATTGTGTATGAATGGGTTTTAATGTAACAGATGACCAAGGAGATGGAGGTTAAGAAGGTAGGATTCCAGGGTAGATCTGAGTTGCTGCCAGAGATGGTTTAACTTTAGATGAATTGTGAACTGGCGATATGTTTGGTGGTACTAGTGGAATTGCAGGAGTTGTGGCTAAGAAAAATGGGTAGAAATTGTCAGTGCTGGGGATTATAAAGCTGTAGAAAGTGGCAGTGAAGTTGGTGGTTTTCAAATGAGGTGCCATGTGCAGGTGAAATTGCAATTGGTGCTGCTGAACTACATACTAGTTGCTGCTATGGGTTTGGTAGATGACATTGATGCTGTTGCAGTACTGCAGTTGTGTTGCAGATATCCCTAGTTGGTAGGTCATGTTGTTGGCAGAGATTGCAGGGACTTAGGAGTTGCAGCTGGTTGTGTTGAATGGGATCTCAAGAACTGTGGTGCTATAATTGAGCTGCTGCCGAACAGGGAAGTGATGATTAGTTACCGAGGAGGTAAAGCTGGAATGGATGTATGGCAGAGTATGAAATTAAAGAAGAATGAAGTCTGGATAGCGGAGATGGGTCTGTTGAATTATGGGTTTTGATTTCGATTTTGAGAGATTTCGGACAAGGAAGAGAAGACTGAGGGGATTTGCAGTTTGCTGTAGCAGGTGCTGGTGCTATTGTGCAGACATGAACTGAAGTGCATACTGGTGGTCTGCAAATGGAGCTGTGATGTTACAGGATTATGGAGTTGAATTTTCAGAAGGAAGCAATTGCAGTTGCAGTGCAAGACTCAGCGGATGTGTGTTGATGGCTTGACCTGAGACAGATGGTACTAAAGTTGGTTGGCGCTGGAGCTGCTGTCATATGCAATTGTAGCTCATAAGTTTGGTTGTGTGCAGATTAAATTGGTGCCAATGACAGTGACGAGCATATGGAACTGAGGTGGAGGAAATGATATTGAGGCTGTAATGCTCACAATGATTGTGCAGCACATTGTAGGCCTGTGCAATGGCCTGAATTGCCTGACTAGCCAGCTGACTCACATCTGAGTCATGATCTGACCTGGGTTGAGTCATTTAACTCGGTGCTTGACCCGGTTTGACTCAGTGCCTTGACTCGGTTGACCTGACCGAGTCGACTCGTTGACCGGTTTGACTTTGCCGGTCACCTGAGATGTCTGCCGGCGACTTTTCCGGCCATAATCCCAGTTTTCCGGCGACGGTTTTTGGACATAATTTTCTACATGGGTTTTCTCACACATGGGCTTGGAGGACTTCTATCTAGTGGACTTTTGAAGATTAGACCTAGTTTTGGAAGGGAGGAAAAGCTATAAAAAGAAGAATTCTATATCTTTTATCTATCTTTTTGCCTCTACTTTGTTTTTTAGGGTTTAGAACCATGAAGTCTTTTCTCTTTCTTCTTGTTATGAACTCCATGAATATGAGCTAGAGTTTTCCTTTGGTTATGGATAAGTTGGATTTCCAAATATGGGTTTTAATTCAATAAATTAGTTTTCTCTCATATTATCGTCTATGATTCACAATTAATATTGTTACATGATTTGAATGCGTGTTTAGTCGAGTCGCGAATCGATTGAGTTTGCTTTCATCTTTATTGCTAGATTAGGGTTATTATACGCAAAAGTGATAATTGTTGATTGCAAGTAGCATAAATAAGATTATAGTTTGTAGTGATATATTCTTATGATCTTATGTGAACCATAACCTTTGTTAAATCGGATTAGTGCTTTTACACGTTCGATTGCTTTGATTGGCCTGGTTTCATAGAACCTATTGCATCTAGGGAATTAAACTTGATTAGCGCTTTTACACGTTAGGTTGTTCCTTTAGATAGAATTCATATTCGCATCTTTTAATGTGTTTGTTGATGACAAGAGGAGATTAGCGGGATATTCTTGCGATCAAGGTATTCTAGGGCCTTTGATAAAAGTTGAGATTAAAATATCAATTCTAGTTATTGTGTTGAAAACATGTTTGTGATTGAAGACGAAATCCATGACCAATACTTTCTCATCCTTGATTATTTGTTTGCTTATTTCTTTATTTACTTTTATTTAGTTTATTATATAAAAATCACAAAACTACCGGTGTTATTTATAGGGAACCGAAACAATTTGACAACCTAGACCTCTCTGTGGGAACGATCCTTTCTTGCCCTTGCTTCATTATATATTTTGAGTAGTAAGAAAGTGTAATTTATATTTGTGTCGGCTGACAACCGGTCAAATTTTGGCGCCGTTGCCGGGGAGGCAGCGGTTGTTAATTGTTTTTGGTTTCTTATTATTATTTTTTATTTTTTTTTTAGTTTTGTTTTACTTTTTCTTATTCTTTGGTTCTTAACCGAGTTTTGAGAATCTCGTTTCAGGTACCAATTTCTATGGACGGAGCATATTGGAGCAATCAATACGGCTTTCAACCTCAACAATATGACAACTATCACCCTTATGGGGAATACAATCAAAACCAATCCTTTGGTTATGGTCAATATTCCACGTACCCTTTTAGTTGTTCTCATACATTCCAACCTTCTTACGGTGGGTATGTAAGTGAGCAACCACAAGGAGGGGAGACTAGTTGTATTCCTATTCATATTTCCTCTAATTTGGTAGATGAAATGCAACAATTTATGGACAGCATGGAGTCAATTACACAACCAAGCGTGGAACCAATTTCATCGATCGAATGTGCTCATAGTATGTTTGGCCCAATTTCTGATCGTGGTTATGATCATCCACCCATTCAAAGGGAATATAATTGGCCTAACAATACTGAAGTAAGTAATTCTACTTTTTCTTTGTCGAACGAGCTTTACCAACAAATGGAACACTATTTTCAAAATTTGGATGGATCACTCCAAGAGCTTCAAAGAGGTGTTTCCACTTTAAGACAAGGCATTGAAGAATACAAAGAGGACATGCAAAATTCTGCGAAAGACCAATCTTTGGGAAGTGGTAGCCAATCTTATGATGACTATGATAGTGATGATGATTATTATGAACATACATCGCTTGAACCAATTTATGGTGGCATCCCCGAGGAGTGTACAATGGAGTCTTTTTGCGGTAAAGTTGATTGTGTTGAAAAGGACCAACCTTTGGAAATATTTGGTGACATTAGTGTAGTTGACTCAACTCTTGATCTTTATAATGATCAAAGACCTATTCAAAAGGTACTTGAGTATAATGAAACTAGTGTGTTACCAAACTTCCTTGCAACAAGGTTTGAGTCTAATGAAGAGGAGTGTGTTGAGAATGTGACCGGTATGACCAATATTGTGGAAGACCCAATTGAGCCTGCAAATGATTATAATGATGATGTTTATGTCGAAACTTTGGTTAAGGCAGAAACGGACGAAGAATGGTTGCAAGGTTTGATAGAGGACCATGATATACATGAGGTGAATAATTCACTTGAGTTTTTTAAGGATGAAGAGGATTCCGTGATACAAGAGATTGTGCAAGGTTTATCTAACCCTTTGCCTATTGTTTCTTCTCCTTTACCTCTTATTGGTTTGAATGTTTTGGAACAAGAAACCGTGGATGTCCCTGACTTCTATATTCTTTATACACTTCCAAGTGTGGACAAGAATAAGTGTGGGGGAAACTTTGATCGGTTAATAGCTTCATTTCTATTTTATATTACTAATATTTGTGTGAAGCTAGTGTTTGCAAAACAGGTTCTATGGAAGGATCCCCAACTTTTCCGATTGTTAGTATATGGGGAATGAATCTTGCAAGGATATAGTCGGGCTGACGACTTTAAACCAAGCGCTACATGGGAGGCAACCCATAGGTTTTGTATCTTTTATCTTTTAATTTTTCTTTTCTTGTTTTTATTTTTTTCTTGTCGCATATTGTTATAAGATTTCCCACCTTGACTTTCTTTGGACGATTCAATTTACATTGAGGACAATGTAAAGTTTAAGTGTGGGGGAGTGGTTAAGCATTTGCGTTGTAAATTTTTCAAATTTTTCAACTTTTGTGTAAATAGTGAATAGAAAACTCCAACTTGTGGTTAGTTTAGAGTCACATAGTATACATGTCGCTAAGATTACATCGAGAATCTCATAAGAGTGACTGAACTTAGAGATGACAGAGAACATGATCGGGTTTCTTAATTGTATGAGAGTTAAAGTTGGATTTAACTATGCCAGTGGCAAATAAGGTGCAGACTGAATTTGGTATTAGAGTAGTGATCCCCTATAGTGGAGACTACCCATGTTACATAATGTGAGGCACCGACCTTCAATTCTTTGTACCTGTCTAAATTTGTGCTTTTAGAGTGTGTGTCACCGTACGTAAATTCCGGACAGAATGGTGAGCTGTCCAACCTCCCACCATAGAAGCACTATTTTGATCTCTTGAGTGCTATTTTTATCAACCATGTTGGTGACATCGAATTGCTAACTTACATACCACTTGTAATCTTGTTCGCAGTTAGCACCATCCACCTTATCTCTATCTACACCAACAGGTCCATAGAAACACCATCATCATCAACAAGAGGAGCATCACGAATTCGAAGGAAAGTTGAAGACGTTCAAGGTTTACAAGCAACAATACAGAAATGAGCAGATTTCAGAATCAAGTAAAGCAACAAAACAAGGAGCAGAATTTTTTTACAAGTTGAAGACTATTGTATAAGAGCGAAGACTATCAAGGATGAGAGTTCGAGAAGTTTGTGATATCAAGCCATACAAGTTGTGAAGAATCAAGCGGTAAAGTACTTACACCATGGCCTTTGTACTTACGTTTTTATTTTTTCTTATTTGTATTTTATTTTTTCTCTTGTCTCTGTTGATGGTGGATTTTCGTTTAAGGTTAAATTTGTAAAAAACTAGAAAAATCATGCGCTCACATCTTGTAAAAGATAAATCCATTTATAAGTGTTGGATATTCCCTCACTTAATTCACCAAGAATGGAGCATGTGGCAACAATCCCATTCTGTGAATACATGAAATTCCTCCAGGTTGGAGCATGTAGCAACAATCCCTTCTGTGAATTTCATATCGGCCTTGTATTTCCAAGTACTCATTATCGGTGTGGCATGACGATCGAGTGTTACTCTTATAGAGTAACACGAACCTCCAAGCATTATAATGAATCATTATCGGTGTGGCATGACGGCGAGTGTTACTCTTATAGAGTAACACGAACCTCCAAGCACTATAATGAAACCATGTACGAAATACCCGTACAGGCTGACTCTCGGTGTGTTATACTAGCCCGATCCCTCTCGGTGTGTTATACTAGCCCGATTGAGCCCCTCTCGGTGTGTTATATTAGCCCGATTGAGTATCCGGACTAGACTGTATCAGTCCGGATATGATCGATCGCATGATCATCCAACTCCATAAGCATGATTGGATGACCCCAGATCAATTCCATCACCCCAAGCATGGTATGGAATACCCACGGCCTTAGCTTGCCAAAAGAAAACCGTTCATACCAAGCATTATGACGGAAAACCCTAAATTAGGGTTTGCGGCATATTACATGTGTCGCAAAACAGTCTCATCCATCCATCTTCGCAGTGCGAGACGAAGGGTGTAGATGTAGACTCAAAGGCCCAGAGCATGTCAACACGATCACCGTGGCCCGCCTACACACTTGACCAATCGGTCAAGACCAACAATGTTTGGCCGTGACAAAATCGTCACCCAAACAAGAAGAGGCGCACGGCTTTGAAAACCAAAATTAGGGTTTCAAGCCATCACGCGCGTCCATCTTCTCCGGCATGAATGGAGGGTCCCAGATTAGATTAAGCAGGTCCGGTCATACCAGCATGACCACCGTGGGCCCATCTACCTCCTCATGTGATCGGCCAAGGCATATAATGCCCGGCTAATCCAAAACGCCCGCCCAAACATGCGTGGTTACACTTCCCAAATTGCAAACTAATCTCGACCGCTCAACTTCACCGGATGATTTGAGTGGCTTAGATCACGTTTTCATGGGATAATCAGGTATAGGCGTGAACACCAGCCTACCACCTACATGCTGGAGTGATCGACCAAGACCGACCAAGATTGGTCGTCTCGAAATGCGTGCAGGAATGTCATGCGGTTTCCAACTCCTTTGCGGCAAGGATTTCTGCCGCAAACCGATCTCAACCACTCCTCTTTGCCGGTCAAATTGAGTGGCCTAGATCGCACCTTCATGAGACGGTGAGACATGGACGTGTACGCCGGCATGCCATCTACATACACGTCCGGTCGGTCCTCTCCAAAATCCTTCTTATGCTTGGTTTCGACCAAGTCAAGAGTCATGCTTGCGCTCCTCTTCAAAAACCCTAATATTCATTAACGGTCGTGAGATGAGTGTCTCAAAGATCATCTCATCCGTCCAACTTCACCGACTTGGTTATACGACCACTGGTCGGGAGTTATTTGGTTAGTGAGGAGTCATCACCCATCACTTTACCACACCGTAATGCGGTACTCGCATAAAATACACACGATACTTCACAAGTATCGACTTCTGAATAAACACGGTTATTCAATTGACTTTTAATGCTATCTTTCGTGGAGCCACAATCCACACATTCCGGACATCAATCATGTCACAAGGCGGGGATACATACTTGGGGTATTGGTGCGCGGTTTACGGCGTGCGGCGTTCCACGCGCCATCACAACAACGTGTCGGGAAGTCATGGACGGTTAGAGATGAACAGGGAGAAGTGGGCAAGACCGGTCGACGCACAACTCCACTACTCCATCACTCCACTTCCTCCACTTCCCACGAGAGACGTGAATGAGGCTCAATGACTTGTATAAATAGGTTCTCCGCCCTATTTCAAACAACAACACAAGTTCGGACGAGACAGAAAATCAAGTGTTAATACAAAAATCGTATTCAAACACCCAGAGCTTGCTTGCATCAACCGCAAGCCTGCTCACCTTTCTGTTACAAGTCATAAGCAAGCCAACACCTTCACAATCTCAACACCTTCTTCGCTTCCCTCCCTAAGACCAACCCCATCTCCTTCACTTTGTGACCGAAACAAGTCTGGAACGGCCATTTCTTGGTTTAGGCCGGACTTGCACAGATTGATCTCTCGAATCTACAAGCACTCACCGCGCAAAGTGCATTTGTTTAAAGGTTTAAATTCATTCCTCATCCACACCCCAAATTACTAAATTCTGCGGGAGTAGTTTTCACCCATAAACAATTGGCGACCACGGTGGGAGATTGATCTATCGGTTGCAAAAAATTGAATTCTCAATCCTTGATTTTCATCCCGCGATGTATCCTCACTCGGAGACCACGGGCGGTTCGAGATATCATGGGAAGCATAGCTGGAATGTTGGAGGATGTCTTGGCAAATCAAGCCGGTATCACCAGAAGGCAGAGCGAGACATTTCGCCTTTTGAATGATATAGCAGCACAATTACAAGGAGGTCGATAGGCATCGACTCAGACAGCGCAAGAAATGTTGAAACTTTAACCAGGAATCATACCTTTACCGGTGGAGAAGCAAAAAGGGCGCGTAACCGCAGGAGACTCAGGGAAGATGAACAACATGGTCCGGTCAACAATGGAGACCCGATGCAACTCCACAGGAGAAGAGACTTATCCGGACTACTACAATGTCTGCCAGATAAATAAGGGGAACCTACAGCCTATGGAGCCTAGAGGATTTATACCTCAAAACTCTTGTCGAAGCCCGGAAGACTGTCCAATCCGAGTCGGCCTTCCAACCAACTGAAGGAATGCTTGAGGAAGGAGAAATCAACCGGGGATGTCTCGAATACGAGAGAATGGGAGCATTCAATTCGGTCACTCAGCAGTGACATTACGGCACCTTCCACATCCCTCTACCTAGGCAAGCGATCCGTAGATATGATGACACTCGCAAGTCTTCCAACTTCATATCCTGTTCCACATCAAAGCCACGGAGAGACATCGCAACGCCCGCTAACGCAGGAAAATCTAGACACAAGGTACTTACATTTCCCCTTCCCAATGAAGAAAATTATGGAGCTACTGGAGACGTGGGCACGAAGTGGAGAAGTGGAGCTACCCCCGGTACGGCGCCCACCTACTGATCAAGAAGTAATGGACCCGAGGTACTGTCATTACCACCGGTTCCTTCATCACCCCACCAGTGAATGCAACGCTTTGAAGCGCATTGTTCAGGAGAAGCTTGGTTCAGAGGGATAGTTCTGAGAAGATTAGTACGGAGGATTTTCTTGGAGAAGCTACTCCGGTTTGATACAAGGGAGGTTTCAAGAAACAAGTAAGTTTTACTCAACAATTTTACAAGAAAGATAGTTTAGAATTCACTGGGGACTTAGCATCCCGCACGTGGAAAAAGAGGCTCAATGATCAAATGCCACGTTTGTTTCCGTTCGTGCCTCTCTTTTACATAACATTTGCAATTTCATGCGATATGTGCAATCATTCATGACCAAGATGCAAATCCAATTTAAAATAACCCATTTCAGAAAAGTTATCCACAAAACTATCCCAAAATAAACCAGTTCAATTACCTACTCAAAACCAGAAGTCAAATTACGAAAGAAAATCCTCACTATCACTCAAAAAGAGAAACATCTAAAAGAAGAGGCAAGTATATGGCACGAATCAAGGAAAGTCCTTCAGCAACAACTCGTCCTTCTGGGCAAGAGCGACTTTCATCCTTTGGAGCACGGCCTGCTTCAGCTTCAACTCCTCAGACAGCTTTTCGACCTCTTCTTCCTGGCGAGCAACACAGTCCGCAGAAGGGACTTCATCCTGTAATTTCTGAAGCTCCTGAATCTTGGAGAACCCTTCGAAGAACCAAGGGGCATTAAAACCGTATTGCGCAAACACGTCTCGATGGCACTTCCAGTCTTCAACCATCTCCTCAGAAACTGTTCGACCGGTCGTGACGCTCATCCCTTGGATAGTAGATAAAGCTTCTTGGACGCGGTTGACCAATGCAAGGCGACTTTTGAGCTTCGTGGTGGTAGCAATATGGTCGTGTTTCTACCAGATTTTCGTGTACAATTTTTCGAACTGAACCGGCACGCTGAATCCGCCAACCAATACATGACCTGGGTGAGGGGTAGTAAAAGGAGGATCGAACAAAGCCCCAGGATGCATCACCGGTAATTCACCAACCGCAGGAGCCTTGTCAGTTGCAGGAGACCTTTCAGAGGGAGTCACCACAATAGCCATGTTGTCCGGAACCTGTTCAGGATGGATTTCAATGGGAGCCGTCTCAACTACAGCAGACATTGTCTCTCTTACATTCCTTCCGGCATCTATTTCGCTCTGGGTGCTGATTTCCATCACGACCCCGTCAACAAGATCACTAAAGGAAGCGCCTTGTTCAACCGAGCTTGCATCATCTCTGTCATGGTCAGAAAAAGGAGCGGTTTCTCCAGACTTCTCAGCATGAAGGTCGGTGCCGCGCGGACTTCTCGGCATGAAGGTCGCACGCGCGAATTCTCAAAGACGAAGGCCAACATTACCAGACCTTCTCATTTTGAATGCGCGCCAACCTTGTGAAGACATTCTCTTTCGGAATTCCACGATTTCAAGTAAAGACCGCTTTTTAGAAGAATTTACACTTTGGGAATGAAGAAATCAACGAAAAGAGATTTAAATACTCGCATATTGGAAGAATTAAGGATCACCGAACCGCACGCTTGCCTCTTAGATCTCTCCTACTTGGGGACCGCAATCCTCGGCTCTCGGTCCGTTTGGCCGGAAGTGGCTTCAACTAGGAAATACTTCGTCAAGACGTCGGAAGATGGCTCACTACGGGAATTCATCACAACACTCTCGAGAAAAATTTACGGAAAACCAACCAGTTGTCTCTTCCAAAATTCCTTATACTTATCGGTTACCACTGGGTTTCTCCCAATAGGCCAGAAGGGAAGGCACACCCGTTCTAAAAACATACCAGCATTAAGAATATTCGGAAGAGATTCTTTCGGAACCCTTGGTGAACGGATGAATGGGACGCCCTGATCAAACCCCATTTGGCGAGAAGCCCTGTCAATATTGTACGGAGTCACAGAAAATTCTCCGTTAAATAGAGACGAGACGTGTCCTGGAATGCAGCTGCGCAGGTAAACAAGTTCTCCTGATTTCATAGTTTCGACATCGGTACACAACACAGCATCAGGACCGTCAGAAGTGATAGCAAAAGTCTTTGGCAAGACAATGGAATGGTGGACCGGCCCCCATGGACGGAAATCCACAGAAGACACATTGTCAAATACGTTCGCAAGCTTCGCACCGCCTCTGGGACGCTTTTTATTCCAACGGAGTATTCTCGAGCCACCATACAAGTTATTGAGCGAATTTCCAGGAGTAGGAGCGTAACTTTTGAAGTGTTCCCATAAGAACGCTGCAGAAAAGCGAAGTGAATGTGCGACTCCACCTTCTTATACCCGTTAGAAGCATGCATGTCCATTGCTAAAGCGTCCAGATGGGAATACAGTGATCCAAGGAACAATGAGCCCAGAGGAAGAACTTCACCCTTCGCCAGCCTTATAGCAATCTTGACAAGGTCACTTCTAATGGTCTTCTTTCCGGAACCATCATCAAATATATCTCTGGACAGCCATAAAGACAGGAACGCGATCAAGCTGAGCTCATTTTCCAATTCTTGACCCGGCTCTGGGTCTACAGGAGACCACTCCGACACCCACCAGGTGTAAAAGCATCTCGCATCTTTTTTCTCCTCTTTCTCCAGATCGTCGAATTCCGCAACCTTATGAAGTATAGCAGCATAGTTACTCTTTTCCGTATCGGAGAGTTCGTAAGAAAGACTTCCAGCAATAGGCAGGTTCATTAATGCAGCCACACTCTCCAAAGTAATAGTCATCTCTCCCCATCTAGATACGGCTGTGTGAGTAGAAATGCGCCACCGAGAAATGAAGGTAATCAAACCCGCAATATCTTTCCTAATTTCGAGGGTAGCAGATGCCATGACCGCATTGAGGATTTGTGCTTTGGTCAAATTGTCCTTAATGCCCTTATTACTCAACATGCGTCTCATCCATCCTTCATAAGAACCCAGTGGAGTATGGCAAGTCTTGAAATCAATAGGAGAAGGCGGATATTCGTTTCTTTGGAGACAAAATCTCATCACAAGTGCTGAAGAAGAGAATGGATCAGCATCCATATTTTCTGAATCGGAAAGCAAGACTATCTTATGAGAAGGATGTTTCCTAATGTTAGGAAAAGGCGAGGTGAACAACTCATCATCGATGTTCGGCATATCTTTGAAGCTGTCAACACTTCCTGACTTGGCACCAGCATTATCTCCAGAAGACATATCGACAGGAGTTCTTTTCTTCCTACTGCAATGAAATAAAACACAGGAGTTAGAACTCGTATGAAAGCGCATGAGAAATGTAGTCACACACAGCAAAGACACAACTCGCATCGGAGCATACAATGGCCGGTCCAAACATCATTCAAGTCTGGTATTGATCAAGCTTCGGTAACTCAAATTTTCAAGTCTGGGATAAATGTCAAGTCCGGTACAAGTTTCAAGTCCGGTACAAATTTCAATCAAGCATATGTGAATAAGACCCACGTTCCGGCATACACGGCGGGCCCACATTCATTCATCCGCATGCATCATAACACGATATTCTTTATTCATGGGAATCGTGTCCACGGGATTCAAGCCAAATGGTGGAAAAAGCTAAGCATGCACATGTCTTACAAAAGGTGTTTACCTAACAAACTAGGGTTTGACCGTTTAAAAAAAAAAAAAAAAAAAAAAAAAAGGGAGCGAAACCTACCTTGGACGGCCGGACGGGAGCAACTCCGGCAATGAACGGCGGCTTGGTTTAAGCAACAATTCCAGAGCGGAAACAATGGTCGACGGTGGCAGCAAGGTTGCGGACAAGAGCAAACAAACAAAAAAAAAAAAATTCGTGAGGAGAAGAAAGGAGTCTTGGTCTCTTTATAGACAAAAATTAGGAGAATCCCAATAGAAGAAGGATTCCTCTTTTATTTGGTTTCCTCTTTTGATTCAAATACCCAAAGAAAGAAACCGGCCCCACCAAAGGATTCCATACAAGCATGACGGCGTGGACAACTAGCAGTCGGCCAGCACTCTTAGGGTAAACTCCTTTTATCCTGTCTTTCTCATATATGTATGTCACCATCTCATGCCTACCACACAATAGTGTAACCATTGTGTGCTAGGCGAGGACTTAATGTTGATGGTGGATTTTCGTTTAAGGTTAAATTTGTAAAAAACCGAGAAAAATCATGCGTGACATCTTGTAAAAGATAAAGCCATTTATAAGTGTTGGATATTCCCTCACTTAATTCACCAAGAATGGAGCATGTGGCAACAATCCCATTCTCGTGAATACATGAAATTCCTCGAGGTTGGAGCATGTAGCAACAATCCCTTCCTGTGAATTTCATATCGGCCTTGTATTTCAGTACTCATTATCGGTGTGGCATGACGTCGAGTGTTACTCTTATAGAGTAACACGAACCTCCAAGCATTATAATGAATCATTATCGAGTGTGGCATGACGACCGAGTGTTACTCTTATAGAGTAACACGAACCTCCAAGCACTATAATGAAACCATGTACGAAATACCCGTACAAGCCGACTCTCGGTGTGTTATACTAGCCCGAGCCCTCTCGGTGTGTTATACTAGCCCGATTGAGCCCCTCTCGGTGTGTTATATTAGCCCGATTGAGCATTCGGACTTGATCAGTATCGGTCGGATATGATTCGATCGCAGTCATCCAACTCCATAAGCATGATTGGATGACCCCAGATCAATTCCATCACCCCAAGCATGGTATGGAATACCCACGGCCTTAGCTTGCCAAAAGAAAACCGTTCATACCAAGCATTATGACGGAAAACCCTAAATTAGGGTTTGCGGAATATTACATGTGTCGCAAAACAGTCTCATCCATCCATCTTCGCAGGTGCAGACGAAGGGTGTAGATGTAGACTCAAAGGGCCCAGAGCATGTCAACACGATCACCGTGGACCCGCCTACACACTTGACCAATCGGTCAAGACCAACAATGTTTGGCCATGACAAAATCGTCACCCAAACAAGAAGAGGCGCACGGCTTTGAAAACCAAAATTAGGGTTTCAAGCCATCACGCGCGTCCATCTTCTCCGGCATGAATGGAGGGTCCCAGATTAGATTAAGCAGGTCCGGTCATACCAGCTGTAGGATTCAAATATCGCACAACATATTTTCTTAGCGTGCGAGATTCAATTATTTCCTTAACTCGCGAGAATAGCTTGCGAGATTCATTATTTTCCTTAACTCGCGAGAAGAGATTGCGAGATTCATTATTTTCCTTAACTCGAGAGAGTGTCTCGAGAGAAGGTAGCAAGACTCGCGAGAGTGTCTCGAGAGAAGGTAGCAAGACTCGAGAGAGTGTCTCGAGAGGAGGTAGCAAGACTCGAGAGAATGTCTCGAGAGAAGGTAGCAAGAGCCTGCGAAATGATTAAAGGGCTCGCGAGAATATGAGCTGTATGTGAGCTGTCATCCATTATGTAAGCACCTATATAAAGAGGAGAGCAGGAGAGAGAAAGGGAGGAATAATTTTGGGGAGAACACTTTTAGGAGGAGAGAGATATTTTGGAGAGAGATATTTTTAGAGAAAGATTTATTTTCTTTATCATCTTCTTTCCCAAATAATTAGATCTAGAGATCTAGAAATATCCATTAATGGAGATTCTCAATGTAATTCCAATGTAACCTCAACAATCATAGTGAAGAACCGTGGATGTAGATCACATTGATCGAACCACGTAAAAAATCTTATGTGTCTATTTAAATTTCTAGCACTTATATTTTGAGATTTAGGTGATTAATAAGATTTAGATCTACGAAATTGAGTAAGGGGTGTAGTGTGGGATTTCCCGCAACTACATATGCGCTAGAAACAGGGACCTAATCTTGTTGGTTCAAGGAAGTTTAGAAAAAACGGCTACTGTTGGTGATGAATTCAATTGGATCTATAAACTTTAAGAGAAATTTCAAAGAAATTAGCTTAATTGTGAAGATATATCTCACTTTGAATATTGAAGTTCCAGGGGTAAAATAGGTAGTTTCACTAGTAATGTGCATTTTCATAAGACAAATGTCATCGGCATCCTAAGAGACGCAGAAATGGAGATGAAGAAAAAATAGAAAAGTGAAACCAATCAGAGTCTTCATCAACAAATCAAGACAAATTTCTACCCTATTTCTCTTATACTTTGTTCATATATTTAGATCTCGGAATTTTAAAAGCAAATTTTTTGAAAAGAACTCTTTAAAACACAATCTTCTTTTCCAACAGAAGTTAGATTTTTCACAAAAATGTTAGTCTTTGTTGATAAACCCATTTAATGGATTTCGAAAATATAGACTATTGCAATTTAAAAACGATTTGGAGATTTTTCAGTTATGATTTTCATATTTCATTTACACAATAGTTTAAAGCTTTTCTGATTTACCCATCCGATCCTTGGTTTGATACTTGCATGGGCGAAAATTCGCAGGATAGACTTGTTAATGATGAAGGAATCATCATTATAGCGTGAAAAAGAAGAGCACGTGCAGTTAAGGGTAATCATTTCAGTGCAAGGAGAGGCACCAGGCGAATGCTAAACAACACTACAAAATAAACTAGTAACACGTACTAGGGACGCAGGGAGATTTCTTGGAATGACCAGCCACAAGGCGAAGAAAGAAATCCACTTTTTGGAAGATTATAGCATCGAAGACAGGGAGGCAACATCAAGAGTGAATACATTGTTCTCATTGATAAGCTCACAGTTTTTGCATGTTTTTCTAGAACTTAAAGGAGCGGCAGCATAACTATCCTTCGCATAAACAAAGCTGGTGTTGATGGTCGCGAGCGAAAAGAAAAATTTGATGCTGCGAGATCGATTCTCACCATACCCATATTCTTTTTACACAAGTCATGCAGTGAACCACCAAACTTCAAAGACGCACAGGTAATAAGGGCAAAAGAATAAAACAAATCGTTCCTGAGAACAAATTGTGCAGCTGCGAAGAAATAAGAAGCCGAAATGAGCTACCAATCAACTGAAGAAGAAAAGACAAACAGAAAGTTTATGCAAATAGCGAGAATAAAATGATAAGATATGAGAATTAAATCACACCAGCAGCTCTTGTTTTCAGCGAAGTGACCGCAGCAAAGGCAGGCTACAACAACAGAGGATTGTTGAATTCAAGGCAGCACAATTCAAGATAACCCAATGCTAGCGAAGAAACACAATTCAAGGCAAATTCATTTGAGCTTGAATTATCACCAGTTCGCAAACAATAGACGCAAACAAGAGAATAGGACAGTGCAATCATCTCACACAGGAGAATCCAGATTCAAATAGCAGGAGAGATCATCATCAATTAGCGAGAAGAAGAAGAACATAAATATTTTAGTTCAGAAAACGAACTCATCATTACTGATATCTCAGCATTAATAGAAGCAATATTGCAGCTCCGTTCATCTGAGTTCGAGACCTTCATCTCAGCATCCATCATCTCCTTTGTTCAATGCCATTGCCAAGCTCGAGTTTCATCACCAGCTCGACATTCCTTAAATTCAGTTCCATAATAGCAGCAACATTGTTTGCGAGCTCGACATTCCTTCGCAGTCACACCATCAACGACTTGTCAACCACAGCAACGATCAAACTCATGCTGTAAGACAAAAGTCAGCTAGATAAGAAAATATATGGAAAAGGTTTACTTTATTAAGGGTTCCAGCGAAGGTTAACTTGGTGGTCGTTAGCGAAGAAAGGAATGCAACAACTCTACAGGCGAAGAGTTCTCAATCCAACAAAGTGCACTTCATCAATGAGACTTCGAGAGACGTTCGCAGTGAGCAAAAGAACTTTGCGAAGTAATCCTGGCAAAGAAATATCATCCCAACAGAGAAAAATATCAGCACTAATCCAATCAAGGCAACAATCGATTTCAACAAGACACATATTTTATATATATCTCTTTGCTTTATTCTTAGAATTATTACAGTGAGAATGCATGAGTTGTCAGTGGCGAAGAAGAAAAGATATACAAGCAGAGAAATTGGAACAGCAAAGAAAGAACATGCGATGAACGAGACATATACAACTAGTTAGGGTTCAAGATATACGGAGAGCAAAAGAACAAGCCACACACAGCAGCAGTTCAATGAACCATGGCTCTGTAGTTTCGGTGGATAATCGAATATTAAATATTCGCATTAATGAAGAAAAGCTTAAAAAAAAAAAAAAAAAAAAAAAAATGATCAAACTACAAGCAGTAAGGGAGTCTCAGTACACTCAGTTAAGAAAGGATTCAAAACACACCAGTTGGAGGGATGAAGACGAAGAAAATAACATACTGTGAGGGATATGCAAAAAGCGATTACAAGAGAATAACTTACAAAAAGCTTACGTTACTTTCACAAAACAGCAGCCAGCAGAGATGGTTGTCTGCGAAGTATCCCAACTATCGCAGACTTTTTGTATGTTTCTACTCTAAATGACTAGACCAAAAGATCACATTAAATGAACAAGGTGATCACATTATTTCGCAAATAGAAACTAGTACAGATGGTCAGTAGCACAGATAAGAAGTTCAGCATTGCGGGTTCGAATCCCTCGCTAAGCATATTTTTCCTATCTACTCATTTTTCAACTTCAAGGGGCGAAGAAATGGAGCAATATATCAGAACTATACCTTTCTTTTGCAAACAACAAGTAACCCAAATGGTCAGAGAAGGAGTATGCAAACTAGAAGACTTGGGTTCGAATCTCCCTCCTCGCAGAATTTTTTTTTTGTATTTTTTGCGAGAAAAAGAAGAAAGTTGATGATTATCTCGCAAATTATTTTCGCAAGAAAGGGTTAGAACAGTCGGTGTGGTGCGAGAATATGCAAGAAGATGATAGCTTCACAAGCAAATCATATACTTCGCAAGAGACAACAACAGCAGCAAACCGCAAATGATATGAGAATGGAAGAACGAATGAAAGAATGAAAACATGTGAAAATTTCGAACAAAAAATGACAAGAGATCATCAAAGATCAGCGAAATTACAAAAGAGCTTATATACAGAAGAATCAACAAAATAATCAGATAGAGGCAAACCTACTATGACGAAATCAGAATTTCGCAAGAGGCAAAAGTACCTAAAGTGCATCATAGTAGGGGGTACCTATTGCATATGAAGAAGAATCAATAAAATAACCAGAATGGGACGAACCTTTATGGCGTACACCTAGTTCGCGAATAACATTTCGTAAGAGGCAAATGTAAGACCTAAAGTGCGTCATATAAGGGGGTATCTCTCGACATGGCTCAGGGGGAAGGTTACACCGCTCCTGAAGCCTGAGTCATGGAAATTTGGGGCCCATGAAAGCCTATCCGGAAGAGGTACCTTGGCTTCCCAACTATATATATAAGGTTATACCCTGGTTGGGCGACCGAGGGTCTCTTCCAAGGAGTCAGTGTATGCTCAAGGCGCCGAGGTACACGGTTGAGCGAGTGCCCGGGATGGATGAACCTACCACGGCCATTCTTGGCAAGTCTTGGCATATGTTGCACTCGCCCGAAGAAAACTCCACTTAGGGTGCAGTCTCGTAACCATAAACCCTATAGGTATAAGGGATAAGAGGCTGCGAAAACAACTGGTTGTTGTTAAGACCGGATGGGAGGAGCTAGTCTTGTATGGCCGATGTTTCGCCTCCTTGAAGGGGCAACCAGGGAGAAGATAAGGGCGGCACTATCCATTAGGGAAGTGCCAAAAAGACGCAAATGTCATGAGGCTTTGTTTTCGCAAGGAGACTTAGACTTGCCATATTTGTGCAATGATCCTGCAGAGGCAATAATACTAACGCGAGGTTAAGGCGAGATCAATGGGTTTTTACACGAAAGTGTACGGACGTCCTGCGATTTCGTCGCAAGACGGCAATGTCACGGGGCTTTATATTCGCAAGAATATTTAGGCCTGCCATATTGTCGCAACTAAAATATCCTGCAGAGGCAAAAATACTTGAAAAATGATAAGACAAGATCAATGGGTTTTTACATGCAAGTGTAAAAACGTCCTGCGATTTTGTCGCAAACAAAGGTGGCAGGGTAAGACCTTTAATTAGGAAGGCCTTACTTGGAAGACCACACAAAAATGATAAGGCAAGATCAATGGGTCATTACGTGAAAATGTAAAGACGTCCTGCGATCTTGTCGCAATGATAAAATTCAACGTAAAGCAATGAAGAGATTATACTATCGCATGAGCACAACGCAGGAGATAGAGAAAAGATAAGAATGAAGAAATAACTCACTCATTCAACACTTTTTCAACGATTCTACCTTCGTAGATAAAGAACAGAGGCAACAATGGATTACCGAAAAAACATTTTATGTTCTTTATTTTCTCGGCAAGAATCATTTCCAAAGAAGATGTTTACCAATGAACAACAAGAATCCTCACCAAAAATGGAATAATGACTTCGCATGAACAGAGGCAATACTTCTTATACTTCAAGGATTAATATTTCTTATCCACTTCGCAAAGTTTCAGAACTTCACGAAAGAATAGAGCATAGCATGAGGCAAAGAACATGGAGCGAGAGTTTCGCATGATGGATTCGCAATACTTCTTATATTTAGAGGATTAAGTACTTCTTATACTTCTCAAAGGATACTTCATACTTCTTATATATTTCGAGGATTAAGTACTTCATATACTTCTTCAAGGATACTTCATATATACTTCTCAAAGCTTCAGAACTTCGCAAAAGAATAGAGGCAAGTACGTACTTTTCAAGTCCAGTATTCTTCCGCTCGTTCCTTCATCAAACAAAGATCAAAGATTACATCAACAACGGATTTTTCCTTAAAGAATGCTCTCCAAGCAATATTCAAGGAAAAAGAGGCAAGATGTAGGATTCAAATATCGCACAACATATTTTCTTAGCGTGCGAGATTCAATTATTTCCTTAACTCGCGAGAATAGCTTGCGAGATTCATTATTTTCCTTAACTCGCGAGAAGAGATTGCGAGATTCATTATTTTCCTTAACTCGAGAGAGTGTCTCGAGAGAAGGTAGCAAGACTCGCGAGAGTGTCTCGAGAGAAGGTAGCAAGACTCGAGAGAGTGTCTCGAGAGGAGGTAGCAAGACTCGAGAGAATGTCTCGAGAGAAGGTAGCAAGAGCCTGCGAAATGATTAAAGGGCTCGCGAGAATATGAGCTGTATGTGAGCTGTCATCCATTATGTAAGCACCTATATAAAGAGGAGAGTAGGAGAGAGAAAGGGAGGAATAATTTTGGGGAGAACACTTTTAGGAGGAGAGAGATATTTTGGAGAGAGATATTTTTAGAGAAAGATTTATTTTCTTTATCATCTTCTTTCCCAAATAATTAGATCTAGAGATCTAGAAATATCCATTAATGGAGATTCTCAATGTAATTCCAATGTAACCTCAACAATCATAGTGAAGAACCGTGGATGTAGATCACATTGATCGAACCACGTAAAAAATCTTATGTGTCTATTTAAATTTCTAGCACTTATATTTTGAGATTTAGGTGATTAATAAGATTTAGATCTACGAAATTGAGTAAGGGGTGTAGTGTGGGATTTCCCGCAACTACACCAGCATGACCATCGTGGGCCCATCTACCTCCTCATGTGATCGGCCAAGGCATATCATGCCCGGCTAATCCAAAACGCCCGCCCAAACATGCGTGGTTACACTTCCCAAATTGCAAACTAATCTCGACCGCTCAACTTCACCGGATGATTTGAGTGGCTTAGATCACGTTTTCATGGGATAGTCAGGTATAGGCGTGAACACCAGCCTACCACCTACATGCTGGAGTGATCGACCAAGACCGACCAAGATTGGTCGTCTCGAAACGCGTGCAGGAATGTCATGCGGTTTCCAACTCCTTTGCGGAAAGGATTTCTGCCGCAAACCGATCTCAACCACTCCTCTTTGCCGGTCAAATTGAGTGGCCTAGATCGCACCTTCATGAGACGGTGAGACATGGACGTGTACGCCAGCATGCCATCTACATACACGTCCGGTCGGTCCTCTCCAAAATTCTTCTTATGCTTGGTTTCGACCAAGCTGAAGAGTCATGCTTGCGCTCCTCTTCAAAAACCCTAATATTCATTAACGGTCGTAGATGAGTGTCTCAAAGATCATCTCATCCGTCCAACTTCACCAGCTTGGTTATAACGCCCTGGTCAGGAGTTATTTGGTTAGTGAGGAGTCATCACCCATCACTTTACCACACCGTAATGTAGTACTGCATAAAATACACACGATACTTCACAAGTATCGACTTCTGAATAACACAGTTATTCAATTGAGATTACATGCTATCTTTCGTGGAGCCACGATCCACACATTCCGGACATCAATCATGTCACTGGGGGGGGATACATACCGGGGTATTGGTCTGGCGGTTTACAGCGTGCAGCGTGCCACGCGCCATCACAAGAACGTGTCAGGAAGTCATGGACGGTTAGAGATGAACATGAGAAGTGGGCAAGACTGGTCGACGCACAACTCCACTACTCCATCACTCCACTTCCTCCACTTCCCACGAGAGACGTGAATGAGGCTCAATGACTTGTATAAATAGGTTCTCCGCCCTATTTCAAACAACAACACAAGTTCAGACGAGACGAGAAAATCAAGTGTTAATACAAAAATCGTATTCAAACACCGAGAGCCGCTTGCATCAACCGCAAGCCTGCTCACCTTTTCATTACAAGTCATAAGCAAGCCAACACCTTCACAATCTCAACACCTTCTTCGCTTCCCTCCCTAAGACCAACCCCATCTCCTTCACTTTGTGACCGAAACAAGTCTGGAACGGCCATTTCTTGGTTTAGGCCGGACTTGCATGATTGATCTCTCGAATCTACAAGCACTCACCGCGCAGTGCATTTGTTTAAAGGTTTAAATTCATTCCTCATCCACACCCCAAATTACCAAATTCTGCAGGAGTAGTTTTCACCCAAAAACAGTCTCAAAAAAAAAAAAATTAAAAAAATTAAAAAAAATTAAAAAAACGAAAATTAGAAAAATAAAAAAAAAAAAGACAAGAGAAATTTTTTAGGTTTGTTAATAATTTTTATTATTTTGTTTTGTTTTTATTTTGTATTTGTTTTATTTCTTATTTCTATAAAAAAAAAAAAAAAAAAAAAAAAAAAAAAAAAAAAAAAAAAAAAAAAATAAAATTATTTTGGGTTTGTATAGTTCGTTTTTAGTTTTGTATTCTTTCAATAAAGCCAATGGAAAGAAGGAATATCTATAATGAAGTTTCAAGCAATAAGGAATTTGAGGAAAAGAGTTATATTGTCAAGATTCTACGAAGTTCAAGAGTTATCATCAAGAGTTGAAGACCGAAGACGAAGATGAAGGCACCGATAGAAGATCGAAGACGTTTCTATGGATGCTGTGAGAGTGGTGCTAGCTGCACGCCGAACGGATAACGAGGTAAGTAAGCATATTCCCACCTTCGTTAAGTGGTTGATTTCCTTTCTTAGAGATCGTCAGAAAAAGGTTTTTAAAAAAATGAATAAAAGATGTGGGTTTTCAAAATATTTCGGAAGGTTTTACCTTCCTACCATTCAACATGTCGCAGGATTCTCTCTTCATTCCTACCTGGACACATGTGTGACCCATAAAAGCTGTTTATTATTGAGAGCAACTTCATAAAACCCTTTCTTGTGAGGCAGAGTCGAGACTTTCGATCACTCCGAACCCGAATTTCTTTCGAGAAGGGATGGTTATTTCTCTCTCAACTTTTAAGAATGAGATTGTGTTCATTTATGTGTCTAACTTCTTATGACTAGTGTGCAGAATGTCTATGTCTTCTTAGCGCGTTGGATGCTATCATTTCGGAGAACTAGTAAGTTGGAAAAGTAGGTTTTGTGGGTATATCTCTAGTAAACCCTCACGAGACTATAACTCGTCCACTAGGTTTTTTTTTTTTTTTGATAAGTCAAAAATTGTATTGATGAAAAAATATATACAAGATAGTTAGTGAGAAAAGAGGTCACAGCAACCCCAAAAACTCACAAAACTATTTAAAACGAAAATAAGATACATTTGGTAATTCAATTGAATGAAGAAAAGCTGGACGACCGACATAATTAATCCTTATGCCGTAATCCAATAAGCAACCACTCTTCGTCCACTAGGGACACCTAGGGGTTTAAAGGCTTGTTATTTATGCTAAAAGTGACCGTAGCCTCGACGACACGGAGTTGTATGTATGTTTTAAAATTGTTTTGTTTGATTTGCTCGAGGACTAGCAAAGTCTAAGTGTGAGGGAATCTGATAGGTGTCGTAAAACACCTAATTTTATATATAGTATTTATGCTTTCTTTGCGAGTTTTCTTGTAAATTATGTATCTTATGTTTACTTTTGAGTTTATCAGGTGCAATGGAGTCATTATGAGCAAAAGAAAGAGAAATAAATCACTTTGAGCAAGGAGCAGAATTTGGTCATTTCACAGGCGAGCGATATTTGGAGCCCAGTCATAGATAAGGGACAACCTGTTGAAGTCTAGTGAAATTTGCTAAAGGCACCCATGGGTGTCAATAGCCATCCCACACTAATAGATCGAGTTAGGTCGAACTCATCTATTTTCAGAACAACACATTTACATTCCTCTCTTCAGCTGCAGATGAATCTCCAAACCTGTAATGGAGATTGAGAGAAATTGACGAAAGAATTAGGAGCTGAGATGTTTGAATTTGTGAATGGAAGATTTATGTTGTTTCTGGTCAAATGAAGTCAGAGAACGATGAGTTAAACTCGATTCGAGTTTGAGTATGGCTGCTGTTGTATGAGGGAATAACACTGAGACATGGAGGATCGATTGTTGCAGGTGGTAATTGAATGGGAGAAAGAAGAATGTTTCCATGGCGTCGGTGGGTGCAATTGATCAACGCTGTTGATCTTGCTTGTAGAGATTGAGAAGGAATCTGAAAAGTGTTCGAGAGATTAATCAGGGCTTCTGTGGAGATGAGAAGAACATGATGAATGGGTTCTTGTTGATTTCGAGTTTGAATCAGCTGGAGAATAATTGGAAGTTGGGTTTGTATCAATTTCAAGTCCACTTTGTGTTTGAAACTAGGAAGAGATGTGTTGGATCTGATGGACCGTGTGATTGTTGGTCGAGATGAAGGGTTATGAGAAATTGAATGAATCAGATGGAAGTTGAGCTCAATCTCGAATAAGAAGATGGGTTCAGTGAAGTAAATGGTGGTAATGGCTCTGGAGTGGCAGGTGATGATCTAATGGCTAGAAGTGGTGTTGTTGCAAGCCAAATATGGAAGTGCGAGGCATGTATTGCCTTTGAAGGGTTGTAGGTGGCAGCTGTGGTGGTGATATGCAAGGAATTTGTTGCTGCCATGGTCTGAGTTGTGTACAAGAAGTGTGTGCAGGTTATGAAGACAAAGAAGCTACAAATGATGCAGCAATGAGTTTTACAATGCCTGAGCTAGAAAGAGGTTGGTGGTGCAGAGAGTAATGAATGCTGCTGGAGATTGAAGCAAGAAGATTCATGGGTCCATGTCTGGTTTACAAATGACATTGTGTATGAATGGGTTTTAATGTAACAGATGACCAAGGAGATGGAGGTTAAGAAGGTAGGATTCCAGGGTAGATCTGAGTTGCTGCCAGAGATGGTTTAACTTTAGATGAATTGTGAACTGGCGATGTGTTTGGTGGTACTAGTGGAATTGCAGGAGTTGTGGCTAAGAAAAATGGGTAGAAATTGTCAGTGCTGGGGATTATAAAGCTGTAGAAAGTGGCAGTGAAGTTGGTGGTATTCAAATGAGGTGCCATGTGCAGGTGAAATTACAATTGGTGCTGCTGAACTACGGATCAATTCTTTGCTATGGGTTTGGTTGATGACATTGATGCTGTTGCAGTACTGCAGTTGTGTTGCAGATATCCCTAGTTGGTAGGTCATGTTGTTGGCAGAGATTGCAGGGACTTAGGAGTTGCAGCTGGTTGTGTTGAATGGAATCTCAAGAACTGTGGTGCTATAATTGAGCTGCTGCCGAATAGGGAAGTGATGATTAGTTTCCGAGGAGGTAAAGCTGGAATGGCTTTATGGCAGAGTATGAAATTCAAGAAGAATGAAGTCTGGATAGCGGAGATGGGTATGTTGAATTATGGGTTTTGATTTCGATTTTGAGAGATTTCGGACAAGGAAGAGAAGACTGAGGGGATTTGCAGTTTGCTGTAGCAGGTGCTGGTGCTGTTGTGCAGACATGAACTGAAGTGCATACTGGTGGTCTGCAAATGGAGCTGTGATGTTACAGGATTATGGAGTTGAATTTTCAGAAGGAAGCAATTGCAGTTGCAGTGCAAGACTCAGCGGATGTGTGTTGATGGCTTGACCTGAGACAGATGGTACTAAAGTTGGTTGGCGCTGGAACTTCTGTCATATGCAATTGTAGCTCAGAAGTTTGGTTGTGTGCAGATTAAATTGGTGCCAATGACAGTGACGAGCATATGGAACTGAGGTGGAGGAAATGATATTGAGGCTGTAATGCTCACAATGATTGTGCAGCACATTGTAGACCTGTGCAATGGCCTGAATTGCCTGACTAGCCAGCTGACTCACATTTGAGTCATGATATGACCTGGGTTGAGTCATTTAACTTGGTGCTTGACCCGGTTTGACTAAGTGCCTTGACTCGGTTGACCTGACCGAGTCGACTCGTTGACCGGTTTGACTTTGCCGGTCACCTGAGATGTCTGCCGGCGACTTTTCCGGCCATAATCCCAGTTTTCCGGCGACGGTTTTTGGACATAATTTCCTACATGGGTTTTCTCACACATGGGCTTGGAGGACTTATATCTAGTGGACTTTTGAAGATTAGACCTAGTTTTGGAAGGGAGGAAAAGCTATAAAAAAGAAGAATTCTATATCTTTTATCTATCTTTTTGCCTCTACTTTGTTTTTTAGGGTTTAGAACCATGAAGTCTTTTCTCTTTCTTCTTGTTATGAACTCCATGAATATGAGCTAGAGTTTTCCTTTGGTTATGGATAAGTTGGATTTCCAAATATGGGTTTTAATTCAATAAATTAGTTTTCTCTCATATTATCGTCTATGATTCACAATTAATATTGTTACATGATTTGAATGCGTGTTTAGTCGAGTCATGAATCGATTGAGTTTGCTTTCATCTTTATTGCTAGATTAGGGTTATTATACGCAAAAGTGATAATTTCTGATTGCAAGTAGCATAAATAAGATTATAGTTTGTAGTGATATATTCTTATGATCTTATGTGAACCATAACCTTTGTTAAATCGGATTAGTGCTTTTACACGTTCGATTGCTTTGATTGGCCTGATTTCATAGAACCTATTGCATCTAGGGAATTAAACTTGATTAGTGCTTTTACACGTTAGGTTGTTCCTTTAGATAGAATTCATATTCGCATCTTTTAATGTGTTTGTTGATGACAAGAGGAGATTAGCGGGATATTCTTGCGATCAAGGTATTCTAGGGCCTTTGATAAAAGTTGAGATTAAAATATCAATTCTAGTTATTGTGTTGAAAACATGTTTGTGATTGAAGACGAAATCCATGACCAATACTTTCTCATCCTTGATTATTTGTTTGCTTATTTCTTTATTTGCTTTTATTTAGTTTATTATATAAAAATCACAAAACTACCGGTGTTATTTATAGGGAACCGAAACAATTTGACAACCTAGACCTCTCTGTGGGAACGATCCTTTCTTGCCCTTGCTTCATTATATATTTTGAGTAGTAAGAAAGTGTAATTTATATTTGTGTCGGCTGACAACCGGTCAAATATACAGGCGAAGGAGGGAGCAACATATGATTAAATAAAATACTAGTGAAGAAAAGAAGTTACAAGGAGAAAAAAGAATTTCAAACTAATAAGTTAAAGGGCAGAGTAGTTGCGTACATTTTAAAATCTAGAAACTACAAAGGCAATAACAAGATGATAAGTGGTGCGAAGCTTACTGCATCAACACAAACAGGAATTTGCACAGTTGGTCTGGGCGGTAGAATACAAGTATAAGGTCGTGGGTTCGAGTCTTCCCCTTCGCACAGATATTTTTGCCTTGCAAATATTTACATTGCAGACGTTTACCTTGCGAACATTTGCAGCAAGAATGAACACTTCACAGATATTTATGTACTTCGCAAAGATGTTTACTTTGCCTACGTCATTACCAACGTAAAGAAAAAATGAGTAGAAGGCAAGCCCAATTCGCCAAGCCCATTGACTCGATAATTTATGCGATATTTTCGCACAGCTAAGGTCCAATGATTAGTAAAGCAATTCATATTCTTCGCGAAAGACGACAGCAACAGAAAATCACAAGAAATGGCAGAAATGAAAGAATAAAGAAACGCGAAAATTTCGTAGAAACGCGAATAAAATTTCGCAGAGATTAATGACATAATAGAATGGGACGAACCTTTATGACGTACACCCTAGTTCGCGAATAAAATTTCGCAAGAGGCAAATGTAAGATCTAAAGTGCGTCATAGAAGGGGGTATCTGTTACATGGCTCAGGAAAAAGGTTACACCGCCCCTGAAACCTGAGTCATGGAGATTTGGGGTCAATAAAGCCCATCCAGGAGAGGTACCTTGGATTTTCAACCTAAGCTTATGACTTAGGTTGGATGACTGAGGGTCTCTTCTAAGGAGTCAGCATTTGATCAAGGCGCCGAGGTACACGGTTGAGCCAAGAGTGCCTGGGGCGTTTGAAGCGTCTCGGCCATTCTTGGCAAGTCTTGGCTTATGCTGCACTCGGCCCGAAGAAAACTCCACTTAGGGTGCAGCCTCGTAACCATAAACCCTATAGGTAAAAGGGATAAGAGGCTGCTGATAGACGCATTTATGTGTCTACTTTGTCTCAATTTTCTATATTGTTAGTGCTCATTTTTGTACTTATTTTACTATTTTTGGTATTTGTAGGTATTTTTGTGAAATAAAACTCAATGGACTCAAACGTGGAATTTCGCTCGTAAAATGGAGGAAATGAAGTGATTTATAATTTAATGGGCTAGGCCCAAAAGGAAGAAGATGTAGATTTCATTTGTCCAATTATTTGGATATGGGAGCGTGGAAAGTGTGGAGCCCATTATGTCGACATCATTTACAAGATATTAAAAAGATATATGGAGATATTTATTTTAATGAAGAAAATAAAAGTGTTAAGTAAGAAATCTACATGAAGTAATTTATGGGAATTAAATATATAAAGAGTATGGAAAGAATATTATTCTTTATGGTTGGAGTTAATAAAGAATAAATAATTCCCAAATAAGGAAAATTGTAAATGCATGAGAATTATATTATTTGACGCGTGGCACATTCTTATTGGAGGATTTTTCATTGTCTTGACATGTGGCATATTCTCATTCGGCAATGATGTGGTAGTGGTGAATAGAAAAGGAAATTGGATTCCTTTGAAAGCTATAAATACACTGTGGATACAAGAAAAAGGGGAGGTCCAGAGAGAGAATTTTTATTTCATTGTTTTAATTTCTCTTTTGTAATAATGGAGTAATTTCTACGCTAGGGTGGAGGAAGAAACTACTTCTAGCATGTAAGTTTTGATATTTAATTTTCTTTTAATTATTACTCTCCAATTAGTTTTAATTGTCTAGAAATTTTCTCTTCTTTATATGCTTCATAATAACTGTTTTGGGTAGTTTAGCTACCGATCTTTTATAAGCGAAGGAAAATTAGGCCTTAGATTATCGACTTGAGTCGAATTGATATTTTATTAATGATAAATTTTCCAAGGTATGAGATTGGGTTCAAAATTGCCTTGTGTAGTTTTGAGAGTAAATTAGAGAAATTAATTGTTACAACCGTTAGAAGTAGTGGAATCCAAAACCCTAGTTTCTCTCTCCTTGGTAACAAAAATCAATTTTAATTAGTCTGTCTTATTTTTTTATTAATCAAAAACCAATCTTCATAAAAGTCCGAGAATCGAACCTTCTTCTTACCACTGTTAAAACTACATCAGTTTTTGGCGCCGCCGACGCGGACTGTATATAGATTAGGTTTTAGATATTTTTTTTTTTTTAGTTTTTACTAGTATTTTATTTTTATTTTTTTATTTTTTTCTATTTTACGTCTTTGGGTATCTTTCTTGTATTTTTGGTGTGCAGATTTTTCTTGAAATTAAAAGTGGAAAGTGGAATAAGCAGCCAAACAGGTAAGTATCTAAGATTTTATTTTTGTTCCCTTTTGTAAATATTTGTTTTTGAAAATATTCTGATTTATTTTTAAAATATTTTTATTATTTGTACATATTATTTTTGGATTCTTTTTATTTTTGTAATTTTTTTAATTCTTTTTATATAACAAAAAAATACGTGCACACACCAATTGCATCGTCAGACTACCGATTTTAGGAAAACTCGTGGATTAGTAAGCTGAACCCGTGCCTTGGGCCTTATGGGAGTTACCAGCTGAAAGTCCACAAACCTTAGCCCAGTACCGTTGACCAGTCTTTGACTATAGGTATATACAGCTTAAGGTAACCTGAGCCTACCAACTTTAGTCGACCCTGCATTCGCACGTGCAAAAAAAAAAAAAAAATGTCGAGCTGGTATTATAAAGACCAATATAATGATTATCCGAATGAGTATCTTAATGGACAATATCCGTGCTTTGACCATAGTGTGGATAGTACTTGGGACCACTACCGATCTTCTGAAGGTTATGGTTCTTACCATGGTGATCCCAACTACTATTCGCACTCCCACCGGTCATATGAACGGGTAAGTGAGCAATATTATAATGACCAAAATGTAAGTTCTCCGTCTTTGGAGGATTTAATGAAACAATTGCAACAAAATAATTCTTATGATCCTAGTCTTTCTTTAGAAAATTCACTCAAGCAGTTGACTGAAAATTTAAATAGGAATGACATACTAAGGGAACAATTTTATGAAGAGTCACTCAGGCATGACTTAGATACAAAGGAAAGAATTGCATCTTTAAGTATTGCTCTAAATGAACTTAATTGCAAATTAGATAAGGTTCAACCATGTTCATATTGTGATGATGATGAGGATAGTCTTAATGAATATCATGAAAAATGTAGTCATGATAACGAGGAAATTATTACACCAATTGAGCCTTACGATGATCATGGTGTTTCTAGTTCAAATCCTAATAATATTGATGATTATTCACCTATTCAAAAGGAAGTGGATTTGACTAGAGACACCATAGTTTTAAATGGTGTAGTATATCATTGTGATTATGAAGCCGATGATGGTTTAGATGAAAGAGTTTATCCTGAGAGTAGTGTTTTAGAGTCTAGCGATTCAGAAACAATAGTCTCTTCTGAGGATTATAGAAATGTGGAACCACATGATTACAACCTAGAAGCCATAAAAGACCATTTTCCTAAATCTGATAATTTAGTAACTAAGGAAATTGTGACTAGTTTATCCAAGGATATTGACAACTCTAGGTTTGGGGGTGAATATCATTCTCCATGTGGTTTACCTTTGACTCTTATAAAGGTCCCCAACTTGGGACTTGACGTATGTGCCTCTACCATCTTAAGAGACTATCTTCATGCACGTTTTCCTGAACCTAGTTATGTCCAAACAGAAACTCAGTTGATAGAAACCCATCCTCTGGTTGATGTGGTTAATCCGGTCCATGATACCATAATTGACTTTGTTGTCCCACCAAAATTTTATTTACCAAATGTGGGAGTATCTCAATTTGAAATGTGTCATTATATAGTTTTCATAACTAAACCTAATTATTTTAGGAATATAGAATTAACACATTTGCTTAAGAATGACCACCACTCTCATTATGGTGTTCGTGTAAGTCAAATCGATTGACTTAGAGGATCCTCAATTATTCAGGTTATTATTATGTGCTTCTAAAATTTTCCAGACCTTAGAACCTGATATTTCAGATCTTACTTATGAGGAGGGGCAACCCATGAAAATATTTTATTTAGACCCCTTTATTGAACCTGAACCTGAACCACAACTAGATGTAGTTGTCTTAAACAGGAAACTAGGCAAGGGTGTACTATGTTTATTCTTGGTTTGTTGCAGTTTCCTTTTATCTGTGATAACACTTTTCATGCAGATGATCCACAGTTTTTCCGGTTATTGTTATATGATTCGAGGTGATTAATTCTTACTTACCAATACTCATGCAACACGGTAATATCTTTCCTTAACTCTTTTGCTTCAAATGGTAACAGTTTCTCCTTGTTCATGTTTTTAATTTTATCTTTAGAACATTGAGGACAATGTTAGATTTAAGTTTGGGGGTATGGGAGAAACTTTTTAGTTGCATTGTTAAACTCCAGAGCCTAGAATTTTATGCTTATTAAGGATGGCACTAACCAATCTAAGTGGATGGAAGCATCTTGGTTGTAGGAGTTGAGGAACCAATCTGATTAGATGAAAACATCTAAAGAGTCTATTCATAAAAGCACAGAGCTCAGGTGTTAGAATTAAAGAAAAAACATGGTAGTTTCGCCATATCTCGTTGAATCCTTTTCACTTCTATTTTTATTTTGTTTTCTTTAAAATATGTTTCTCTAAGTGATTAGGTGGGGCTCACGATTCAAGTTGTTACCACTGTTAGGGTGAAATAGAGTGATTGAGATACAAAAAAAAAAAAAAAAAGTGAAAAAGAAAAAGAAAAAAATATATATGTATATTAAAAAAAAAAAAAAAAAAAAAAAAAAAAGAAATTGAGACCAGACCATCAGACCAACCGGAATAAATTCAATAAAGTCGACCACTGGAACCCTTGTATAAGTATGCCAACCAAGGAGATTCTTTAGTGCCTTCCAAGGTTCTGCGTAGATAGCTAGGGTCTGGAGTAAAGGTTTTGTGGGTATATCTCTTGTAAACCCTCCCGAGACTATAACTCGGCCACTAGGGCCACCTAGGGGTTTAAAGGCTTATTGCATGCGCTAAATGCAATCGACGATGCCTGCGACAGTGAGTTAGGATTTTATTTTATTAGATTTGCTCGGGACTAGCAAACAATAAGTTTGGGGGTATTTGATAGACGCATTTATGTGTCTACTTTGTCTCAATTTTCTATATTGTTAGTGCTCATTTTTGTACTTATTTTACTATTTTTTGTATTTGTAGGTGTTTTTGTGAAATAAAACTCAATGGACTAAAACGTGGAATTTCGCTCGTAAAATGAAGGAAATGAAGTGATTTATAATTTAATGGGCTAGGCCCAAAAGGAAGAAGATGTAGATTTCATTTGTCCAATTATTTGAATATGGGAGCGTGGAAAGTGTGGAGCCCATTATGTCGACATCATTTACAAGATATTAAAAAGATATATGGAGATATTTATTTTAATGAAGAAAATAAAAGTGTTAAGTAAGAAATCTACATGAAGTAATTTATGGGAATTAAATATATAAAGAGTATGGAAAGAATATTATTCTTTATGGTTGGAGTTAATAAAGAATAAATAATTCCCAAATAAGGAAAATTGTAAATGCATGAGAATTATATTATTTGACGCGTGGCACATTCTTATTGGAGGATTTTTCATTGTCTTAACATGTGGCATATTCTCATTCGGCGATGATGTGGTAGTGGTGAATAGAAAAGGAAATTGGATTCCTTTGAAAGCTATAAATACGCTGTGGATAAAAGAAAAAGGGGAGGTCCGGAGAGAGAATTTTTATTTCATTGTTTTAATTTCTCTTTTGTAATAATGGAGTAATTTCTACGCTAGGGTGGAGGAAGAAACTACTTCTAGCATGTAAGTTTTGATGATATTTAATTTTCTTTTAATTATTACTCTCCAATTAGTTTTAATTGTCTAGAAATTTTCTCTTCTTTATATGCTTCATAATAACTGTTTTGGGTAGTTTAGCTACCGATCTTTTATAAGCGAAGGAAAATTAGGCCTTAGATTATCGACTTGAGTCGAATTGATATTTTATTAATGATAAATTTTCCAAGGTATGAGATTGGGTTCAAAATTGCCTTGTGTAGTTTTGAGAGTAAATTAGAGAAATTAATTGTTACAACCGTTAGAAGTAGTGGAATCCAAAACCCTAGTTTCTCTCTCCTTGGTAACAAAAATCAATTTTAATTAGTCTGTCTTATTTTATTTTTTTATTAATCAAAAACCAATCTTCATAAAAGTCCGAGAATCGAACCTTCTTTCTTACCACTGTTAAAACTACATCAGTTGCGAAAACAACTGGTTGTTGTTAAGACCGGATGGGAGGAGCCAACCTTGTATGCTAGAGGTACGTCTCCTTGAAGGGGCAACCAGGGGAAGATAAGGGCGGCACCCTCCATTAGGGAGCTGATAAGTGTCTTAAGACGCAAATGTCATGAGGCTTTATTTTCGCAAGAAAATTTAGGCTTGTCATATTTGTGCGACAATCCTGAAGAGGCAATAATACAAAATACAAAGATAAGACGAGATCAATGGGTCAGTACATGAAAGTGTAAGGACGTCCTGCGATTTCATCGCAAGACGACAATGTCATGGGGCTTTATTTTCGCGAGAATTTTTAGACCTGTCATATTGTCGCAACAAAATTAAAAAAAGAGAAAGTTAAGGCAAGATCAATGGGTTTCTGCATGAAAGTGTAGAGACGTCCTGCGATTTTGTCGCAATGACAAGAGGTGGCAAAATAAGACCTTTAATTAGGTAGGCAAAATAAGACCATATAAGAAAATAAGTAAGCAAATAAGCTTGAGAAAATGATTATATGTAAACAAATAAGTTTGCGAATATATACATGGAAATGAGTCTGAGACAGCGAAAATAACAAATAAGTATTATTCAGAATCTCTCAGAAGTATTATTCAGAATCTCTCAGAAGTATTATTCAGAATCTCTCAGGAGTATTACTCAGAATCTCTCAGGAGTATTATTCAGAATCTCTCAGGAGTATTATTCATAATTTCGCAGATGTATTCATAATTTCGCAGAAGTACTCATAATTTCGCAGAAGTATTCATAATTTCGCAAAATGTGTCAGAATTTCTCAGAATGTGATTATTTTGCAAAATGTGGTTATTTCGCTCAATTATTTCGCAAAATTAAAAGCAACTCGAAGAGATTATACTATCGCATGAGCACAAAACAAGAGACAGAGGCAAGATAAGTATGAAGAAATAACTCGCTCATTCAGCATTTTCTCAACGATTCTACCCTCGTAGATAAAGAACAGAGGCAATTATGGATTACCAAGAAAAAACATTTTATATTCTTGATCTTCTCGGCAAGAATCATTTCCAAAGTGGACGTTCACTGATGAATAACAAGAATCCTCAACAAAAATGGAATTTCGCATGAATAGAGGCAATATTTCTTATTCTCAATCAAGGACAGATTCTTCTTATATTTCGAGGATTGAGTACTTCTTATACTTCTCAAAGGATACTTCATACTTCACATACTTCAAGAGATGATACTTATTATTTACTTCGCAAAGCTCCGGAACTTCACAAAAGAATAGAGGCAAGTACGTTCTTTTCAATTCCAATATTCTTTCGCTCGTTCCTCCAACAACTACAACAAAGAGGATTTTTCCTTAAAGATCGCTCTTCAAGCAATATTCAAAGAAAAATAGGCAAGATGTAGGATCCAAATATCGCACAACACATTTTATTAGTGTGCGAGATTTAATTATTTTCTTAGCTTGAGAGAATGTAGCAGAGCTTGCGAAATTATAGAGAGAGAGCTTGCGAAATTATAAAGAGAGCATGAGAGAACGTAGCAGGGGATCCTAAAATAGGGGAAATATGAGTTGTATGTGAGCTGTCATCCACTATGTAAACACCTATATAAAGAGAAAGGCAGGAGAGAGAAAAGAGAGGACACATTTAGTAAGGGAGAGATATTTTTAGAGAGAGACTTTATTTTCTTTATCATCTTCTTCCCCTAAAATTAGATCTAGAGCTCTATCAAATATCCATTAATGGAGATTCTCAATGTAACGCAAATGTAATTTCAATAATCATAGTGAAGAACCCTAACCCCGTGGATGTAGATCACATTGATCGAACCACGTAAATCTTGTGTCTTATTTTACAATTTTAGCACTTTAATCTTTATTTTGATTATGAAATAGATTTAGATCTACAAAATACTATATGGGGTGTGTTGTAGGAAATCCTGCAACTACACGTGCTAAGCAGGGGACTTAATGTTGATGGTGGTTTTTAGTTCAGGGTCAAAATCGTAAAATCCTGTATTTAATGCGATGTCATCCTGCAAAGGAGTAAATGCCATTTAAAAAGTAATGAGTGTTCAAACCTCTTTACTTATATATGTATTGAGTAATTCGATATATTAATGAAATTTATCAGAATGGTGCATCAATGCCAGATATCCTATAAATTTCAACCTATCGCATTAGTCATTAATGCATGACTCGCCCGGTATTTTCCCGTGCTATGTTCCCAGCCGAACTCTCATTATTGACATGACATGACGATCGAATGTTCATTCTCAGCAGAGTAGCATGAATCTCCCGAAATGTCAGTATTGAGATCCGCATGGAAGTGCCCACATGGGCTGCATCACCCTCTTTAAAGAGATTAGCGTGTTAACACGCCTTTAATTGAAAGATAGCGTGATCGAGCACGCTTAAATTCCTTCGGAAAATCTAGACTGTTAATATCAGTCTAAAAAAATAATCACGACCACACAATTTGGCCGCGCGATTTAACAAGCATGGCCTACTCCTAGCAGAACTAGGCAATCTCTATAGTGACCACCGACGGGCCCAATTGTGCCCTAGTCGATCGAGTAGTCTTCTGCTCATTCACGAGCACTTCAAACGCCGACCCAAACGTGGGTATTCGCGCTATTTAGAAGCTCATACGAGCTAGACCGACCATGACGGTCTCAAAGTCATCACGTCCGTCCAACTTGGCCAGCCAAGTTGGACGTCTTAGATTGAGCTTTGGGCGATCAAAAGGGCGCCTTAGCAATCACCGGCGGGCCCAATAGTTCTCTAGTTGATCGAATCCCATATTGCCCATGCACAAGCGCTTCAAACGCCGACCCAAACGTGGGCATTTGCGCTGCGTAAAAACAAAGCTCGAACGAGCTAAGACCGTAAAAAAACGGTCTCAAAAGCCATCATATCCGCCAAACTTCGCCAGCCTAGTTGGGCGGCTTAGATATTCCTACGAACGATTAAAGAAGTACCAACATGATCATTGGCGGCCCCATTTTCCCCTTTGACGATCGACTTGCCTATGGCAAGCCTATAGGGTGCTCGACCGCTTGCACAAACTTGAGCATAGACATTGTGTTCAAACAACCTAATTTAGGTCACGATAGTACATAACTATCGCAGATTGATCACAACCATCCATCTTTGCCATCCTACGCGGACCCACCTTTACACGTGATGGACCGACCTACGCAAACTAGGGCTCAATGCCTCGAAACGCATGCCCAAAGAGGGGTGGGCCACACGGATCCCTAAACCCTAAAGCTGCGTCAATGGCAGTATACAACTACCGGAAAATATCTCGTCCATCCAACTTTGCTAACCTAGTTGGATGGTGTGGATTTGTTCTTCGAAAACAAGCAAAGCAACATTGTGAAGGCCGACCATCCCTCTTCTACATGAGGCAATCGACCAAGTGATGACGTGACCGTAGGGTCCTCAAACGATCACCCAAAGGTGGTCGATCATGCTGCCTCCTTTAAGACGCCTATCCGCGACTTATTCAATCAGGCTCTAAAACAATGATGCTTCATACACATTGATTAGTTTGATCTACTTAAATGCGATGCTTCACATGCATCGAATACATACAATATCTTATATCGACCTCATAAACAACTTAGTTGTTTCACCTAATAGAACCATGCTATTCTCCGTGGAGGGTCCCACGACTTGACCCACTTATTCGAGACATCAAACATGTCACAAACTGGGGGATGCTTACTGGGGTATTGATCTGGCGGTTTACATCTTGTGGTGTGCAACGCGCCCATTATGAGAACGTGTTAGGAAAAGACGGACGGTTAACAATGATGAAGTAGTGGGTGAAGGTGTGATCACGCAATGATCACCACCTCTTACACAACTCCATTACTCCACCACTTAACTTCCTCCACTTCCTACGAGATTAGGGTTGCGCTCAAATGACTTGTATAAATAGATTTTCAATCTATTTCGAAAAACAGAACACAAGTGTTATCAACACAAGTATCCAGAAACCATTTTCTGATACGCAAGTCATAAATAGCCACACCTTCATAATTCAACACTCTGATCTCAAACACCTTCTTTGCTTCCCTCCCTAAGATCAACCCTTGTCCTTCACCTTGTGACGGAATTGAATCTGGAATGGCCATTTCTTGGTTTAGGCCAGAGTCTTACAGATTGATTTCTCAAACCTAAAAGCATTCCCGTGCAGTGCATTTGTTTAGGGTTTAGATTCGTTTCTCATTCAACACACCCCAAATTACCAAAAACAGCAGAATCAGTTTTTACCCCAAAACAATCGTTTATTTGCAGTTGAAGATTTGCAAGCTCGACCTTTGAATCGTTCTGAGAACGAATTAAATCCTTGACAGACTCATTGATCCAAGAATTGTGATCCTTTCTTTCAAGCATCTTCTTTAGAACCAGCTCTTGAATTGACTCGCGTCCTTGAGTGTCTTCCTACATATCAAGATGCACAATCTCTTGAGATTTTGCAGAGTTCTCAATGTAATTTTTTTGTTAGGGATGGAAAAACACAATATAGAGTGAATAAATATGTGTTTGTAAACAGGAGAAGAAACCTCTTGTTATGAAACCCTATGAACTCTCAAAAAGGAGGATGCGAGCGTTTGTGGACTGTCAACACAAAAACTCAGCAGAAAAATAGTATACAACATACTTGAGCAATTCTCAATTATTTTCCTTGCACCTCTCAAGTTAGAAACAAGGAAAAGAATACCTAGAATCAGGTGGTAGAGTGAGAAATAATCCCACCATGATCATTGAGAAAGGAGTTGTACATATCATCTGACAGTTTGATCTTTGTGTTCTTCGTCTTTCTTCAGTTGACTTTCATCCCAGAAGAGTAAGACACAACGTGTTTAACAGATCCGTCAGAAGGCTTTCTCTGAGGACTAAATCTAGGACCTCTTGCAATTGGTTCAAGAGGATCAGAATAGAGAGGGATCCATTTTCTAGACTTAGATTTACCAAACTCATTCTTATAAGCACAAGGAATGTGTTCATTAGTGGCACAAGATTTTATACCATTGAGATGAACTTGTTCCCTGTGATGATTTCTAGAATAGAGATCATTTTTATAAGGTTTCTGGTTTTCTATGGGCACGAGATTCACTGCAGAAGTCGACAGACTATTTACTCCATTGATATTAGAAAGAAGCAAATTGTGAAGATTCGAGATTTGTTTCCTCCTAGCAAAATAATGAATAGCATAGTGATTCATTTTCCCATAGAAGGTACAGGTTCGTGGAGGAGAACCAAAAACTGGCACCTGTTTTAACTTCATAGCCATGAGAGGGTTGTAAGTCACGAAAATCCTTCTTGACACAACCTTCTTCTGGAGGACATTTCTTCATGTGCTTTAATTCATGAGAATTAGTTGGTATAGAAGAATTTCTCCTTAAGACAGAGTTTTCCTTTTCCAAGGATTTGCACTGTTCATGGGCTAGTACAAGAGATGCACTTAGTTTCTCTTTTTTAACACGAAGTCTGTTTAGATCCGATGAATGCGTCTAAATCATTCGTTTTTCTCTAATTGAGTCTTCCTTGACAATATCCTCAAGAACACTAATTTTTTCACGTTGTAGAGTAGTTTCTTGGAGAAGTTTTTCAATATTGTTAGAGAAGGACTCAATGATGTTAAATAGTTCACGTTCTCGATCAAGAGACTTTTCAAATTCATCAATAAGCTGAGCATGATCCTGAAAATCTATAGCCTCAGTGGAATTTTTTGAGATTCTGGTGAGCTCCATTTTAGCTTTTTCCAAAGTGTCACATGCCTAATGGGAGGGAGAGATGTCAACATCTGATGGAACAATCTTTCTACCCCGGGATTCAGAAGAATCAACTAAGGAGTAATCCTTTGAGGTGTTTCCAAGACACTTGATATAATTAAAAGCTTTAGGAGACATCTTGGTATGTGTAAATACTAGAGAATATATTTTGTCCTCAGACTCAGATTGCCACAAACACAGACTTGTAAGGTCTTTAAACGTGTTTGCCTGCTCTGATACCAATTGAAAAAGCGGGGGTACAACAACCACACCCAATATTTCGCTTAGCAATCTGTATGGACAAACTCCAATATACTTTTAAGAGAATCAACAAGAATCAATCTATAAAAACTATATCAAAGAGTTTTATCTCTCACTAGTATAGAAATGGCCTTTAGCCACGCCAAATATAAATTTCCCTGTCACGCCTTTTTGGTTTTGGCGTGTCTATAGGGTATACTTCTACCCTATAGACACGCCATGTTCAATGGGCGTGTTAATATAAGTGCTTTCAGCCACGCCAGGTCTAGTAGCGTGTCAAAATATCAACCGTTTAGTCACTTTAACTTTAAATTTTTGATTGGGCGTGTTTATAGACCAGTCTATGGCCACATTATGTAGTTGTGGAGTGTCCAAAAGGTTAGTCACGCCATTTAAGGTGTGGTTTTAAAGTTGGTTCATTAGACACGCCAGTATATGCGTGTCCATAGTGTACGATTGATAGACACGACAGTATATGCGTGTCCATAGTGTACGATTTATAGACACGCGTTTTGAAAAAATTAATAAAAAGTATATGCGTGTCCATAGTGTACGATTTATAGACACGCCAGTATATGCGTGTCCATAGTGGGCATTTTATAGACACGCCAAATTCAAAGTGTGGCCAAAAAGTTCCTTTTTTGGACACGCTATTATATGTGTGTCCATAGTGTGCGTTCTATAGACACGCTGGTTTTATTGCGTGGCTAAAAAGTTCGTTTTGAAAAAATTAATAAAAAGATATTGCCCACATTCGAACGCATGACCTCGAAGGAGTTAGGTAACAAATCAATCCACCAAGCTGCCCATCTTTAGATGTTTAAAACTAGTGTTCTGAAAAAACTAAACTTGTTCAACGACTCCACATTTTATAGACACGTAAAATTCAAAGTGTGGCCAAAAAGTTCTTTTTTGGACACGCTAGTATATGTGTGTCCATAGTGTGCGTTCTATAGACACGCCGGTTTTATAGCGTGGTTAAAAAGTTCGTTTTGAAAAAATTAATAAAAATATATTGCCCATATTCGAACGCATGACCTCGAAGGAGTAAGGTAACGAATCAATCCACCAAGCTGCCAATCTTTAGATGTTTAAAATTAGTGTTCTGAAAAAACTAAACTGGTTCAACGACTCCACATTTTAGTGCTTTAAATGCTTAAACTCTAATAATGTTAGCATACGCAAAATTTCCATATTAAAGACCAGAAAACTAACATTAAGATCTAACACCATCATTATGTTTACCAACAATGGCTAAAAATAGGGTTTAGTAGAGTAATGATGGTACGTATCTAAAGGGTTGAAGATACTCTTTGATAGTCTGACATTAGACTTTGAAAATAGGGTTTAGTAGATTAATGATGGTATTGCGCATGGAATTGAAGTGGCGTGAATAGCCAAGCGACAAGACTCTTAACCAAATGCCATAAACGACCATTTATGGCTAAACTACCACCATCATTATAAAGATAATAGAGAGATAAACAGATTATCAAACCAAAAATAGAAATCAGAGAAAGAGAAAGAGAGGCGGTTAAGGAATAGTGAAATGGCCGATTCCCCTGCCATACGACATGCAAAGAGTGTGATTGAGGCTTTAACAAGCTTAGAGATGGAAAGTTTGATCGCTTTTATGAATCTGGAGATCACCAAGAAGAAAGAACAAGAAGAGAGAGAAGAATTTGAAAATGATGAGGAATTTCAGTTGTGGATGAGAAAGTTAGATGCCATAGATGCACGCCGACGCAGGGAGAAGCTTCAACGATGAGGAGAGTGGAAGTATTCATGGGGGAAAACTCGTAGTGCGACTGAAAGTGATAGTGAAGATGAAGAAAAGAACTATGAAGGAGTAGAAGATGAGGAGAGCAGTGATGATTCGATGAAGAGAGATGAGAGAGCAAAAGAAGCAGAGATGAAGAAGAGGAAGAGGCAAGAGTTTGAAGATGTGATGTACAAGATCTATCTCGCCGAAAAGAAGAAAAACCCTCGTAAGTTTCCTGGGTTAGACCTCAATGGAGAGCCTGTGTTTTCCGGTGAGATGGTGGTTTGCAGTGAAGAAGAAGATGAGGAAGAAGAAACAGATGATGATGATCTCCAGGGTCCCTACACATCTTCAGACGATGATGATGGTACCGGGTGCCTACTATGAAGAGGATGAGTTAAACTACAAAGAAGAATAGTGACGGCGAATCTTGGTGATTGCCTTATAGGTACTTGTCAAATCCCTTAGAACTAGAGTAATGTGATTTTGATTACTATTTCTCTTGTGCATCTTCGTGAAAACTTGTGGGGATATTGATGGTACTTTATGTTCTTTGAAGAAGTGTATGGAGAATGGGGTTTTTTTTTTTTTTTTTTGTTTGATAGATGGTGTTGATGAAGATCTTATAATATAAGGTGTTTTGGGGTTCGGTTTGCAGCAGTGCATTGTAGATATAGTAGAGGGAGAGTTGCAGTGGTTAGGATTAACCTTTTTTATGTCAGGTAGATTAGTAATGTTGCAGCTTTGAATTTTGGTTGTAAAAAGAAAGTTGTAATGGCACTGGTATCCTGTCGGGTGTTTAGAAGTGGTATTCTGTTTGCTTTGTCCTTCTTTAGATGTAATTAAACTAGTTGTGTTCTTCTAGTTGTTTGAATTTTCAGTAGTATTAGACTTGTGATGGATGTAGGTATGAAGGGTTTGAAGAAATTTGTCAGTTTTTCTTGCTCTTTTGATTTCAGTAGTAATGGATTGAATACAGTAAACTTTTTATGTCAGGTAGATTAGTAATGCGCATCTTTGAATTTTGATTGTAAAAAGAAAGTTGTAATGGCACTGGTAGCCTGTCGGGTGTTTAGAAGTCGTATTCTGTTTGCTTTGTCCTTCTTTAGATGTAATTAAACTAGTTGTGTTCTTCCAGTTGTTTGAATTTTCAGCAGTATTAAACTTGTGATGGATGTATGTTTGAAGGGTTTGAACATAAAGTGTCAGTTTTTCTTGCTCTTTTGATTTCAACAGTAATGGATTGAATACAGTAAATGTACAAACAAGCAATGTTCTTGGTGAATGATTCTAAATTTCCAATGATTGTTAAGTAGAGATGGGTAGGAATGACTAAATTAATGAATCAATAGGGTATATAAAATGCTGTTTAAGATGGTGGGTATTACTCCAGTTTATAAAATGTTGTTGGAGTAAGATTAATTCAAAGACTATTTTAGGCCCAATTCCAAAAAAAAATCTATGTGCAAGAGTACTATTACTACTAATCCTAGCATGACGAATATTAATTCAACAATCAGTATAGCCAAATCCAAACTCATCCAACATTGCTAAAACCCATCTGCATACAAAACCCCACCATGATTTAAGAATCAATTTTTTTTTCAACAATCCATACATTCATTCTCTAGTTAACAGAAAAATCCAAACAACTACATTCTATCACCTGGTTCAAGCCCCCAATGGCGTAATATTGCAGGAATTAACATGGAAGGTAGTGTTAGTTTTCCCCCCTTGTGACACAATCTCAGCCCCCCCATCTGCTTCGGCTCCCTTAGCTAGGTTACCCATGAGGCTCGCTGGTAGGTTAGCACAACAACCTGTTCAATTAATGTAGTAGTATGTTGTTGGAGCTTAGCTTGTTAGGCTTCCAACTAGTTAATGTAATACTCTTTATCCAATAAAATTAATGAGATAGATATAAGTGGGAATTAAGTGTTTGGCCCTCCCCTCACTCTCTCTTACTCAAATGTCCTTTGGATTAAAACTCAATTTTAAAAGAATTAACTCATTTTATTGAAATAACCCTTAAAAAAGAAGGAGGGTCATTTGGATAAAGATGTTTCATGATGTTATCAAATGATAAACTATATTCTTTAGGGTATAATCGTCATGCCAACTTAAACATAACATGTCTCACAAATCATACGTAAGAATTCGACAAATTTTAAATATTTGGAAAGCTTTTTGAAAGACCTACACAACGAGCATAAATACAACTATCAAATTTTCATTTCATGAAATTTTTTATAAATAATTTTTAAAATTTTTTTCATATTTTATTCTCTAAATAATTTTTAAAATTTTCTTCATATTTTATAGTGTGCAGGATATATGCACACTGATTTTTGTAAAAAAAAAAATATTAATTTTCTTCAAATTTCATAGTGTGCAGGCAATATGCACACTGATTTTATGTGCAAGCAGTATGCACAAGGGTTATTTTGTTAATCATGCTTCCTATAATATTCCAGGGCCACTAGAATAATAAGCAAATTTATTAAATAACCCTGGGGCCAAAAGTGTAAGACCCATAATTTCCAGGGTCATAAGAATAAATTTCTCTAGATATAATATATATTTTCATTATTACATTTGAAGATAAATACTAAAATTACTCTAAATAAATAATAATACCAATTATAAAAAATAGTTTTATATGACTATGTCATAGTTCTTCGGGTTGGGCGGGTTACTTGGGTTAGAAATATTTGTGTCCATGCTTTCCCAAATTTAGCTCGGGTTTATAAAATTTGTGCCTAAACTTGCCCAAAGTTCTGAAATACGTTGCTCATGTCCGCCCAACGTTCGGGTTGGGCATGGGTTGGGCGGGTCAACCCAACCCAAGTCCCACCCCTAATTAAATTAAAGCTACTTTAATTAACCAAAATGCCATTTTACCTAGGTTTATCACGTCATTATGACATAGTGGGCTAGACAAGGGAACGTGTTTGATTAAGCCTTTATCTTGGGAACAGACGTGACCCTCCAAGAATTTATAGTTCCTGATAGAGTAGATAGAGTATTAATAGGGAAACCAAAGAGTTAGAGAGAGAGAGCAAAAAATTTCGGAGTGAAATTTGTAGAGGGAGACTATTGTTTACTGAGTTTTTCTAAATCAAATCAATCAAAATGGCTGTTGATGATGATCAACACAGACGAAAGGGTAAATCCCCCATGACTGAAGAGCAACTATTGAAAGAGTTGGAAGAGAAAGAAAAACGAGAAAGGTTATCAGCCACTATGCAGATGATTGGGCAGATGACCAAGGATGATCTGGAGAAGGTACAAAAGAGAGTAAGTGACTTGTTATATGATATTGAACTCCAACCTCTTTGGGAAGATATGCATGCCTTAATGGATGAAAACAAAGCAGAAGAGAAACCAGTTGAAAAACCGGTAGAGAAACCGGTACAAATTTTGCCAAAGAAGCATCATCATGATTTTTTCATAGATGAAGAAGAGGAGGAAAAATTCCGGGAAGTGCAGGTTAAAAAGATGAGGTTGGCTGAAATGGCAGTAATGAAGAAAGAATCTGGGGCGCATGACAGTGATGCTTCCGAAGATGAAGAGCCTGCTGTTTTTTGTTGATCATCGAAGTGATACACATACTGTTTCTGTCCTACAAGAGATAATTAAGGAATTTCGCCAAGATGAGAGATTTGGGATTAATGATTCATTATTGGACCAAAAGACCGATTCCGAAGCGGACGATGCAGATGAAGAGATGAGGAGGAAGAGGGGTTTGATGAGGAAGAGGGGTCTGATGAGGAAGAAGAGGGGTCTGATGAGGAGGAAGAGGAGTCTGTTGAGGAGGAAGATGAATCTGATGATTCTAATTCCGAGTGATGGGTATGACAATGAGTTAGCCTTATCGACATTTGAATTCTTCTGTAGAGAGATGGTGGATTTTTGGGTAAGTGCTCGAATGGAAATGATGACATAATGTTAAAAAATGGTTAAGAGATAGATATTATCATCAAACTACAGAGAAGAATTCAAATGGAGAGGGGTCTAATGCAAATGGTAAGTTACTGAATCATGTGTTTCTTTTTTGGTTCTGGTAATGGAAACTGAAAATGCAGGGTAATGTTATGTTTATTTTGCTTTTTTCATTTTCTTTTTGGTATTTGGACTTTTTGTGGGTAAGATGGTGAAATACTTGTAAATGGGTATGTTTTAGTTTATGAACATGTAAGTGGATATGAAATGATAGTGTTGCTGCTAAATATTGCTCAAGACTGAATGAACAGAACGGTTGTAACTTTTTTAAATGCAATATGATGAAGTCAACTTATTTATATTGTCCAACGATTGTGTGTCGATAATGTTGGAGATGCAGGATGTATTCCAGAAACTAAAACTACAATCAAAGAACTGGAACATGTACAAGACTAAAATGTATAGAAAACAAATGCATACTGAAAACAAGTCACTTTAGTGTTTCTCTATGCAGTCTAATTCACTTGGTGGAGAGGCATATACACACCTAGTCTTAATCTACAATCACTAAATAACTCAAGCATATCAAGTAAACTCACACCTAGTCTTCTGTCAAATACATGACTAACAAAAATTGGCTTGCGTTGGTTGCGTGTATTTGACTTGCACATAACTGACATGAACACTACTTGGTGGAGCCTTATGCACACCTAATTTGATTCTACAATCTGATAAAGTAAATACAAATCACAAAGACTCTGAGATATTGCTTCTCAAAACAGAATACAAGCTTTATTCACCAATGTTGACATCCTACAACCAAATACTATATCTGAGTTTAAGATCATCTGTCAACTGACATATAAAACTACTTGGTGGAGGCATAAATCATGCAATTGAGATGTTCATAATCACCAAAACATTCTAAAAACAGGATACAATTCACAGCAACATAATAAACCTAAAATCTGAAAGATAGAGATGTTCATAATCACCAAAACATTATAAAAACAGGATACAATTCACAGCAACATAATAAACCTAAAATCTGAAAGATTGAGATGTTCATAATCACCATCAGAAATTGTACCATTCAAAATCAGTAGTGTGTAACCTCCAATTTGTAAAATCATTAAACCCCCAAATGAATGAATGAGAAATACCTTAGATGAAGATGACCAAGATTTGCATTTCCAAAATTATGAATCACTATCAATACTTCTATGAGAGATCGATTAAACTTAAATCTAGGCCTGAATCGATCTTTCACAGAAAAATCAATTGATTCATTGTTGTTGATGAAGTTTTCAGCAGATGAAGTGTTGTGCGGCTCAAATGAATGGAATTAGATGAAATGATAATGAGTTATGTCTCAGGCGCTGTTGAAATAGTGTTGGTAGATTTTTGTGGATCATTTGAGTCATTGGTCAGGGACCAGGGTATTGAGATATGGCATGATGCCTGAGCCAAGCCATGCTGCAGTACAAGATATGGCCCATCTGTTTACTAATTAAAATTAAATGAATATACACGACCTCTTATGTTTGACCATTTTTTTAATTTTAATTGTTGGTCACTTGGTCAGGTACTTGAGACATGGCATGATACATGAGCTAAACTTGTGAACCCTGGTGAACCATAATGTTGCAGTTATGGCCTTCAAATTAGGTAACCGCCGTGTGCAATTAAGAGATGAGACAAGTCTGGAGAGGATAATAATGATGTACTCGGCCTATTTTGAAAAATTGCGTCTTGAGACTAAAGACGCGTGGTCTGCCAAGGGACTAAATGTTTAACCATGCGCCATAAATGGACATTTATGGTTAATCTAACCACTCTACAAAAGGATGAGGAGTCCAAATCTGTTCACACTCCTCTAACGAGTGTATATTTCACATATTCTTCTGATTGGTTGATTATTTAACGGATGGCCCCATTACCCTCCATGTTTAGAATCACGACCCTCTTTACATAACTCCCTAAATTAAATCAAGGGTTTAGATTAAAATGTGAAATATACACTCGTTAAGGAGTGTGCACGAATTCGCACAAACTGATATACTTGCAATTACTCTAAATCAAACCAAAAGAATAAAGAAAATTTGCAGAGAGAAGAAGATTAAGAGATGGCTGAAAATCAATCACCAGCATTAGAAAATGCAAAACAAGCAACTCATGCATTAACCAGTGAAGAGATGGCTGAAAATCAATCACCAGCATTAGAAAATGCAAAACAACAACATAAAAATAAACCTAAAATCTGAAACATAGAGATGTTCATACTTCATAATCACCATAATAATTTTGCAAAAATTCAATTATGATTGTAGTAATAATGTAGCGTCTGAAATTCAATAAGGAAGGAGTATTTTGTTAAATAAGGAAGGTAAAATTTTAATTTTAACAAGTGTTGACATGCATGCTTAACGTGTCAGGATATTTAGAGATATCTTTAGGGTTACGTCAAGATTATAGGCGTCTAATTAGAATTGACAATCAGTAGTCTAATCCTACAATCCTAATAAATGCAATATTTTTCTGCTCGGTCTCGCAAAATCCGCAAAATCGCACTTTCCATATATCACCTTGATTTTCGTTTGTTATACATGGTAAACATAACCCACCCACTATATTTAGATTTGCATACTAGATATGTATAGAAAAAAGAAAAAAAAAACACTATATTTAGCTAGATTTGGATCCTAGAAATAAGAAATTAGATACCTCGTTCATAAGTAAAAGAAATAAGGAATTGAGAGGATGAGTTCTAATGAGAAATGTGTTGTTCCTGCCAATGGTCTTATTAATAATGATCCTCCTCCTCTGAAGGGCTTTGCTTCATGGTATGACTTTGTGGAAAGCATTGGTGATATACTAGAAGATTTTGTAGATGAAGAATGGGAATTGGTTCATATTAAGAAAAGATCCATGTTGAAAATGATCCTCCTCCTAAGGGTTTTGCTTCTTGGGAGGCATTTGAGAAAAGCTATGGTGAACATTTGGATAATGATTTTAATGAATAAGAACATGGGAAGCCACCAAGACGAGCAAATTTATGGCTGAGCACTCGGCATTGACTAAATTCAAGTTTTTTACATAATTTTAGTATGCTAATTCTATTAATGTGTAAGCAAAATTATGTGGCAGTCAAAGTCCTACTGTTCAATTGTGCTCTCAATTCGGATTTTTTTTTTTGGTTAAGTTTGTCAGATTTGGCATTGCAATTTATGAAAAATTTGGCTATATTTTTCAACTCTGATACAAGACTCAATATATAGTCCCTATCATATTCATGATCCTATCACTTTAACATCAAAGCCACAACAAAATCATGGTTAACCCTAACTCTTCAGTGCCAAATCTCTAAGCCAAGCCCCCTAAACACGTTACTAGTTCATTTGTTTTGTCAAAAGATTGATACTCCAACAGATGAACAATGGACAAAAATGAAACAACATATGCACTTGGAATCTAAACAAAATATTGCATCCGTAAATATTAAACATTCACAAAAAGTATACTTCCAAGCAGCTTTACAAACAGACTAATTAAACATCCAAAAAAAAAAAAAAAACATAAGATACACTAATAACACAAAAAAAAAGACATATATATATATATAACTAAACAAAAGATGATGGATCAAGATGTGATTGAATACCATTCTTGCATAGCAGAACCATGAAAACAGAGGACTAGATCAGTTAGAATCCCCTTCTTCTTCTTAACTGCTGCTGTCGACAATCGTAACCACATCTTTGTATGACCAATCATCATCATCATCATCATCAACATCATCGTCTTCATCTTCATCCCCAGGCGCTGGCCCAAACCAAAAGAATTATTCTGGATCATCTAAATCATCATCATCATCCTCAGAATCATACTCATCATCCTCTTCATCGTCCTCCTCTTCTTCATCGTCAACAACATCATAATCATCCTCCTCTTCATCTCCAAAACAAGGAACAAACTTACAACCAAAATAACCAACGATCTTTTTGTCTTCATCAAGAAGAAGAAAACGGAAGGAGGTTACAACTAGAGCAGTCATTTTGTCTGGTTTGATACTAAAACTTTCAGTTTTTGATACTGAAACCCTAGGTTCAGTTTAGAGAGAGACTTGATGGAGATAAAGCCGAGTAGTACTCTCCTAGTCTCCCTTGCTCGTGTTTTATACCCTCACACACGTTTTCACCTTAATATTGAACCTCTAGCTTATCTACGTACAAGCATGATAACTTGGCTAGTGAACAAGTATAGCTTTGGAAAATAAATAAATACAGTATAATATAAAAAAATTGGGTGGAAAATTAACATCAAGGAATTTAACTTGGAAGAAATATAAATTGGTTTACAAGCTCGTCCAAGAGTGACATTGGTAAAAATGGAAAATTAGCATTAAGCAATTTGTCTCGGTGGAAATACTCCCCGGAAACTTAGATTTGGACGAAAAATTCTTGCTAAGATCGTGACATCGAAATAAATAAAAATTGGTTTAGAAGCTCGTCCAAGAGTGACATCGGTAAAAATTGAAAATTACCATAGATCGTGACATCGAAATATAAATTGGTTTACAAGCTCGTCCATGAGTGACATCGGAAAAAATGGAAAATTAGCATTAAGCAATTTGTCTTGGTGCAATACTCCCCGGAAACTTAGATTGGACGAAAAATTCTTGCTAAGATCGTGACATCGAAATAAATAAAAATTGGTTTAGAAGCTCGTCCAAGAGTGACATCGGTAAAAATTGAAAATTACCATAGATCGTGACATCGAAATATAAATTGGTTTACAAGCTCGTCCATGAGTGACATCGGAAAAAATGGAAAATTAGCATTAAGCAATTTGTCTTGGTGGAATACTCCCCGGAAACTTAGATTTGGACGAAAAATTCTTGCTAAGATCGTGACATCGAAATAAAAATTGGTTTAGAAGCTCGTCCAAGAGTGACATCGGTAAAAATTGAAAATTACCATCAATCAATTTATCTTGGTAGAGATATTCCCCGTAATAGATTTGGACAATAAATTATACTTGTTAAGATCGTGACATCGAAATATAAATTGGTTTACAAGCTCGTCCATGAGTGACATCGGTAAAAATAGAAAATTAAACCAATTTATCTCGGTGATCTCCGGAAACTTAGATTTGGATGAAATATACTTGCTAAGATATCTTGACATCGAAATAAAAATCAGGGGCTTAGAAGCTCGTCCAAGAGTGACATCGATAAAAATGGAAAATTACCATCAATCAATTTATGTTGGTGGAAATACTCTCGGAAACTTAGATTTGGATGAACTATACTCTCTAAGATCGTGACATCGAAATAAAAATTGGTTTAGCTGAATAAGCCATGTCCAAGAGTGACATTGGTCAAAAAATTGGATATCGAGTCTTGTCGACGAATCTAATCATAGTCGTTCGTGAATTCATAATGCCGACCAATCAAATAAACTAGTTACACCTGATAACCTAACATCCCCAAACATCCTTTCCAATATTATCGGTTGATCGGTTCGATACGACCAATAATGCGATATTATCGGATATCCATATATATGGAACATTTAAAGGCACAGATATTTCATGTATCCATATGTATCCCTGATATTTCATGTTTCGTCCAGATTAAAGGCACAAACATGATAAAATCCTATATTATCGGCCAGTATTTTTAAAAATAAATACTGATCGATCGGTTCTTTTAATACAAATTTAATTGTAAGAGCTAGCTAGGCTTCTAAGAATATGAATTGGGATTTTATATAATCAAAAAAATTGCACCAAAAAGCATTTATGATCTTAGGGGTATATCTAGTGGGACCCTGTCCTAAATACCAGCCTCATCACTAAATACTAGGAGTATATATATGGAACATTCCTATGATTGGTTTTTGGATTTTAGGGGTACATTCCTATGGTAGTTGTACTTTGGGACTTCTTGTTATGTGTGACTGAAAGAGAAGTATAATTGTATTATAACAAGAGCCTTTATTGTATACCCCACAAGATCTGATAACTTTTGGTCTTATCAAAAACAATAAAAAGTTGGTATAGCCACACTTATTTCTTAATTTACTTTTTTTGGTAACAAGATATAAAGTAGAGAAAGAAAACAACCTAACTATATGCTTCTCAGTTCTCACAGTCTTGGCTTACCTAAATAAGTATTATTCTTAAATGTAACAGTATCTTTGATCATCAGAGCAATGAAGCCTTTTTATTTATTTTTTTATTAATTGTGTAATAAAACATTTTCCTTTTTTTTTTTTGAATTTGTTAACATTTTATTTTTGGTAAAACTTGGGACCATATTATTTGGAAATATATATATTACCCTAGATACTGATAGGGTTATGGGTGTTATCAAACCTTCTAAAGTATTCTCTCATTCAAAATCAGTATTTGTCAATCACCACGCTACTGCTTTCTTGGGTACATGCAAAAGAAAAGATAGATCTCTTCAGTACTCCTCTTCTTCTGTTTTGCCAAATAATATAGAGAAGATTATTTTTTGTTTCTAAAATGTCTGCCACATTTTTTTGGCTTGACCCAAATTTGGCATTGGTGCCAAGATCCCTTGTGGTTCAGTCTTTCCATAAATTATAGCTATATTTCTTCCATTTGTTCGAGTCTAAATTAAAATTAAAATCTGATAATTATCCTAAGGGCTTATGTCTATATAAGGTATATTATGGAAAACTGAATTGTGTTGACTCAACGAGTTAATTAACAAACAAATATCAAGCAAAGAATTTAAAGAACCAATATTTTTATAAAACTAAACGAAGCAAAATAATACCAACATCCTCAACATTTAAAAAAATAAATAATAATAATCAAAATAAACAATTTCTAAAAACAAAAACCACATTATTCGAAAGTTTCTTTGATTATCTGCTCAACTAAAACCATCGCATCCGGTACTCGTGTTGCGGCGTTTAGATTTCCATATCGATAAATATATGGTCATATACGCGAACAACACCACACACATTGATTTTAGTATATATATATATATATGATTTATCTAAATACGGAAAAATAGGGAGGCATTTTTGTATTCCAGTTGTATTTATGGTTATAAATTATGCGAATCTATAGGGAGACTTTTATGTGTTCATTAAAGTAAATCCGAGAGAGAAAAATAAAAATGTAAAAAGAAGTGAGAATTTGAGATGCAAAAGGTATAAGTGATTGATAGACAAATCAATGATGATATTCTTGAAAATGCACACGAATGAAAACGGGCAAATATGCGTTACTTGCCTGCTCATTAAGGACGCGACCATTCAAATAATGCCTGCTCATCATGGACGCGACCATTCGTCAACAGGTGTATTGGATGTCTATATAAGCTTTACTCGTACCTGCTTGAAGCATTCTACAATATTAAGAAAATCCTAAAAGCTTGTAATTTTTTTTTTTTTGATAATCTTTCATCAGTATAATAGTGATGGATATGTTGCCGGAATTAACTACCAAGATACTACAGCACCTCCAAACTGCTGAAAGCATTTTAGAAAGCAAATGTGTTTCCAAAGAGTGGAATACTATCCTCGGGGACAAAAGAATTGTACTCCTTTTTGGTGTCACACCAAGAATAGGGAAAGAAGTTACTCAACTATTTTATAGAGAGGAAGATTTCAGCCCGATCGTAATAACAGACCAACAATCACGATGCCCATAATGATGGAACCCATGAAGATTTGAGTAAGTTGCACCCAATAGTTGGATCCTGCAATGGTCTGGTATGTTTTTATGTTTCACACCACGGCATACAAGATCCTGTATACGTTATGAATCCAGAAACTGGTGAGCACCTACATCTGCCACAACTATGCATCCCAATTGCACGAGATCAAGTACTTTCGTGGTATCCACGATACAATGTAATTCGGATACTGTCAACGTACCAATGATTACAAGGTTGTTCGAATTCACATGGATGGTAAAGTTCAAATACACACTCTAGGAGACAAGAGGGGATGGAGGAACATAGCAGAGGAGATTCCTTATACTTTTCGGAGTTCAGGTGTGTACGCACATGGTTGTATTTTTTAGAAGGATTGTTGTCAGCAGGATATTGGCATAATATCTTTCAATTTACACACTGAGACGTTCCATAAACATTCTCCACCCCCGCATCATATTCCTGGGAGTGAATTTTGGATAAATACTAACCCATCACTTGGGATGGTCATGTTCGGAGTTCGCATTTTATTTTACTACATCCATGAGGGGATTGATCGGCCCCGGATAGATTTCTGGGCTCCCATTTCCGAAGAAAATATTCATACATGGGCACCTGGCGGGGAATGGAATTGGAATTATAAGATAAGCATTTACTTTGAAGAGGATGAATGGCCGACTTATAACCCGATAGCCTTTGTAAATAACAAGGACCTCTTATTTTGGCAAAATACGCGTTTATTGCGTTACAATACACTCACCAGAACTTGGACGGAAATTTGGGGGCACTACCGTGGGAAACAAGGGTTGCAATTATTCCTCACATGAGGAGCACTATCTCGTTGAAGAATTTTGGTGGGCAATCGGAAACGTGTACTCACGATGTCCATGCCGCTAACACATTCCTAGGCTTATCTATGTAGCTTTTTTTCTTGCAGTTTTTTTTTTTTTTAATTTTTTTTTGGTATTTGGATTTTTTTTTTCTATGCTAAAATGTACAATTTATTCATTGGGTTATTTATGTTGCCTTTTTTTTTTTCCTTGTATTTTTTTTGTTTTTTGTTTTGGTGTTTGGATTTTTTTCTATGTTGAAATGTTCAATTTCGTGCATCAACATGAAAGTGTTGCCGCTAAATGTTGGGTCATTGTTTAACTAGCCAACATTTGGATTTTTCCTTTTTTTTTTGCGTTACACCTATGGTCCAGCCGGTCGGGCCACCCCAACCTACCTAGGTAATTAAATTAAAAAGGAAATTAGATAAATATGAAAATATTCATTCCATATATCTCATGAGATCATAATTTATTTTAGTTTGTTATGTTCGTTATGTATATTAGATTAAAAAGGAAATTAGATAAACATGAAAATATTCATTCCATATCTCCTTATATTGCTACAATATTCGATGTAAATACCAAAGAATAGGTGATTTAAGATAATGATGGAAAACCTAAGAAATTAGGGTTTTCCTTAGAAATATATATAAATTACACCAAGCATAAAAAAATTTAACATAGAGTATTAAGAGGAAAATGAGTTCTGCTAAGAGGGACTGTAGAGATGAAACTGAAGAGAGGATCCAAAAATGTCCTCGACTGATGGCTGGTCCTCGTAAATTGAGGATTATCATTACTATGGACGGAATAACTACTGTTCCCGGTGTTCCTCTCAATGCTGTAATTAGTTCTGTTGTCAGTAGTGTTGACAATGATGATGTTCCTATTTATGCTGATGTTATTCCTGGTGTTCCTCTGGGGCCGGTGTAATGTCGGAGCGATGAGGATCTTTGATGTTTTCGATTATGATGATGTTCCTCTTTTGTGAATGATGATGCTCCTGCTTCTATTATTGAAATTATTGATGAAGATCGTCCCGATGTTCCGGATATGGCGAGATAATCCAAAAGTTAACAAGCATGATCTTAACAAGCATGTGGAGCCCGATGAAGCGAGAAAATGACAAACCGAGGATGACAAGGCGCCCAAGCCTTTGGTTGGAGTGATCAGGTTCACCTCAGCATTGCAAGAAGAATTTTTTGAAGATGGGGATGGTTCATTTGATATGTTTTTTTTTTTTTTGATGATATGGTTTGATTTATCGATTTCATTTTGTGGACGCTTTGAAAGTTGTTTTCGTTTCTTGTTTCGTTTGCTAATTTTGTCATTTAGAAGAAGGTGATGTTTATGAATTCTTTTATTATTTAGGTATTGGAATCATGAAATGAATCAAATAATTATTTACAAGTTCATAGACTTTACAAAATGCAATATATTCTTGCAAATTTATTTATTTATGAGGTGTGCATTCTTTTGAAAAAATAAATATAATTAGCTGAAAGAACGGAGGAAATGTAGAAAAATACAGTTTTCCCCCCTGTAAACAATAAGATTCAATTTATCACTTTAGGTCTGATCTTATTATCTCCTTGCAAATACTTTTAACAAAAATACGAGTTTGAACAAGTAAAGTACTGCTATACGACGATGTTAATGATAATGATCTTTGCGTGGAATTGGATGAGAATGAGGAACCAGACTAATCTGACAATGAACCAGGTTTTTGATGACCATTTTGTTTTCAGTGGTGGTTTTATTTATTTTTTAGGTATTGCACTAGATGGAGTCTTTTTACGTTAATAGATAGGTTGACATTTATGTGATGAATGATTCACGTTGAACTTTTATGTTTTCTGGAAATGATGAACATGAAAATGGATGGGTTTAGTTTATTTATCTTTATTAGCTTATTGTATGCATTTCCTACATAGGTGCCACTAATAATTCATACGTTTCCTCCCTAAACCAAGAATAATGCAGGAGACAACCCAGCTTAAAATTATTAAGGTAAATATTATTTGAAATAGGAAAGTAATTTTTTTCTATAGCCTCTTCTCGAGTTGGTTAGAGATCGGAAACAAAATTTCGAAAATTTTGGGAAACAATTTTATCATAACTGTCAACGATATATTCTCTCATAAAATAAGGAAACTAATCATATTGGTTACACATCAAAAATTTGGAAATAAAAAAAGAAAAACACCAAAAATCTTTTGTTTGGCGGGTGATGAAAATGGATTTTACTGGGCGGGATGATTTCAAAAGGAAAATCAATTCCCGCCTGATGGTTTGGTTAAATTCCAAAAAGGAAAGAAAGATGAGTTCGATCTACTTTTTCAGTTTTTATTACTCGATTCATTCTCTCCATGAAATCATAATTCTACTACTATCTCTAATCTTTACAAGGAACCTACCTCTTCAGACTCGATCTTTGTTGTTGGTATTATTTCTACAACCCATTATCGAATGAATATTAAATTGATGTTAGATTTTTTGTTCGATCTCATGGAATCAAATGTTAGATCTTATAGGTTTAGTAGTTAAAGCATAATTAGGGTTTTTATTCTATCACTTCTTATAGGTTTACTAGTTAAAGCATGAGTAGGGTTTTTATTCTATTACTATCTCTAATCTTTACAAGGAATCTACCTCTTTAAACTCGATCTTTGTTGTTGGTATTATTTCTACAACCCATTATCGAATGAATATTAAATTTATGTTAGATTTTTTGTTTGATCTCATGGAATCATATGTTAGATCTTATAGGTTTACTAGTTAAAGCATGATTAGGGTTTTTTATTCGGCTGTATCAAAGAACAAGTTAATGAAATCACGGGTTGTACGATGAGATGTGATTTCATTTTGTTACAACAATAATATTTTAGGCTTAAGTTACATGCATGAACTATTATAAGATTTAGGTAAGGATCTTTCTTTCATGTTACTTAGTTAGGCTTTACTAGTTAGTTAGGTTTTACAAAATAAAAATAAATAAAAAACTTAACGATGCTAATTTTTTTCTAGGGTTTTTGTTATTGTTTGGGTTGGATTTTGATTGAGAGTTAATAACTCTACTTTGATCGACGATGTTGTGTCAATTATATTTATATACAAGGCTTCTCAAGATTTAATCATTTGAGTCTCTGTTACTTGGCTTTGTAACGTCTGCATTTTAAGTTGCCACTTTTAATAATACCATGTTCTGGTTGGCCAATTTGACTATATCTTCAAGCTAAAAATGGATAATCACTATCGGTGCTTTAGTGCTCTAGGCTTTTGTAACAAAAAGTTATATAAGACCGTTTAACCGGTACCTTTTTTGTGGATAACACAATAATCATGAGGAGATTTTGTGTGTTGCAGTGATGTTTTAGCCTCAAGTTACATGCATCAATGAGTTCATGTTTGTTTTCTTTTCATATAATAGAAAATAGGTGTAACACATGTTGCCTATCCTGTTAGGTTTAGCTAATATTTTCCAAAATAAGCTTAAATTCCTAACTAAGATGCACGTACCTACACAGATTTTGTCATGGGAGAAGATGATGATTACGACCAATGGAAGGAATCAGATTATGAGGTGGATTCTGATGAAGAAACGATGGATTTAGATGAGAGTCATGATGACATTATACAATCAGATGACGATGATGGTGAACATATGCTCCACACTGCTAGATTTGAAGACTTAACAGGTAATGTGCGAAACCTTGTACTTACTTGTTTCTACTTAAACATCACATGGTTTCATATGTTGCCTCGGTTATTTCCAGAGTCAGAAGATTCTGAAAATGATGATTTGGAGGTGTTAGAAGAAAAAGAATTGGAAAATGATCCAAAAGCATATTAGCAGCCACAACAAGAAGACTCTACAGAAGTGATCATAAAAGAGAGGGGAATGACAAGAATGTTGAAGCTGCATAGATACTTCTCGGATAAAAATGCCAAAAGAAGGGATATTGAATTTGACAAAATGTTCCAGCCTATTGGTAACCATAGAATTGAATTCAGTAGTTACCTAGGCTATTTGGTCCGTGATATGGTTGGCATAAAACATTTATGTTGGAAGGAAGTCCCTTCAACAACAAAAGAAAATATGTGGGAGAAAATTCTGGTATGCATATGCGGTTACCAATTCGTCGTTTTTGTTGTCTAGCTGAGTCTGTGATTAACATACATTAGATGTTATTGCGGCTTCATTATGAGGTGCCCCATGAGTGAAGCAAGTGGTCATGAAGCGTCTACTGTTCATCTGCGGGACTTTAGAAGGAAATTGTACAAAAATCATGTAAAACCCTTCCTGGAAATGCCGCACAAACTAAGAACTTTCCCCAAAAAGTACGAAACGGTAATGGACCAAGAAAACTGGGACAATTACCTTAATCATGTACTAAAATCACCTATATTTAAGGTATGGAATACACATTGATTTTTCTAATTTGTGTTTCGTTCTTATTGTCTATCCCAGCATACTAATGAAATTATTTTTATTTCCTCTGCAAGAAAAAATCGGTGAGGGGAAAAGAGGCAATATCACAATCCAAGTTCCCACATCGGACGGGACGAGGAGGATACTCGGGATTAAAACTAAAATTAGTAAGTCTGTTGTCTTATTTATTATACATCGCACAAAAAACCGGCCATATCTGTTTTGTATGTCGTGTTGCGTGTCTCATATATGCAGAAACTTAAAACGGTATAGGGATGTGTCCTCTTACACCAATCTGTAATTTTGTCACATTAGATGCTTTGGAATAGGTTTTCTGTTTTACACAGTTAATATCTGTGCGGATGTAAATCCTTACTTGTTTTTGGTAACTACTAGGTCCAAAGCGGAAAAGTTGCCGAAGAAGATCTTGAAGACCGGTGCTTCATGTGGGCAAGAGGACGCGAAAACAAAGACGGAATTGTTCCAGATGAGTTTGTCAGGAAGAAGACGTCTGAAGTTGTGAGAAAACAGAAACTTTACAGTCCTCATGTTTTTAACCAAAGTAAGTGCAAAGTAATTGCGTAAGATGATTCGAGAGGGAACTCTAACGGTTGGTCATAACGAGGATGCCCTAACAGTTGCGATCGGCCCGGATAAGGGTGGACGTGTCAAGGGGTCTGGCTTTGGAGTGACGGCAACCCTTTACTTTCCAAATGGTAGAAAACCAAGACACTCGAAAGAGAACGATGAACTGCGTGAAAAGCTGAAAGCTAAGGAGAAAGAATTAGAGTCTACTAAAAATGCGTATCGAGAGATTAACAAGATAACTTGTTATCTCAAGGAGTCGACATTGCGAAAATTGTGGGCAACGATATCGGCAAGTACGGAGGAGAGGTAAGTGAACTGAGTTTTGATTAGATTGTGTAATTTTTTAAAAAAATTGGAAGACAGTATCTGATTTTTTCAAATAATGTGTTCAACTACAGTCACAGGATGCAGGACCTAGCAACGCCTCCAATCGATCTAAGAATAACATAGGTCCAGAATCAGTTAAGAAACATCCAAAAAAACATGGGAAATCCGGTCCGCATAAGTCATCTGAAAGCACCAAAGGGTCCGCAAAGCGGACTCTCCTTGTACTAAAATGCCGACCGTTTCTACTGAATCCCCGTCGTCTTTAGTATCAAAAAAGAAGTCTTCGTATCCTCCATCCACTGGGGGAATCTCAGAATGTGCCATCTGAAAAAGTTACCATTGATGTATGGTTTTCCAACACGTTTAAATTTTCAATCTTCCATTTACTATCTCTCATGCGCCTTGTGTTTCGTGCGGGGCATAGGATGCAAACTTTGGTTTGGAGAAAAGGACAACATTGTTGCCATTGGTAGAGCTTACTCTTCAAAGAAGGTATCTTATAAAATGAAGTCGGGAATGACGGGTGAGGTTACATGCTATAGCGTCATGGTTAGTGAAGTACTAAATAAAACCATCAAATTACCATTTGGCACATCTTTACGGGATAAAAACTTTAAAAGATGTTGGTGATCTTTGAAATTAGTTGGCCATCAAATCAAACCATCTTGGATCAAAAGGTTGGTTGCTATGCTTGTTTGCTTTATTAAGTCATTGGATATGTTTTTACACAAACCAGTTTTATATATATATCTTGTTTGATATAAGAGACGAATATGTTATCGGCTATATGAATCAAGGATGTTAGTGTATATTTTAGAGAACCTTATAGAACGAGATATGTGGTTAGCTATTTGATTGTGAGTCAGTTGTGCATTTTGCTTAAATGGTTTCACTGCAAAAAGAAGGTACAACTTTCATTTCAATTTTCTGATGCAGGTAAGTCAACCAAAACATTCTGAGGCTGTGAAATCACCGGATCTACTCAACGGAAGCCAATCTCGTATCGCAATATCTGAAAAAGTTCCGAAGGTATGTGTTTTAAACCAGTTACATGATCTTAAGACCATATGAGTCTGAAATATGCCATCAACTACTATATGAATCACGGATGCTAGGGTGTATTTTGGAGAACCTTGTATATTTGTTACCTATTCATCTGTGTCTTCGCATTCACGGTGGAATTTGGCATATTTGTCACCCGAATATGGAATATTACTCTACTGCTGCAGGTAAGTCAACAAAATTCGGGGAAACATACTCTGGATGTGACGTCAAAAGATCCACCTAGTCGGAGCCAATCTGAGATCGCGACAACTAAAGCAGTTTCTCCGGTATCTGTTTTATTTTTACATGCATTTTAAATCTCAATTTGTTTTGAAGTTTTCGCTTGAAGATGTTCATATGCCATATATTTTCACAGGGTAGAAGGTGCAACCTTTTTGACGAGCTGTCTAAGGCAAACGTCCTTGCAAGAGGTAGAGCTTTTATGTTAACAGGAAAACAACAATTACATGGAAAGGATGGGTTGGAGGTTGATTGCCACAAAATCCTGATTGATGAAGTAATAAAACCGAATTTTGTCTAACCGTACGATTTTTGGTATGGAAACATTAGGGCAAACTCTTGGAAAAGCGATTCCTTGGCCAAAGTTTGGTGTTCAGTTTACCGAGCCTGCTAAGAAGGTTAGTTGCTTGGCTTGTTTGATTTGTAAGTCGAATATACATAAACCAGTCTATCAATTATATGAATCACCGATCCAAGTGTAAATTAGAGAACCTAGAAAAATAGAAACATGTGTAACTTTCAAAAGTAACTAATAACTCTTTTAATCTTATGCAGAACCCTACCAGTAATTCACAACCAACTACTTCTCTGCGGAAGTCTCCTTCACGTAGCAACCATTCTAATGGATCTAAGAAGCAGTCTCCTAATCTTATGCAGAACTCTACCAGTAATTCCCAACCAAATCCTTCAATATCTCTAGAGAAGTCGTGCACATCTACGGAAGAACCTCTGGCTAAGACATCTAATGGAGTATGTTTTTTTGATTTTTTTCTTCGTAAATCTATATTGCTAATTCTAGCATCTTCTTTTTATATGATGTTCATATGCCGTATCTCCACAGAAAGCAAAATACGACTTTTGGAATGGATCTAGGGGAAACGTCGTTGCTAGAGGCAGTATTTTACCTACGCTGCCTAACCAGAAAATACATGGACAAGATCTTCCTAAAACTGTTATGTTGTCAATATTCAGGAGGTTATAGTTCCATCGTTCGTGTTAACCGAACCAAGTGGTGAGTTTAAGTTATTAGGGGAAGCTAAAGATGGTTTTGTGGCATGGCCGAAAGATAACTGTTCCATCTCTGATGACAAGGTTAGTTTCTTAGCTCTTTTGCTTTGTTAATCAAGTATATAAATAGTTTTACATAAATCGTGTATTCAGTTTGATTAAAGAATAAGTACGAGATAGAAATATATTAACACCTAAATGGAACATGAATGCCAGTGTAAATTTGAAAATTGATATTTGGTTACGAATTTTATTATGGGCGTCAGCTGTGAAAAATGCCACGGCCTTCGGTGAAGTTGGCTTTATTACATTGTTGGAAAAATGACTTTTGTCTGTCTCTTGTTGAGAATTCACATGACAGACGAATTCGCCTTGGATTTAGAATATATATATATATATATATATAATACATTTAATCTCTTGCTGCAGGAAACTCCACAGCATGGAAAACCTCATAAGCAACCAGAACCAGTTTTAGATTCTGAGAAGAAATTGGACAGTGACCTAAGAACAACAAGCAGCCTTGCAGAAGATAAACTGAATGAGGAGCACCTAGCAGTCAATCCACATTCGGGGAGTCATGCAGCCTCTGACAAGCTTCCAAAGAAGATTAAAAAGGCGCAAAGAAAGTTATATGTACAAAGTGTAGATCAGGCATACCAACTTCCAGATGGGAAACAGATGATGACAAGGTTTGCCGCGTCGAGAATGTCACAACCTGATCAATTGATTGAAGAGACACCAACATCAAAAAAGTTGAAGAAAAACTGATGATTTTTGGATAAATGCTCTTTAATATTTTCTTTTGCAAACTGTTAGACCAAAGCTCAACATTTTTTACTGTGTTATTAAAAATAATATGAATTTTTGGCATATATGAATTTAAGATTTAACCACAATTTATATAAAGTATAAGAAAATTTGGATAGTGCCATGTGGATGGTTTAGATGCGTCATATCTGAACGGCTTAGAGGCGTCACACGCGTAATACACACGCTTCGAGATTAATTGGCATGGATAAACATAACATAAAGACACATTAAGCAGATATAAACTGGCATGGCTAAATATCACATAAAGCCACGCTATATGGCGTGTCTATAGGTTCTCCGATGAACGGCTCCCAACGTTACATGTGGACGGTCAACGTTACATCTGAATGGTCAATATTGCATCATCTTAAACGAGATCCAATGGTTCCTAATACAGCCACGTGGATGAAGGTAATTATAAATTGGCGTGGAAAATATCACATATAGCCACGCTATATGGCGTGTCTATAGGTTCTTCAATGAACGGATCACAACGTTACATGTGGACGATGAAGGATGCATATAATTTAACGATCAATATTGCATCATCTTAAATGAGATCCAACGATTCCTAATACAGCCACGTGGATCAAGGTAATTGGAAATTGGCATGGCTAAATATCACATATAGCCACGCTCTATGGGGCGTGTCTATAGGATATCCAATGAACGGCTCACAACGTTACATGTAGATGGTATTCAACGGTTCCTAATACAGCCACGTGGATGAAGGTAAGTGAAATCGGCGTGGCTAAAACATAACATATAACCACGTTTAACCTATATGGCGTGTCTATTGGATAACCAATGGCTACGCCAAAAAGCAATTTGCGTGTCTAAAGTGAACCAAATAGCCACGCCAAAAAGTAATTTGCGTGTCTATAGTGAATCAAATAGCCACACTAAAAGCAATTTGCGTGTCTAAAGTGAACCAAATAGCCACGCCAAAAAGCAATTTGCGTGTCTATAGTGAACCAAATAGCCACGCCAAAAAGCAATTTGCGTGTCTAAAGTGAACCAAATAGCCACGCCAAAAAGCATGCGTGTCTATAGTGAACCAAATAGCCACGCCAAAACAATAAATCGTGTGTCTATAGAGTACCAGTACTTAAGTTTTTGGGACACTATATAACAACGCCTATATGGCTCTGGCGTGTCTATTTCATGCAGAAATAGACACGCAAGGCAAGCGTGGCTATAAGCTACCTAAAACCACGCCGTGTTACCTAAAACCACGCAAGCAGAATTCACGCCAATTCCAAACCAAATTGGCATGTCAAAACCCCTATGGACATGCCAATTTGGCGTGGCAAAAGCGTCTGTCTGTACTAGTGTCTCTTTCCCGATTCAATTCTTACTCAAGCAAATAGAAATCTGCGAGTCTAATTGAATACAAGAGAAAACACTTGAACGACATAACCTGTGATATTTCAATTATATAAAAAAATATAATGCGGAATAAAAATAACACAGACACCAGAATTTTGTTAACGAGGAAAACGCAAATGCAGAAAACCCCCGGGACCTAGTCCAGATTGAACACCACACTGTATTAAGCCGCTACAGACATTATCCTACTACAAACTAACTTCGGTCTGGACTGTAGTTGAACCCCAATCAATCTCACACTGATCCAAGGTACATTTTCGCTCCTTACATCTCTGATCCCAGTAGGATACTACGCATTTGATTCCATTAGCTGATCTCACCCACAACTAAGAGTTGCTACGACCCAAAGTCGAAGATTTTAATAAAAAATCCGTATCATACAGAAAAGTCTACAGGAATAGATAAATCTTTCTCCCACAGAAATACCTACGAGTTTTGTTCTGTCATTGATAAATCATGGTGAACAGGAACCAATTGATAACCCAGACTTATATTCCCGAAGAACATCCCAGTATTATCAATCATCTCACAATAATCTTAATCGACGCGGAGAAAGAAGATATTGTGGAATCACAAACGATGAGACAAAGATGTTTGTGATTACTTTTATATCTTGCCTATCGGAGATATTAATCTCAAGCCAATCATTACGATTGTACTCAACACGATAGAATCAGCAAGATCAGATCACACAACTACGAGAAAGTAGTATCGGTTTGGCTTCACAATCCTAATGTTAAATCTTTAAGTCGTTAACCTGGTTTTCAAGAAGAAACCTAAGGTTAAACGAGAATCGACTCTAACTAATACAACTAGTATCACACAAATGGTGTAGGGATTAGGTTTCCCAGTTGCTAGAGTTCTCCCTTATATAGTCTTTCAAATCAGGGTTTGCAATCAATGTTAGCTTGGTAATAAAGCATTCAATATTCACTGTTAGATGAAAAACTGATTAGATTCAAGCTAATATCTTTCAACCGTTGAATCGAAAACTTAGCCGAAGCTGCTGTTGTAGCTTCCAATAGTCTTCCTTCATCTCCTGCTACTTTGCTTCAATCAAGTGGTTCGTTTGCACATGTTATTACCCCAGTGGTGAGGGTTAGAAGTTTAGATTCTCAGCCGAAGAAGAAGGTTGTGATTTCACTGGCCAGCTTCTCCTTCAATGCTACGCCAACCTCGTTAGGGAGTGCTCAACTGTTTCTACTGCCCCTGTTAGCAAAGATATTGGACCTCCGCCTTTGTCACCAGATCAGACCAGACTGGGTAATTTTCCTTCCATTGGTGATATGGACTTAGGTGGTGCTCAAGCTTTTTCTTCAGTTCCTAGCTCATCCACCATGCCATCTCTTCGTTGTGGTGAGGACTTAATATTCGTGCCCCACGTTCGTCCTCAAGCGATTGATGGAGTTGCTGCTGAGTCTGGCAAAGGTAAGTTGTCTGAGAACTTGAGCCTTGGTAGTTCTGATGATGTCATTCTCGAAGCTATTATGCGGGACTCGAAGGGCCCCTTTTCTGCTGAGGTTGATTATCATCACCTGGGTAGTTCTTTTGAGGTAGCCTCGTAGCTGGATGTGTTATCTGCTCAGTACCGTGCGGCTAAAGACTTATTCTTTGATCCGGATTGCCTTCGCTCTAGTTAGATTTTTGGTGAAATACGCAAGGGTACCATCCGAGAGATGGAGACTTTCATGGATACCTACGCCGATTTCCTCCCTCGTCTCTCAGCGTTCTCAGTAAGTGATTCTTGCCTTACTGTTTTGCTTTTTGCTTTGATTCTTCATCCGCTTTTATAATCTTTTGTTTGCAACTTTGCAAGCAGATAGATGTTGGCTGTACCTTATTCAAGTTCTATAGGGCTAACTGTACTCACTTGAGTGCTCTGCTGGAGCATGCTCGTCAAGAATATGCCCTTGTTAGCACACATCAACCTTCGTCTGGTGATGCTGTTTCTGCTTCTAAGATATCTTCGTTGGAGGACGATCTGAGGAAGACTCAGAGATCCTTTGAGGCTTGTTTGTTGGCTCTTGAGAGAGCTAACAATGCTTCCAAAGTTACTAAGGATGGGAGCAAAGCTGTTGATTCTGCCTTAGCTGCTGAGTCCTCTAAAGCCAAAGGTTCTTTTCTTCTTTACCTTAGCTTTATTTTTGTTCTTGTCTGACTGCATAGTCCTAAGACAACCTTCGTCTGCCAGCCGGTATCTCTAGAGAGCTTAGACACCTCCGAGATCAAGTAGCCAAATTAACCTCTGATGTTTGGTACTATCAGAAGAAGTCCGATAGGTTGATGAACGTAACCGTTCATAATGAGGCCCAACTTTCCCTCGAGTCTGCTCATAATGTTGATTTAGTGAAGCAGATGGCTTTGCTCCGTAAAGAATGTGACGAATCCCTTAATTGTAAGGAGAGACTCATTTTAAAGCAAAAGGAGGATATTGCCTTAGTCGAGAAACGTCTCTTAGCCCAAGAAGTTATCTGCAAGAAGTATTATGCAGATTTTGAAGATGCATGCGCTTCCTTGGCTAAGGTTACCACAGAGCGAAATGTCTTATCTTCTGAGGTCTATTCTCTTAAGAAAAAACTTGTCGAGGCCGGCTCTGTGCCTTCTTCCATGTATCATGCAGCTTTGGTTAAGAGGTTGGAAGCGTTAGAGAATGTTTACCAAGTTTTGTCCTCTGAGAATGCTTCGCTTCGGATTAATGTTGATGACCTCCGAACTGAGCGTGATACCCTCGTGGAGGATCTCGATGACGCTGAGGTGGACCTTGCCGAGGCTCAGCATAGTTTAGAAGAATCCCTTATCCATGCAGGAGGTATCTTAGGGTCCTCATATTCCAGCAGTATCATTTGTGCCTTTCGCTGTTTCTTATTATTACTTATTCCCTTTGTATTTCGCAGGTCTCCAAGAGCAATTGGTGGGTGCAAACGCCAAGATTAACCTGCTTAGGGTCAAATATCTTCGTTGGAGATATCTCGCCAATTTGATGTTGCTGCTAAGTTTAAGGCTGAGGCACTTCAGCAAGCTAATGATCAGCTCAGTGCTCAGGTGAGGGAGCTCAGTCAGAAATATGCCTCTGATTTGGCGGTTCATGCCTCTCAAATGAAGATTCAATTCGAGAAGTCTGCCATTGATTATATCAACGACGCCTTTGCGGAAGCTGAACGTTAGGCTGAAGGTGTAGTTTTTCCTCGTCTTCCTTACCTATGATCGTGTCGTGTTCATTCTGTTTTTAACTGAACTTCTTTGTTGTATTATTCCCTCAGCTGAGGGGACTTTGTATCGTCTCCTTCCCTTGAAACAATACTTCGTCATGGTTTGAACCTTTGTCATCTGCAACTTTTAAGACGTGTTAGTCGTATTTTGGTAACATTATTATCGTACCCTTATTATTGCATGAATATATATATATATATGTAGACGTATTGTGTCTAGTTATTTGCACATTCGAGTCATCACAATGTTCTAAGGTATATTTAACCTTTGTTGGAACATTCATCGTCCTACCCAAGTATCCTTTGGCCAGAAGGTACCGTGGTGGCGAAGGCTCCTACGTGGGTAATAATTTTCCAGTAACCCTACGCGTTCAGCGCGAAGGCTGCTTTACTTTGACAAGGTATCTCTATAGGGGATATCTTACTCTTTCTTATTGCCTCATGAATGGAGCTATCACTCCGAGGATCCGAATATTGACATATGCGCAGTTATGTCTTGCCTTGTCTCATCGTTAATTCCGACGGAGGGTGTCTATTCTAACCCGGTTTGTATTTAATCAAAAATAGATTTTCTCTTAACAAAAAGTTTCTTTCATTGATTAGTAAGGTTTATAATACCTTTGGTCGGGATAGAACATGGTGGGTTATTGCCCATTCCCTTCTTCTCCTGAGTAATCACCATTCTCTTACGGGTAGTACTTCTTTAGGTACATTGCGTTCCAAGGGTGTTGCAATACTTCACCTTTGAGGTTCCTTAGGTAGTATGACCCCTTCCCAGCGATGTCATGTATGATGTAGGGCACATCCCATGTCAGAGCTAACTTGCCCCACTCCTTCTTTCTTTGATATGGTGGTATTTGACGTAGAACGTACTCTTCAATCACAAAGTTTCTAGGGATGACCCGTTTGTTGTATTCGCGAGCTAGCCTTCGTTGATAGTTTGCCATCTTTTATAAATCCACTTCCCGCCTTTCTTCAAGATCATCGAGCTTTCCTAGCATTAGGTCCGTTGTCAGGTTCTTTTCTCATGCTTCCGTTTTTATTGTTGGACGTATTATCTCTGTTGGGATGACAGCTTCGACTCCGTAGGTTAGCAAAAAGTTTCTCCCGTCAGATCTCTAGCTCATACTGCAGCGGTTTGTCATCTTCTCAAGGACCTTCATGTCTTTCAGTCCTCAACCCCTACTATTGGTTGTGACAATAAAGGTTCTATCTCCTTGACATCCAATCATGTTCTCCACAGCCGGATCAAGCATAGTTCTCTTTACTTTCACTTCCAAATCTTTGCGTGTTTACTATGTTTCTTTTGATGCTTTGGTTGCTGATATTTTTACCAAAGGCTTGGGAGCTGATCGTTTTGCTTTTCTTCGCAACAAGTTGAAGGTTCTATCACCAGTTCAACTTGAGGGGGGATAATACACAGTTATGGATCAACAACATTCCTAGACAGCTTTTTTATATTTCTTGGGTGCTTATAGTCATATATGTCCGTACAGCTTACGTGTATGAGTGCCAGCAAATCTGTGATAGATGAGTTGGTCCTGTGTTTGTATATAACTGTGACTCTGATCTCAGTTCTAGTGAGAATGTATAACTAGATGAACTGAAGTTGGATGGAAGAAGGTTGTGGTTGTTGTTGGTTGGATGTATTGAACTGTGAAGGACAACTGAAATGGATTCATATTCGAGTTCAGGGTTTGTGTGCTTATATGGGATCTGAAGCTGTTATTGAGCAGCAAGGAAGAGTAGTGAGCTGTGTACTAAGATGGAGTAATGGTGGTAATTGTCTCAAATAGTGAGGATTTGGAGTTGTTATTCATGGGTTGTGTTGCATGGTTGAGCTGGAATTGCAGTGGTTGTAAGAGCAGGTGCTGGGGGTTATCGAGTTCTGGCGAGATTATGAAGATGGTGTTGGTTTCGAATAGGCCAAGTCTTCACTGAGATTACAGGAAAGTGCAGAAGATGGGTGTATAAGTTGAAAATTGAAGTGGTTGTGCTGAGATTGTCTGTCAAGGCTAGGTTCGAGACGAGTCTTGGCAGTGAAAGAGATTGAACCTGTTGTTGTGGATCTGTTGCTGCAACAAATTGCTAGGAACTGATAGGTTCAGCTCAGATGAGAAGTATAAGACGTTAATGAGAAATATTAACTAAAATGGGTGCTGCCGTGGCTAAGTTGTGCAAGTGATGCAGGTGGTGTTGAATGAGTGCAACTGGGACAGGTACAAATTAGTTAGGAGATAAGACTTGTGCTGCAATGGGTAGGCCATAACAAGCTGGTGTTGTTATACAGGGAAGTGGTGATGTGAATGAGATGCTTAGATGAATGTTAGGATTTGAAACATTGCATGGAACGAGTGAAAGAATGGCCAGAAAGTTGGGTCGGAAGTTAAACAGAAACAGCCAAGACTCGGCCGGATTCCGAGTTAACCGAGTTGACTCACCGATCCAGTATTTACTCAGATGGACTTGGGCCTGGCTAATGGGCTGTCAATTTAATTTTGGCATGGGACTAAGCTAGTTACGGGAATTGAACTAAAGGTGAATAGAGAGGATATAAAATCAAGACCTCTCTCGTATCATATTATCTTTCCTTTACTTTTGTTCTAAGGTTTAGAAACATGATAAGTTTTATCTTCCTTCTTGTTATGAACTCCGTTAATATGCTTAGCTAATTTTCTTTTGGTTAAGGAATGTAGATGGGGAAAACCGGTTCGCTGGTTTTTAGGAAAGTGAAGAGTCGAGCGTGTCGTCGAGACTCCTCGACCGAGAAAACTTCTTAACCTCACACAGATACACTGCAAAGGGAGTGCTTAGATTCGAGAGATCAATCTGTAGGACTCCGGCCTAAACCAAGTCAATGGTCGTTCCAGAGTCAATTCAGTCGCAAAGAGGGAGATAGGTTGATCTGTAGGAGGGAAGCTGAGAATTGTGTGGGATCAATGATGATCAAAGATTGTGGATGTGTTGAAGGTTTCTGCAATAATTGGTGAACTGTGGAGTTCGAATCAGTTCTGATGGATTGATGAATTCTTGAGAGTAGTTACTTGAGAAATTCTGGATGATTTCCGACAGCTAGTGATCATTCGTTGTCCTCAATCATGGATTCAGAGACTTATTTATATTGTCAGAGTTGTGAACACCTTGATCCCTGTAAGTGTGACGGTTTCATGAGTGGAAGAGTGGGCAAGTGGAAGATCGTGGTAAAGTTAGTTCCATGTCGTGTGGAGACTTGACGGATCGTGCACCCACTACTTTGCTAACTCCTTCAACCGTTTACACAACTTTCGCACATTTCTCGTCGTGGATGAAATCCACGTGCTGTAGGCCGCCAGACCAAAACCCTAGTTGTTACCCCCCAATTTGACGTGATTTATGTCTCACGAATCGTGGAGTCCGCATGATGACGTGTATTTAGTTTGTCGGTTGTTGACTGATTAGACAATGAGTCTAGGTTTTGTTGAATCGAGCATGTTTGACAAATGCTCGGCGATTCATGAATGTTAATGTTGCAAATCCGAGCAAATATTGTAAATTCAACAAGTTGTTGAATATTGATGAGTTACTTGAATATATGTGGATTATTCGAGCAATCGAGAAAGTATTGCTCGATTCGACAAAATCTTTGATAAATTCTCGAATATTGATAGTTGGATCAATATTCGAGCAACTGAGCAAGTATTGCTCAATCCGACGAATTATGAATATCGAGAATTTGACGAGCAACTAAGCAAGTATTGCTCAATTCGACAAAATACTGAATATTGATAATTTGACGTGCAATTGAGAAAGTATTGCTCAATTCGACAAATTATTGAATATTGATAGCTGGATCAATATTTGAGAAACTGAGCAAGTGTTGCTCAATTCGACGAAATATTTATTGGTAACGTGACCTAATAAAATATTAAAATATTGGTAGATTACCAAATATTATATGATTAATTCATATCTTTAGTTCTTTGAATCAATATAAATTCATTAGTGTTTGAATCTTGCTCAGAATGATGATTCGTAGAACATTTATTCAAAACCCTAATTTCAGATCATAGTTGATGAATCGCTGAAAATAGGTCATGAGTAATAGAGGGACCGACCACATGGGATGATGGGCGTCCACGTGGTCCCCGGTACTCGAGTGAGCATGCACCAGGGTTCCGAGTTGAACAGTTGGTGATAGAATGATGATTAAATGCTGGTTTCATCATTTATTGAAATATTGCTGAGTTCAACATTAGGTGATAAAACCTAGGTATGAAATATGGGGACCAACTAAGAGAGCATGGGGCCGGCTCTTGGTAGTCACGGGACCGGTTGTTGGTCGTTTGAGCAATCCCCAGGTTGGTTGAAGAGAGTTTGGGCCCAATATGAGCAATTGAGCAAATTAGGTCAGAATTATGAAAACGCGTGGGACCGGCTTTGTGCAAGCCCTAGGAATGACTCTGGTCGGTCATGAAGGAATGCACGTGTTGCCGTGGTATCCGTGTCTCCGTACTGAGAGTTTCAGTATTTTCTGATGTGCGTTCGAGCAACATTATGAATTTTAAGAAGAGTTTCATCTTGACTGAAATTCTTGATTTTTGTTGGAATGAGCATGTATGCTCAATTGATCAATATTTTGTAAATATTAAAATAAGAGTATTTTAACATTTAAAATTGTCGTGAGAGGCTAGCCGGACGTGTGACTTGGTTTTTCAAGATTTGAGCAAAATTTGAGAAGTTATGACGAAATCATGATTTTTGCTCAAACTAAGGAGTTTCATTAATTTAGGAAAATAATAATTATAAAAGACTAGGGATTGCAATGTGTGGGACCGGGCCACGGCTAGGGCATAGCCGGACGGCTATGTTGCCCGGTCCCGCACACCTTTCCCTAATTTTATATTATTATTTTTTCATGAATCTATGAAGTTATGGAGAATCCATGAGTTTTTGTTGAAACGGAGGAGTTTCATGAGTTTAGGAAATTATAAAAAGCTAGGGATTGTGAAGTGTGGGATTGGCCACGGCTTAGGCATGGCCGGCCGGCTAGGTTTCTCGGTCCCGCACATCTTTCCCTATTTTATAATATTATTTCATGAATCCATGAAGTTATGGGGAATTCATGAGTTTTGCACAAACAAGGAAAGTTGCTAAATTGAAAGAGTTTTTCATGAGTTCATGAAAATAACAAAATAGGGCAAAATAATGGAAGAGGCATGGGACCGGCCACGGGTAGGGCATGGCCGGCCGGCCGGTGGGCCCGGACCCTGGGCGCCTCTTATTATTTATTGCTTTCTCCTATTTTGCGTAGGATTCCTCATCTGTCCATATTTTTGGATGCTCGTTTGTGCATCCGGGTGCTCAGTCATGCATCATTGTCGAGTACACTTACACCATTTTTGTGGGGCTTACTCAGTGATGATCCAGATGCCCGTTGGTTGGGTATTTATTGCTAATTCATGAAATTCAGTGTAGAATATTTCATGAAACGGAACAATAAAATGAGTAGTCATTTATTATCAATCCATAGGATCAGCTGTGGATTCGACCATGAACTTGAAATAATAAAGCAGGCATTACCATTCCATGGAATCGTGGATTCGACCATAGAATCGGAGTAATAAAATTATCTATGACCATTCCATGAGATTAGCAGTGAATTCGATCATGAAATTGGATTAATGAGATAATATAGTAGTTTATTGCCATTTCGTGAGATCAAGTCGTAGATTCGATCATGGAATCGGAAAAATTGTTATTGCCATTCCAAGGGATCAGGCCGTGGACTCGACCATGGAATAGGAGCAATTGTTATTGCCATTCCATGGGATCAGGCCGTGGATTCGACCATGGAATAGGAGCAATAATAGAACATTCTTGGAATTCAGTGGTGAATGTCACGGCAGAATTAATCCATTAGAGAAAAGATATTAGACAGTTAAAGCATCACATCCATTGTGAATGGTGCATAGTCAGGGAGTCACGAGTGTTGTTTACGACCTGAAGGCATTACTTCTCTCAATCTGCGGAAAACCGCCTGAATCTATGCACGGTGTCTCCACATAGTCAGGGAACGGTGAGTGTCACCGACGTCCTGAAGGCGTCCGCCGCCCAACTATTCTTCTATGTGGAGGGGGGGTCTCTCTCCTGCAATCATGGAACAATGAGTGTCACCGACGTCCTGAAGGCGTTAAGCTCTCAATCTACGGTGAACCGCCCAATTATATTATTCTGCATAGAGGGCATGATGAAATGCTAGGGATCGAATCGCTCAGCTAGTGGGGCTTTTCGAAAACATATTCATCATGGCTTCGTAAAATATGAATCGTTGCATGCCTGAAAGCCGCGTCGAAACATGCCTTATGATTTTACGGTTTTGCCCTTTGTTGAAAATCTACCATCAACATTAAGTCCCCTGCTTGGGGAACAGTCATGTTCCGTAGTAATGCATTAAATGGTGATTTTCAGTCGATGAGATCGGTGGTTGAACTCAGTCTACAAAGGTATGCTCAGAATCCTCGGTTTGCTGTAATGGTGTCACGTACGGTAAATTTTGAGTAAGGATCCTAATAGTGTGATAGAGCATTATTTTGTGGACACGGAGAGGTGAGGTGCTGCTGATTTGGTTAGTTTAGCGCTCGTGGGACCAAACCCAAAGAGGAAACCCATGTATTTTAGGTTTTGGAAATAAAAATAATATAAAAGGGGAGAAGACCCAAAAAATTTTGTGACCGATCACGCATCTTCATCCCTTCACCATCTTCACGTGTGCAGCAGGAGAGGAGGAAAAATCACGCCGGGCTTTTCTAGCCGCCGACGATCAACAACGACCGTCCGGGCAGTTTCCGGCCGGCACCCACCAGGTGCGTGAATTTTTTATTTTTTTTTACTCTTCTTTCTATGATTCATGAGTTGTTCAAAAAACAAAAAGTCCCATAGTTGCAAGCATGCGTAGGATTTATGAAGAATTTGTTTTTAGAAACGTATGAATGCCCGTTTTTCGTTAGTTTAGGAAACGAACAAAAAATCCCTAATATGGAAGAGATACATAAAATTTTGCATAGACATGGTATAGTTGCAGTAGAAAAAGTTTTGTTTATTAGGTTTCATGAAAACCCAAGTTTATCTTCAAAGCATGGATTTTGCAAATACTCTTAAGAACGTAGGTTTGTTCGTAAAGAGTGGTAAATAATGATCCTTAGAGTTAAAGGAAATTTTGAAAAGACCTGGAATTCATGATAAAATTTATTTGAGAACTTTCAAAATTTTATTTGGAATAAGTGGACTTTTGCAAAAATAGAAAAGACCCTGGTTTCGTAGACGAATGCTCGTTTGAGTAAAAAAGAATTTTTTTTTTTAATTATTATTAACGTGAGTTATTATCTCACCTAAAAAAATTTTACGTGACTTATTCACGTTTTTAACAAAGAAAAATCATACTTTGATTTATGAAAAATCGTTGATAGCAAGCAATATTTCTATGAGTTGATGAATTCGTAAGTTTGGCGATTTTATAGTGTAGGTACACGTAAAAATCAGCGAATATTCACATGGAAGGTTATGTGAATTATTCATAGTTTCGTGGAAAGCCAATGTCGACTTTAAATAATAAGTTTTTGCTCGTCTTTGCAGGTTTGAAAGAACGAACAAGTTTTGAGGTTTTACGTTGTTATCACTAAGTTTGTGAAATCATAAATAGGTAAGAGTTTAGGATTACCGTTTTTTTTTTTTTTTTTTTTTTTAAATTCGGTGTTAGCATATCTGTAATCTCACACTTCTGGTTCCAGACAATGGTGACTTCTAGCAGCAGCAGCGATTATGATTATAGCTATTCTTCCAGCTCTTCTGAAGAGGATTCTAAAGTTTCTGCGGCCAAATCACGAGCTAAGATGAATCGTACTGAGAAAACAAAGTCTGGCGCACATCTCAATAACCGTAGAGTTACTTATGCTGAGCTCATGAAGAGAAAAGCCGAGGATGACGAGATGGATGATCGTCGGCGAAGAAGGGACCGAATTCGGCACAGAATACTAGCAGCTAAGGAGAAATTTCGATCTCGAGATGACGGCGTACCCTCTGATTCTGATGGTTCAGAAGATGAACCCGTGTGGGTTCCACGAGATCGCAAGATTAAGCCGGATCGGCGTACCAGGGAGATTGAGGAAGCTGTCAAAGCTGACCTTGAAGCTGAGCGCGAAAAGGAGGAGTACTGGGATTCCAGCAACCTTGATATTCATCCAGACTTCGTCAATGCCCCTGATAGTAATTCTGATGAAGAATTTGAAGAGGGCTCTATAAAAGACGACGATGACGAATCTGATAACTCTGACAAATTTGATGATTCCGACGAATTTGATGATTAATCTTGTTCATGAATCTCCCTGAGATTATTTATTTTCCGTTGAAGTAGATACTTTTTGGTTATTTGAATAGCTTGGCTGTAAAGATGTTTCTTTAGAGATTATTATTTTCTTGAACTGTAATTCCTTGCAGTATCTCTTTTCTGAATCTTCCTCATATCTCCAGTCGATGGGCCAATGTCCACGTAAACAATAACTACCCGCGGAATGCAATCACATGAGGCACATCTAGGAAACACGTGGCTGCGTAAGATCAATCCGTAGTCATAATGTTGACTTCTCCCGAACTGTCAGTCCCCAGTATTGTTACGCTTCTCCCATTGTCACGCATCCGATTCAAGATTTAGGGTTTCAGTAGAAATCGCAACAAACTTGTTTATCCGTTATGGAAGTGCTTTTAGGGTTTTATTTAAACAGTCGACCATCTGCTGCCTTTGTGTATCAGAATAAATTTTGATCATAATCCCACCTCTCATCGCCATGTCCAGAAGCAGTGTCTCTTCCAGAAGTGAATCTCGCGTAGAACATGTTGTGGCAGTATCCGTATCGGTGAGTTACATATCTTTCTTATCCTTGTTCGATCTAGGTGATTGATCAGAAGAAAATTTTTTTTGCAGGATAATCAGAAGAATCAGCATTCATCCTGTAGCTTGAGACCCAAACGAACTGTCAAAGCTCCTGCCCGGTACAGGTCGGATCATGCTGATGCCGGAATATCCGTAAGTAATTCCATAACTTCTCGACTGCAGTCCTACAATGCTCAAAGGTCAGTAAAATTAAATACTCCTTCGTTCTACCGCAGGTTGATGTTCGTGTTGTTGTCGATGCCAGAAAGAGGAAGAACGGGAAGTCCGTGATTGTAGTTGATGATAGCAGCAACCGTGTTGACGAGAACTCTACCTATTCCGTGAAGACTGGGGTTAGAGTTCATACCCATGAGTATCCAACCGCTGGACTCCCATTTGAAGCTCCCATGATCAATAATTGCCTGAATAATGAAGTGGTTGGTGGATTCGTTATTCCCAAGTGTCACGTGCCTCTGTACACCAAAATTTGGAGAAGGTACGGGCATATTGCCATGACCTAAGTATGGAAAGGTTTTCTACCAACCCTCCTGACTACAGTTGCAGGGTTGTTACCGATCATTGAAGAGATGGACCAGATGCATCTGCGAGATGTCAATAATCATGAACTGCACAAATGGGATGAGATGATTTCCAATTGCGAAACTCTGCAGTTCAACATAGGCTGGCTTCGTCATCGGCTTGAGATAATCAAAGTTCACAAGGCAGCGGCTGCTGCTGACGCGATTTCTGCGACCACTGCCATATTGGAGGAGGAAAAGATACTTGCCTTGGAGTCGGCAAGAGTTGAGAAGGCGGTCCAGGACTTGAAAATGAAAACCAAGAATTTCCAGAAGAAGCTTGACAGGGTTTTCTATAGAGATTATCCTCTGTTGGATAGTTTGTTCTGAATGAGTGTTTGAGAGAAAGATTTTTTATGTAGGTTTGAGATTTTGTTTTGAATAAAGTAGATGATTGAAACATTCTTGGGAGATTCGTAGAATACTTTGAATTTTGAATGAATGAGCATACTGCATATTATTTTGGAGAAAACAGAAATTACATTTAGAATTTGATATTTTGATGATCGTTCAAGCATAATACGCCTTGAGCCATTTTCCATTGATGATGTTTCCTTCGACTCCTCCATCAACAGCTAAGATTTTATAATATTCGCTAGATACTGCTTTGATAACTACATAAGGCCCTTCCCATTTAGGAGAGAACTTGGGGGGGGACATGTCTTGCTAGATATGTTTTGCTGTTTTCAAAACCAAATCTCCTACTTGAAATGTTCGAGGTCTTACCATTTTGTTGTATGCCTTGGAAACTCTCTGTTTGTAGGTTTCCACATATTTTTCCACCTTGGCCCTTCTTGAATCAAGTATGTTCAATTCAACAATTCTTGAATTAGACACTTCAGCTTCATCCCATTGCACCCCACCGGCCGCGGCAATTCTTGCAGAAGGAATCTTGATCTCAGCCGGGAGAATAGCATCGGCGCCATAGACGAGAGAGTATGGTGAAGTCCCAATAGACCTTCTTGGTGCGGTTCGGTAAGCCCACAAAGCCATGGGCAATTCTTCATGCCACGTTCGTGGATTGTCATGAACTGTTCGACTGAGAATCCGGATCAAGGTTTTGTTGGTGCTCTCCTCTTGTCCGTTTCCTTGGGGATAGTAGGGTGTGAAGAAAATTTGTTTGACTCCATATTCCTCGAGCAACTCTGCAACATGTTTGTTGGCAAAAGGAGTTCAATTATACGTGATGATATGTTTAGGAACACCGAATCTGCATATGATGTACTCTTTGATGAAAGATGCAATTGTGATTCCAGTGGTGCTTCTAAGAGGAATGGCCTCGACCCATTTGGTGAAGTATTTCGTTGCTGTGATGATGTATTCATGTTGCTTCGAAGATGCTGGATTGATCTTTCCGATAATATCCACTCCCCAGCTGTAGATGGGCCATGGACTGCTCACAGAATGTAATGGGAGACAAGGAGTGTGAATGAGGTTACCATGAACTTGGCATTGATGACATCTCCGAACATAGGTAGCCGCGTCATCTTCCATGGTTGGACGATAATATTTCTCATGGATTTGGAGAAACAATTTCTTCTTCCCTTGATGTTCACCTTCATGCATTTCTTTCAAGATTGTAGGAATTTCATGTTCAGCCAAGCACCTCAGTAAACTCCCACCGAAGCTTTTGCGATACAAAATCCCTTCCAAGTAGACGAAACATTTGGCTCTCTGGATGAGTTTGACCGCATCTTTCTTCTCTGACGGAAGATCGTTGTCACGAAGATATTTTACGTAAGGTTCTCTCCAGTCCCCAGTGTGGTGAGTTGTTAGAACTTCCAAGTGATGAGGTGGCGTTTGACAATTGGGACAGGACCCTTGCAACTTTCTCGACTGAGTCTCTATGGAGGGACAATAGTACCCGAGTCTTTGAAGTCTTCTGTAAAGTATGATCACCAGGGTTTGCCCACATACTTCCTCATGTATGCGTTTGAGTTGCTCGTTTGCTTCTTCATCTCCAAGGCATCGTGATAAGGATCCATCAGGATTGCGATAATACAATGCTCCATGCAGTAGAAAAAAGGTCTTCAATTCCTTGAGACTGATTTTCCCGTCTGTAAGAGAACTGCTCAACTCGTGAATGATGGTTGCCCGCCAGTCGTTCGTTTGGGCATCTTCAACTTGAGTAAGCCAAGTAGATGATACAGAACATCTCTGTACCGTGATGGATTTCTCTGACCCTTCAAACTGTAATTTGGATGCTAGAGTCGCTAGACAATCAGCATGTCTATTATTGGTGCGTCCAATATGAATGATAGTTGCATCATAAAAATGAGCTAATAACCGTTGTGCCTCAACTCTGAATGGGGCTAGTGTTACTTATTTGAGAGAGTACACACCATTCATTTGATTGACCAACAACTTTGAGTCTCCTCTGATTTCCAGGTGCTTCGCTGCTGCTTTCTTGGCCAAAGACAGCCCTATGAGAAAAGCTTCATATTCCGCTGAATTGTTGGTGAAGTGGAAATCCAACTTAAATGAATGTGAGAAGACTTCACTGGATGGAGAAACTAGCACAATGCCCGCTCTACCAGTATCATTGCTCGGAGTAGCGGATCCATAAAAATATAATAGCCATGTTTCTTCTTGAATGATTGAGATTTATGGAAACTCACCGGGTACTTCTTCATGCAACATCGTGATATCTTCTCCAGGGAAAGCAGCAAGTAAGTCTGCAACTGCTTGTCCTTTGATTGCTTTTGGAGGGACACACGCTATGTCGAACTCTGACATTTGAAGTAGCCATTTTGCTGGTCTTCTAATCAAAGCAGGCTTTGACAATAAGAACTTTATGGGATCAGCTTTGGCCACCAGCACAACTCTATTTGATAGAAGATAATGCCTGAATATCTGAATTGCGTGGACTAATGCTAGGCATGCTCTCTCAGCCTTTGGGTACCGGAGTTGGGCATCCCTCATTGTACGACTGAAGTAATAGATCGGGCGTTCGATGCCTTCTTCATCTTCCTGAGCGAGGAGGGCTCCAATAGCAACATCACTGGAGGCTGTGTAAAGTATTAATGGTCGTCCTTGCACATGGGACTTCATGACAGCAGGTGATAGTAATATCTGTTGTATTTTCTGGAACGCCTCTTTTTGAACGGTCGTCCCCGTAAAACTTGCTCCCTTCTTCAGCAAAGGAGTGAATGAAGCAATGAGTTGAGCCAGTCCAGGGATGAAATGTCAAATGTAGTTTACCTTGCCCATGAAATTTTGGAGTTCCTTCACAGTTCGTGGAGGAGGTGACCGGTTGTCAGCCGACACAAATATAAATTACACTTTCTTACTACTCAAAATATATAATGAAGCAAGGGCAAGAAAGGATCGTTCCCACAGAGAGGTCTAGGTTGTCAAATTGTTTCAGTATCTTATAAGTAACACGGGGGATTTTCTGATTGTGTAAATAAAAATAAACAAAAAGCAAAACAATAAAAAGTAAACACGCAAATCAAGGATGAGAAAGTATTGGTCATGGATTTCGTCTTCAATCACAAACATGTTTTCAACACAATAACTAGAATTGATATTTTAATCTCAACTTTTATCAAAGGCCCTAGAATACCTTGATCGCAAGAATATCCCGCTAATCTCCTCTTGTCATCAACAAACACATTAAAAGATGCGAATATGAATTCTATCTAAAAGAACAACCTAACGTGTAAAAGCACTAATCAAGTTTAATTCCCTAGATGCATTAAGTTCTATGAAATCAGGCTAATCAAAGTAATCGAACGTGTAAAAGCACTAATCTGATTTAACAAAGGTTATGGTTCACATATGATCATAAGAATATATCACTACAAACTTTAATCATATTTATGCTACTTCAAATCAGGAATTATCACTTTTGCGTATAATAACCCTAATCTAGCAAAAGACATGCATGTGAGTTCTACCAATTTGCAACTTGACAAAACAAACATTCAATCATATGACAATATTAATGGTGAATCATAAACGATAATATGAGAGAAAACTAATTTATTGAACAAAAACTCATGTTTGGAAATCCAACTAATCCATAACCAAAAGAAAACTCTAGCTTATATTCATGGAGTTCGTAACAAGAAGAAAAAGAAAAGTTTTCATGTTTCTAAACCCTAGAAAACAAAGTAGAGGCAAAAAGATAGAAAAACATATATTATAAAGATATCCCATAGTTCTAAAAGTCTTTCCTTTAAATAGCTCTCTTGTTTCCAAAATTAGGTCTTCAAAGCCCAAAGTCCAAGTAGTCCACCAAGCCCATGTGTGTGCAAATACCCATATGAAAATATACCCCAAAAGTGGTCGTCGGAAAACTGGTATTGTGGCCGGAACTTGGCCGGAAAAGTCGCCGACAAGCATCTCAGGTGACCGGCAAAGTCAAACCGGTCACCGGTCAACGAGTCAACTCGGTCGGGTCTAGTCTAGTCGACTCGAGTCAGTGAGTCAGAGAACTAGTCAGCTAAGTCAGGTTGAGTCAGTCACTATTAGCTGAGTGAGCTGATTAGTCTTGGCTCAGGCCTGCAATGTGCTGCACTATCATTGTGCATCACTACCAGCCCTGATGGCTCTGCTTCATCCTTCAATAGTCAACACAAATTCTCCCTTCACTGGATTCTCAACCTCAGCAACATAGCTGCGATACAGCCTCGACAGAGACAATCAAACTCAGCCGATTGCGGGATCTTCTTAACTTATAACAACCAACAACAGACCACAACCGCGACTCCCATGTACAACACTAGCTCATTCCATGCTCTCCCTGCAATATCAATCCATACGCACAAATCACCACTGCATCAGGCCACCAGAAACATGACAATAACTTAACACTCTTTTCCTGCAACCGTTTAGTACACACACAATGAACAGCATATATTCAGCCATATCCTCATTGCAAACAATCACCTCAAGCCATCATCACTGCATTCTGTGCTTGCACCATTCATTCTCAGCTCCTTACAGCTTCAATTGAACACTTGCAGACCCGCCATCCTTTGCATCTGTCAGTTCATATCACCAATTCTTCTCTGTAATTCAGTTCAGGCCATAATCCACAGCAACATACTTTAGCATTAGTTCTCACTGCAAACACAGCGTCAATACCATCCAGTTCCTTGCTCTCCATCTGGTTCAACCACTGTGAACTGCGAGCACCAGCAAGTTGCAATTCCATCCCCTAGCAAAACAGCATTACCGTTGTGCATCACAGACCTGAGCCAATACTATTTCTGCCTACCCTGCATTTGTAACCATTCTTTCATCACCATCACGCCCAGACTCTGCCAATTTCCTGCAATCTCCAAGCCAACTTTTATTCATTCTGATAACCACACTGCCAAAGCCTAACTCACTATGCAGCCGCGACTCCACCAGTGCCTCACTGCAGCTTCAATAGCATCCACGCAGTTCAGTCAAACCATCAGATGCAGCACCTAACCACATCCATGTCTTCATAGCACCACCAGCTAACTTACACAACTTCATACTTCCATCAGCAGCACCATCAATCATAGCCTATAACTCCAGCTCCTGCCTCAAACTTACTGCGGTACCAACAGCGCCATCTCAACTCCATTAATGCCTTCAGTTCCATAAGCTCATTCAATCTCCGACTGTAGCTTCAATCACACAACCTCAGTCAATGTCTCTCTTTTACCACCAGAGCCATTTCAACCAACTCCAGTAGCAGTGCATCTTCCTTAGCCGCGGCTGCAATTTCTCAGCATCATTCTGATCATCACAACCCTTACCAGCTGCTTCACCTGGACTGCACCTGCAATAGCTGCAACTCAACTCATGCCTCAAACTCAAACCTTCCATGACACAAGTTCAACATTAACCCAGCTTCTTTAGATGCAACACCATCCAAACCATCTTGCACCAGTTTCTGCATCTCAAGGCCAGCAATTCCAAGCCATAATTCTTGACCAAATCATCCCAATCAAAGCTGCCACTGTCTTCTACTTCCTTGAATCAGTTAACCCTGAATTCTTGACCTCGACCACAAACCCATGACAGTGAACAGATTCACATCGAACCCAGCTTCAATCCATGTCTCAATTTCAACATTTCAAATCCTAATTACTCTTGTTCTTCAACACAAGCTACAGATTCAGCAAATGAACTCCACCAGCTGTAATTCAGCACTCATTCATCTCTGTATCATCTTTAATTTCAGACCTAGAACACATCCATCGATTAAACAACATCATCAGATTTATTTCCTCCTCCTTCACGGATTTGAAATTGCCATCGAAACCATTTCACCTTCTTATTCTTCAATTGCAGATGCAAATCGAAATCTAAACATTACCCATTTATTATCACAGCCACCAAACCCACCTGCTCCATATCACAACATCGTTCTTCACCTTATTCATCTATCGAAACCCATTTTCTCACTCCAATCGAATCACGGCAAAAACCACCTCTATCTCAGATTCAATCTCTGATCTCTTGTTCTTCTTTATCTCATTAACTTCATCTATATCTCTCGGTTTCAGTAGCAGAGGCTGCTGGTTTAACTTCTCAAATTCTGTTTCATGTGAATAAAATGAATGAGAGAAAGAGAGTCTCGATCTAGGGTTGTAATAATTGGATTCAGCCAACCCCTAGTCCCAGATAAGGGCCATCCTTGTTGCAGCCCCTTAACCTTTGGTCGGTTCCGGATAGTATTCCTCCAAATGAAGTTGCCCTTGGCTCAGCTCCCAATAGCATGTGAAATGACAATTACGCCTTTTTGACTCAATTTGAATGATTTATGCTTCTTTTCCTCCGTGCGACTCCAGAGTACCTAATAACTCAAAAACACGCGTAAAGTACATAATTCACAAGAAAAATAACAAAGAAAGCGTAACTACTAGATAGTAAATTAGGTGTTTTAGACACCTATCAGATTCCCCCACACTTAGACTTTGCTAGTCCTCGAGCAAATCAAACAAAACAAATTAAGAAAAATACATACAACTCCGTGTCGTCGAGGCTACGGTATCTTTTAGCATAAATAACAAGCCTTTGAACCCCTAGGTGTCCCTAGTGGACGAGTTATAGTCTCGTGAGGGCTTACTAGAGATATACCCACAAAACCTATTTTTCCAACTTACTAGTTCTCCGTAATGATAGCATCCAACGCGCTAAGAAGACATAGAGATTCTGCACACTAGTCATAAGAAGTTAGACACATAAATGAACACAATCTCATCCTTAAAAGTTGAGCGAGAAATAACCATCCCTTCTCGAAAGAAATTCGGGTTCGGAGTGATCGAAAGTCTCGACTCTGCCTCACAAGAAAGGGTTTTATGAAGTTGCTCTCAATAATAAACAGCTTTTTATGGGTCACACATGTGTCCAGGTAGGAATGAAGAGAGAATCCTGCGACACGTTGAATGGTAGGAAGGCAAAACCCTCCGAATGTTTTGAAAACCCACATCTTTTATAATTTTTGAAAACCCATTTTTCCGACGATCTCTTCGAAAGGAAATCAACCACTTAACGAAGGTGGGAATATGCTTACTTACCTCGTTATCCATTCGGCGTGCAGCTAGCACCACTCTCACAGCATCCATAGAAACGTCTTCGGTCTTCAATCGGTGTCTTCATATTCGTCTTCGGTCTTCAACTCTTGATGATAACTCTTGAACTTCGTAGAATCTTGACTTTTTTTTTTTTGAAGCATAGAATTTATTATAATAAATTTAATTTACAACTTGTCGTGGATATGTGGTACCCACAGAGTCTTGAAATAAAATGTGACTAATAAAACATGGGATTGCCTGGTCCCAAATTTTGGTTGAGAAATTTGCTGCTTGGCTTCCCTCCGCTGCATGGTTTGCTAATCCGTCCACTGCTTGATTTCCTTCCCTGTAGTTGTGTTGTATAGCGACTTACGGGATTTTCCTAAGTCTCAATTTTATTTCTTCGATCATTCCTGCTATGTGCCAAGGTGGCGAGGTAGTTGATGTGATGAACCTCAGGAGGTTCTCCGAGTCTGTTTCAAATAGGATTCTAGGCCATTGTCTCTCTGATGCTGTTCTTGAAGCCAATAGTAAGGCCCATGTTTCTGCAGTTAGTGTTGTCGTAATTCCTAGTGGTTGAGCCATAGCTATTAAAGTTCGTGCATCAGAGTCTCTACAAATGAATCCAGCTCCTGCAAATCCTGGATGTCCTCTGGCTGCTCCATCTGTGTTAATCTTAACCCAGTTGATATTCGGAGTGGACCAACCTACCAATATTGTTGATGTTCTTTTATTTGTTATCGTGTTGTTGAGTGTTGGTGTATCTCCTGGTATGATTGGTGGTGAAGCGTGCAGTGCCCAAGAAAATTCTTGTTGTAGTTTTTGTGCCTGAGGCCACGATTTCGTATGAATTTGTTTGTTTTTGTTGGTAAATTAGATCATTTCTGGATAGCCATAGTGTCCAGAATAGGAAACAGACTGAGGATATTATAGATGTTGATGTTGGATGCTGGAGGATTTGGGATATGGTTGTTTGTGGATTTAAATTGAAGTTTGTGTTGGGATTGGTGTTTGGTGCATTTTGAAGTCGGCTGAAAAAGATGTTCCAGGAAGAGGCCGCTGTTGGACAATGAATTAAAAGGTGATCTGCTACTTCCGTATCAGTATTGCATCTAGGGCATATGTTTGAGTTGGTCAAATGGATTCGGTGTAAGAGAGAGAAGGTCGGTAATCCTTCATTGATGGCTTTCCACAAGAAAAGCCGAATTTTTGGTGGACATGGTAAGGTCCATAAGAATTTGGTAGGTGGTATAGGCGTGTGGGTCGGATGACCATGGGTTAGACATTTGTATCCTGAAGATGTGATGTAGTTTCCCTATTTTGAGTGAGGCGGATAATTTTATCTCTGGAGTATTTTTTGGGGTAGGTGAATGTTAATGATTTTCTCGAATTGTTAGGTTGGGAAAGGTGTCCAATTTTTCATGATTCCAGGAGTGGGAGATTGGGTAGCATTGTGTTGGATCTAGATTGGTAGAGTGTGGAATCCAATTAGCCTCTATCGGAGTTGATAATCCATTTCCAATACGATGGAAAATTAATTTTTGCATGGTAGGGATAATTGACGCTAGTTGTCTCCATTGAGGACTTGAAGAGGAAGGAATGGTAACATTTCCTTGTAGAATTGTTTGTTCATTGAGGTATTTTGCACTGAAAAGACTCCCGCATATGGAATTAGGTTGTTCATGCAAATTCCAGATTCTTTTTAATAGAAGGGATGTATTATGATCGCTGCTTTTTCTTATTCCTAGTACCCCTTCGGCTAATGGTTTTGTCGCTTTATAATTTTGTCGCTTCTTTGATAATTTTCACTCTTGTACAATAGTCTTCAACTTATAAAAATTCTGCTCCTTGTTTTGTTGCTTTACTTGAATATGAAATCTGCTCAATTCTGTACCGTTGCTTGTAAACCTCAAACGTGTTCAACTTTCCTTCAAATTTGTGATGCTCCTCTTGTTGATGATGATGGTGTTTCTATGGACCTGTTGGTGTAGAGAGATAAGGTGGATGGTGCTAATCGCGAACAAGATTACAAGTGGTATGTAAGTTAGCAATTCGATGTCACCATCATGGTTGATAAAAATAGCACTCAAGAGATCAAAATAGTGCTTCTATGGTGGGAGGTTGGGCAGCTCACCATTCGCCCGGAATTTACGTACGGTGACACACACTCTAAAAGCACAAATTTAGACAGGTACAAAGAATTGAAGGTTGGTGCCTCACATTATGTAACATGGGTAGTCTCCACTATAGGGGATCACTACTCTAATAACGAATTCAGTCGCACCTTATTTGCCATCGGCATGGTTAAATCCAACTTTAACTCTCATACAATTAAGAAACCCGATCATGTTCTCTGTCATCTCTAAGTTCAGTCACTATTATGAGATTCTCGATGTAATCTTAGCGACATGTATACTATATGACTCTAATCTAACTACAAGTTGGAGTTCTTTATTCACTAATTACACAAAAGTTGAAAATTTCAAAAAGTTACAACGCAAATGCTTAACCATTCCCCCACACTTAAACTTTACATTGTCCTCAATGTAAATTGAATCGTCCAAAGAAAGTCAAGGTGGGAAATTATATAACAATATGCGACAAGAAAAAAAAACTAAAAACAAGACAAGAAAAAGATAAAAACAAGACAAGAAATACAAAACCTATGGGTTGCCTCCCATTTAGCTCTTGGTTTAAAGTCGTCAGTCCGACTATATCCTTGCAAGATTCATTCCCCATATACCAACAATCTGAAAAGTTGGGGATCCTTCCATAGAACCTGTTTTGCAAACACTAGCTTCATACAAATATTAGTAATATAAAAAGAAATGAAGCTATGAACCGATAAAAATTTCCCCACACTTATTCTTGTCCACACTTGGAAGTGTATAAAGAATATAGAAGTCGGGTACTTCCACGGTTTCTTGTTCCAAAACCTGCATAGTATGAGAATCAAGTATCTCTAATGGCGGAAAACGAGAAACAAAGTCATTCAACAATATTCTCGAAGCACATACATTCAAACCAATAATAGGTAAAGGAGAAGAAACAATAGGCAACGGGTTAGAAAAACCTTGCACAATCTCTTGTATCACGGAATCCTCTTCATCCTTAAAAAACTCAAGTGAATTATTCACCTCTTGTATATCATGGTCCTCTATCAAACCTTGCAACCATTCTTCGTCCGTTTCTGCCTTAACCAAAGTTTCGACATTAACATTATCATTACAATCATTTGCAAGCTCAATTGGGTCTTCCACAATATTGGTCAAGCCAGTCTCATTCTCAACATACTCCTTTTTGTTGTAAGGAACATACTCTTTTGCGGATCCAAATTTTATTATAAGAAACTTTTTTAGAACACTCGAAAATGCATCATCCTCAAGCTCCACCCTTTGAATAGGCTCTTGATCATTATTAAGATCAATGCTTGAGTAATCTACACAAGTGTCGACATATTCCTCTTCGTCTTCATCTTGATCCCAAAAAGACTCCATTGTACACTCCTCGGGGATGTCACCATGAGTTGTTTCAAGCAATGTATCATAATCACCGTCACTATCATAGTCAACATAAGATTGGTCCTCGCTTAAATTAGTGTTGCTAATCTCGAACTCATCCTTTTGAATAGGTGAATGATCATTATTACGATCAAGAGTCGAGTTAACTACACAATCAAGATATCCCATAGTTCTAAAAGGCTTTCCTTTAAATAGCTCTCTTGTTTCCAAAATTAGGTCTTCAAAGCCCAAAGTCCAAGTAGTCCACCAAGCCCATGTGTGTGCAAATACCCATATGAAAATATACCCCAAAAGTGGTCGCCGGAAAACTGGTATTGTGGCCGGAACTTGGCCGGAAAAGTCTCCGGCAAGCATCTCAGGTGACCGGCAAAGTCAAACCGGTCACCGGTCAACGGGTCAACTCGGTCGGGTCTAGTCGAGTCGACTCGAGTCAGTGAGTCAGAGAACTAGTCAGCTAAGTCAGGTTGAGTCAGTCACTATTGGCTGAGTGAGCTGATTAGTCTTGGCTCAGGCCTGCAATGTGCTGCACTATCATTGTGCATCACTACCAGCCCTGATGGCTCTGCTTCATCCTTCAATAGTCAACACAAATTCTCCCTTCACTAGTGTTTATGGGTGAAAATCGTTTCTGCCGATTTCGGTAAATTCGGTAGGTGAGTGAGAAACTGGTTTAAACCCTAAACAAATGTGCTGCACGTGAGCACTTTATAGATTCGAGAGATCAATCTGCACAAGTCGGCCTAAACCAAGAAATGGCCGTTCCGGACTTGCTTCGGTCACAAAGTGGAGGAGAAGGGTTGATTTGGGGAGGAAGCCAAGAAAGGTGTTGAGACCGAGAATAGTTCCGGGGAGAGTAGTGTCTCGACTTGTATCGAAAGTGGAAGCTTCGGAAGCTTGCAAGAGATGAAAGCTTTTTGGAGAGCTTGCAAAGTTGCCTTTTCTGGAGAGTGTAGTATTTTTCTCGACCGAGACTTGTTGTCCGGTGGAAATAGGTAAGACCTATTTATACAAGTCGAGTTTGAAACGTACACTGGTCTCATGAAGGAAGAGAGTAAAGGGTGAAATAATGAGAGGAGGTGGTAACCGCATGGTATTAATGGGTGAAAACGTTTTCACCATTATTTCCTCATTTATTTGACCGCTTTATTCCTATTCACGCTTTCTTAATGTGAGCGTAGTGTACGCCGCAAGTCAGACCGCTAAACCAAAACCCGGAAAGCATCCCCAGTATGTGTTGATGTCTCGAGTGTTGGTTGCATCTTGATTGCAAGTGGTGCTGCTAGGGCGCATGTGGCATGTGCCAATGACGTGTGTGGAATGCCTTGGTGGTAGGTTGCACGGTTTGCAAGTTAGGCTACCAGCGTGTGTGTTTGGCATGTGCGGAATGTCTTGGTGGTAGGTTGCACGGTTTGCAAGTTAGGCTACCAGCGTGTGTGTTTGGCATGTGCCAATGGCATGTGCGGCATGCCTTGGTGGTAGGTTGCACGGTTTGCAAGTTAGGCTACCACCGTGTGTGTTTGGCATGTGCGGAATGCCTTGGTGGTAGGTTGCACGGTTTGCAAGTTAGACTACCAGCGTGTGTGTTTGGCATGTGCCAATGGCATGTGCGGAATGCCTTAGTGGTAGGTTGCACGGTTTGCAAGTTAGGCTACCAGCGTGCATGTAGGCATGTGCCAATGGCATGCGTGGCCGTTAGGGCCGTGGCTTTGGTAAGAAAAGCTACCAACGAGCATGTTGGCATGTGCCAATGGCATGCGTGGCCGTTAGGGCCGTGGCTTTGGTAAGAAAAGCTACCAGCGAGCATGTTGGCATGTGCCAATGGCATGCGTGGCCGTTTGGGCCGTGGCCTTGGCAAGAAAAGCTACCAGCGAGCATGTTGGCATGTGCCAATGACATGCGTGGCCGTTAGGGCCGTGGCTTTGGTAAGAAAAGCTACCAGCAAGCATGTTGGCATGTGCCAATGCATGTGTGGCCGTTAGGGCCGTGGCCTTGGCAAGAAAAGCTACCAGCGAGCATGTTGGCATGTGCCAATGGCATGCGTGGCCGTTAGGGCCGTGGCTTTGGTAAGAAAAGCTACCAGCGAGCATGTTGGCATGCGTGGCCGTTAGGGCCGTGGCTTTGGTAAGAAAAGCTACCAGCGAGCATGTTGGCATGTGCCAATGGCATGCGTGGCCGTTAGGGCCGTGGCCTTGGTAGGAAAAGCTACCAAATGAGCATGTTGGCATGTGCCAATGGCATGCGTGGCCGTTAGGGCCGTGGCCTTGGTAGGAAAAGCTACCGACGAGCATGTTGGCATGTGCCAAGCGGCATGCGTGGCCGTTAGGGCCGTGGCTTTGGTAAGAAAAGCTACCAGCGAGCATGTTGGCATATGTGGCCGTTAGGGCCGTGGCCTTGGTAGGAAAAGCTACCAGCGAGCATGTTGGCATGTGCCAATGGCATGCGTGGCCTGGAAATATGGCTTGTGGTACGTGTTGGCATGTGCTAATGGCACGTACGGCCATGTTGACCTAGTTGCACGTTTTGCAAGCGTAGGGCGCTATATTTGGCATGCGCCAATGGCATAGCGGCTTGGAAATACGGTTTGTGGTACGCGTTGGCATGTGCCAATGGCACGTACGGCCATGTTGACCTAGTTGCACGTTTTGCAAGCCTAGGCGCTATATTTGGCATGTGCAAATGGCATAGCGGCTTAGTTTGGCATGGTTGCCAATGAGTGCGATATGTAGTTTGGTTTTTGGCGTCGTTGCCATGGTGCGCGGTGTGCGGTTTGGTTTGGCATTGTTGCCATGGTGCTTGTTTGGTTTAGCATTGTGCGGTTTGGTTTGGCATTGTTGCCATGGTGTGCATTGTTGCCATGGTGCGCGATGTGCGCTTGGTTTGGCATGTGCGGCTTGGTTTGGCATTGTTGCCATGGTGCGCAGTGTGCGGCTTGGTTTGGCATTGTTGCCATGGTGCGCAGTGTGCGGCTTGGTTTGGCATTGTTGCCATGGTGCGCAATGTGCGGCTTGGTTTGGCATTTTTTTTTTGGTAAACTCATCTTTTACTTCTTCTTCATCAGTAAACATTTTGCTCCATATATATTTTTGAAAGAGGTTGTGGTATGATGGCGTATAGATAGGATTGAACTGCATTCTTTGCGGTGTATGATGGTTTTCTTTAACTTTCGGAAAAGGACTTGGTTTATCTCTTGAGGAGGCATGTATTTCTCGATATCTGGAGAATTTGCTTGGAAAAAGATGTATTTTTTTTTTTGAAATAGCCTTTGAAGTTGGAAGGGAATCCCTTGGAATGGTCGTCGGGGAGAAATACAAACGGTGTATTCATCTTGGGGAAGTACAACTACTAAGAGGAATTGTTAAAGGAAATCTTCGGGTTTAAAAAGAAAAGGAGTAAATGGGAAGTATTCATCTTGGGCAACCCCCGAAAAGAAAAGGAGTAAATTTTCTTTTTTTTTTATGGATTGGATTCCTTGAGCCATCGCGAGTGAATTATCACGCCTTCAGGTGTGACTGCATTGATGAGCTTGCAATATCCTCCCAAAAGGGTATCCGCAACCAGATACGGCTCGTCTTCTCCTTCACTGGGCAAATCCATTTTTCTGTCATCTTCCCAACTTGAAACGTGCTTTCTTTGACCACTACATCTCCAATTGAAAACGGGTTCAGACGTCGTGCAACCGTTTGAGTCTTGGCTTCGTTGGCTTCAATAGAAGTTTCCAAGCTTCTTGCAAAGTGTTCAAATGGTCCAGCCTCCCATTCGCATTTCTTGACAAGCGTTCGTGCCGATGTCGCGTAGAGTCCCCATGACGGAAAGGGGAAGGAAAGGCTGTTTGCGAGAAAAGGTTGCTTGGTCAGACTTACTTGCATTTGAAAACCATGAGCTAGCGCCAACGGGTCTTCTCCGGATGTCTGGGTTTCTTCAGTAGTTTGTTGATGCGATAACCAGTGGGATGATTTGTTGGAATTTCCTTCGGGCGTGGACGTTGGCGGAGGGCGCACATCCAATTTCGCTTTGTTGTCGAGCACCCATAAACGTCCCAATATCATGTCGTGATCTAGTTCTTTGACAATATGGAATTTGCTATGTGTTATAGCGTCTTCCATCTCGATCTCTAAGTTGATGTAGCCATGCGCGTTCAAAGCTTCTCCTCTCAAGTCCTTAATCACGGACGGGGAATAGGTAGCGTCTTGTTTTGTAAATCCTGCCGCCTTGAAGTGTCTTGAAAGTAATGATGTTGTGGTAGGAGGCCGTGTCGATGAGCGTGTCGTCAAATTCGTTACCTCTTAAACGGGACGTGGTCAGCAGTCCCCAGTTTGGGAAGCTTGGGCCCTTGGCGTGGATTCCGAGGAGAGGAAAAGCCGTTTGCCGGATACAACACGATTGAGAGCTGCGAAAATATCCTGGCGCTGAACCTTGGAAAGATAGAGAATTTCGCATACATGTCGCATCATGGATTGTACAGTCTCGTGTACGGAGTCCCCAGAGGAACCGCAGTTTCTTATTGGTAGTGGGTCTCGATGCACTCTTTCGTCTCCTAGTTGGAGTTCTCCTGCTTCTATCCTTTCTTTGAAAATATGCTTTAGTCTGTTGCAATCGCTAGTCGGGCGGTGAACGAACCTGTGGTAATGGCAATATTTTGGGTTCGCCATCTCAGCCTCAATTGGTGGCCGTCTGAGCGGTGGCAATCTGATGACATCATCTTGAACCCAGGCTTCTAGGAGGTCAATCACCTCCTCGATGGGGAATGGGAAATCAAGGGTATTTCCATCGGTCTCACGATCTTTGCACAGGAGTTTTAGTGACGATCTTCCGTTGCGAGGGTTCCGTTGCGCCGGCGCTTCACGTTTCTACTGGTGGCTCGTAGTTGCGGCTTTCCTTTTCCTCTTTCGTTTACTATGTTCACGGAGGATGAGCCGGCATTAAATTGTTTGCTGACGAGGCGTCTACTCCGCGGGTTTCGCGCGCGTCTTGATTCGAGTTGGCCTAGTTCTTTCCGTAATGCTTGTGTCGTTGTTGTGCAGATCGTCCGGCGGCTTCATGGAGTTCGGAGAACGTTTGGAAATGCAAGTTTTCTAGCAGGGCGCGGTAGATTGGAACCATACCATTGATGCATGCGTTCACCAATTGTTGCTCGGTCACGTTTGGGTCGTGACGGTCGAGTGCTTGAACCCTGAACCTTTTGACGAAATCATTCGGATGTTCGTTATCCCACTGGTACATTCTTCCGAGGTCCGAAAAGGTAACTTGTTCAGACACGAAGAAGTATTTCTTGTAAAACGCAGTGACCATGCTACTCCAGTTGGGAATGCTGCTCGGTGGGATGCTGTTGTACCATCCCTTCTAGTAAGTGATTTTGAGAATTCCCTTAAACGAAGAACGTGATTATATTCATGTTCACCTAGGGATTCCAGGAAACGAGAAACATGCTCACGTGCATTCCCGATACCATCGTACAGGGTAAATTGAGGAGAAGAGTACCCTCTTGGGAGAGGGATTCTCTGTATTTCGGATGGGTAAGGGGGTTGGTGATGATGCGCGTCCAACTCATCATTCTTGATTCGGTTGCAGAGGAGTTGTTCCAAATCTTCTCTCGTGACAAAGTTGGGTGGCTGATTTCTTTCCAACGGGATTCTAGTGCGAGTTTCCTCATCCATGGAGGCGTGCTCCGCCGAGGTGCCGGCGTCGGGGTTGTTGGAGACGTTCCTAAATGGCTCTAGAGGGCGCGACTCACGTGGTAGTCGTTCTGTCAGGGTCTTGAGAAAGGTGAGTACCTCCTTCTGTGTTGAAACCATATCTGTCTGGGCTCTGGCGAGCATCTCTTGTTGTTCCATCAGATCAGCGATGGTGACGTAAGGGCGACTTCCTCTTGTCCCTCCGGTTTCTCGTCCCGTCGGCGGGGTAGTTGGGATCTTGGTCGTGGACGGAGGCGCCATGCTAGACGAAGCATTTGGGGTCGTGGCGGCGGCTCTAGCCCTGGTGACTGGTGGCGCGACACCCGAAAAGATATTTTCGTTGCCGTGATTAGAGGGTCGCGCAGAGACGCTAGAGGAGGCAGCGGCTCGGCCCAGTGATTGGCGGTGTTACACTTGAGGGAGTGCATTCGATGTTGCTGTTGTCGGCGGTGACGTAATAACGTTATTGGGAGAGATGCTAACATCGGGGTGCGTTCTGTGGCCGGTGTTCTCGGCAGCCGCTCCTCGGACTCCGAGTTCCACCAAGTTGGGATTTGACGTTCGGGAAACGAAATCAGGAGTCGGAGTTGGTATTGTAACCGATAGATCAATCCTCCCGCTGTGGTCGCCAATTGTTTATGGGTGAAAATCGTTTCTGCCGATTTCGGTAAATTCGGTAGGTGAGTGAGAAACTGGTTCAAACCCTAAACAAATGTCTGCACGTGAGCACTTTATAGATTCGAGAGATCAATCTGTACAAGTCCGACCTAAACCAAGAAATGGCCGTTCGGACTTGCTTCGGTCACAAAGTGGAGGAGAAGGGTTGATTTGGGGAGGGAAGCCAAGAAAGGTGTTGAGACCAGAATAGTTATGGGAGAGTAGATTCTCGACTTGTATCAGAAAGTGGAAGCTTCGGAAGCTTGCAAGAGATGAAAGCTTTTTGGAGAGCTTGCAAAGTTGCCTTTTCTGAGAGTGTAGTATTTTTCTCCTGACCGAGACTTGTTGTCTGGTGGAAATAGGTAAGACCTATTTATACAAGTCGAGTTTGAAACGTACCCTGGTCTCATGAAGGAAGAGAGTAAAGGGTGAAATAATGAGAGGAGGTGGTAACCGCATGGTATTAATGGGTGAAAACGTTTTCACCATTATTTCCTCATTTATTTGACCGCTTTATTCCTTTTCACGCTTTCTTAATGTGAGCGTAGTGTACGCCGCAAGTCTGTGACCGCCAAACCAAAACCCCGGAAAGCATCCCCAGTTGTGTTGATGTCTCGAGTGTTGGTTGCATCTTGAGTGCAAGTGGTGTCACGGTTTGCAAGTTTGGGGGCGCATGTGGCATGTGCCAATGACGTGTGTGGAATGCCTTGGTGGTAGGTTGCACGGTTTGCAAGTTAGGCTACCAGCGTGTGTGTTTGGCATGTGCCAATGGCATGTGCGGAATGCCTTTGGTGGTAGGTTGCAGCGTGTATGTTTGCATGTGCCAATGGCAGTTAGGCTACACGGTTTGCAAGTTAGGCTGTGTGTTTGGCATGTGCCAATGGCATGTGCGGAATGACTTGGTGGTAGGTTGCACGGTTTGCAAGTTAGGCTACTAGCGTGTGTGTTTGGCATGTGCCAATGGCATGTGCGGAATGCCTTGGTGGTAGGTTGCACGGTTTGCAATTTAGGCTACCAGCGTGCATGTTGGCATGTGCCAATGGCATGCGTGGCCGTTAGGCCGTGGCTTTGGTAAGAAAAGCTACCCAATGAGCATGTTGTCATGTGCCAATGGCATGCGTGGCCGTTAGGGCCGTGGCTTTGGTAAGAAAAGCTACCAGCGAGCATGTTGGCATGTGCCAATGGCATGCGTGGCCGTTAGGGTCGTGGCCTTGGCAAGAAAAGCTACCAGCGAGCATGTTGGCATGTGCCAATGTCATGCGTGGCCGTTAGGGCCGTGGCTTTGGTAAGAAAAGCTACCAGCGAGCATGTTGGCATGTGCCAATGGTATGCGTGGCCGTTAGGGCCGTGGCCTTGGCAAGAAAAGCTACCAGCGAGCATGTTGGCATGTGCCAATGGCATGCGTAGCCGTTAGGGCCGTGGCTTTGGTAAGTAAAGCTACCAGCGAGCATGTTGGCATGTGCCAATGGCATGCGTGGCCGTTAGGGCCGTGGATTTGGTAAGAAAAGCTACCAGCGAGCATGTTGGCATGTGCCAATGGCATGCGTGGCCGTTAGAGCATGGGCCGTGGCCTTGGTAGGAAAAGCTACCCGAGCATGTTGGCATGTGAGCATGTTGGCATGTGCCAATGGCATGCGTGGCTTGGAAATATGGCTTGTGGTACGTGTTGGCATGTGCTAATGGCACGTACGGCCATGTTGACCTAGTTGCACGTTTTGCAAGCCTAGGGCGCTATATTTGGCATGCGCCAATGGCATAGCAGCTTGGAAATACGGTTTGTGGTATGCGTTGGCATGTGCCAATGGCACGTACGGCCATGTTGACCTAGTTGCACGTTTTGCAAGCCTAGGGCGCTATATTTGGCATGCGCCAATGGCATAGCGGCTTAGTTTGGCATGGTTGCCAATGAGTGCGATATGTAGTTTGGTTTTGGCGTCGCTGCCATGGTGCGTGATGTGCGGCTTGGTTTGGCATTGTTGCCATGGTGCGCAGTGTGCGGCTTGGTTTGGCATTGTTGCCATGGTGCGTGATGTGCGGCTTGGTTTGGCATTGTTGCCATGGTGCGCAGTGTGCGGCTTGGTTTGGCATTATTGCCATGGTGCGCAGATGTGCGGCTTGGTTTGGCATTGTTTCCATGGTGCGCGAGTGTGCGGCTTGGTTTGGCATTGTTGCCATGGTGCGCTGATGTGTGGCTTGGTTTGGCATTGTTGCCATGGTGCGCAGTGTGCGGTTTGGTTTGGCATTGTTGCCATGGTGCGCAGATGTGCGGCTTGGTTTGGCATTGTTGCCATGGTGCGTGAGTGTGCGGCTTGGTTTGGAATTAGGGTTCTCAGGTCGAAAAACCTAATAACGGTATTTTGAAAAAATACCCCTATTAATTATTTACACCTGAGTTAAATGCTCTTAGTTAATGTGTTGCGGGTAACACTAGGTCATGGGGTTTTACGATTTTACCCATTGTTTAAAAACCACCATCAACAACTGGATTCTCAACCTCAACAACATAGCTGCGATACAGCCTCGACAGAGACAATCAAACTCAGCCGATTGCGGGATCTTCTTAACTTATAACAACCAGCAACAGACCACAACCGCGACTCCCATGTACAACACTAGCTCATTCCATGCTCTCCCTGCAATATCAATCCATACGCACAAATCACCACTGCATCAGGCCACCAGAAACATGACAATAACTTAACACTCTTTCCCTGCAACTGTTTAGTACACACACAATGAACAGCATATATTCAGCCATATCCTCATTGCAAACAATCGCCTCAATCCATCATCACTGCATTCTGTGCTTGCACCATTCATTCTCAGCTCCTTACAGCTTCAATTGAACACTTGCAGACCCGCCATCCTTTGCATCTGTCAGTTCTTATCACCAATTCTTCTCTGTAATTCAGTTCAGGCCATAATCCACAGCAACACACTTTAGCATTAGTTCTCACTGCAAACACAACGTCAATACCATCCAGTTCCTTGCTCTCCATCTGGTTCAACCACTGTGAACTGCAAGCACCAGCAACCCTGCAGTTGCAATTCCAGCCCCTAGCAAAACAGCATTACCGTTGTGCATCACAGACCTGAGCCAATACTATTTCTGCCTACCCTGCATTTGTAACCATTCTTTCATCACCATCACGCCCAGACTTTGCCAATTTCCTGCAATCTCCAAGCCAACTTTTCTCCATTCTGATAACCACACTGCCAAAGCCTAACTCACTATGCAGCCGCGACTCCACCAGTGCCTCACTGCAGCTTCAACAGCATCCACGCAGTTCAGTCAAACCATCAGCTGCAGCACCTAACCACCTCCATGTCTTCATAGCACCACCAGCTACCCTGCAAACAGCTTACACAACTTCATACTTCCATCAGCAGCACCATCAATCATAGCCTATAACTCCAGCTCCTGCCTCAAACTTACTGCGGTACCAACAGCGCCATCTCAACTCCATTAATGCCTTCAGTTCCATAAGCTCATTCAATCTCCGACTGTAGCTTCAATCCCACAACCTCAGTCAATGTCTCTCTTTTACCACCAGAGCCATTTCAACCAACTCCAGTAGCAGTGCATCTTCCTTAGCCGCGGCTGCAATTTCTCAGCATCATTCTGATCATCACAACCCTTACCAGCTGCTTCACCTGGACTGCACCTGCAATAGCTGCAACTCAACTCATGCCTCAAACTCAAACCTTCCATGACACAAGTTCAACATTAACCTTGACTTCTTTAGATGCAACACCATCCAAACCATCTTGCACCCGTTCGCATCTCAAGGCCCAGCAATTCCAAGCCATAATTCTTGACCAAATCATCCCAATCAAAGCTGCCTCCGTCTTCTACTTCCTTGAATCAGTTAACCCTGAATTCTTGACCTCGACCACAAACCCATGACAGTGAACAGATTCACATCGAACCCAGCTTCAATCCATGTCTCAATTTCAACATTTCAAATCCTAATTACTCTTGTTCTTCAACATAACACAAGCTACTGATTCGGCAAATGAACTCCACCACTGTAATTCAAAGACTCATTCATCTCTCAGTATCGGCTTCAATTTGGACCTAGAACACATCCATCGATTAAACAATATCATCGATTTATTTCCTCCTCCTTCCTCGGACTGAAATTGCCATCGAAACCATTTCACCTTCTTATTCTTCAATTGCAGATGCAAATCGAAATCTAAACATTACCCATTTATTATCACAACCACCAAACCCACCTGCTCCATATCACAACATCGTTCTTCACCTTATTCATCTATCGAAACCAATTTTCTCACTCCAATCGAATCACAGCAAAAACCACCTCTATCTCAGATTCAATCTCTGATCTCTTGTTCTTCTTTATCTCATCAACTTCATCTATATCTCTCGGTTTCAGAGCAGAGGCTGCTGGTTTAATTTCTCAAATTCTGTTTCATGTGAATGAAATGAATGAGAGAAAGAGAGTCTCGATCTAGGGTTGTAATAATTGGATTCAGCCAACCCCTAGTCCCAGATAAGGGCCATCCTTGTTGCAGCCCCTTAACCTTTGGTCGGTTCCGGATAGTATTCCTCCGAATAGAGTTGCCCCTTAACCTTGGCTCAGCTCCCAATAGCATGTGAAATGACAATTACGCCTTTTTGACTCAATTTGAATGATTTACGCTTCTTTTCCTCCGTGCGACTCCAGAGTACCTAATAACTCAAAAACACACGTAAAGTACATAATTCACAAGAAAAATAACAAAGAAAGTGTAACTACTAGATAGTAAATTAGGTGTTTTAGACACCTATCAGGAGGCATGGTAGTGATTGCTTTCGTTTTGTCTGGATCGACCACGGATATGCAAAAAGGCCCTAAGATGGGTCACAGATATACAAAAAGGCCCCAAGATGGGTCACAGATATACAAAAAGGCGTCGGGTTGCTCCGTACATCTGATTGGCTACAGAAAAGGGGGAGCGCGTTTTCCTACTGATAAGCACGTAAGTGCTACATTTTATACCCATATTTATATTAGCTGGGACTCGATATTTTGGCCAATAATATTATTTTAGTGCTTTTGTAGAAAGTACAAGTGAATTCGACTATCCGGAGAATAAACAGCCAAAACGAAGGTTAAATGGCGTTTGCGACACACAACTCATATTATACAGGGCATGGAGGGAGTCGAAGCTTAATAAGTCTGGGCTGCCATCACACTTTCCATGGAGGGAGTCGAAGCTTAGTAAGTCTGGGCTGCCATCACACTTTCCATGCACGTGATCCACTGGAAGGTTAAAAGATGAGTGTGACTTACGGTGTTGTTGCTATGAGAGGCAGCATTGATAGGTGTGATAAACACCTAATTTAATATCTAGTATTTATGCTTTCTTTGCTATTTTTCGTGTGAATTATGTATCTTATGTTCGCTTTTGAGTGTATTAGGTGTTTTGGAGTCATTGGAGCAAAAGGAAGTAAAACTCGTTCAAATCCAGGTTTTCTTTTCATCACCTTGAAGGGAGCGAAAATATGAAGCCAACGGCGAAAGAATAAGGTCAATCCGATGTCGTATGAGAAAGTTGCGAGAAAAATCAGATGTTAAGCTTGTCAGGGATGGAGAACCGACATACATTGAGAATGAAACAGGGATTGTATTGTCGAGTATTTCAAGACCGACGATCGAAACTATCATGGGTGGCCTATATCTATCATCCGGGCGCCTAAATAACTGTCGTACCTACATGCTACTGCCTTATCATCTAAGTCGAGAAGAAAGAAGAAAATCCTTTTCTTCCCCAATTTTAGGTTGTTGCTTCTGTAAGAGACTAGGTCGAGAAATTCCGAGAGATTCATAGAAAGAGAAGGGGTGATATTGGAATGGTTTCACTGAGAAGAACACATAGGAGATGGTTTGGAGGTTGATTGATTGATCTCAGAAGATGGACACGGTGATTGATGTTATTCTTCTTTGAAGTAATGGAGATTGTGATTATCATAGGGTGATGCAAATTTGGTCTTTGGTTCGGTTAGTAGAAGAAGTTTGTGAGATCGAAATTTCTGAGAGAGAAGACATTGGGTTTGTGATGTATTTGATGGCTAGAAAGACAGAGAAGAAGACGTTGCTGTTATTGATATTGTGTAAAGAATAAGGCAGTAATTGTGTTCTCTGAGAAGAATGGGTTTTGTGTGATTGCAGGGAAGGAGATTGCAAGGTCTTAGAAATCAAGAGAAGGCTTATCTCTGAATCAACAACAAACTGCACACAAGGTGCCTGTGTAAATGCCTAAACGAGTAGCTTTTCACAAGTTCAAGTTCAGTCACAAATGGTTCAGTACACCGAGTCTCTACCTACCTATCAAAGAGCCAGGGAAGAATGGGAGTTCTTGCTTCCATGAAATAGGAAGTTGTTGCAGTTTTGGTACTTTTTGTGGTTGTGCTCAGTGGATTCAAAGGAGTTGGTTACTGTGGTGTTATGAGCTGGGTATTGAGCTGAATGCAATGGCAGGACTGAGGTAGATGGACTGAGGTAATGGTGGTGCAGAGCTGTTGTCGCAGCTGGAGTGAGGCCATGGAAGATTAACAGGGATGATTTGGAGCTGTGGTATCGTGGCTTGGGTATGTGAGCACAATGAGTGTGCTAGTGACAATGAAGAAATGGTGGTGCTTGAACTGAGTTTGCAGGTGGAGGTTGCAGAAGCAATGGAATGGGTGGTGTTGGCTCTGATTCTGGCAGTGAGGAAGTGCCAGAGATGTTGTGGGTTTGAGCTGTGAATGCAGCTGGTGGCTTGTGGCAGTCAGCCAAGAGAAGACAGTGCAGGTACAGGCACTGAAGCTGAGAAGGGTTCGATTTGCTGCTGCCAAGGTTTAGATGGATTGAGGGGATGGAGGTTAAGAATGGGTTTGTGACGTTGTTCTGGGAGTGTGCGAAAATGGCCTGAGCTGGTCGATGGAGCTGAAATTTAGGCAGGCTGGAATTGAGCTAAGAAAAGGAATGAAGCTGCCGCTGTAATGCAGTGTGATGCACTAAGCTGGAGCTGTGGATGTGTGATTGTAGCTGAGTATATGGACGTAAGTCGAGACTGTGATGCTGTTGCCAGGGGACGTGTTTAATGGGTTGAGTCCAAATTCAGATTCGAGAAGGTTTTTATATGGTGTTTGTGCTGTGTGTGGTAATTGTGGTTGAACTGGCAATGGGTTGGTTGCTGAGAATCTGGTGATGATGGCTAAGAATTGCAATGCAGGGAAGCTACAGGATTGAGGAGCTGCAGATTAGTGTTGGCGCAACACGGAAATGGCTAGGAAGTTATGATTTGGCAGGGGACAAGCCAAGGAAGCAGGGCCATCATGGCTGGTCATGGCTCAAGGAAAACCATGAAATCAATGGTTGTTTTGCAGATTGAGAGCTGTGTAGGTGGTTTTGTATCTGACAGATTCAATGCAGTGACAGAGAAAGAAGAAGGTGATGCAGTGTGGAGAGAGTCTGCTCTGATGAGATGGCTTGTTTGAGTTGAACCAGATGGAGAGAAAGGCCTGAGATGCAGCTGCGAGAGATGGAATTGCGCCAGGGAAGTGCAGGGAGTATGACTAGATGAGCAGATGGAACTGAAGATTGTGTTGATGCTTGTAGCGGTGGTCTTTGGTTGAGTCTGCCGGTGGTTGCGACTTAAGATGAAGGAATCTGGTGCTTGAGAAGAGGTAGGTTGACAGTGGCTAGGGCTCAAACTGCAGGTGCTGCTGCTGCCATTGAAGTTGTTCTCAGGGTTTGATGGTGCTGCTCCAGTTGGACTGGATGCAGAGATGCCAACAGAGCTGAGTAGGGAGAGGATTTTGAACTGTGGTCGGAGCTGGAGTTGAATACCTGAGATAGAATGAGGCTGTGTCGCAGCTGTAATGCAATGGACTGAGCTGCAGGGTTGTATGGCAATGGTGAACTTGAGCTGGTGAACTACAGATATTGCAGCTGCCAAGGATTGAATGCACTGGCCTGGGGTGTGCTGAAATTGCAGTATTAGATGTATGCTAGGAGTTAAATTGCAGGTTTGAAGTTGTATTGAGAAGCTCAGGGCAAGTAGACTGAGTGGAATGCGGCTGTAGTTGGAATTTTGGGTGTTGCAGATGTTCAAGGGATGTTGGCTTGCTGCCATGGATGTGAAATTACAGGGAGAGAATGGCAAGAAACCAAGCTGCAGAAATTGTGCGAAAACGGAGTGAAAATGGCGCGCCGGTGAGCATAGTTCCGGTAAACGGATTTCGGAAGTTAAAGTATGAATCGCAATATTTCGGTGAATCGCGAGGGGGGTACGAGTCGGATGCAAGAGTCGACGGCCGGACATATGTGCTACGGGTCACGCTTTTAGGCGCGTTTTCGCAAGAAAGAAAGAATTGGTTTGGATAATTTTGTGAATGTATGGACTGCAGAGAAGGAGAGTTGAGGTAATGGAAGTATACAGTTGGCCTGGTGATAGTTTCCGAAGACTAAGTGGCCTGAGACAAATTTTCCGGTGACCGGATTCCGGCGCCGATGACCGGATTCCGGCGATGACGTCAGCAATCCGTCGACCCAGTTTTTAACCCAAAATTTCCAGAGACCTATTTTCACTCATGGGCTTGGTGGACGAATTTGAGACGGGTTTGGAGAAGACTTGACCTACTTTTGGGTATCCTTTTGGGAGAGGCATATAAATAGAACTTTTTCTCTAAACCTAGATATATCTCCATTAGGGAGAACTCATACTTTTGGTTCTAGGGTTTAGAAACATGATAGGTTTTCTCCTTCTTCTTGCTATGAACTCCTATGCCATGAGTAACTAAGTTCTTATTATTGGTTGAAGATGTAGTTGGATTTTGCAACCAAGTTATGATTTTTATGAATTAGTTTTCTCTCAATATTATCGTTTGATTTTCTACGGGTTATAATAATTGCATGATTGAAGTATTGCAATATGATTGAATGTTTGTTTAGTCGAGTCTAGAATTGATTGAACTCACATCCATAACTATAGCTATTTTAGGGTTTTCATCGAGCGATAACCTTGAATACGAGTAGCATGATATGATTAGGGTTTGTAGTGATACATCCTCGTAGTCATATGTAGAAATTGACCTTTGTTCGAATTGTTTGCGCAATGTATTAAAATTGCATTGATTAGCCTATTTCTGAAACTTAATGCTCCTAGGAATTGAACTTGATTAGCGCAAGGCATTAGGTTATTCTTTAGGTAGATTTCACATACGCAGCTCTAATGTGTGTGTTGATAACTTTGGAAATTTGGAGTATTCTTGCAATAAGGTATTCTATGGCTTTTGATGATAGCGAGATTAAATACGAATTCTGTTCATATATTCATAAACTTGTTTACAATTGAAGATGAAACCTTTATCCAATATTTCACATCCTTGATTTGCGTACTTTATTTGCTTTTTGTTTATTTTTATTTACACAACCAGAAAATCCTCGGTGTTTTATATAGGAAACCATAACATATTGACAACCTAGTCCTCTCTGTGGGATCGATCCTTTCTTGCCCTTGCTATATTTATATTTTGAGTAGTAAGAAAGTGTAATTTATTTTTGACGCTACGACAACGATCAAATTTTGGCGCCGTTCACGGGAGGCAGCGGTTGTTACTTGTTTTTGGTTTCTTATTTTTGTTTTTCGTTTTATTTTACTTTTTCTTACTCTTTGGTTTCTAACCGAGTTTTGAGAATCTCGTTTCAGGTACCAATTTCTATGGACGGAGCATATTGGAGCAATCAATACGGCTTTCAACCTCAACAACATGAAAACTATCACCCTTATGGGGAATACAATCAAAACCAATCCTTTGGTTATGGTCAATATTCCACGTACCCTTTTAGTTGTTCTCATACATTCCAACCTTCTTACGATGGGTATGTAAGTGAGCAACCACAAGGAGGGGAGACTAGTTGTACTCCTATTAATTTTTCCTCTAGTTTGGTAGATGAAATGCAACAATTTATGGACATCATGGAGTCAATTTGCGGACAACCCATCGTGGAACCAATTTCATCGACCGAATGTGCTCATGGTATGTTTGGCCCAATTTCTGATCGTAGTTATGATCATCCACCCATTCAAAGGGAATATAATTGGCCTAACAATACTGAAGTAAGTAATTCTACTCTTTCTTTGTCGAATGAGCTTTACCAACAAATGGAACACTATTTTCAAAAGTTGGATGGATCACTCCAAGAGCTTCAAAAAGGTGTTTCCGCTTTAAGACAAGGCATTGAAGAATACAAAGAGGACATGAAAAATTCTGCGAAAGACCAAACTTTGGGAAGTGGTAGCCAATCTTATGATGACTATGATAGTGATGATGATTATTATGCAAATACATCGTTTGAACCAATTTATGGTGGCAACCCCGAGGAGTGTACAATGGAGTCTTTTTGCGGTAAAGTTGATTGTGTTAAAAGGACCAACCGTTGGAGATATTGGATGACATTAGTGTAGTTGACTCAATCCTTGATCTTTATAATGATCAAGAACCTATTCAAAAGGTACATGAGTATGATGAAACTAGTGTTTTACAAGATTTTGCAACATGGTTTGAGTTTAATAAGGAGGAATATGTTGAGAATGAGACCGTTATGACCAATATTGTGGAAGACCCAATTGAGCTTGCAAATGATTGTAATGATGATGTTTATGTCGAGACTTTGGTTAAGGCAGAAACGGACGAAGAATGGTTGCAAGGTTTAATAGAGGACCATGATATGAAAGAGGTGAATTATTCACTTGAGTTTTTCAAGGATGAAGAGGATTCCGTGATAAAAGAGATTGTGCAAGGTTTATCTAACCCTTTGCCTATTGTTTCTTCTCCTTTACCTCTTATTGGTTTGAATGTATGTGCTTCGAGAATATTGTTGAATGACTTTGTTTCTCGATATCCTCCATTAGAGATACTTGATTCTCATACTATGCAGGTTATGGAACAAGAAACCGTGGAAGTACCCGACTTCTATATTCTTTATACACTTCCAAGTGTGGACAAGAATAAGTGTGGGGGAAGCTTTTATCGGTTAATAGCTTCACTTTTGCTTTATTGTACTAATATTTTTGTGAAGCTAGTGTTTGCAAAACAAGTTCTATGGAAGGATCCTCAACTTTTCAGATTGTTGATATATGGGGAATGAATCTTGCAAGGATATAGTCGGGCCGTCGACTTTAAAACAAGCGCTAAGTGGGAGGCAACCCACCGGTTTTGTATCTTTACCTTTATCTTTTTATTTTTATGCATTTGCTTTTATCTTTATTTTCTTTGTTTTTGCATATTATTTGCGGAATTTCCCACCTTGAACCTTCTTTGGACGATTCAATTTTACATTGAGGACAATGTAAAGTTTAAGTGTGGGGGAGCATTTATATGTTTTAGTTTGTTTTATGCCTTTAAAAAAAAAAAAATCAGAAAAATAGAAAACCAAGAAAAAAATTATGCTTTTCGAACTCCGAAATCTAGAAACTTGTGCCTTTAGGATGACACCATTAGTGGATGGAACCATTTTGAATGCAGGAGTTGAGGAACCAATTAACTAAAAGGGAAGAATATAGCTCAGAAATCACAAATTAACATGATAGTTGTTACCATATCTCGGAATATCACCATATCACGTTCTATTTTGATTTTTTCATATTTATCTATTGTTCTCTAAGTGCTTTGGTGGGTCACTAAACATCGACGTGTTATTACTGCTAGGATGAAATAGAGTGATTGAGTTACTAAAAAAAAAAAAAAAAAATGATGAAAAAAAAATTGAACAAGAAAAAAAAAAAAAAAAAATGAAAAATTTTTGAAAAAGAAAAGAAAAAAAAAGGACCGATCAATTAGACCAAAACGGAATAAAGAATGACACTTGGGAATAGCAGTATGTGTGAAACGTAGTCCCTGTCTCCGTCGCCTAAACAAGCGTGGAATGCAGGATCCAAGGCAACTATCATGTACTTGCTGACAAGAAGCATGCGCTTGGATCCAAAAGATCTAATCATGCCGTCAAAAAAAAAAAAGAGAAATTGGATCCAGTTTGATCCAATCATATAAAAAAAGAGAAGAAATTATTATTGTGTTGAATAAAGTCACTCTTGGTTCCCTTGTATATGCCAATTGATTTGATGTAGCATTCGGCACCAAGTAGCTCAATCCAATAGATTAGGTTCATCTTAGCGGTGACCTTGATTGAGATATGGGAAACATCGAACACTTGTGAACATTCGCCAACATCTACATCTTTATCCATCTTCTTAATCTTTTCATTGTGATTGTGGTTTGTTAGTTTCCGAGTATTGTGGCTTGTTCGACTATCTAATTAGAGTTTATTTACTAATATATGAATTGAATTTGCAAGGTACCTCCTCCTGTAGTCATTTTGGATTTGTTCATTGATTTGTCACGAATAGACGGAGTTTGAAATATAGGTTTTGTAGGTATATCTCTAGTAAACCTTCACGAGACTATAACTCGTCCACTAGGGACACCTACGGGTTTAAAGGCTTGTTATTTATGCTAAAATTAACCGTAGCCTCGACGTCACGGAGTTGTATGTATTTGTTTTAGTTTTGTTTTGTTTGATTTGCTCGAGGACTAGCAAAGTCTAAGTGTGGGGGAATTTGATAGGTGTGATAAACACCTAATTTAATATCTAGTATTTATGCTTTCTTTGATATTTTTCGTGTGAATTATGTATCTTATGTTCGCTTTTGAGTGTATTAGGTGTTTTGGAGTCATTGGAGCAAAAGGAAGTAAAACTCGTTCAAATCCAGGTTTTCTTTTCATCACCTTGAAGGGAGCGAAAATATGAAGCCAACGGCGAAAGAATAAGGTCAATCCGATGTCGTATGAGAAAGTTGCGAGAAAAATCAGATGTTAAGCTTGTCAGGGATGGAGAACTGACATACATTGAGAATGAAACAGGGGATTGTATTGTCAGTATTTCAAGACTGACAGTCAGAAACTATCATGGGTGGCCTATATCTATCAGCCGGGCGCCTAAATAACTGCCGTACCTACATGCTACTGCCTTATCATCTAAGTCGAGAAGAAAGAAGAAAATCCTTTTCTTCCCCAATTTTAGGTTGTTGCTTCTGTAAGAGACTAGGTCGAGAAATTCCGAGAGATTCATAGAAAGAGAAGGGGTGATATTGGAATGGTTTCACTGAGAAGAACACATAGGAGATGGTTTGGAGGTTGATTGATTGATCTCAGAAGATGGACCTGGTGAGTGATGTTAGTGCTGCTGAAGTAATGGAGATTGTGATTATCATAGGGTGATGCAAATTTGGTGCTGGTTCAGTTAGCAGAAGAAGTTTGTGAGATCGAAATTTACAGAGAAGACATTGGGTTTGTGATGTATTTGATGGCTAGAAAGACAGGGAAGAAGACGTTGCTGTTATTGATATTGTGTAAAGAATAAGGCAGTAATTGTGTTCTCTGAGAAGAATGGAAGAATGGGTTTTGTGTGATTGTAGGGAAGGAGATTGCAAGGTCTTAGAAATCAAGAGAAGGCTTATCTCTGAATCAACAACAAACTGCACACAAGGTGCCTGTGTAAATGCCTAAACGAGTAGCTTTTCACAAGTTCAAGTTCAGTCACCAATGGTTCAGTACACCGAGTCTCTACCTACCTATCAAAGAGCCAGGGAAGAATGGGAGTTCTTGCTTCCATGAAATAGGAAGTTGTTGCAGTTTTGGTACTTTTTGTGGTTGTGCTCAGTGGATTCAAAGGAGTTGGTTACTGTGGTGTTATGAGCTGGGTATTGAGCTGAATGCAATGGCAGGACTGAGGTAGATGGACTGAGGTAATGGTGGTGCAGAGCTGTTGTCGCAGCTGGAGTGAGTCCATGGAAGATTAACAGGGAGGATTTGGAGCTGTGGTATCGTGGCTTGGGTCTGTGAGCACAATGAGTGTGCTAGTGACAATGAAGAAATGGTGGTGCTTGAACTGAGTTTGTAGGTGGAGGTTGCAGAAGCAATGGAATGGGTGGTGTTGGCTCTGATTCTGGCAGTGAGGAAGTGCCACAGATGTTGTGGGTTTGATCTGTGAATGCAGCTGGTGGCTTGTGGCAGTCAGCCAAGAGAAGACAGTGCAGGTACAGGCACTGAAGCTGAGAAGGGTTCGATTTGCTGCTGCCAAGGTTTAGATGGATTGAGGGGATGGAGGTTAAGAATGGGTTTGTGACGTTGTTCTGGGAGTGTGCGAAAATGGCCTGAGCTGGTCGATGGAGCTGAAATTCAGGCAGGCTGGAATTGAGCTAAGAAAAGGAATGAAGCTGCCGATGTAATGCAGTGTGATGCACTAAGCTGGAGTTGTGGCTGTGTGATTGTAGCTGAGTATATGGACGTAAGTCGAGACTGTGATGCTATTGCCAGGGGACGTGTTTAATGGGTTGAGTCCAAATTCAGATTCGAGAAGGTTTTTATATGGTGTTTGTGCTGTGTGTGGTAATTGTGGTTGAACTGGCAATGGGTTGGTTCTTTGAGAATCTGGTGATGATGGCTAAGAATTGCAATGCAGGGAAGCTACAGGATTGAGGAGCTGCAGATTAGTGTTGGCGCAACACGGAAATGGCTAGGAAGTTATGATTTGGCAGGGGACAAGCCAAGGAAGCAGGGCCATCATGGCTGGTCATGGCTCAAGGAAAACCATGAAATCAATGGTTGTTTTGCAGATTGAGAGATGTGTAGGTGGTTTTGTATCTGACAGATTCAATGCAGTGACAGAGAAAGAAGAAGGTGATGCAGTGTGGAGAGAGTCTGTTCTGATGAGATGGCTTGTTTGAGTTGAACCAGATGGAGAGAAAGGCCTGAGATGCAGCTGCGAGCGATGGAATTGCGCCAGGGAAGTGCAGGGAGTATGACTAGATGAGCAGATGGAACTGAAGATTGTGTTGATGCTTGTAGCAGTGGTGCTGGTTGAGTGCGCTGGTTGCGACTTAAGCTGAAGGAATCTGGGTGCTTGAGAAGAGGTAGGTTGACAAAGTGGCTAGGGCTCAAGCTGCAGTGCCGCTGCCATTGAAGTTGTTCTCGGGGTTTGATGGTCTTTGCTCAGTTGGATTTGGATGCGAGAGATGCCAACAGAGCTGAGTAGGGAGAGGATTTTGAACCGTGGTCGGGCGGAGTTGAATACCCGAGAGATAGAATGAGGCCGTGTCGCACCTGTAATGCAATGGACTGAGCTGCAGGGTGGTATGGCAATGGTGAACTTGAGCTGGTGAACTACAGATATTGCAGCTGCCAAGGATTGAATGCACTGGCCTGGGGTGTGCTGAAATTGCAGTATTAGATGTATGCTAGGAGTTAAATTGCAGGTTTGAAGTTGTATTGAGAAGCTCAGGGCAAGTAGACTGAGTGGAATGCGGCTGTAGTTGGAATTTTGGGTGTTGCAGATGTTCAAGGGATGTTGGCAGTGAGCTGATATGGCTGGTGCTGTTGAGAAGCTGGAAGGGAATGGATGTTGGCTTGCTGCCATGGATGTGAAATTACAGGGACAGAATGGCAAGAAACCAAGCTGCAGAAATTATGCGAAAACGGAGTGAAAATGGCACGCCGGTGAGCATAGTTCCGGTAAACGGATTTCGGAAGTTAAAGTATGAATCGCAATATTTCGGTGAATCGCGAGGGGGTACGAGTCGGATGCAAGAGTCGACGGCCGGACATATGTGCTACGGGTCACGCTTTTAGGCGCGTTTTCGCAAGAAAGAAAGAATTGGTTTGGATAATTTTGTGAATGTATGGACTGCAGAGAAGGAGAGTTGAGGTAATGGAAGTATACAGTTGGCCTGGTGATAGTTTCCGAAGACTAAGTGGCCTGAGTCAAATTTTCCGGTGACCGGATTCCGGCGATGACGTCAGCAATCCGGCGACCCAGTTTTTAACCCAAAATTTCCAGAGACCTATTTTCACTCATGGGCTTGGTGGACGAATTTGAGACGGGTTTGGAGAAGACTTGACCTACTTTTGGGTATCCTTTTGGGAGAGGCATATAAATAGAACTTTTTCTCTAAACCTAGATATATCTCCATTAGGGAGAACTCATACTTTTGGTTCTAGGGTTTAGAAACATGATAGGTTTTCTCCTTCTTCTTGCTATGAACTCCTATGCCATGAGTAACTAAGTTCTTATTATTGGTTGAAGATGTAGTTGGATTTTGCAACCAAGTTATGATTTTTATGAATTAGTTTTCTCTCAATATTATCGTTTGATTTTCTACGGGTTATAATAATTGCATGATTGAAGTATTGCAATATGATTGAATGTTTGTTTAGTCGAGTCTAGAATTGATTGAACTCACATCCATAACTATAGCTATTTTAGGGTTTTCATCGAGCGGTAACCTTGAATACGAGTAGCATGATATGATTAGGGTTTGTAGTGATACATCCTCGTAGTCATATGTAGAAATTGACCTTTGTTCGAATTGTTTGCGCAATGTATTAAAATTGCATTGATTAGCCTATTTCTGAAACTTAATGCTCCTAGGAATTGAACTTGATTAGCGCAAGGCATTAGGTTATTCTTTAGGTAGATTTCACATACGCAGCTCTAATGTGTGTGTTGATAACTTTGGAAATTTACGGAGTATTCTTGCAATAAGGTATTCTATGGCTTTTGATGATAGCGAGATTAAATACGAATTCTGTTCATATATTCATAAACTTGTTTACAATTGAAGATGAAACCTTTATCCAATATTTCACATCCTTGATTTGCGTACTTTATTTGCTTTTTGTTTATTTTTATTTACACAACCAGAAAATCCTCGGTGTTTTATATAGGAAACCATAACATATTGACAACCTAGTCCTCTCTGTGGGATCGATCCTTTCTTGCCCTTGCTATATTTATATTTTGAGTAGTAAGAAAGTGTAATTTATTTTTGACGCTTACGACAGCGATCAAGCATCTGTTCAAAGGAGATGAAGAAGATGACAACAAGTTTTGCTTCTAACTGTTGGTGGTTCGATTGTCATGCACAGGGAGAATGTAAATAATTCCGTGGACAGAAACAGGCAGTAAACGAAGGTGGTATATTTCGAAATGGCGCAGTGATGATTGAGCTGTTGGAGTTGAATATTTCGAGGTTATCAAGAGCCGTCAAGAGAGTTGGACATACAAAAATAGGCAATGGAAGGTCTTTGAAGATCTTTGAGATGGAGTCCATGGATTGGTTCGAGTGAAGTGAATACATATGCAACGAATTACTCAAGCTGTGAAACCGGTGGTGATGAGAATTAGACGAACGAGGAAAGAGTGTAGGCAAAGTGGTGTTTGCGTCTCTTCATAACCGACAGGTTGTCGGAAGTAAAACTGCAGTCTTGGTGATGATTAGAATGAGTTTACCCGATGGGAGAATGAGATGGGTGTTTGCTTGAGGTGGTGCTTTGATAGCTATCTAGCAAGGATCGAGAGTGGCAAGTGGTGGTGTTTCGGAGGAATGGAGCCGTATATGATATTAAATGTGTTGGTGTATGGCAGAGATGGGTTGGCTGAGATGGTTGGTGTGGTCCGAGCAGTGGTGGTTACTTAGTGTATGCAATGGGGTTCTCGACATGAACCAAGCTCACTGGTGGTTATTCAGATTAACCATTGTCTGCAATGAGTGCCGGCTAAATGGGTTTTCGTCGGTGGTGGCTTTGTACAGATCGTAGACGTGAATGGAGATGGAGTCGAGATGGTGGTTTATGCATTCTTTGAGATGGAGACTCGGAGATGAACTGGAAAGATGGGACGTAAATGGAAAAAAGAAATCGCGAAGAAGTAAAGATGCTCGTCTGTTGAATGGAACCGAACTTGGTCGAGCTGTTGCGGTCATCGATGGAAGGAGCTGGTCATTAGTGCAACAACTACATCCATGGAATGAAATCGGGCTGGACTTGAGTGATCTTGTAGTGAGCAGCAAGTTTGCTGGTGATGATCTTATACAACCGGTGGGTGACGAGATTCTAAAGGTCCCGGAGTTGGCTAAATTTAAATATGCTTGAAATTGACTTGGTTGAACGAGGCTACTGGAGGAAGGATATGGAAATGGGTTTGGGTCTTGAATGTATCGATTCAACCAGGTGGTGGTTGTTTGGGTAGCTTGCAGTCGATTGTAGAGAGAGTTGTTGCTGCGATGGAGAAGAACAGGAGGTGCTATCGTGATTAATGGCGGTAAATGGTGTTCTTGGTGATCGATGGCGAAGCTGGATGGTTAAGAGCAGCTAGATAGAATTCCTATATCGGTACCCGCCGATTCACAAGCAATGGGTGCTTTGTCTGTAGTAGAGAAGGAGTGAACGTGGAGGTGACGGTCGAAAGTGAAATCGGTGTTAGTGTTGCGGTCGGATCCAGGGAGTACTCAGATTTTGAAAGGCCTGGATTTGGAAATCAGCATGTGGGTGTTTGATGGATGGGCTTGAGCAGCTGCTAGGTCTTACTTGTTGCGACTTTTTCACAAGAATATATATTGATACACGAACAAAACCAGAGGGGTTTTTTGGGGGAGGCTACAAAGCCAACGAACGAAACTTGAGAAGAAAAGGAGGCCCGGCTGGAGGCCGTTTTGGGAGTTTGGTTCTCGAAGGAAGAGCACAACAACGAGAGAAGGAGAAGATTTGAAAGGGTTGCGTGACACAACTTTATTGGGTTTAATCTTTTCTCTCTTGATTATTATTTTGATGGGTTTTGAGAAACTCATAGCTATGTTCTAATTTCTTTGTAACTAGGGTTTTTATGGTTGAAACCATTTGGGGTATTAGGCTATATTGAATTGTTTATCTAGCAATAGACCATTATGATTTGATTAGATTAATTCTTGAATAATTGTTTATTGATTGATTGCAAAATAAGTTGTTGCTTCACCAGTTTCTTATAACCTTTGTGCGTAATTATTAGGTTCAAAAATATATTTGTCTCATTATTTGATATTCCATGCTTGGGTTAATTTCTTTGATGGGTTATGCTTAGAAGAGTCAAATAATATTTGCGAATCAATATTTTAGTTTCGTATAATTTTCTCGCTAGCGCAATTTGGTGGTGCATGCTTTGGTTTAATCTTTTGATGTGTCATGCTTAGGGCGTCCCAGTGATATTTGCGACTCTAATACCTATAATAGGTGATGTTGATAGAACGAACAATAAACATATATTCATAATTATGTTTCATTTCAGTAATTAAATAGAAATAGTGGTGGATACCCATAAAACCCTGGTTACCGACTCTCACATCTTTGGTCACGTTTTTATTAATTTGCTTTCTTAGTTCTATAAATTTCCAAAATATTGAATTTGATTGAGAATATCGATTATTGGTATTTCCAACGCTCCTCGTGGGAACGACCCGTACTTGCCGTTGTCTGCATTGTAGACACCGTGCGATTGCGGTTATTACATATAGGCAATCCCGAAAGCCTATCAATTTTTTAAGCTGCCACGGGAGCGTTTGTGGAATATTGTAATTGTTATTTTGTACTTATTTATTTTTATTTCTGTACATAATTTATTTTTCTTTTATTTTTATATTTTCTTTTAGTTCTTTTGACGTAACTTATTTGATTTTTTCTTAGGTACCTTAGTCTGAAGAGCGGCGATTGGAGTCAACAACAGGCCTAAAGTAAGTACTTGATATTCTCACAAAACTTTTGCAAGGTGAGTTATTGGGAAATTTTTACTTTGTATAATGGTTTCCAGTGAGTTGACTTTTTATAGCTTTTTGGAATCATACCAAAAGAGATGAGACAGAGGAGTCATTTGATACTTCACCTGAGGAGTATGCGTATGCACCTTCTCATTATCAAGAACCTGCCGAGTGTGTAAATAATGATTGGAATTATTCTCATAGGTATGATCATTCCGGACCTTGTGAAGGCTATGATCATTACCAACCTTACCCTGGTTATGAGCCACAATTTGTTAATTCCAATTATTATTCACACATTTCTCCGTCACAGTATGAGAGAGATGATCAATCTTACAGTGACCCATCTGCATCACAACTATCTTTGCTAGAACGCCTCAATATTGAAATTGTTGAATGGACCAACGCTAATGAGTTATTTTTCTTTGATCTGAGTAAAAGCCATGCTTATATTGTTGAACTTACTGAACAAACTGATTTATCGATTGCTCAACTAACGCAGTCGGTAGAAGATTTTGGTCTTACAGAGGAGACATGTTCTAATTTTTCTAATACTGTTGATATTTATGATGAAATCGCTTTAACTAATGAATCAATGTGTATGGATAATGATGATGAACTTGATAGTTGTGATTATAGGAATAGAGACATTGTCATACCAATTGAAGGTGGTGTATTTAGTCCAACTCCTGATCGTGTTTATGATCACTCGCATATTCAAAAGGATGAGTTTAGATTGAGGACACCATTATTTTAGACGGTGTGACATATCAGTGCTATAACAATGATGCTTATGAAGAATGTGTTAATTCAGAGGAAACTGTAGTTAAGTCTAACGACTTAGAGACATTACACTCTATCTATAAGGTTACTTCTAATCATCTTTATTGTGATATTCCTATTGATACCTTGGTTGATGATGATTATGATGATGATTTAGTATGAGTTTGCAAACCTAGTGGAGAAGTTAAAATACCTAGAATTGTTAGCACAACTTTTCGGAAGATTCCTAATTTTGGATTAGAAGCTGCGTGCTTCCCAAAAGTATTACTAGATTATTTTGCATCTCGTGACTTCTCTTTGCCCGTGCATGTCTCTCGATTTTTTTTCGGCTCCCATCTCTAGCGAACCCTTTAACTTGGTTATTTTTAAACAAAATGATACATCCTTTGGAAAAAACCAGGTTTGCGGGTGGCTCTTTCCTTTTGATAGTCTCTTTACGTTGCTACAAATGAGAGTGTGAGATTGTCATTAATTATGTATATTGTGCTCTGGGTTGATCCCCAAATATTTAGGTTGTTGATATATGGTGAGTCTTATTTGTATATTCCAGTAGGTACATCTATGTTCTTGTTTCATTTTTATTTGTTTATTTTTAGCATTTTAGGATTTCCCATCTTAATTTTTACGTTGGATGACTCAATTACATTGAGGACAATGTAATGTTTAAGTGTGGGGGAGTGGTTAACTTTTTACTTTTCTTTTTCAGGAATTTTCTTACGACCAGCTGTTGAGCGGGTCGATTGTAGGTTTGCATGTATAATATGATCAGCTGTTGAGCGGGTCTTAAAAAAAAATGATCAGTTGTTTAGCGGGTCTAAAAAAAAAAAAAAAAAAAATTATTATTATGATTGTTAGGGTTATGACCAGCTGTGTAGCGGGTCTTTTTCTTTTTCTTGCATGTTATGACCAGCTGTTTAGCGGGTCTAAAAAAAATTTGATATGACCAGCTGTGTAGTGGGTCTCTCTCTCTCTCTCTCTAATATGACCAGCTGTGTAGCGGGTCTTCTTCTGTTTTGCTCGAGGACGAGCAAAATATAAGTGTGGGGGTGTTGATAAGCACGTAAGTGCTACATTTTATACCCATATTTATATTAGCTGGGACTCGATATTTTGGCCAATAATATTATTTTAGTGCTTTTGTAGAAAGTACAAGTGAATTCGACTATCCGGAGAATAAACAGCCAAAACGAAGGTTAAATGGCGTTTGCGACACACAACTCATATTATACAGGGCATGGAGGGAGTCGAAGCTTAATAAGTCTGGGCTGCCATCACACTTTCCATGGAGGGAGTCGAAGCTTAGTAAGTCTGGGCTGCCATCACACTTTCCATGCACGTGATCCACTGGAAGGTTAAAAGATGAGTGTGACTTACGGTGTTGTTGCTATGAGAGGCGAAGATCTGTTCAAAGGAGATGAAGAAGATGACAACAAGTTTTGCTTCTAACTGTTGGTGGTTCGATTGTCATGCACGGGGAGAATATAAATAATTCCGTGGACAGAAACAGAGCAAAGAAACGAAGGTGGTATATTTCGAAATGGCGCAGGTGATGATTGAGTGTTGGAGTTGAATATTTCCCGAGTTTATCAAGAGCCGTCAAGAGAGTTGGACATACAAAAATAGGCAATGGAAGGTCTTTGAAGATGCTTTGAGATGGAGTCCATGGATTGGTTCGAGTGAAGTGAATACATATGCAACGAATTACTCAAGTGTGAAACCGGTGGTGATGAGATTTAGACGAACGAGGAAAGAGTGTAGGCAGTGGTGTTTGCGTCTCTTCATAACCGACGGTTGTCGGAAGTAAAATCTCAAGTCTTTGGTGATGATTAGAATGAGTTTACCCGATGGGAGAATGAGATGGGTGTTTCTTTGAGGTGGTTCTGGCTGATAGCTATCTAGCAAGGATCGAGAGTGGCGGTGGTGGTGTTTCTGGAGGAATGGAGTCGTATATGATATTAAATGTGTTGGCTGTATGGCGAGAGATGGGTTGGCTGAGATGGTTGGTGTGGTCCGAGCAAAGTGGTGGTTACTTAGTGTATGCAATGGGGTTCTCGACATGAACCAAGCTCTTCGGTGGTTATTCTCAGATTAACCATTGTCCGCAATGAGTGCCGGCTAAATGGGTTTTCGTCGGTGGTGGCTTTGTACGGATCGTAGACGTGAATGGAGATGGAGTCGAGATGGTGGTTTATGCGATTCTTGAGATGGAGACTCCGGAGATGAACTGGAAAGCTGGTACGTAAATGGAAAAAAGAAATCGCGAAGAAGTAAAGATGCTCGTCTGTTGAATGGAACCGAACTTGGTCGAGCTGTTGCAAGTCATCGATGGAAGGAGCTGGTCATTAGTACAACAACTACATCCATGGAATGGAATCGGGCCTGGACTTCAACGTGATGTTGTAGTGAGCAAGACAAGTTTGTTGGTGATGATCTTATACAACCGGTGGGTGACGAGATTCTAAAGGTCCTGGAGTTGGCTAAATTTAAATATGCTTGAAATTGACTTGGTTGAACCGAGGCTACTGGCGGAAGGATATGGAAATGGGTTTGGGTCTTGAATGGATCGATTCAACCGGTGGTGGTTGTTTGGGTAGCTTGCAGTCGATTGTAGAGAGAGTTGTTGCTGCGATGGAGAAGAACAGGAGGTGCTATCGTGATTAATGGCGTAAATGGTGTTGCTAGTGATCGATGGTGAAGCTGGATGGTTAAGAGCAGCTAGATGGAATTCCTATGTCGGTACCAGCGATTCACAAGCAATGGGTGTTGTCTGTAGTAGAGAAGGAGCTGAACGTGGAGGTGACGGTCAGAAAGTGAAAACTGGGTGTTGGTGTTGCGGTCGGATCCATGGAGTACTCAGATTTTGAAAGGCCTGGATTTGGAAATCAGCATGTGGGTGTTTGATGGACTGGGCTTGAGCAGCTTCTAGGTCTTACTTGTTGCGACTTTTTCACAAGAATATATATTGATACACGAACAAAACCAGAGAGGGGTTTTTGGGGGAGGCTACAAAGCCAACGAACGAAACTTGAGAAGAAAAGGAGGCCACTGGAGGCCGTTTTGGGAGTTTGGTTCTCGAAGGAAGAGCACAACAACGAGAGAAGGAGAAGAGGCTGAAAGGGTTGCGTGACACAACTTTATTGGGTTTAATCTTTTATCTCTTGATTATTATTTTGATGGGTTTTGAGAAACTCATAGCTATGTTCTAATTTATTTGTAACTAGGGTTTTTATGGTTGAAACCATTTGGGGTATTAGGCTATATTGAATTGTTTATCTAGCAATAGACCATTATGATTTGATTAGATTAATTCTTGAATAATTGTTTATTGATTGATTGCAAAAACAAGTTGTTGCTTCACTGAGTTTCTTATAACCTTTGTGTGTAATTGTTAGGTTCAAAAATATATTTGTCTCATTATTTGATATTCCATGCTTGGGTTAATTTCTTTGATGGGTTATGCTTAGAAGAGTCAAATAATATTTGCGAATCAATATTTTAGTTTCGTATAATTTTCTCGCTAACGCAATTTGATGGTGCATGCTTTGGTTTAATCTTTTGATGTGTCATGCTTAGGGCGTCCCAGTGATATTTGCGACTCTAATACCTATAATAGGTGATGTTGATAGAACGAACAATAAACATATATTCATAATTATGTTTCATTTCAGTAATTAAATAGAAATAGTGGTGGATACCCATAAAACCCTGGTTACCGACTCTCACATCTTTGGTCACGTTTTTATTAATTTGCTTTCTTAGTTCTATAAATTTCCAAAATATTGAATTTGATTGAGTATATCGATTATTGGTATTTCCACCGCTCCTCGTGGGAACGACCCGTACTTGTCGTTGTCTGCATTGTAGACACCGTGCGATTGCGGTTATTACATATAGGCAATCCCGAAAGCCTATCACCTACCTTGGAAAAAGAAAGGAAAGGGAGGGGCGAAGCATATGGACTTACCTCCATTACAAGGGGTTCACCTATGAAGGCGCGTTTTGCCTACCCAAACATAATCACGAAGAAGACGCACCCATCCCCACAAAGGTGAAACACCAAACGCCGCATTCCATTGAAAATAAAAAAAGGGAGTAGGCGCGCTCTAATATTGCCAAATGAAACGCTTCGCCTATCCAAGAACACCGAGACTACCCGCACAACTTTAGCTTCGGCTATCAACGCACGGAACGGCGTATCTACATCCATAGTCTCCACCTTTAAACGCGCCTACTCACAAAACACTCATGCTCGTCATAAGTTTTACGCGCCTAAAATGGATCACCCTAAGAGACCCGAACATGACCACCTCCTCCTTCAACACTAATAAGCGTACTAGTTCACCCCTAAGGTAGGATAGAGATTAAGCGCAGATAAGATTGCCAGGGTCAAGGTATATCCAAGAAGTTGTGGATCGCTCAATCAGAGAAATAAAGATGACAACTAGATATGGGGCATCCTATAGTGGGGACTTTAGGATGGCATCATTAGAGGACAATGACTACTGTTGAAAAGTATAACTTAAGATAAGGCATGATGTGACTACCGGGTCCTTTGACAATTGACCCAGTAGTCAGGGGACTAATGTTGATACATGAAAAATATTCCCCCTTAGCCGGCCTAGTGCGCCCCCAAAAGGGAGGCAAACCCCACATGAAACATGGGGACTTGGGGACTAAAGCCCAAGTCCGCTAAAAAAGTATCCATAAGATGGAAAGGACAAGGGAGAAATTAATAGGAAAGAAGGAGGTTGTATTAGAGAATGGCATTAGTAGTAATTAAGGAGTTTTAGGACATGTGGCATGATATCATAAAAAGAGGGGCTTTTGAAAAGTCTATATAAAGAGGCATGGAATACAATGTAGGGGATCCTTTTTTCCCTCTCTTTATCTCTACTCTCTCTCTAGGGTATTGGATGTGCCATGGCTAGGACGGGTAGAACCTAACCAAAAATTGGGTATTAACAAGTAACATTCAACAAACTCTTGCCATAAACTTTAACATTGCTTATAAGAGACAAAAAGTTAATTTTAACGTACATTTTTCGAATTCAATTTGTTACAGACTAAGAACGTTGAAAAGATCATTTATTTATTTTTAAAATTTTATTTAATTTTAAAAAAAAATTACAACACCAACTCGGGTGTTGCAAATTAATAAGCTCATACTATTTTGGATTAAGCTAACACAATATATGTTTGACATAAAATACGTCACATGTGGACGTCTATTTTGACCCTTTTTTGTAATGTTGATAACAAAATGTCATAAATGCATCAGTGTATTGGAGTGTTTCCAGCTTATTTACTTCGCTAAAACTTTCAAAATATAGCCAAAATAGCTTTTTGAAGCCCTAAACGATAGATTTTGGCTAAATTCTGGCAACCATGTTGGTCTAAAGATCACATGTCTTGATCTTTGTGCTATTTACCATCAAAATAGACATCTCTTAACCTAAATTATGACATTCAGGGTCCTTAACATCCAAATAATCAAGCACACGTGTTATAGCTTATTCTCTGCATCAGTGCATTAGTTAGGCTCATGTCGTACTTTTATTGCATCATCCTTATGATGCAAGTAGTGTCTTATGTAAGCTCCCCTAAATTGCATGCCTTTTTAGATTACTTTCTGTAGTTGCAGGAAATCCTACACTACACCCCTCACAATAATCCACACAACTAAGACATTTTAAGATGAATAACAATGATTTTATTGATTAATTCTTTGAATGTTTTCAAGATAAGATAAGAAAAAGCTAAAGAATTACAATCACCACACACTTTCTCTCTCCTAATGACTTGTCTAACACTCCGAAAAAGATCTCTCTCTACAACTGGTTCACTCAACTCTTTATATAGGGTAGTATACAATGGATGACAGCTAAGCTGTCCTTTATTTTCGGGAATGACTTGCGAAATATCGCAAGTGTACATGTATTCATTCTCGCAGCTCTCCTAAATTTCGCTAAGTCTTCACACCTTTCTCGTGTTTTGGATGTCGTCATTCATTGTGTCATTGATATTACTCTTTTGCGACGCCCTCGCAACGCTTTTGTTTATTGATCCCGCGAAGTATTGATGTCGCGATATTCTGATCCTACATCTTGCCTCTTCTCATGTCTTCTCTGCGAAGGAGAGAATGTCATGAGAACCAATATTTTGAAATGCCGCAACTGCTCATCTTTATTCGTTACAATCCCGTACTTTTATATGGAATTTATTATACATGTTTTTTCTTCCACTCTTTTCTTGACACGTCTCTTTCAACCGTTTTTTCTTGACCACTCACGTCCCCTCTCGCATTAAATGCATTTGTCTTCTCGAGAATTCTTCTCTCTATAAATAGTTTTCTCACCCTCCTCTTTTTTTTTTTTTTTTACTTTTTCTCTCGCAACTTTTCTTCAACTTTCTTCTTCCGCAATTTGCGTTTCGCACTTCTCTATCGTAAATCTTCCTTTTCTTATTTCTCTTGATCTTTGATTCTCTAATCATTCCCATACTCTAAAAATGGCTCCATCTGGTCGTAAATATGAAACCCTTTTAGATGAAACTCAAAAGAAATTTCAAGATAAGGGTTTCACCTTATCTACTATTCCAAATCAAGAATCTTTATCTATCCTTTCTGCAAAGTTGTTTACTGATCATCAGTGTGATGGTCAGAAAATCATAATCTCGCTAGGTCAAATCCTCGCAGGTCTTCCCATTCCCCTATACGATCCCGAATTGCCCTTGTTCTATGAAATCCTTGCTCATGAGAAGTTATCGCGAGCTATTTATCAATTAAGTGGTGATTGCATCCGTCTAATGCTTGAATTTGCCAATCGCGGCGCTGGTAAGGGATTGTAGTTGCAGGAAATCCCACACTACACCCCTTACTCAGTTTTGCTTGACTAATCCATTGAAAGATGTGTGATCAAGAATATTTATTAATTGATTCCATGAAATGTTTACACAGTATAATAGAATTACACTTGGAAATTAAAGCGCTCTTAAACTTTCTATCTCCTAATGACTTGCTTCACCATTCAAAAAGATCTCTCCCTTTCAACAGACTCATTTAGCCCTTTATATAGGGTAATACATAGTGGATGACAGCTAAGCTACCCTTTATTTTCGGGAATGTCTCGCGAAGTGTCGCAAATGCACGAATATTCATTCTCGCGACACTTCTTAACCCTCGCCAGGTTTCATGTCTTCCAATTGTTTTGTTTGTCGTTATTCATCGCGTCGTTTATTTTAGCTCCCTGCGACTCCCTCGCGACACCGTCGTTTATTAATCCCGCGAACCTTGTCCGTTGCGATATTATGATCCTACATCTTGCCTCTTTTTCCTTGAACATTTCTTGAAGAGTGATTTTAAGGAAAAATTCATTGTTGTAATAATCCTTGGTTTTAATTGGTGAAGGAACGAGCGAAAGAATACTTTTCTTGAAAAGTACGTACTTGCCTCTATTCTTTTGGCGAAGTTCTGGAGCTTCTTTGTAATATATATATGAAGTGTCATTTCTTGCCTCATGAGTTACGGAAAATAATCAATCTCGCAAGCTCTTCTCGTTTATTAGGAAATATGTTATGCGATATTTGGATCCTGCTGAAATTCCTTTTGCCTGGTTTTCTTGGATTTAGTAGTGACCGTTTACACGTGTCTATATTTACCCCTTTTACCGGTGCATTTAATGTTATCCGGTCGTAATATTTTTTCTCGTCTATTTATAGGAGTGTCCCCTGTGAAGAATTTTCCTTTTGTTTTTCGTCTTCTTCATCGTCTGCAAGTGTTCTTCTTCTTCATCGTTCTGCAAGTGTCGGCCTGCTATTTTCTCTCACCATCTTCTTTACCATTTTTACCAGTTGTCGTTCTCATGGCGTCTAGGTTTGTTAATCTTGCCATATCTGACTGATTTTGTGGTTGATTAATTTTGAGATTATCTTTCTTTGTTAAAATCACACTGGTATGATTAATTTTGTAGTTTTCTTTCTCGCCATTGTTATTTAGCAAGAACCACATTTTAACTAAATTTACCGTGAAGAACCCTCTTCTTTCTTTGGGATCGCCGTCGAAATCTACTTCGCAACAAGAATCCCTTGCGCAATCAAAGCCCTCTTCGCGAGAAAAATCTATGGCTTCAAAGAGAAAGCTGCGAGTGACAAGGTATTTAAGAAACATTTGTTTTTTATTAACAATATATTGTTGCCTCTCTGTTTCTTATTTAACTTGTTATTCGCAGGATGATGGAAGTATTGACAAAACTCCTAAAAGACTTCGCCAACCCAAGCCTCGTTACTCCCAAAGTGTTTCCTTTCCTCCTTTACACCTTCTTCTCCGGTTGCAAGATCATCGCAAGATGATTTCTTTGGCGATTCTCGCGAGAACATTACTAATGACAAAGACATTCCTATGCCCGAACTCTTCGCAGATCAAGCTCCTCATAATAATCCTACTATTCATGCCCTCGACATTTCTCCACCCATCATCCTTCCCGAGACTTCCTTTCCCCGTGACGCGCCTTGATGAAAGATGGCCCGTCTCCTCCTTCCATTGCTATTATTGCTTCTTCCTCCGAGCAAATCCCTCTTACCAAAGAAAACTTGGAAGGGATAGAAGTGGCTCTCAAAGTCCTTTCGATCTTGTGAATGATGCCAAGAAAACTTCCGTCGACCCCGTCAAGTCCGATGTTTGCGAGATTCTAAGTAAACATCTTGGTCCCGATAGGATTTCGCAAGCATCTTTGGTTCAAGAAATCACTAGATTGAGGAATGATCTCCAAGCTATGACCGAGAGATGTAACAGTTTCCACCTTGAAAATCAAAAATTTCACAACATCTCGCTAGACCGTGATAATCTTCGCAGGAAGAATGAGGAGTTAAAAGGTATAATCTCGCCACCCCATCATTTTTTTTTTTTTTTTTTTTTTTTTTTTTTATCTCAAACCCTTGTCTCGCTTCTTCAAGCCCAAAACCTAAACGAACAATGGAGATATATCAATTGGAATCCATTGGTGAAGAAGTTCGTGTTGAGAGAGACGCTTGGATGGAGCAATATAACTACTTAAATAGTCTTCATACATATGCTGCCGACCAAATAAATAATTTGTCTAAAGAAAACATCGCGTTAGCTCGTAGTCAAGACTCATTAAGTAATGATATATCTCGCTCTCTTATTCTTTGAATAAAGCTAATTTGGAAATGGAAACTTTATCAGATGAGAACGGAACCCTTTCTCAAGAAAAGCGTTCTCTATTAAACAAAGTGGCGACCTATTCGCAACAATATAATGCTTGTCAAAATTTATGTGAAGAACAAGGACGAGCTATTCACACGCTGAGGAGTCAACTTGAAGAAGTTACAGCCGAAAGAGATAAACTTATTCAAGGTAGAATATCCTTGAGTGTAAAAGCGAACCAATTCAAGGATCAATGTTCTCAGCTAGAAAAATCCAATTCTTCGCTTGTTCTTGAGAATGCCATACTTATTCCCAACGAAAAATCTTTGCGATCTCAAATCGGAGGGCTTAGTTGGGGACACATTCGATGACGCCATGGACCGATTGGGAAATAGTTGTTCGTCTTTTATTCAGCATCTTGTTTCTCAAAAGGAAGGTAGTCATATTATTTGACTACCTTAATTCATTTATGAATCCCATAATCTTTAAGATTGTCTTTTAATCTTTACTTATTCAATTGTTATGCAGATTCTCGAGAAAAGCTTCGCTCTCGTTATTTCTACTCTCAAGTCGACAACTCTAAACTTCGCAAAGAAAATGGGTCGCTTGCTACTTCCCTTGCTCTTTCTCGCGATCGTGCCGAAAGGAGATTTGACTATATGTATGATTGTAAGGACATAGATAGTAAAAATCAGCAGAAAGCGCTCCTTCGTCAATTTCATCTCAAGGCCGAGGTTATTGTGAATGACATTTTATTGTCTAAATCTCTTGAACCTGTTCGTGTCAAACCTTTAGAAGTAAGTGATGATGAAGTCCCCAACTCTCCTGATGATGATTATGATTATGAAAGCGGCGAAGATGTCACCAATGCCGAAGTTGTCAATAAAAACCTTGCTGAAAAAATTTCTGACGAAATTCCATTCTCTGGCGAAGCTGAAGCTGAGAAAATTGTTGGTGAAGATGATAAAATTGATGTAGAGAATTAACTGCTTTATAACTTTTGTTGCGACTTTCTTTTTGTTTTGAAAGATTAAATCCCTTGTTGAATAATTCTCTTATTTTCTTCTTCTTAACTATGACTATAATCTCGCAAGTTTATTCGCCTACAATTTTACGAAATGATCTTTACTCAGTCATCATCATTTTGAAATGTATTCTTCACCGATGTCGAATTTTATATTGCGACGAGGTCGCAGTATCTCCATGAATGGAGAAATCTACTTTTCTCGCCTTATCATTTCGGTAGTCTTTATTTTATCTCTTCTTGTTGCGACAAGGTCGCAGGCCGCCTTTTACATTTTCATGCAATGGCCCATTGACCTTGCCTTATCATTTTTGTGTGGTCTTCCAAGTTAGACCTCCCTAATTAGAGGTCTTCCCCTGCCACCTTTCATCGCGACAAAATCGCAGGACGTCTTTACACTTGCATGTAAAGACCCATTGATCTTGCCTTATCATTTTCCAAGTATTTTTGCCTCTGCAGGATGTTTTAGTTGCGACAATATGACAGGTCTAGATATCCTTGCGAACATAAAGCCCCATGACATTGCCGTCTTGCGACGAAATCGCAGGACGTCCGTGTAAAGACATCTTGTCGCGTAAAGACCCATTGATCTCGCCTTACCCTCGCGTTAGTATTATTGCCTCTTCCATCATAATGTAAACCTTCCTCCTCATTGAGGATCATTGCACAAATATGACAAGCCTAAATTCTCTTGCGCGAAAACATAGCCTTATGACATTTGCGTCCAATTTGAATGGCTTAATAACATCAAGAGTAGCACAAGCTCCTCGAAGGTTTTGACACTCCCCTAATGGAGAGCATCGCCCTTATCATCTCCCCTAAATGAATTTGAGGAATATCCCAATTGCATCAGCGACCAGCACCTTCAAGGAGGCGAAACATCGGCCATACAAGACTAGCTCCTCCCATCCGGTCTTAACAACAACAAAGTTTCATGATAAGAGCTTCATTCATAGTTGTTTCCTCGACTTTATCATAAGCTACAACCCTCTAATATTTTATCCCTTATACCTATAGGGTTTATGGTTACATTAAAAGGCTGCACCCTAAGTGGAGTTTTCTCATCCCCAAAAAAGCAAGGTAAGGCGAGTGCAACATATGCCAAGACTTGCCAAGAATGGCCAAAGAAAAGGTGAGTAGGAGAGATACCTCTTGGTAAGACATCATCCATCCCATCTTCAATCAAGACAAAAATCGGAGGAGAAAGGGGATCCCTTGACGTAAACCTCAACCGTGTATCATCTCGGTTGCCCCTTCAAGGAGGCGAAACATTGAGCATACAACTGTTGTTTCGCGACCTCTTACTACCTTGGAAGAGACCCTAAGTCGCCCAACCCGTGTACCTCGGCGCCTTGGTATAACCTTATATATATAGTTGGGAATCCAAGGTACCTCTTCCGGGTAGGCTTTCATGGGCCCCAAATTTTCATGACTCGGGCTTCGGGGAGCGGTGTAACCTTTTCCCCGAGCCATGTCGAAAGATACCCCCTTATATGACGCACTTTAGGTCTTACATTTGCCTCTTACGAAATGTTATTCGCGAACTAGGGTGTACGCCATAAAGGTTCGTCCCATTCTTTTGTTCGTTCATTTTTGTTAAGCCATTCATGACTCTTTGTTATTCTTATCGCGAGATCTTCGCGGATTTTCTCTCGCATTTTATTGAATTTCGCAAATATTTTGCGTAGAAGTACTTCATCTTGATTCATTTTTCCTCTCCCATTTTTATGGGTAATACTTTTTTAGATATAATCTATTCCATGGTCTATCCAATTTTTGTCCCACATCTTTTCCTTCGGGATCCATCAATCTATATGCCCCCGTACCAACTACCTCTTTGATGATATAAGGTCCATCCCATTTTCTCGCCAACTTGCCTCCACTTTCACGTTGATATATTGGGGTTTCTCGCAACACCAAGTCTCCCGGTTGGAACTCTCGTATTTTTACACGCTTGTTATATTCTCTAGCCGCCTTCGCTTGATAATTCTCCATGTGTCGCAATGCCTTTTCTCGTTTTTCTTCCAATTCATCCAACTTGATTAGAATGTTGCCTGCGCTAAGATTTTTCTCCCAAACCTCTTTTTTGGTTGTCGGAATCATGACCTCTGTTGGGAGTACTGCTTCAACTCCGTAAGTTAAGCAAAAAGGGGACATTCCTGTGGCTTCTCTTCTAGTTGTATTATAAGCCCATACTGCATTGGGTACTTGTTCGCACCATCCCCTTTTGTGTCCTTCCAACTTTTTCTTCAAAGATATCGGCAATTGTTTTGTTTGTTGCCTCCGCTTGGCCGTTAGCTTGCGGATATAATGGAGTTGATTTCCCACATCTTATTTGAAATGCATTAAGCAGCAACTCTATATTTTGCCCTTCAAACCGCTTCCCATTGTCGATACCAATTGTGCGGGAATCCCAAATCCGCATATAATATTTTCAAATATGAAAGTAAAGACATCCTTATCGCGAATGTCTTTGGACCGCTTTCACCTTGCCCATTTTGTGAAATAGTCCGTTGCGACGATTAAATACCTTCTTTGTCCTGTTCCTGGTAAAAATGGTCCTACAATATCTAAACCCCACTTTCCAAAAGGCCACACACTTGTGGAAGAATTTAACAGCCGCCCTCGGCGCGTGTATCTTTTCCCATGTCTTTGTGATCCTCGCAGCGTCTTGATATTGTTCTTGCGTCCTCATGCATATATGGCCAATAATATCCTTGCGTCTTTGCCTTGTATGCCAAAGATCTCCGCCGCTATGATTTCCGGCATCCCCACTATGCAAAGCATCTTCAATATGGTTTCTCCTTCTTTCCTTGTTAGACATCGAAGCGAAGGCCCATCAAAAGATCGCCGATAAAGCACGCCATCTCGTAATTCATAATTTGTTGCCCGGCTCTTTAACTTGTGTGCCTCCAATCTATTTTTTGGTACTTCTCCTTTCATTAAGTACGCGTGAAGTTCTACTCTCCAGTCTTCCTCGCGACATTGCATTTCATCTACTACCATCATTATATCTGCTTCTTGTTCTTCCTCTTTATTAATTGATGGCGCCGAAGAGTGTCCGTATTTTGATATTCCTCGCGAATGGGTCTTGTCATCATACTTGATATAAAGGCAAAAGCGTCTGCGAGTCTATTATCTCTCCTTGATATGTGCCTCCATTTTATTTTCGGTATCTGTGCCGACAATTCTTCGACATGCTTCTTATACTTTTTCAAAGATGGATTATTTGTAGTGTATTTCTCTATTACCTGGTGAATTGCTAGTTGCGAATCTTTGGTAATCCTTATATTCTCCAATTTCATTTCTATTGCAAGTCGCAGAGCATGTATTATAGCTTCATACTGTTTCATTATTCGTGGATTCAAACTCCAATCTAAAAGAGAAAGCTAATTTATTGCCTTTCGGGTGAAATCATAACAATTCCCACTCCATTTCCTTCTCCATTTGATGATCCATCTACTAATATTTCCCATCTGTCTGGCTCAGTTAGCAGGTCTTTTGGGTCTCCATACTCTTCTTCTACATCCATCATCTCATCTATCGCTTCATCTTCTTCCAAGGGAAATTCTACTAAAAAGTCTGCGACAACCTGTGACTTAGTTGAGGATAATATCTCATACTTGAGCTTACAATGGCTTATTTGAGCATTCCATCTTTCAACTCTTCCCGATCTTTTTGAGTGTTTCATCACTGACTCGATTGGTATTTTCGTGACTACCTTAATAGTATGCGCTTGAAAATATATGCGAAGCTTGAATGTTGCATAAACTAATGCCAGGATTAATTTTTCGATCTTCGAATAATTTCTTTCTGCGGCATTAAAAGTTTTGCTGATGTAATAGATTGGTTTTTCTACTCTGCGTCCGTTCGCAAGAAGAAACCGCACTTAAAGCATGCGAAGTTGTCGCGAGGTATATTAATAATTCCTCTCCCGGCTTCGCATCGCATAATGGATATATCCATTAAATTCTCTTTGATCCCTTGTAAAGCCTTTTCACATTCGTCCGTCCACTTAAATTTCGATCCTTTTTCGGAGTAACGAAAAAGTGTTTACACTTATCGATGACCGCGAGATGAACCTTCCTAGTGATGCTAACAACCCATTCAGCTTTTGAACATCCTTTTTGTCGTCGCAGTGTCGGCATATCGCGAACTGCTTTTACTTTCTCCGGGTCAACATGTATTCCTTCCTTTGATACAATGTAACCCAAGAACTTCCCTGACGCAACTCCGAAGGTACATTTTTCTGGATTTACTTTGATGTTAAAACGCCTCATTTGCTCAAAAATTTCTTTCAGTCTCGCACGTGATCTTCTCGCCTTCTTACTTTTTACCAAAGATGTCATCTACGTATACCTCTAGTGTTTTATGTATCCATTCTCGCGAATACCTCTTCTACCATCCTTTGATACGTTGCTCCAGCATTTCGCAGACCAAACGGCATTTTAGTATAGCAGTATAATCCTCTTGGAGCGAAGAAAGCAAGATGCTCTTGATCTTCCTCGGCGAGAGGAATCGTTTTGTAACATTTGTACCCGTCCGAGAGATGATACTCTTTCATTCCCGGCCGATTCGACTAGTTGTGGAATATCTGGCAATGGAAAACTGTCTTTAGGGCAAGCTTTATTTAAATCAGTGAAATCAATGCAAATCCTTATTCCCTTGTTCTTCTTTGGAACTATAACCATATTCGCTATCCATTCAGGATATTTTGCTTGTCTAATAATTCCCGCATCCAAAGATCTTCTCAGCTTCTTCTTCTATCTCGAGGGTGATATGCTGTTGCTATCTTTCTAATTCTTTGTTTAAATGGCTTCACATTTTTATCAATTTCTAACTTGTGACAAAGCTATCGACGGATCTATACAGGCATTTCATCCATATCCCACGCGAAGATGTCTTTATAATCTTGCAATGGATCGACAGTTCTTTTCTCTTCATCCGCTCCCATGTTAGTTCCAATCTTTAGCATCTTGGGTTTTTCCTTAGTTCCAATATTCACTTCTTTGGTTTGTTCTGCCGCGACGTAACTGGCCTTCGGTTCTCCCATAGGGGTTGGTCCTTTTGGTTCTTTCGCAAGATCATTTTCTTCTCCCGAGGTCTCGCTAGGTATGCCTTTTCCTTCCTTTGCTCTTATCATATAAACTCTAAACTCTTCTTCTTTCTTAGCCACCCTCTCCATCTTTTTGCGATACTTTGATATATTCTTTCGCTTGTTTACTTATTCCTCGCAACACTTTACTTCATTTTGATAATATATTCTTCCTTTAGTAGCATCCCCTTTGATCTTGCCAATTCCAGTGGGTGTAGGAAACTTGATACATTGATGAAGCGTCGACGCCACAGCTTTTATTGCATGTACCCATGGTCTTCCTAGTAATATGTTGTACGGTGATTCCATATCCACCACACTTAATGTCACCTGTGTTTCAATTCCTCCTAACGGAATACGTATTCTTATCTCCCCTTTAACTTTTGTTACGGATTTACCAAAACCTTGAATATTGTATGCCGCGAAAATCATATCTTCGTCTTTATATCCCATCTTTTTGTAAGCGTGATAGAACATGATGTTCACCAGACTCCCTGTATCGATTAAAACTCCATTCACCACCCATGTTTTCACCGTGTTCTCCGATTCCTCTCCTTCCTTATACGCGTTTATTGTGATCACCGGTGGAGATGTGTGATCCAAATTTTCTTTGGATATTTCCCCCGCCGTGAATGTTATCTCTTGCTTTTCCCAATCCTTCAAAGGTGATGCCATTTCTCTATCCGTAATCTTCTTTCCTTCGAAATCCCGTTTGTGTATTCTTCCTTTGATATTTTCATGAAATTCGCTAATCATTACTCTTGTGTATGTGCTGCATGCCATATCTTTTTCATCCGATTTAAGATTTTCCTTTCTCATTTTCCTGATTCAAACAACTTTAATTGCAATCTTCTCTCTTTTACAAATGATCCTCCCTGTTTCTAGCGCATATGTAGTTGCAGGAAATCCCACACTACACCCCTTACTTAGTTTTGCTTGACTAATCCATTGAAAGATGTGTGATCAAGAATATTTATTAATTGATTCCATGAAATGTTTACACAGTATAATAGAATTACACTTGGAAATTAAAGCGCTCTTAAACTTTCTATCTCCTAATGACTTGCTTCACCATTCAAAAAGATCTCTCCCTTTCAACAGACTCATTTAGCCCTTTATATAGGGTAATACATAGTGGATGACAGCTAAGCTACCCTTTATTTTCGGGAATGTCTCGCAGAAGTGTCGCAAATGCACGAATATTCATTCTCGCGACACTTCTTAACCCTCGCCTAGGTTTCATGTCTTCCAATTGTTTTGTTTGTCGTTATTCATCGCGTCGTTTATTTTAGCTCCCTGCGACTCCCTCGCGACACCGTCGTTTATTAATCCCGCGAACCTTGTCCGTTGCGATATTATGATCCTACAGGGATCTCTATATCCTGATAATGTTAAAGATCCTAACTTCGCAAGTTTAGAGATAGTCGCTGCAAAATACACTGTAGAAAACTTCTTTGAAAATTATGAAGTGATAAACATGAAAAATGATAAATCTCGCTGGGGTGCCCGATTGAAAAGAAAAGAGAACGTTTCCGACGATAAGATACTCATGCTAGATATTGACTGGCATTCTGGCAAGAACAACGTTCCTCGATATTCTAAGGATGACAGGTGGTCTGTCTTTCCACTATTTTTGAGTGGACCTTACATTTCTGGTTCCAATATACTCCCCGCGAATCTCGCAAATTATCAACCTTGGGTATTTAATTGGCCCGAAAAGGCAAAAGAGGCATACTTCCAAATTTTTACTTATTTTACAATCTTCACTCTCCTCTTATATCTAATCTTGCGATTTTTTTTTTAGATCACCAAATTAAGAAAGAGCTACTAAAGAAATCCAAGAGCGAGTACTCTGGCGATACTTCGTTCAATCACGGATGAAGTAAGAAATATTTTTCCTCTGTTATTTTTAACAATATTGTTGCCTCTATTTCTTATCTTCATTCGTGTGCGAAGGTTGGCGTTGAAGAAATTGACATTCCTGAAGCTGCGAAGGTTAAAGGCAAGAATAAAATCACTCTTCGCAAGGATAAATCTTCTGCTCCATCTTCTAAAAAAACGGAAAATACATCCCTCTTCTCATTCTAATTCCCAAACCAGCGAAAATTCTGATGAAGATGAAAATGAGATTGATACTTCTTTTGCAAAGGAGAATCATTCGGTCGAATCTGCAATGGCGCAATTGTCTAGCGTTTTCTCTGATTCTATGTAAGGATTGGGAGATGATCGTTTTTCTGCTACTTGCGATGCTCTCGCAAAAATCTGCGATGCCCCCCTGTTAGCGAATAATGATTCTTTTCATGGAGTTTCTCGGACAATGACTCCCAGTTTCTTAAATGCACTTAGTGCCTTGGTATGTTCTTATTTCTTTATTTCTTTGCGATTTCGATTATAAACCTTATCTTAACAATTTCTTTACTTTCCTTTATAGTCTGGGAGAGCTTCCTTTGTTGTTGCCTCAGACCTCGAGAAAAGACGCAACAATCTTGAAAAGAAAAATCTTCAACTTAAGGAGAAGAACAAAGAACTAGAAATTGAAGTTGCGACATCTCGCAAGAAGGATGAAAAAATTCAACAGTTGGAAGTTGAGTCTTCTACCCAGAAGGACAAAATATTTACTCTTCAAAGTGCTAATCAGCAACTTTATGGTATAACACTCTTCTCTTTTCTTCATTTCTACTTTGTCATTTATTTCTCTTTGCCTGACTTATCATTTTATGCAGACATTTATAATCTTTCCGACGAAGCCATCCTTCTCCACTCATTCCCGAACCTATGGATGATGATGCTCTTCTCGCTCATCTCAATGAATCTTTAAGTAGTTCTTCAAACAAGATTAATTCTCTCTCATTAAATGAACTTCGAACCAAATTTCATCTCTTAGAAATTGAACATAGATCTAGTTTAGGTTTAGCCAACCGATTTAAATGTTTATTTCTTAGCTCCCAGGAGAATAATAATATTCTAAGGAAGAAAATTAGCAGCCACATAGATGATAAGGATCGCATTGCTAATCAAGGTGCACATGCATTAGCGAAATTCCAAAAAACTCTTCTTGAAGTCCAAATTGAACGAGATGAATCTCTTTGCCAAAACGCCATACTTAATGAGCGAGAAAATCAAATTCGTTCACTCCTTGTCATAAATAGTGATGATGAATTTTCTTAGGCTGCGAAGGTTCTAGATAATGCCAGAAATAACTTAGGTGTTAGTGTCAGTCTTCATGCTGATCATACTGTCTTGGTTAAAGATATGATTTCTGACAGAGAAGGTTGTTAACTGTTCTTCTTTATTTTACCATTTCTTTTTTATGAAACTGCTATTAAGTTACTGACTCATTATCATTCATTCGCAGAAGCTGAGAAGAGATATCAAACAAGGATTGAAGAACTTGAATCTGAAAAAGAACAACTTGCAAAGAACCTTTCTCTTCGCAACGACAAGTATTCCATGTTGAAGAAGCAATTACAAGCTACTGTAGCGAACTTCAACAATAATGTTGTTCGTTTTCGCAATCAAACTATTAAGACAGTTTGCGATGATGACCAAAGTATTCCTCATTCTTCATATCCTTGTCTTCTTGATGAAATTCCTGAAGATATACCTTCCTTTGATGTTTCGATAGTGAAGCTAGCGAAGAGGAAGAATCGATAAAGAATCGATGACAAAGAAGAATGAACTGAGATAGCTCCATTTCCTTTTTCTCTTCTTGTGATATATGTACATTTATCTTTTTAACCTTTCATCTTTGTAATCTTTCACTGTAAATCTATCACATGGAAATAAATAACAAATTTTTACTATAATCATTCCCATACTTGCCTCTGTTATTTATTTGCATATGAGAGATTGGATCGATAACCATTAAGTAATATTACTTCTTAATTTCGCAACTGCAGTTGCTAACCTTTCACAAATATAACCATATTCGCAAGCTTATTTGCTTACTCGACTTCTTGTGTTATCTTATCTTTGTTTATGTTGAATTTCATCATTGCGACAAGATCGCAGGACGTCTTTACATTTTCATGTAATGACCCATTGATCTTGCCTTAACATTGTTTTTGTGTGGTCTTATTTTGCCTTCCTAGTTAAAGGTCTTATTTTGCCACCCCTCATTTTGCGTCAATATGACAGGTCTAAATATTCTTACGAACATAAAGTCCCATGACATTGTCGTCTTGCGACAAAATCGCAGGACGTCATTACACTTTCATGTAACGACCCATTGATCTTGTCTTATCATTTCTTTAGTATTTTTGCCTCTGCAGGATGTTTTTGTTGCGACAATATGACAGGCCTAAATGTTCTTGCGAACTTGAAGCCCCATGACATTGCCGTCTTGCGACGAAATCGCAGGACGTCTTTACACTTGCGTATAAAGACCCATTGATCTCGTCTTACCCTCGCGTTAGTATTATTGCCTCTTCAGGATCATTGCACAAATATGACAAGCCTAAATTTTCTTGCGAAAATAAAGCCTCATGACATTTGCGTCTTTTGACACTTATCAGCTCCCTAATGGAGGGTGCCGCCCTTATCATCTCCCTGGTTGCCCCTTCAAGGAGGCGTACATCGGCCATACCAGACTAGCTCCTCCCATCCGGTCTTAACAACAACCAGTTGTTTTCATAGCCTCTTATCCCTTATACCTATAGGGTTTATGGTTACGAGACTGCACCCTAAGTGGAGTTTTCTTCGGGCCGAAAAGATGTGCCAAGACTTGCCAAGAATGGCCGAGACACTTCAAATGCCCTGCACTCTTGTCTCAACCGTGTACCTCGGCGCCTTGGTCATACACTCGACTCCTTGGAAGAGACCCTCGGTTGCCCAACCAGGGTATAACCTTATATATATAGTTGGGAATCCAAGGTATCTCCCCCGGATAGGCTTTCATGGGCCCCAAATTTTCATGACTCAGGTTCCAGGGGCGGTGTAACCTTTTCCCCGAGCCATGTTCAAGAGATACCCCCTTATATGACGCACTTTAGGTCTTACATTTGCCTCTTACGAAATATCATTCGCGAACTAGGGTGTACGCCATAAAGGTTCGTCCCATTCACTCACTCATTCATTTCTGTCAATTCTTGTAATCATTCATTGCTTTTTGATTATTTCTTCTCATCTTCTTTGCGAAATTATCACATAGTCTTTCTTCATTTTCTCGAGATCTCATTTGTAATTATTTAACCAAACTTTCATCACATTCATATATCGCGATTTTTTCGCGCACTCCTTCTTCGATCATCATGACACACAATTTTTTTTTTTTTTTTTTTTTTTTTTTACCAGACCCTGAAATCAATTATTTATTTCTTACACCTCTTACTCCTGTTGCTCTCTGTTTCCTCATTCATAGTTCCAAATACTTCCATCCCTTTTGCTAGACCATCGCAATTTTCAATTGTTTTCAAGCACTGAATTCGCAACACATCTTCATCTCTCACTTCTATTGTGTCCACCATCAGTCTTTCTCTTCTTTGTTCTTCTTTGATATTCCTTTTCCAATTCTTCTGTTGAACATCCCTTTCCTCGCAAGACTCCACATCAACTTCATAGCATTTTTGCCCTTCAGCCCAATCTCCTTTTATAACTCCAACACCACTGGGATGTGGAAATTTGATGCACTGATGGTAAGTTGATGCCACACCCAAGATATCATGTAACCAGGGTCGCCCAATTAATGCATTATAGGGGATTCCACATCGACTATGCAAAACAAGATTTGATTGATAACCCATTCAATGGTATTCGCATGCGAGCTTCTCCTTTAGGTTTATTAGCAAGACTGTTAAAACCATAGATCTTATACGTTGAAGGTATCAAATCTTCATCTTTGCCCCCATAGTCTTGTAGGTGTGATAAAAAGGATGTTTCTGAGCTTCCAAAGATCAATTAAGATTCGATTTATTGCCCATGAATTTTCTCGCACCATCATTTTCATCATCACTGGTTATGGATTAATTTCTAATCTTACCACTAATGGACTGTCATGCAACTCGCCACCTTCAGGTACTTCTTCTGCAGTAAAAGAAATAATCTGCGCTTGACATTCTTTCAATGGCGATGATTTCGCGATGTTCATTACTTCTTTATTGTCAACATCTCTTGCGAAAACCCTACTGAGAATGCTATCATGAAAATCTTCAACTGTTCTGTATGAATGTACGATAGAGTTGCAGAACAAGTTTTTGGCCTTCGCTCCAACTTCTACTACAAATGTTTCTTTCCCTTTTGTCGTATTTACTCTGCGATTTTCTGGAGGTGTTGGTAATGGTTGAGCCTTCTCTTCACATTTTAAGAATTGGTTTAGCTTCCTTGATCTATCATTCGAGGATGATTATTTTTATATTCCTGCAATCATTCGTTTGTTGTCCATGAAAGTGGTGGTAGGAACAGAATTCATGACTTCTATCATCACTGGAGGTGGTTCATTCCCCATGTTCCATGGTGCGGGTATGTTTTCCATCAGATTATAGCCTCCCATATCTTCTCCACACTAGCGTTTAGTGGTGGCATTTTGATTTCTTCCCATACGACTCTATGACTTCGCTGTCCTCTATGATAATTGCGCCTCGGCCTCCATAAGTCTCTTGCGAATTATGCCTTTGACCTCCATAGGTTTCTTGCGGTTGATCAAGCCTTTGAATTTTATTATTTCCGCCATGGTTGTAGAAATTTCTTTCTCTTTCAAATTCTTCTTGATCGCGACTTCCCATAGCTACCAACTTTTGCCTACCATCATCCGGTATCCTCACTCCTTGTTGACCTTGCGAGGTACTCGCCACGTTGTTTATCAATTTGGGTAACAAACTTGCATTCGCAGCTCCTGAACTTGTATTCGCAACAGGGTATGATTCCATCTCATTTTCTTTTTCCTCTAGAGCAATATACTCCTACTGAAGCTTGATAGACACATTTTTGTGTCTGATTTAATCTCAATTGTATATTTTGTTAGTGCTCGATTTTGTATTTATTATGGCTTTTTGTGTCATTGTAGGTGTTTTTGGAGAAATAAGCTTTTGCGGCGAAATTGGCTCGAAAAGTGGTTTTTGCGCTCGTGGGAGAAAATTACTATTCGGACCCCTAATTTGGATAAGGGGCACCCATATGATAAGGGGTAACCCTAGGGCATCCACAGACAGCTGTTAAAGGCACCAGCGTGTTGGATATGGGCTATCATCTTCTTCTCCACGTTCAAATGTATTTTTGGCGGGAAAATCTGAACAGCGTCTGGCAGATTTTGGGTAGTGATTATAGGCCGGTTCGTGAGAGATTCAAGCCCAGAGTTGATCGGACTGGATAAGTCAGGGTTAGTCAGGGTTGGTAGTTGGCTTTGGTTCGAAGAAAAATAAGCATTCATGTATATCTCGATAAAACAGGGGATGAGAGTATTCACGGGTTCTCTAGTGAAATATTTAGGGAAGTTACGTGTGAAACAGGAGTCTATATTCTCCTAAGATTCGTACATATCAAATATGGGAAGTTTGGAGTAACTCAGGGCGTAAAGAAGAGAAGATATAGCCAGTCCCGTGTCTTGGCCGTGAAGAAAAAAAAAAGATATATGAAGATTTCTCGGGATTTTGGGGGCCTGTGTGTATATATGAGCTGCAGGAAGTTCCAAGGTGGGCGGTCGAGACTTTGGGGGACCGAACGGAGGCAAAAAGGAGAAGTAATCAGAGCTGCAGAAATTGTTGCTGCTGCTGCAAGAACCCTAGAACACGAAGAACATTGACGCACAAGGAACAGTCGCAGAAAGCTATCATTTGTTCAACAAACAGAATCGTAATATCGTTTATAAGGCAGACTTATTTCTCGTAACAGATTCGCACCTATTGTAACAGCTGTTTGTAACGCCACTGAAGCGTTGCAAACTGTCTGAGTCATTAGTTTTCTCTTGTTTTTCACCTATTTGAGCTATGAACTATTATTTTGAGCACGTGAATAATATGAGGAGCTAAACCCCAACACTGGGATGACGGAGGAAGCCATTCTTTACGCATGTGGTAATTCTATTTAATTCTTTTATGACTTTTTGCACTTGATTTAATTGTTTTATGATTTTCTCTAATTAGTTGTGATTTCGTTTGATGACGTATGCTTAGTTTTAGTACTTTTGATGTGCCATGCTTGTGATTTACAATTAATCTTTTAAAAATCTACTTTTGGCAATAAATTAGAGTCAATTACTTGAGCTATGAATGTCTAGAATTATTAGTTGAACCACATGAATATAAGAATTGGTGGAATCCTGAGTCCTAGTGTCTCTCGATATTTTGTGACAAACTTGTGTATATATTTTCTTTGTTTTTAGTATTTTCTGAAACCAAATCTTTACAAGTCTGAGAGGAACGACATCTATACTACCACTTTACTACAACTTTCAAAACCACATCAATTTTTGGCGCCGCCGACGCGGACTTGTATTTAGATTTGTTTTAGGTTTATTTTTATTTTTATTATTTTTGTTCTTTTTTACGCCTTTGGTATTTTTCGATTCTTTTCAGATTTGGAGCGAAGCTACAAGGAAACAAAAAGTGCTATAAAAGGAAAACATCGCCAAAGAAGGAAAGAAAAGAGGAGTCCAAGGAGTGAAGAAGAAGATTTTGTATATAATTATTTTGTTTTATTTTTAGAAACTGTAAATAGGGTTGTATTTTTGTAATTTTTCTTTTATTTTTGGACTTTTTGGACTTGGACTTTATTATTTTAAACCCTTAGGAAGGGTTGAGATTAAATATAAACTGTTTGTAGGAAGGACGATGGCGGCGATTACGATACTGTCTCGGCCCTCGGGTTCGTACACCGACATAGGAGTCGGTGGCCCGAGTCGACTTCAACGGTTCATCGCCCGTCTGCACGGAGGTAAGACTCTATCCACCCACGAATCCTCGTTAGTGGGTTTTAATTTTGTGTGACAACTCACACCCCTGCGAATAGAATGTCGAATCGGTATAATAATAGCCAATACAACGAATATCCGATTGAGTTTCAAATCGGACGTTACTACTTTGACCATAGTGTTAATAGTGGTTAGGAACATCAGCCTTTTCAAGGTTATGGCTCATACCATGATGAGCCCAATTACTATCCACACACGCACGGGTCATACGAGCAAAATTCCTATAATTCCTCTCTACTAGAGTCCGCATGTAAGTTAGCCGAGTCGACACAAAAGTTACTTGAGTCAACACGTAGTTCTGGGATGAGATGAATAACTTAGTTTTGGACGAAAGCAATGCAACGTGTGAACCTTCTTTCCTAGATCAAATCGGGAAGTCATGTGAGTCGACTCGTAAAATGTTGTTAGAGGCCTGGAAAGAACGCTCAAGATAGTCTTAATTTCCAATATAGTGTTTCCAATAGTACCTTTGAAAATGAGGATAGTTATTTGCATAATCAAGATGACGAGGTTAGAATTGGTAACACTACTTTAGATGAGGTTCGACCATTTTCATGTTATTACAATGATGATTATGATGAGGATAGCGTTGATGAAGAATTTGAAATGAGTAGGCATAGTGATCAGGAATTTGTTACTCCAATTGAGCTTAAAAACGATAATATTATTTCTACTTCGAATCCAAATAATTTTAATAATTATTCACCTATTCAAAAGGACGAGGATTTGACTAGAGATACCACCGTTTTAGACGAGGTAGTATTTCCTTATGATTACGAAGTTGATTATGGTTTAGAGGAACGGGTATATTTTGAGTCTAGCGATTTAGAAACAACAGACTTAGAAAAAGAAAATGAACTCGTAGAGATGAGTGAGGATGAACCCGACTTAGAAGAATCAATTGACCATTTTCAGGAATCGATGACCTTGAAATTAGGGAAGTTGTGACTAGTCTATCTAGAGACACTGAAAACTCTAAGTTTGGGGGTGATTATCATTCTCCATGTGCCTTAACTCTTAGAAAGGTCCCTCACTTGGGACTTGACATATGTGCCTCAACCATTTTAAAAGATTATCTTCATACACGTTTTCCCGAACCTAGTGATGTCCATAGGGAAGTTCAGTTGTTAGAAACCCATCCTCCGGTTGATGTGGTTTGCCCAAAGCTATGATACCCAGATTGATTTTGTTTTCCCACCACATATTTTTCAACCAATTGTGGGAATGTATAAGTTTCAGATGTGTCAATTATTTAGTTTTGAGACTAAACCTAAGTACTTTAGGAAATTAGTATCGACACATTTTATTATGATTGACCGATTTCATCGTGGTCAATTGTGTGAGTCAAAACCGATTGACTTTAAGGATCCGCAATTATTCAAAGTTATTATTATGTGCTTCTAAGTTTTTATTTGAGTTTTTCCAGACTCTAATACCTAAATCGGATCTTAGCTTCGAGGAAATGCAACCCATGAAAATATTTTATTTAGACCCTTTCATAGAGCCTGAACCTGAACCACAGCTAGATGTAGTTGTCTTAAACAGGAAACTAGACAAGGGTGTGCTTTATTTGTTAATTTTCTTGGCAGGTTGCAGATTCCTTTTATCTGTGATAGCTCTATTTGGTTTTGATAACCCACAGATATTTCGGCTATTACTTTATGATTTTATGAGGTGACTAATCCCTTCTTAGTCCTGGTCAAGACGTTAAACTTAGCACTTCTTGGGAGGTAACCCAATATTCATGCGACACGGTAATATCTTTCCTTAACTCTTTTACTTCAAATGGTAACAGTTTCTCCTTGTTCATGCTTTTAATTTTATCTTTAGAACATTGAGGACAATGTTAGATTTAAGTTTGGGGGTATGGGAGAAACATTTTAGTTGCATTGTTAAACTCCAGAGCCTAGAAATTTATGTTTATTAAGGATGACACTAACCAATCTAAGTGGATGGAAGCATTTTGGTTGTAGGAGTTGAGGAACCAATCTGATTAGATGGCAACATCTAAAGAGTCTATTCATAAAAGCACAGAGCTCAGGTGTTAGAAATAACATGATAGTTTCACCAATCTCGTTGAGTCCTTTTTCACTTCTGTTTTTATTTTATTTTGTTTTTAAACTATGTTTCTCTAAGTGTTTAGGTGGGTCCCACGATTCAAGTTGTTACCAATGCTAGGGTGAATTAGAGTGATTGAGATACCAAAAAAAAGAGAGTTGAAAAAAAAAAAGTTGGAAAAAAAAAAAAAAAAAAAAAAAAGACTAGACCAATTAGACCAAACTAATAAAATTAACACTTGGGAATAGCAATATGTGTGTGTGTTTTCCCTGTCTCCGTCGCCTAAACAAGCGTGGAATGCAGGATCCACGGGAACTATCATGTAATCTCGCTGACAAGAAGCATGCGCTTGGATCCAAAAGATCTAATCATGCAGCTTAAATAAAAAAAAATATTAATGTTCGGTGAATAAATCGATTCGCTGGTTCCCTTGTATATGCCGACGTGTTGATCTAGAATTAGGATTGTCGACCACCGGTTCCCTTGTATATGCTAGTTGTGTTGATATTAGTCAGACCAAGATCTCAAGTCCATTCGGATAGGTTCATTTTGGCGGAGGCCTTTGGGACAGATATGGGAAACATCGATCACTTAGTAAACATCAAAACCATCTATGTTTTTCTATTTCCATCTTCTTGATCTATCCATGTGATTAGTTTTGACTCCGGGTATTGATGTCCATAGTGTGACTATCTCGAGTAGAGCTCGTGACTTATATATGAATTTTAGTATGCTTGAGTGCAAACTCGTGTACAAAGAATTGGAATTTCGCATCGTGGTACTTCCTCCCGTAGTCAATAAGTATGCCAACCAAGGATATTTTTTAGTGCCTTCCAAGGTTCTCGTGTAGATAGTTAGGTCTGGAGTGTAAAGGTTTTGTGGGTATATCTCTTGTAAACCCTCCCGAGACTATAACTCGGCCACTAGGGCCACCTAGGGGTTTAAAGGCTTATTGCATACGCTAAATGCAATCGACGATGCCTCGCGACAAAGTGAGTTAGGATTTTATTTTCTAGATTTTATTTTCTCGAGGACGAGCAAATAATAAGTTTGGGGGTATTTGATAGACACATTTTTGTGTCTGATTTAATCTCAATTGTATATTTTGTTAGTGCTCGATTTTGTATTTATTATGGCTTTTTGTGTCATTGTAGGTGTTTTTGGAGAAATAAGCTTTTATGCGAAATTGGCTCGAAAAGTGGTTTTTGCGCTCGTGGGAGAAAATTACTATTCGGACCCCTAATTTGGATAAGGGGCACCCAGATGATAAGGGGTAACCCTAGGGCATCCACAGACAGCTGTTAAAGGCACCAGCGTGTTGGATATGGGCTATCATCTTCTTCTCCACGTTCAAATGTATTTTTGGCGGGAAAATCTGAACAGCGTCTGGCAGATTTTGGGTAGTGATTATAGGCCGGTTCGTGAGAGATTCAAGCCCAGAGTTGATCGGACTGGATAAGTCAGGGTTAGTCAGGGTTGGTAGTTGGCTTTGGTTCGAAGAAAAATAAGCATTCATGTATATCTCGATAAAACAGGGGATGAGAGTATTCACGGGTTCTCTGGTGAAATATTTAGGGAAGTTACGTGTGAAACAGGAGTCTATATTCTCCTAAGATTCGTACATATCAAATATGGGAAGTTTGGAGTAACTCAGGGCGTAAAGAAGAGAAGATATAGCCAGTCCCGTGTCTTGGCCGTGAAGAAAAAAAAAAAGATATATGAAGATTTCTCGGGATTTTGGGGGCCTGTGTGTATATATAAGCTGCAGGAAGTTCCAAGGTGGGCGGTCGAGACTTTGGGGGACCGAACGGAGGCAGAGAGGAGAAGTAATCAGAGCTGCAGAAATTGTTGCTGCTGCTGCAAGAACCCTAGAACACGAAGAACATTGACGCACAGGGAACAGTCGCAGAAAGCTATCGCTGTTCAACAGCCAGAATCGTAATATCGTTTATAAGGAGACTTATTTCTCTGTAACAGTTCGCACCTATTGTAACAGTTGTTTGTAACGCCACTGAAGCGTTGCAAACTGTCTGAGTCATTAGTTTTCTCTTGTTTTTCACCTATTTGAGCTATGAACTATTATTTTGAGCACGTGAATAATATGAGGAGCTAAACCCCAACACTGGGATGACGGAGGAAGCCATTCTTTACGCATGTGGTAATTCTATTTAATTCTTTTATGACTTTTTGCACTTGATTTAATTGTTTTATGATTTTCTCTAATTAGTTGTGATTTCGTTTGATGACGTATGCTTAGTTTTAGTACTTTTGATGCGCCATGCTTGTGATTTACAATTAATCTTTTAAAAATCTACTTTCGGCAATAAATTAGAGTCAATTACTTGAGCTATGAATGTCTAGAATTATTAGTTGAACCACATGAATATAAGAATTGGTGGAATCCTGAGTCCTAGTTTCTCTCAATATTTTGTGACAAACTTGTGTATATATTTTCTTTGTTTTTAGTATTTTCTGAAACCAAATCTTTACAAGTCTGAGAGGAACGACATCTATACTACCACTTTACTACAACTTTCAAAACCACATCAAAGCTCTCGCAACTCAGTCATTGTGATTGTATTTTTGACTCTAAAAATTTGAATATATAGCAGATTTGTCGCAAACATAGCATTAATGAATGATAAGATAAGATATCTCTCCTCCACTTACTACCATTTCGCTACACATTGTCTTCCATCTTACGCTTAGATGTTTCAAACTTTCACCAACCCTTTGTTTTAACCCAAATACATCTTCAATACCTGGTCGCGAGGAGTTATTACTTATATATGCCCCTAAAAATATAGCCTGCAAGTGATTAAAAGATGTTATTGTATTCCTCGGTAACCCTTCAAACCATTTCAAAGCTTCTCCTGTCAGACTTGATGCAAAATATTTGCACAATATAGCATCATTATTCTCCCATTGTAGCATACATCTCATATGAGCTTTGATATGTCAGTATCGCACAAGTTGTTCCATCGAAAATCTTTGGTTAATGTTTGTAAATTGCACTTCGGTGGTATTCCTCTTAATTGTATCTCTTGTGTGAACGGAGTTTTCGCAGCTTCTTCTATTGCTTCATCTAACTGTCTCTTTCCTCCTCCCCTTTTATTGTTCATCATTCCTCTCATTTCTGCCAATTCTCTCAAAATTTGTTTATTTACATCAGAATTTGAATCCATTGGTATTTTTAGTTCCACTTCTCTTCGCTGCGTTCATGTCTACTTTGACTTTCTTGTTCATCATTCTCTTCTCGTATTTCTCTGCGATCTTCCCCTTCATTTCTTTCGCGAATTCGCACACCATTATATCTATCAATTTCTCTTCTTTTGTGCCTATCAGCTCTCCTTTGTGCTCTTTCATATTCTTCATTAATATTATCATTGTTGCGATTTTGTTCTCGCCTTCTTTCTCGATTATCATGATTATTCTGGCGAATTGCCTCTTCTAACTCCTGTTCTTCCATCTCTGCTCTCAATCTTTCTCTCTCGCGAGCTAGACGTGCTTGCTCGGCATAGTGTCTTTCAATTTCATCTTCAATTTCTTTTTGCTTCCTCCGTGTTTCTCTCCCATGCAATATTCTTCTTCCTTCTTCTTGATTTTCTTCATCCATTGGTTGATTCTGCTCCTGATGTTGCCTATTTCCTTGGTTTCCACCATTCTGTTCATTTTGAAGAGTCTCGGGACGTGGGATATAACGATTTTCCATCATTTCTCTTCTCTCGCAATGTTCAGTGCCTCGATTTTGCGCTTCTTCTCGGTTTTCTTCATCAGCATTTTCTGTAGGTAAAATTCTCCTTCTTTCCTCTCTAACTGATCTTGATCTTGATCTTGTAGTGCTTCTCGACCTTCTGTTTTGTAATCTCATGTTTTTCATCCTAAGCTCATGATTCTGTCTTGTCAAGTTTGCACGTTCCTCTGCCTCTAATCGTCTCTCTTCATGTATTGTTTGCCTCAACGCCTCTAATGCTGCGATCTCTTCATTCCCATGAATTATTTCTCCATTTCCTTCTCGGTCTCTCCCCTCTTGTCCATTGTTTACCAATTGTTGTTCTTCTTCCCCTTCGTCCACAGAGTCTGATCTCCAAGTATGCACACTTACTCTATCATAATCCACAATTATATCCGCTACTGGTTGAATTGGTGATTGAATTTGATTTTCTTCACCATTTCCTATGTTTCTTCTTGAGGATTCTCCCATTTCATTTCTCTCTTCTCCGGCAAGTCTCCTACTTCTCCTCACAGTTGTTGGTTGCTCAGATGCATTTCTCCTTCTAGCCATTTCTTGATTTTGGTAAACTGTTGAAAATTATATGAAATTTCTTCCCTACTACTCCAAATTCCTTCAAATCACGATGTTGATCCTTACTCTCATCCCTGTTTCTAGCGCCATTATGTAGTTGCAGGAAATCCTACACTACACCCCTCACAATAATCCACACAACTAAGACATTTTAAGATGAATAACAATGATTTTATTGATTAATTCTTTGATGTTTTCAAGATAAGATAAGAAAAAGCTAAAGAAATTACAATCACCACACACTTTCTCTCTCCTAATGACTTGTATAACACTCCGAAAAAGATCTCTCTACAATCGGTTCACTCAACTCTTTATATAGGGTAGTATACAATGGATGATAATTTGTCCTTTATTCACGGGAATGACTTGCGAAATATCGCAAGTGTACAAGTATTCATTTTCGCAGCTCTCCTAAATTTCGCTAGGTCTTCACACCTTTCTCGTGTTTTGGCTGTCGTCATTCATTGCGTCATTGATATTACTCTTTTGCGACGCCCTCGCAACGCTTTTGTTTATTGATCCCGCGAAGTATTGATGTCGCGATATTCTGATCCTACACTTTCCTTGGCAATTCCTAATTCGCAATTGGCGTATGCATATGTTAAACAACTTGATGGGAAGGATGAGCATCCAAGAAATGGATTGCAACTTAAGTATGGCAACAATCATCTTTTTCATCGCATCACTGAACCAGATGATATGAGTTACCATTGTTAGAGCATAGCACGGTTGAACCCACCAAGCATTGGTATGTCAAGTTTGGTTGTCATATTTTAGTGAGTCAAGACTCATCTAAGAGTCATTTTATTATGTACTAGAGACAACTTCGTTTAGGTTAGTCTAGAAAGTCTAGGAATGTTGAGACATACAAGTTTTACTCGAAGACCTGAAGAACGTGAAGAAGTAACGAGCTACAACGACGACATCATGCTTCCTCTTGAGGTTAGTAATATTGACTTGAGCTATTTCATTCCTAACATATCTTTCAAATCGTGCTATATTGAAAACATAATCACTAAGTCATGTATTGGATATATTACTCTAGTAGTGAGACGTGATCATAATATTAGGGAATTAGAATACGAAGTATAACGCTTATCTTTTGAACTTCGTAGATATGACATCGACATAATCTTATGAATGTTGTTATGATTATGTGAATGGGTAAGGTGAAGATTTCATCCTAGGAAATAATATTTTACATTTGTTTAAAGGAAGTACATTCATGAACTTGTTTTATGAAAGGGAAATCACTAGGCTTATTAGTACGGCTATTCAATTCAAATCTTAGGATTACCAATATGTGTGAGATGGTAGAACCGATCGTAACTTTGTTATGTATCTTGGTACAACTAATCACAATGCCTGACTTATGAATTGGTATGACTAGTTTTGATTAATTAGTGTAACCGATCCTAAGTAATCACCTGAGATGGTATGATCGATATTTGTAATTGGTGTGACCGATCCTAGTAATTGGTGTGACTGATCACACAAAGTTGTGTAATCGATCCTTGGAATTGGTGTAACCGGTCCTAGTAATTGGTGTAACCGATCCTAGTGACTGATATGACCGATCACAAGCAATACGATGAGTATATGGTAATCGGTCCTGGTAATTAATGTAACCGATCCTGGTAACTGATGTAACCGGTCCTGGTAACTTGTGTGACCGATTACAAGTGCTTTCATATTATGGTATAACCGATTGAACCCATATATGTGATTTTATATTTGATCAATCACATAGTTGTCTTGGAATATATATGAACCAATTCTAAACTTGTAGTGTAATCGATTCCAAGGTTGTAAATGTGAAAGAGGATTTACAAAGAAGAGATGTCAACATACTTTGAACACGTACAATAACTCTTATCTTTTATTGTTCAAAAATATTCCTTAGTATTCAAGGAGATCTTGTACCAAATAAATTAAGATTCTTTTAATTAAGGTTCTTAGTTTTATATGCTTTAATTACCAAAGCAATTAAATGCATATCTCTAGAGAATAAAAATTAGTAATGTGCATTTACTAATTGAGAAAGCATTTCTCGGAATTATGAAACCGAATGGGCATTTTCTATTGAGAATACTTTCGGTTTTGGAAATTCCTTGGTGTCCAAACATCCTAGGTCTATAAATACTTAAGTTTGCATTTCTAGAAAACTATCCTAAGATTCAGGAAAACTTCATCTTTTTGTTTTTTTTGGTGGAGCCGTCTAATCGGAGAAGAAAGTACCCTAATTAGGCGAAATCTCTTACGACCGCTCGTTTAAAGACTTCTGTGGGATCAAGAAGCTCTACGAGTACCGTTGGTGGGAAACTAGATAATTGCAGTGTTATTAGTTTTCGATTGATTTGATTGACTAACGGTTGTTGAAACTTTGATTTCCCTAGTTTGTTTATTCTTGAGAATCTTCTCTTCGATATAAGATTCACTCAAACTAGATCAAGTATCGTGGGATCTTTAGAATCATTTGTAGATCTAAAGACATCTTGTGATAATCCATTGTTAACAGACTCATTTCTATGAGTGATTGATCATAAGAGATTCAAGTGTTGTTGTGCAGGTTTTAATTGAAGATTAAAGAAAATTTGAAGACGAAGAAAATTTCTTATTGGTTTCTCATATCTTTGTGTTGCACAAACCTTGATCGGTTGGGATCCAACTAGAATCGGATTTATTCGATTGATTAGTTGTGTGAGATCGACATTCACAATATATCTCTTTGAGATTTATTTGGATTTAGTGCGAATCTAAACTTGACTACTTTTGTAGTTATTGGATAGATTGATCTAACCAGGCAAAGGAGTTTATTAGCTTAAATGGAAGAGCCTTTGCATATGACTTGAGATATCTTTATCTTAAAGAATAAGTAGAGTTGTTACCAAACAGATTTGTTGTTCCTTTACTGTTTGGAATACGATCCAGAGGAATTGTTTCAGTGCGTGCACTCATCGAAGTCGGAAGAGCAGGGATACTGAGGAAACTAAGTGAACTAGGGTTAGTTGCTTGGTCTCAACTATACGAATTTGGTTTAGATTTTGTATAGCGGCTTAATTCTGAGAGTATTCAATTCTGGACTAGGTCTTGGGGTTTTTCTGCATTTGTGGTTTCCTCGTTAACAAAATCTTGTTGTGTCTTCTACTTTTCTATTTCCACAATTATAATTGTTTATTTTAATTAGAAGTAAAATACACAAACGTTAACTCCGCTTTACTTGATAGTGATCCTATAGAGTTTGGTTAAGTCCGAACCTATTATCAAGTAATCAGACTTTGGTTGTCGTATTGTCTCGATCTCGTATCCATAGATAATCACATAAAGTGTGAACACCGATTTGTTATATTGTCTTGACTTTGTCCATAGACAATCACTTTCAGTAAGAGGACTTATAGGTGGATAAATTAAATATTGTGGTGTATTTGGGTACCCTCGTCTTTTCAATTGGTATCAGAGCAGGCAAACACGAAAAGATCTAAAAATGTGTGTTTGGTGCGATCCAACCTATAAGAATTGAATCTGATGGTTGATTCAGTTAACGTAATAGTAGGATTTGACTACTTCAAAGACTCGTGGTGGAAGACACCGATGAAGTATATGATACTCTTGTTCCTAAATTTGTAGGAATTGGAATTTAGTTTATGTATGTCTTAGATGACTTACATAATCCCCTGATTATCATAGAATTGTATCTCATGGTTTTGAATACTCACAAGGTTAGTAACAATGATACAATACTCTATGTGACAAGTTCTATCTTGAAAATGCACAAGATTCCATATAAGATTTTTCTAGGTATGAACCATGACTATATTCATTCATCAATAAAATTTCTGCACGTGCCATATTCAATGTCAAATAAAAGATAACTCTAGATTTTCCTTTCCCGAGCATTCCTTTCATGACAGACTCTTGGACTTGGGATAAATCCTCCCTAGAACTCCCCTGGGGTAGAACTGCAGACTTCTCATTAGAAGCATCAGAACTATCACCAGAAATGTTAACAGCAGCCACGAAATCAAGAATCGTAAGAACTGTTGGTCTATAACAAAAAAAATGACAAGGTAGCCAGGGTCACCTCCACCTACACAGAAGAGGTATGCTAGTCAGTTATAATCATATTGAAGTGGTGGCATAAGTTCAAACAAAAGGATGGAGTGATCACCCGCTTGTCAATATTATTATAGAGTGGAGAGTTCAAATCATAGATAACTATCTGAGCTTTGAAAAAACTATCCAAAGCTTCAGTTATGGAGTCCGTTGTTTCTTCCTGACGCTCGTAATCAGGAAGCAAGCCAGAAACACGATAAAAGATGGGAGGTTTAAGCAGAGGTTTAGGACTCTTATTTCCACGGGTTTGGGCAGGGCTGTCAATGACATCGCCCAAACTCTCAGATGCCTCAAAAAAGCTTTCCTCTCTGTTGATGGTGGTTTTTAGCTTAGGGTTGAAATCGTAAAACCTTACATCTGATGTGACGTCACTATGTAAGGAAACGGTGCCGTGAGTGCTAACCTCTCCACCGTCATATTTATTGAGCCGTTCAATATACTTACATGAAATTTATCCAGACTGGCGAATGTAGCAACCATCCTAGATGTTCTATAAATTTCGGCGCCTCGCTTATATTCACTTAATATAAGTTCCTTTGATTGCCTTCTATGCTATGTTCTCCGACTGAACCCTTAATTTTGATATGGCATGACGATTTGTGTTCGCTCGTAGCAGAGTAGCACGAATTTCCAAATATCAAGGATAAGGTCTTTGCATAAGGTATTCAATCAGAAAAGCATGCTGCTCTCTGGCAATGAACTTAAAAGAACTCTGTGTCAACACATATAGTTCAATCAATTTCCCTGACTAACTTGCGAAGTTATGGTTTTGCGCATCGCGCAGTATACCAGACCTTGCTTGTCGAAATTAAGCCTAGGCGAACTAGGTAATCAATCCGCCATGGATTAGCAGGTGCAAAAACTTGCCTTAATCGAAAAAAACAGAGCTACAGCAGCAGCAAAGGGAGGCGTGGCCATGCCTTAGGCCAACCGGGCGCTACCTACCATTGGCCACACCCTTCCTAAACCGCCCCTATTTCTCTCGACCAATCGTGTCGCCTCAAATTAGCCACGCGCACATAAGTTATGGTGGCGGGCCCATACTCGCCGGCCCCACTTCCCATCGACCAATCAGGTCGCTCTAAAGCTGCCACACTCTCACCAGAAGTGTATCCGCGCGTTATGTTTGGCCGGCCCCTTTCCTCGGCCAATCAAGTAGCTCCAAACTTGCCACCATACATTAAAGGCCAAACGCACCCTGCCGCGCCACCATACTAAGTGGCAAGCCAAACGCGCCTTACCACAACAACATATTGATCGGCATGCCAACATGCCACTGCGCTGATTGCATGCCACTTTAGCCTTGGCCACGTCGCCAAACCCTAATTCTTACCACGGCGCCAAAACCTAGCCTTGGCCAAGCTAAACCCTAGTTCTTACCACGACGCCAAATCCTAGCCTGGCCACGTCGCCAATCTCTAATTCTTACCACGACGCCAAATCCTAGCCTTGGCCACTCCGCCAAGCCCTAATTTTGGCCACGAAGCCAAACCTTAGCTTTGGACATGCTACAACGCCACAGGCGTGGCCATGCCACAATGCCACTAGCATGCCGTTATGCCATGGCTCTACCAGGCGTTACTATGCCAATGGCGCCACTTCGTTATACAACAAGATGCGGCCATAATCGATGGCCACTCTTTTTCATGAGATGCAATCTCAACCATCCAAGTTCACCACTGAACTGCCGGACTTGCGGCAAGTCCAAGGCAACCCGTTACGCCACGGCTACGCCAGGCGCCACTATGCTATTGGCGCCACTTTGTTACAAAATAAAGATGTGGCCATAATCAATGGCTACCCTTCCTCACGAGATTTAATCTCAGCCATTCAAGTTCGCCACCAAACTGACGGACTTGTGGCAAGTTTTAGGCGGAAGACCAAGGCAAGCCTAATAGCATCACATGTTATTTTCTTATGGCAAAGTATCTTGACTTTGACTTGCCATACATAGCAACCTGCTACACGTTTTCCACGAAACACTCGAGACATCAAACATGTCACAAACGGGGATACTCATGTGGTATTGGTCTCGGCGGTTTACAGCGTGCGGCGTGCAATGCGCCCATTACAAGAAAGTGTCATGGAGTAGGACAATTAGTGGTGGTAAAAAGTAACAGTGTAAACAATTCATTTCCTTCATCATGGAAGCGTAATGACTGACGGTTACACGAATTCACTTCCCTCATCATGGACATAACGTCCGACGGTTACACGTTACTCTATTCTTCCACCACTCAATCGTTTCCACTTCCTACGAGACCAGGGTACGTTTCAATATGACTTATATAAATAGGCTACACCTATTTTCACCAAACAACAAGTTTTGGTCGGCAACAATACAGTATCTAGAAATCACCTGGTAGCTTTCCAATCTGCTAACTAGTTCTACTTCCGATACAAGTCATAAAACAAACCACACCTTCGTAATCAACGATTCTCGGTCTCAACACTCTCTTCACTTCCTCCCTAAGACCAACCCTTATCCTTCACTTTGTGACCGAAGCAAGCCCGGAACGGCCATTTCTTGGTTTAGGCCAGGATTGTGCAGATTGATCTCTCGAATCAAAAGTACTCCCGTGCAGTGCATTGTTTAGGGTTTAGATTCGTTTCTCACCCACACCCGAAATTACCAAAATCAGCAGAAACGTTTTTCACCCACAAACACTCTCCTTCATACTTAGTTAGTTTATTGTTGCTATAGATTCAAATGCATACCTTTCAAAAACAAATCAGATAGGAACACCGGCCGGTTAGCATGGAATTGAACAACAACTTTTCAATACTCCACAAGTAACTGAACTGCAATCACCACATCAGACTTGAAACATCATCCCGATATATAGAAAAACAGTGAAAAGTAGAGAACCCTTACCAGTAAGAATGATAGAAAATCAATGTCAAGAACTGGTACCAATATGGTGCAAGGAAACCCGTTACCTGAAAAAGAAAAGAAAAGAGCAACTCCATATTATATGAAGCATCAAAAAATGACCAGGAACAGTTCATACATGAAATCCTTCCCATCTTGGATCTCTGAACCATAAAACTATGAGATAAAATAAATCAAATAGCATTTAACAAAAGATTGCAACATCCCATTACGCAATTCTATCAAATTAAGAGGATAGCTTAGGGAAAATGTGGCAGTGATATTAATGGCAGACCCACAAAGGCTAGCACTATACATTTACACCGCAGTACCAACATTTGCGTATTCAAAAATATGTTAATTAAGCTTAATGTGTAACAAGATTCAAGGCTTAAGCCTCCAACTACTGTGTGGAGTTTAAAATTGAGCACAATTCTATTCAAGGCTACAAAACCATAATATAAGTAAAAGTCTAAATAGATCCATGTGTATCTATATACGGTGGCATTTAGGCGACGAAATAAGTCTCCAAACTAATACCATATAGTTCAAATATGCCTGGTAGCTAAGCATACATAAAAATGACTACACATGAATTTACACCATCCTAGAAACTATAATGCACACCGACAAAAAGTTCTGAGAAATCATAGGCTAAATCCCATTGAGTGGTAATCTTATCACTGCAAATTAAGTCGCCATAATTAATGGAAAAATATAACATAAACAAAATACAGAATTAATTTAAATAGGCTCTCCACCAAGGATAATGTCAAGAGTCTAGTGCTCCATTTTTTGAATGACCCCCAGTGATCAACTTCGACTAACAGAATTCAGACTACATCCTGCAGTAACAAATCAAACAAGTGACATTTTAAAATCAAGCAACAAGATATTGATAACTAAAAAAATAATTTAACCCTAAAAATAGCTCACAAATCAGCATAAACATTCTATGACACCATAATAATAAAACTAAATGTGTTGACTAAGACATGAGCAAAACACACCCATGCCTTGAAATTCTACATAAAAAAAAAATATGAAGAATAAAATCCCTAACTTCAAAACATCAAACTAAAACCCCTAACTTTAAAACACCAAAACAACTTCAATAAACACATTAAAATGAAATCTAAATACACCCATGCTTTAAAATTACATGTAAATCTATACATGCAATAGGACTCAACTTCACAGAGTTAGGTCAAGAAATAGATCAGAAGATAACCAAAAAAATCAAAATTAAACAACAGTACTAGTAAATAATGGTATACCTGATGATAATCAACTATCAGATGAATTGATTGATTTCGGATTTCATGAACAAAATTGATTTTGGATTCTAGGTTTGGGAATTTTTAGGGTTCTAGAGAATAGATCGAGATTTCAGATTTTGATTATCGAAACTCAGGTTTTGATTTGTTAGTAAAGCTCAAGAGATTTTGGATTTGATTGTGAATCTGAGAGAAAACGAGAATTTCGTCTCGAGGGTTTTGGTGAGGGTTTCCGTTCTCTGAAAGATAGAAAAAACAAGAGAGAGAGAAAATGAGAGTAATACTAATTTGGTGAAATAAGAGAGAGAGTAATAAAATTTCTAGTGTCTGAAAAATTTGAGAGAAAATTAAAGTTTGGTGAAAAAATGAGAGGGAGGATGATTTTGGTGAAAAATTAGAGGGAAAAATTAGGGGGGAAATTTTTGTTGATTCAAGTTTAGGAGGGAGGATGATTTTGGTGAAATTTTGAGAGGGAAATATTTGGGGAACCAATTTTATGATTTTTCTAAAAAAGAAAAATAATAATAAAAAAAGAAATTGAGATTAAATAAAAAAAGACTACTAAAAGCCCATGAAAATGTCCGATATTACATAATTACCAACGATGCCCAACGTTTTTATACGTTTTAAAAAAGGTTGCTCCATTAATTTTATTTAACAAACCAATATTATTTATTTTGACCAACGTATTTTCGGGTGTGCAACGTATATTGACGTTGCTCACTTGTGCAACGCCAATATCCGTTGCACACCTCCGAAACTGATATGTTGGAAAATGCAGGATATGATGTAGTGATTATTCTTGAAAAATCTTGGATCTTAAATATATTTTGGATTAGTTACCCAAATATATGTGTACATTTTCAGATCTAAGACTGTCGATGTATCGCTGATTAGGATGCGATTTTGGAACCTTTGTAATTTTACAAAGAATAATTTTTTTGTTAATAATTCTATTAACAGTGGATTGCTTCATACACCCCACAACTGTTTTAATGAAACAAGTGATCTTTTGAAATATTACAGGTGTTTTAGGGTAAAAACTGATTCTCCTGGAAATGGTAAAATTGGGTGTGCCGCCGAGAAACAAATCTAAAACCTAAACAAATGCACTGCATGGGAGTACTTTAGATTTGAGAGATCAATCTGTACAATTCTGGCCTAAACCAAGAAATGGCCGTTCCAGACTTGCTTCGGTCACAAAGTAAAGGAGAAGGGTTGATCTTAGGGAGGGAAGCGTAGAAGGTGTTGAGATAAAAAATGTTGAATTTTGAAGGTGTGGCTGTTTTATGACTTGTATCAGAATATGGAACTGGTTTGCGGAATGTAAGCTATCAGTTCTTGGTGTTTTTTTGGATACTGGTGTTAATAACACTTCTGGTGTTGTCGAAATATGTTGAAAACCTATTTATACAAGTCATGATTGAGCGCACCCTTATATCGTAGGAAGTGGAGACAGTTAAGTAGTGGAGAAGTGGGGTTATGTAAAAGGTGGTGACCATCATGTTTCCATTATGATGGAAGACTGGTCAGCCTTATACCCACTACTCTCTTACTGATGTTAACCGTCCGCCCTTTCCTGACACTTTCTCGTAATGGGTGCATTGCACGCCGCACGCTGTAAACCGCCAGACCAATACCCTGATGAACATCCCCCAGTTTGTGATACGTTTGATGTCTCGAGTATTTCATAGAAAATATATAGCAAGTTGTTGAGTTGGTCTTGCCTAATTATTCTGACCAATCATGTGCAAACTAAGTGGCGGGTAGTCATGTGTGACGAGCCAAGTCATGAGACATGCAGCAAAGAATAGTATGTGGCGCTATTGGGTCAAAATAACTAAGTTATTTATGAAGCCGATACTCATAGAATATCGTATGTATTCGATGCATGTAGAGCATCGCTTTTAAGCAAGCAGCTCAAAATAATTGATGCATGTGAAACATCGTCGTATTTGAGCCTGTCTTGGTTGGTCGCGGAAACTAATGTCTTAAAAAGAGCATGACCGGCCATTTTCAGGAAGCTGCTGGGAGCTATTTATACATGCCAAAGGTTGGTCGGTCGGTCCCTATAGGAGAGTGATGGCTGGCGAATATGATGACATCCTATTGGTCGCCTAAGACTTAATCTAGGCCGGTCAATTCGTCTGGCGAAGTTGGACGACCGAGATAATTTGCAGCAGTTAATGGCTGCCTTAAAATTCATGTAAGAAGTGCGACCATCCCCTTTTGGACAATCGTTTGGGAGCCATATGGGGAGGCTGTGGCTTAGTCGATTATGGATTATAGAAGGGGTGTGGCCGTTGATCATGGACACATCTTGTTGGCTACCTAAAATAGGAGTTAGGCCGGCCGATTCATCTGGCGAAGTTGGGTGGCCGAGATGATTTGCGACAGTTAATGGCTGTCGTTGATTTAATTTAGGTTTTAAGAAGCCGTGTGGCCAACCTATTTTGGGACAACGTTTTTTTGGTGTTGGTGCCGTGTTGGGAGTTGTTCGTCCGGCCAACACTATAGTCAATCCAATGGTGAGCGTATCCGCACCTTGTCCATTGATTGAGATTGAATCTAGGCCGGTCAATTCGGCTGGCGAAGTTGGGCGTCCAAGATCGTTTTGCGGCAGCAATATGGTGCTGCTAACATAATTTAGGGTTTTATAACTAGCGTGGCCAACCTACTTTGGGTGAGCGTTTGGTGGCTCTGCTTTGCGAGTTGGAAGGATTCGATCAGCCAAGGCATTAGTGGGCCCGCCGGTGTGTATGGTGATGCTTGACTGGTCGCGTTAGGGAGCGACTAAGCTTGATAAATCGAGTGGCCAAAACGTACGGCCGTGATCGTTTTAAACTGACATGGGCGGCCTATGTTAGATTCCTTAAGGAATTAGGCGCGTCGACCAACCAACTTCCAACCTTATTTAAAATCGTGTGTGGCGCATTTAAAGTGGTCTGATTGGTCGATGGGAAAAAGGGCCAACAAGCAATCTTATGGGCGTGGCGTCCCAGCCCACGGTGGCGCCTGTTAGGGTGAACTGGCCGGCCAAGTGGCGTGGTTGCGCCTCCTCTTGCTGTTGCTTTTACTTCTTGTTTCTTCCTTTGGTAGGATTTTGCTCCTATTAGTCCATGGCGGATTAATTTCCTAGCTTACCTAGGTCCGGTCTCGACCAATAGGGTTCGAGATATTGCACAGGTGTTTTGGGGTAAAAACTGGTTCTGCTGTTTTTGGTAATTTGGGGTATGTTGATGAGAAACAAATTCAAACCCTAAACAAATGCACTGCACGTGAATGCTTTTAGGTTCAAGAAATCAATCAGTAAGACTCTGGCCTAAACCAAGAAATGGTCGTTCCAGATTTAATTCGGTCACAAGGTGAAGGAGAAGGGTTGATCTTAGGGAGGGAAGCGGAGAAGGTGTTTGAGATCAGAGTATTGAATTACGAAGGTGTGGCTTTTTATGACTTGCGTATCAGAAATTGGTTTCTAGCTACTTGTGTTGATAACACTTGTGTTCTGTCTCTTTTGAAATAGATTGAAAATCTATTTATGCAAGTCATTGAGCACACCCTGATTTCTCTTAGAAAGTGGAGGAAGTGAAGTAGTGGAGAAGTGGGTTTTGTGCGGAAGGTAGTGATCATCGTGTTTCCGTTATGAGGGATGACTGATCACATGTTCTCCCACTACTCTCACTACTGATAACCGTCCGTTTTTCCTGACACGTTCTCATAATGGTCGTGTTGCACGCCGCATGTCAGAACCGCTTGAGACCAATACCCCAGTAAGCATCCCCGGTTTGTGACATGTTTGATGTCTCGAATAAGTGTGTCAAGTCGTGGGACTTGCCATGAGAATAGCATATTGCGCTATTAGGTGAAACAACTAAGTTGTCTATGAGGCCGACATGAAATATCGTATGTATTTGATGCATGTGAAGCATCGCTTTTAAGACTCAATTTAATCGATGTGTATAAAGCATCATTGTTTTAGAGCTCGATTAAATAAGTCGCGGATAAGCGTCTTAAAAGGGTAGCGCGATCGACCATTTTGGGTGATCGTTCGAGTGCCTTATGGGCGAACTACCACCCAGTCGATCACTTCTGTGGAGGAGAAGCGATGGTCGACGGTCATAACGCTACTTTGTTAATTTTTCGAGAATAAACCTACACCGTCTCGACTAAGCTGGCGAAGTTGGATGGTCGTGATCGATTTCCAGCAGGGTTGTTTAATGTTGTTGACGCGATTTTTAGGTTTGGAGGCCGATCGACCAACTCCCTTTTGAGCGAGCGATTCGAGGCGTTGCTCTTGGGTTTGAGTAGGTCTATCAACCATGTACAAAGGTGGGTTGCCGCCGAGCATGTTGACATCCCTTGGGTCACCTAAAATTAAATCTAAGCCACTCAATTCGGGCGAAGTTGGATGGTCGTTGTAGATGGGTAAAAACGAGTTCTTTGGTTTTTAAGGAATTGAGAGACGACCGCAAGTGCGGAGAAACTCCTTGAACCGAGCGAATCATCAAACCGCATACGAGATGCACTGCAAGAAGGGAGTGCTTTGAATTTGAGAGATCAATTTGTAGGACTCCGGCCTAAACCAAGACAATGGCCATTCCAGAGTCAATTCGGTCACAAGAGAGGATGGGTCGATCTGTAAGAGGGAAGCTGAGAAATGTGTGAGATCAATGGTGATCGAAGATTGTAGGTGTGTTGTGTATTCTCAAAATAAGATAAGTTACGAATGATTGAATTTGCTCTGTTGAGAGTAATTGCTCAGACGTTGAGTTGTTAATCTCGTGTTGTCTTTTGACGTGAGATTGTCCTGTTTTCAATCATGATTCAGAGGCTTATTTATATTGCCAGAATTGTAAACACCATGATCCCATGAAGTGTGACAGTTGATGGAATCAAAGAGTGGAGAAGTGGAAATCGTGTTAATACCAGTTACTCAACTTGCGGAGACTTGGTCGATTTTTCATCCACTACTTTGTTAACTCCTTCAACCGATTGCACGACTTGCTCACATTCTCGTCGTGTGTACGAACACACGTGTCGTAGACCGCTGAGACCAAAACCATAGTTAATATCCCCCATGTGACACGATTGATGTCTCGTGATTAGTTAGTCGATTTCGACTTCATGACTTCATGGGACGATGAGTCCTTGCATTTTTGAGTCGAACGTGATTTGCAAATGTTCCGAGACTCATGAATTGAACGTGTCTGTTGAGACAGAGGTATGATTCTCACGTGAATGTTGAGAGTTAAGGTGAGCAAATATTGCTCATTCGATGGATTGTTGAATATTGAAAATTGAACCAATATTCCTTGATTTGAGCAAATATTGCTCATCCGAGCAAATGTTGCTCATTTTATAAATTATTGGTAGCGTGACCAAGATAAAATATTAATTTAAAACACGTGGTAATTGAACCGAGCATAATTAATAAAAGGCTGATCATGAGATCGTCGTAAAATTATTAGCGTTCAACTGGAATTATGAACCCCTGGACTCGTAAACCCTAACTCGATTTACCAATTGATGGTTTATTGAAAATTAAACATGGAGTGAAGGAGGGATCGGCTACATGGGATCATGGGTCGACCATGTAGCGCCCAGATGCTCAAGTGAGCAAATACCAAGGTCTCTTGAAGACTCGTTGATTTGTTGATGAAAGGATGATTAAATGCTTTTTTAATTATTTATTATTAAAATAATGCTCTTTGAGCCTTAGGTGATAAAACCTAATTAATTATGAAGAGATGAGGGACCGACCAAGGGGTCATGAAACCGGACTGGTGGTCATGCGATCGATCGACGATCATTCTATGAAAATTCCAAATTGTTGAAAGAGTTTGAACCTAATATGAACAGATTATGTCAAATAATGAAAATACATGGGATCGGCCTCTTGTAAGCCAAAGAGCTAACCTCGGTCGGTAAAGGTAGTATGCCCGCGTCACCAAAGCGTTCGTGTCTCAGTCCTTAGAATTTTGATATTTTCTGATGTGCGTTTGAGCAATCATTTGGGAAAATATGAAGAATTCAGGGATTTTTGCTGAAACTGAGGAAACTTCATGAAATGAAGGAAAATAATTATAAAATGACGGAATCATGAAGTGTGGGACCGGCTAAGGCTAAGGCATGGTAGGACAACGACCACGGTCCCATGGTTCTTTTCCTATTTTTATATTATTTTTCATGATTTTTTGGAAATATCATGAAATCAAGGAGTTTGTTGAAACTAAGGAATTTTGTTGAAATCAAGGAGTTTCCTTGAAGTGAAAGAGTTTCCATGAAATAATAATAATAAAATAAGGGTGTGGGACCGGCTTGGGCATGGTCGGCCGGCTAGGGCCCGGTCCGTGAGTTTTCCTTAATTTTATATAATTTTATGTATTATTTCCATGATTTGAAGGAATTTTCATAATTTGAAAGAAATACCATGAAATCAAGGAATTCAATGGGATCAAGGAAACATAAAAAAATAATAATAATAAAATAAGGGGCGTGTGGGACCCGGCTAGGGCATGACCGTCCTGGATGGGCCCAGTCCCACGAATTCCCCTAATTTTTTTATTATTTTTTCATGGTTTTATGGAAATACCATGAGATTAAGGAGTTTTCATGAGATTAGGAAATAATAATAAAATAATGAAGAATCACGAGGTTTGGGACCGGGCCAGATCAAGGCATAGCGGTTGGCTAATAAACATGGTCCCACGACATTTTTCCCAATTTTATATTATTTCCTTGATGCGAAGGAAACACCATGAAACTGAGGAGTTCCTTTAAAACAAAGGATATTTGTTCAAATGAAAGGATCTTCATAAGATTAAGGAAAATAACAAAAATATGATAAAATATAAAAAGCGGGCGTGGGATTTGGTCACGGCACGACCGGCCGGCCGGTGGGTCCAGTCCCCAGCGCCTTGGCTAATATTTTATTATTTATTATTTTCTTTCCTATTTTGCATAGGTTCATCGTCTCGTCGTATTTTGAAATAATCATTCGTGCATTCAGGTGCTCGTTAGTGCATTGAATACACTTGCACCATTTTAGTCGGGGCTTACTCGATAATGCTCAGATGCCCGTGTGTTAGATATTTATTACTAACCCATGGAATTCTGCTGGGAAGGACCATGAATTGAAGTAACGAAATATTATGAAGAATGTAGAATATCTTTCATGGATTCAGTGAATGAATCTAGTGATTTAGGAATAATTAATTGATGGCTCTATACTAGTACGATCGTCTAGGAGCATTAATTGTTCATGAGTCGAATGATATGAGCTTGTTGAAGCGTCATATTTCTTTTATATAGTCAGGGAAAATATTGTTACATCCTGAAGACGTTATTGCTCAGGTAAGCTGTTTAGGAGCCATCCAATCTTTCGATCCTATATAAAAATAATTAATGAACTTGCTAAGTATTTACGAGATATGTCGTGCCTCAGCTGAGAGACTTTACATCCGCATATTCTCTGAGAGATAGTAGTCTCAGTCAGAAATGCTTGTGGCACGAGCTTTCATGCTTTCGTCGAGAGACATGAGTCTCAATACTCGTCTGATTGCTGGATCGGGAATATATATAATTATGGGTTTACGATTTTAGCCTTTGTCGAAAATCCGCCATCTACATTAAGTCCTTTGCTTAGTGAGGGACAATCATGTTCCTCATTCAGCACTAAATGGTGATTTTCCAACATACGAACGAAACAAGTAATTGAACTTAGTCGTAAGATAAGATGTTACCGGATTTTTGATTGCGCGAGTGATCCACGGCTTGAACGAAGATCCCAGATCCCAGTGGCACGATAGAGCATCGTCTTATGAGCATAAATTGGTGTTGAACCGCTGATTTGATGATGGAACCTTGGTCGGTTTAGGATTCATGGGTAGGCCCTAAAAGGAAATCCTTGTGAACTTAGGTTTTGGAAATAAAATTTGATATATAAAAGGAATGAATCTCTTTTTTTTTTTTTCACCTACAACAACCGGCCACCACCTTCATCACTTCTTCATCTTACTCATGTCAAGCAGCAGGAGAAGGAAAAAATTTCGTCGGAGCACCACCGACTGTCGCCGTCGTCCGATCACCGTCCGGCCATATTCCGGCCGGCGCCGACCAGATAAGCGGATTTTTTTTTATTTTTTTTTTCAGAAGTTGATGAGTTTCATGAGTTGTTCATGTCTTGATCATGCTAAAATTATATATATGTGCATATATGAGTGTGAGTTTTGTAGAAAACCCCTTGTTTTTTGAAAACGCATGTTCGTTTGATCGTTAGTTTAAGAAACTAGCAATAATCCCTGACTTGGGAGGGATTTTTTCTATTTATACATATAGACTTGTCTCAAAGTGATAAAATTTTGTTTATGAGTTTTCATGAAGACCAAAACTTTACCTTAAAAGATGTGAACTTTTCACAAAATCGAAATAAACCCTTGTTTTAAAGAGAGACGATGATGCGAAGGAAAAAGTTTTTTTTTATTTATGTGAATAATTCACATTTTTATCATTTATATATATGAATATATATTAAAAATCAAGACTTGAATTTTGTGTAATCATTAGAAGTAAACAATTATTTATGATAAAATAATGTTTTAGTTTTCATAATCCTCTGGTGAATGTTCACATAGTAGGAATGTTCATGATTTTATGAAAATCTAAGTTTTGCTCGTTTTTTGTAGGTTTCAAGGAAACGAATGAGTTTTGAAGTGTTAACCTTTGCATTACCATCACTACTTTGTTAGTGGAATTGTAAAAGGTAAGAGTTTAGGGTTACCATTTTTTCAAAGTGGATTTATTATCAGCATATCCATAACCCGTGCTTTCGCTTCTAGAAAATGGTGACCTCCAAACAGTTAGCCGATTATGATTATAGTTATTCGTCGACTCTTCAAGAGGATTCCAAAGCTTCCACAACCAAACCACAAGCTAAGATGAATCGTATTGAGGGAACGAAGCCTAGTGCACCTCTTGATGACCGTAGAGTTACTTATGCTGAGCTCATGAAGAGAAAAGCCGAAGATGACATGATGGATGATCATCGACGAAGAAAGGACCGAATTCGGCGCAGAATATCGAAGTCGAGGAGAAACTTCGATCTCGAGGCTGATGGTGTACCCTCTGATTCTGATGCTTCGGAAGATGAACCCGTGTGGGTGCCACGGGATCGAAAGATTAAACCAGACCGGCGTACCAGAGAGCTCAGAGAGATTGCGAAGCAAGTTGAAGCTAAACTTGAAGCTGAAGATGACTCGGACTCGAATGAGCCTAATATCCATCCAAACTTCATCAATGGCCCTGATAGTGTGATTCCGACGAGGATTCCGAGAAGGAAGATGATGACGAATCGGATAATTCTGACGAATTTGATGACTCCGATGAGTCTGACAATTAGTTCTGACCATGAATCTTTCGTAGTCATTTATTTTTTGTTGAAGTAGACACGTTCTGGTTATTTGAGGAATTTGGCTGTAGAGACGTTTCTTTAGAGATTATTTTGAACCATAATCATTTGTCATATCATTTTCCGAGTTTCCTTCATATCTCCTATCTCTGTTATGGACCAATGTCTAGCTATCGGACGAGTGCAACCACAAGAATTGCCCCAGCAAAACACGTGGCATGTCATACGACCAATTCAAAGTCGCAATATTGACCTCCTCTGAACTGTCAGTCCCCAGTATTGTTACGTTTCTCTCATTCGTCGTGACTCAGTAATCGTAACAAATTCATCCGCCCGTTGAGATAGGCATCCATATCTCGACTTGTAATGCCTAGGGCTTCTTATATAAACAGTCGATCACTTCTCTTTTCTGCGTACTCATCAGAGGAAATTTTGATCGCGATTGTACCTCTCGTCGCCATGTCCAGCAGCAGCATATCTTCTCGAAACGAACCTCAATCGAAGCATGAAGTAGAAGCATCCATCTCAGTAAGTTGTATATCTTCTTCATCTCCATTTGATCAAAGGTATTGATCACAGAAAATGGTTTGTCGCAGGATAATCATAAGAATCCATCTTCTTCTCATAGTTCGAGACCCAAGCGGACTGTCAGAGCCCCTGCTCGGTATAGGTCGGCTCATGCTGAAGCTGGTACATATGTGAGTCATTTCATGATTTCTTGATTGAAGCTTCATTTGACGGTTTATCCAATCCTTATCTGAAATTGAAAACTTCTTTATCGCAAATTGATGTGCATGTTGTTGTCGATGCTAGAAAAAGGAGGAATGGGAAGTCCGTGGTCGTGGTTGACGATAGCAGCAACCATGTTGATGAAGACTCTACTGATTCTGTGGAGGCTAGGGTTAGAGCTCACAAGTATCCAACAGCTGGGCTCCCCTTTGAAGTTCCCATGACTAATACTTCCCCAAATAATGGTATGGTCGGTGGATTCGTCATCCCAAAATGCCATGTACCTTTGTATACCAAAATTTGGAAACGGTATGGGCACATTGCTACGACGGAAATATGGAGAGGTTTTCTCCCAACCCTTCGACCACGGTCGCGGATTGTTACCGATCATCAAGAGATGAACGAGATGAATCTGCGAGATGTCAAGAACCATGAACCGCACAGGTGGGATGAAATGATCTCGAATTGTGAAACTTTATGGTTCAACATAGGTCAAGCTTCGTCGTCGGCTTGAGATGATCAAAATTCATAGAGCGGCAGCTGCTGCTGATGCAATTTTTACCACAACTGCTTTCTTAGAAGAGGAGAAGGCACTTGCTTTGGAGTCGGCAAGAGTTGAAAACGCTGTTCAGGAGTTGAAAGTGAAGACCAGAAACTTTCAAAAGAAGCTTGACATGGGTGTTTATAAGAATTACTCTTTGATGGATGGTTTTCTCTGAGTGAGCATTTATGATTATTGTTTTTGAATAGGTTTAGGTTTTTTCTTTAGGTAGAGTAATTGACCATGGTATGAAAGAAAATTTTTGTTCATTTATGAAATGTTTAATGAACAAAGGAGTATTTTGCATACTCTTTGGAGGAATGTAAATTACATTTTGAGAAATGCTTAAAATGATGAAAGGGTGATGGTCTTCTACAAATCAGGCGTAATATGCCTTGAGCCATTTGTCGTTGATGATATTTCCTTCCAATCCTCCGTTAATAGCTAAGATCTTGTAATATCCACTGGATACTGCTTTGATGACTACATATGGTCCTTCCCATTTCAAAGAGAACTTGGGAGCAGACAAATCTTGCTGAATGTGTTTCGCAGTCTTTAATACCAAATCTCCTACTTGAAATGTTCGAGGTCTTACCATTTTGTTGTAGGCTCTGGAGATCCTTTGTTTGTATGCTTCTACATATTTTTCTACCTTAGCTCTCCTTGACTCAAGCATGTCCAGTTCAGCAATTCTTGAGTTGGATACTTCGGCTTCGTCTCATTGTACTCCACTGGCTATTGCAATCCTTGCTGAATGAATTTTTATTTCTGCTGGGAGTATGGCGTCGGCTCCATGAACGAGAGAGAATGGTGAAGTCCTGATCGAGCTTCTTGGTGCGGTTCGATAAGCCCATAAAGCCATAGGCAATTGTTCATGCCACGTTCGCGGATTATCATGAATTGTTCGACTGAGAATTCGTATCAAAATTTTTGTTGGTGCTCTCTGCTTGTACGTTTCCTTGGGGATAGTATGGAGTGGAGAAAACTTGTTTAATGCCGTATTCCTCGAGAAATTCTGTCACGTGCTTGTTGGCAAAAGGAGTTCCATTATCAGTGACAATATGTTTAGGAACACCGAATCTACATATTATGTATTCTTTGATGAAGGCTGCAATTGTGACTCCAGTAGTGCTTCTAAGAGGGATAGCTTCAACCCATTTGGTGAAATACTCAGTTGCAGTGATGATGTATTCATGCTGCTTCGAAGATACTGGATTGATTTTCCCGATGATATCCAGTCCCCAGCTATAGAAATGTCATGGACACATAATTCAGAGGAAGACAAGGAGTGTGGATGAGATTACCATGAATTTGGCATTGGTGACACCTCTGAACGTCTTGCAATTTGCATCATCTTCCATGGTCGACGCAAAAGAGTATTTCTCATGAATTTGGAGAAATAATTTCCTTTTTCCTTGATGTTCTCCATCGTGCATCTCTTTCAAGATTGTTGGGATTTCATGCTCAGATAAGCATCTCAGTAAGTTCCCACCGAAGCTTTTGCGGTATAAGATTCCGTCAAGAAAGGCAAATCTTTTAGATCTCTGAATGAGTTTGACTGTTTCTTTCTTTTCCAACGGCAATTCATTGTCCCGGAGGTACTTGATGTAAGGTTCTCTCCAGTCCCCAGTGTGATGAACTGTCAAGGCTTCTAAGTGGTGAGGAGGCGTCTGACAATTGGGAAAAGATTTTTGCAAGATTCTCGATTGAGCCTCCATGGAAGGCCAATAATATCCCATCCTTTGAAGTTTTCTGTAAAGTGTCACCACCAACGTCTGTCCGCAAACCTCTTCATGTATGCGTTTGAGTTGTTCGTCCGCTTCGTCATTTCCAAGGCATCATGATAAGGACCCATCAGGATTTCGATAGTATAACGCTCCATGAAGTAAGAAATAATTTTTCAATTCCTTTAGGCTGACTTTCCCTTCAGAAAGAGAACTATTCAATTCATGAATAATAGGTGCTCGCCAATCATTAGCTTGAATGTCTTCGACTTGAGCAAGCCAGGTAGATGACACAGTACGCCTCTGTACCATGATTGTTTTCTCTGCCCCTTCGAATTGCAGCTTAGAAGCGAGAGTTGCTAGGAAGTCGGCATGCCTATTGTTAGTTCGTCCAGTATGGATAATGGTTGCATCGGCGAAATGAGTTAATAGCCGCTGAGCTTCAGTTATGAATGGAGCAAGCGTGATTTCTTTGAGAGAGTATGTTCCATTCATTTGATTGACCAGTAGCTTTGAATATCCTCTTATCTCAAGGTGCGTTGCTCCTGCTTTCTTGGCCAGGGACAATCCTAGTAAGAAAGCTTCATATTCTGCTGAATTGTTGGTGCAATGAAAATCCAACTTGAACGAATGTGAGAAAACTTCGCCAGATGGAGATACTTGCACTACGCCCGCTCCTCCGGTGTCATTTCTATGGGTGGCGGATCCATCAAAGTATAGAAGCCATGTTCTTCCTTGATAACTAAGATATCTGGAAACTCACCAGGTACATCTTCATGTAATATTATTGCATCTTCCCCAGGAAAAGCAGCGAGTAAGAATGTAACTGCTTGACCTTTGATTGCTCTAGGCGGTATACAATGACCGGTTGTCAGCCGAGCAAAAATAATTTCACTTTCTCACTCTACTAAATACAAATGAAGTACGTGATAAGAAATAGTTCGTATCCACAAAGAGGCAATTGTTGTTATAAATTTTCAGTTTCTAAAGTAACCAAGGGGGGATTTTTGTTTTATCTAAGCAATAAAAGTAATTGAAAGCAAAGTAAATAATATGAATAATCAATAAGGATAAGATATTGGTCACGGGATAGTATCATTCACAAACATGTATTTTCATCAATGATTAGAATTGGTAATTTAATCTCTCATTTACTAAAAGTCCTAGGATACCTTGATCGCAAGTATATCCCGCTAATTCCCTGATTTCATCACAACCACATTAAAAGATGCATATGTGAATTCTTCCTAGAAAGCAACCTAAAGTGTAAAAGCACAATTAGATTTAACTCCTAAAAGCAATAAGTTCTATGGAATAAGACTAATCAAGGCAATCAAACGTGTAAAAGCACTAATTCAATTTAACCAAGGTTATGATTCATATGCAATTATAAAGATGTATCACTACAAGTAATAACCACACTATGCTACTTAGAATCAGGGATAAACAACTATTTCGTATTGAAAACCCTAATCTAGCAATAGAGATGAAAGTAAATCAGATTGATTCCGGACTCAACCAAACAAACAATCAAATCATATGACAATATTAATAATGAATCATAAACAATAAAATATTGAGACAAAACTAATTCATTGAATCATATAACATGTTGTGAAATCCACTTTATCCCATAACCAATAATAATTGTTTAGTTACTCATAGATATGGAGTTCATCATAAAAATATTAATTGAATAGAAGAAGATGAACAAAAGCAAACCCTAGAAGCGTAAACAAAAGCGGCTCTCTCCAAGTTCCAAGAATAATACGTGATACACAAAGTTGTAGAAGTCTTTTCTTTAAATAGCTCACTTGTTTCCAAAATTAGGTCTAGTCTTCAAAGTCCATTAGATGAAAATCCACCAAGCCCATAAGTGAGAGAAACCCATGTAGAAAATATGCCCCAAAAACGGTCGCTCGAAAATCTGGTATTATGGCCGGAAATCGGACGGCAAATATATCTCAGGCGACCGGCAAAGTCCACCCGGTCACCGGTCAACGAGTCAACTCGGTCAGGTCAACTGAGTGAACTCGGTCAAGCACCGAGTCAGAGTGTGAGTCAGTCACTGACTCGGCTGATTGAGCTGATTTGTCTTGGCTCAGGCCAATGCACATGCCAAATCTTGTGATGCACAATCCTTGTGCTTCCAGCCATGATGGCCCTGCAAAACCACAACTCCCATCTGAGCCACCAGACTCAATCACACAAAGCAACACAACCACAGCACCAGTCGGTTCAATTACTAGATACCAACAATGCAGCTCATCAACATCAAACTCCAGCCAATTCTCAGCATCATTAACACCACAACACAAGCTTCTAGCTCCATAATCTCCGTAAACTGCAACCGAGTACAAACACACAACTCCAACCCTGTAATCTCATCTGCCTGCATCATTCGGGTTATTTGCATTCCAGACCCACTTCTTCCTTGGCAAGAAAGACAACTCACAACCGCAACTCTCTCTTGTGGTTCTTCAAGCTCGGTGACCCTCAACAATCGACATCCCCGTGACCGCACTCGCATCCGAGTCTCCAACCGCAGCTACAACTCCAGCTTCACTTGGCTGACTGCCACAAGCTCATTTTCTGCACTTCCCTGCAAGTTTCATTCACCCCTTCAATCACAGCTGCAACAACATGGCTTTCTCGATCTCTGCTCAACTCCAAGCTACAACTCACATTGCTGCTCCATCTCACCATTTTCATCTCCTTATGCAACACAACACATGAGTCTCCACCTTCCATTCCTGCAGTTCTGCCATTCTAAATTCAATTCACCTTCATTCATCCATATTCCCCATTCACATTGCAGCTGCATTCTAACCTGGAAATCAAACCCAACAGTAGCTGCAACTCAAACGTTCCATTCCCAGTCTTCCATACCAACAACAGCTCCAATTGAACAGCTCCAGAGCTCAGCATCAGCGCCACCATGCTGTAAACCTAACATTCATCTAAGCATCACTTCATCAGCCCAGACCATTCTCTATAGCAGCATCAGATCATCAGTTCAAACTCCTTCAGCTCATGCACAACTAGTTCAACCTCATCCCGTCTTGCACACTCCGCAAAGCCTTCACTCCTTCATTCGAGCCATTCATGCGCTCGCAATGCCATTATACAACATGGCACCGCTTTAAGCCGCTTGTTGTCGGTCTCTATAACCATTTCCCCGGCAAGCATACCGCACCTGCCGAGCCTTCACCAATTCCATCACTCAATCACCCAAAATCACTCGACTTCTTGACCTTGTAAACAACAACACCAAGAGACCCATCTTCTAATTCTCAACTCAAACCACTTTCAAATCATCTTCTACTCTGACTTCAGCAGAGACCACCACCATTTCAACACCAACAACCCATTGCATCCATCCTTGTCACAGCACCAGCTTCACTACCATCAGGCCAGCCAAAGACTTGAACCGCAACTCGGTCACCTTAATCACCAAGAGCAACAATATGTACTCCATTTCGCGGTCTCGGTTCCTAACAGAATCTCCATCCGAGCCGCAATCGCAACTCGGTTCCTTCCACCGCAAAGCACCACCGTAATCACAATCTCAGCTCAAAACATCACCATCTGAATCATTTCAAACCCATACAACCACCAATCTCAGATGCTGCTTCAATTCATTATCCTGCAGTTTCTTGTTCAAACCCCTTTGCAGATTCAAACCCTAATCTCTCCTTCAAATCAATCCGCACCCAAATAAAGTGTAACCCATCTTCATATCATCTGTGATGTACTGATTTTGTAGCTTGAGAATTCAATCTCAATAACAGCAACTTCGATTCAGTCGAGCCCTAAATCTGCTCATCAAACATCTTCCATCACTGCAGCATCAGCCTATTCTTCTAGATTCAAATCTTTACCTAAGCTTCCCAATCAAAATCATAACCATCTCTTCTCAATTTCTCCCTGAATTCTATTCTCTCTGCTTTATTGAACAATGAAGCCGTCATGGCTATTTTCTTCTTCTCTGAATTTGAGAAGTAAAACAGATCGAGAAATAATTTAGAACATCTGAAATTCAGGGCTAGGTAATAGCCAAACGAGCTATAGGAACCCAGAACCCGGATAAAGGCTATCCAATTACTATTTGGCTTGTCAGTCTCAGAAAACTGATAGTTCATTCATCACTCATTCTTGCAACCTAAGCCGGCTCCATGGATCATTCGCCTGCGAATTGACCTTTTTGCGTTCTACGCCCCAAGTTGACGATTTATCCTTCTTTTGCTCCAAATGACTCCAAAGTACCTAAACACTAAAAAGTAAACATAAGATACATATTTTACAAGAGAAAAAGCAAAGAAAGCATAAATACTAGATATAAAATTAGGTGTTTTACAACACCTATCGATTCCCCACACTTAGACTTTGCTAGTCCTCGAGCAAATCAAACAAAACAATTATAAAACATACATACAACTCCGTGTCTTCGAGGCTATGGTTACTCTTAGCATAAATAACAAGCCTTTGAACCCCTAGGTGTCCCTAGTGGACGAGTTATAGTCTCGTGAGGGTTTACTAGAGATATACCCACAAAACCTACTTTTCCAACTTACTAGTTCTCCGAAATGATAGCATCCAACGCGCTAAGAAGACATAGAAATTCTGCACACTAGTCATAAGAAGTTAGACACATAAATGAACACAATCTCATCCTTAAAAGTTGAGAGAGAAATAACCATCCCTTCTCGAAAGAAATTCGGGTCCGGAGTGATCAAAAGTCTCGACTCTGCCTCACAAGAAAGGGTTTTATGATATTGCTCTCAATAAACAGCTTTTTATGGGTCACACATGTGTCCAGGTAGGAATGAAGAGAGAATCCTGCGACACGTTGAATGGTAGGAAGGTAAAAACCCTCCTAAGTATTTTAAAAACCCACATCTTTTATTCATTTTGAAAACCCATTTTTCTGACGATCTCTAAGAAAGGAAATCAACCACTTAACGACGGTTGGAATATGCTTACTTACCTCGTTATCTGTTCGACGTGCAGCTAGCACCACTCTCACAGCATCCATAGAAACGTCTTCGGTCTTCAATCGGTGTCTTCATCTTCGTCTTCGGTCTTCAACTCTTGATGATAACTCTTGAACTTCGTAGAATTTTAACAATGTAACTCTTTCCTCTATTTCCTTGTTACTTGAAACTTCATTGTAGATATTCCTTTTTCCATTGGCTTTATTGAACGAATACAAAACTAAAAACGAACTATACAATCCCAAAATATGATACAATGAATTTTTTTTGTCTTTTTTTTTTCAATATTCTTTTTTCTTTTTCTTCTTTTTTTTTCATTTTTATTTTTTTATAAGACAAGAAAAATAAAACAAATACAAAATAAAAACGAAATTAAACAATAAAACTAGTAATGAACCTAAAGAAATTTTCTCTTGTCTTTTTTTGTTTTTAATATAAATTTTTTTTTTTTTTTTTTGAGAAATCAGAGAAAGTAAAATACAAATAAAATAAAAATGTAAGTACAAGGCCATGGTGTAAGTGCTTTACCGCTTGATTCTTCACAACTTGTATGTCTTGATATCATAAACTTCTCGAACTCTCATTCTTGATAATCTTCACTCTTGTACAATAGTCTTCAACTCATAAAAATTCTGCTCCTTGTTTTGTTGCCATACTTGAATCTGAAATCTGCTCAATTCTGTACCGTTGCTTGTAAACCTTGAACGTGTTCAACTTTCCTTCAAATTTGTGATGCTCCTCTTGTTGATGATGATGGTGTTTCTATGGACCTTTTGGTGTAGAGAGAGATAAGGTGGATGGTGCTAACTGCGAACAAGATTACAAGTGGTATGTAAGTTAGCAATTCGATGTCACCATCATGGTTGATAAATAGCACTCAAGAGATCAAAATAGTGCTTCTATTGGTGGGAGGTTGGGTAGCTCACCATTCTACCCGGAATTTACGTACGGTGACACACACTCTAAAAGCACATATTTAGACAGGTACAAAGAATTGAAGGTCGGTGCCTCACATTATGTAACATGGGTAGTCTCCACTATAGGGGATCACTACTCTAATACCGAATTCGGTCCGCACCTTATTTGCCACTTTGGCATGGTTAAATCCAACTTTAACTCTCATACAAGTAAGAAACCCGATCATGTTCTCTGTCATCTCTAAGTTCAGTCACTCTTATGAGAATATCGATGTAATCTTAGCGACATGTATACTATGTGACTCTAAACTAACTACAAGTTGGAGTTTTTTATTCACTAATTTACACAAAAGTTGAAAATTTTCAAAAATTTACAACGCAAATGCTTAACCACTCCCCCACACTTAAACTTTATATTATCCTCAATGTAAATTGAATCGTCCAAAGTAAGTCAAGATGGGAAATTCTAACATGATATGTGACAAGAAATCAGAAAAAATAAAAACAAGACAAGAAAAAACTAAAAACAAGACAAGAAATACTCATCCGATGGGTTGCCTCCCATTTAGCGCTTGGTTTAAAGTCGTCAGCCCGACTATCTCCTTGCTTTCTATGACTCCTCCAGAGGGAGCACATCCACAAAGTTAACTCCTTCCACCACTTCGGAAGTGAAATTCTCATAATATGGTTTCAACCGGTGCCCATTAACTTTAAGTTCTTTCCCTGTAGCTATACTACGAATTTCCACTGCACCATGAGAAAACACATTAGTAACAATGAAAGGTCCGATCCATCGTGACCTTAATTTACCCGAAAATAAATGCAAGCGAGAATTAAACAAAAGCACTTTCTGCCCAATGCAAAATTGTTTTCTAGAAATCATGTTATCATGAAATGCTTTCGTCTTTTCCTTATAAATGCGTGAGCTTTCAAATGCATCATTGCGAAGCTCCTCTAGCTCTTGGAGTTGTAACTTTCTTTGCTTTCCAGCCCCATCCATCTCCATATTGCATTGCTTAATAGCCCAAAACGCCTTATGCTCAATTTCAACGGGTAAATGACAAGGTTCACCATACACAAGCCTAAAGGGAGACATCCCGATAGGTGTCTTGTATGCGGTTCTATATTCCCACAAAGCATCATTAAGTCGCATGCTCCAATCTTTCCTTGTTGGATTCACCGTCTTCTCTAGTATGGATTTCACCTCTCGATTAGACACCTCGGCTTGTCCATTTGTTTGGGGATGATAAGGTGTTGCAATCTTGTGCGACACATTGTACTTCGTCAACAAGCTTTGTAAAATCCTGTTTTTGAAGTGAGAAACCCCATCGCTAATTATGGCTCCTGGAATTCCAAACCTTGCAAAAATATTAGCTTGCACAAAATCTGAAACCACTTTAGAATCATTAGTTGGGGTGGCCTTAGCTTCCACCCATTTCGAGACATAATCAACCGCAAGTAATATATAAAAATTCCCATGGGAGTTGACGAAAGGCCCCATAAATCAATACCCCATACATCAAAAACTTCAATAAATTGAATAAAAGTTTGTGGCATTTGATTTTGGGAACCTAGATTGCCTGTTCTTTGGCACCTATCACAAGTTGTACAAAATATATGTGCATCCTTAAACAAAGTTGGCCAATAGAAACCGCTTTCAAGTACCTTGTGAGCGGTTCTCTTACTCCCAAAATGTCCTCCGCAAGCATAAGAGTGACAAAAAGACAAGATAGAATTAAATTCAGATTCGGGAACGCACCTTCGTATTACTTGGTCACTACCATGTTTCCACAAGTATGGATCATCCCATATGTATTGGTTCCCCAACTTCTTAAGTTTGTCCCTCTCAGCACGAGACAAGTTCTTTGGGATTTGTTTAGAAACTAAGTAATTCACAATATCGGCATACCATGGTTCTCCAAAGGAAATTGAAAATAGTTGCTCATCCGGGAAACTTTCACGCAATGGGATAGCTTCCTTGTCCACAGCAAGACAGCTCAAGTGATCCGCAACGGTGTTCTCAATCCCTTTACTGTCCTTGATTTCAATATCAAACTCTTGCAAGAGTAATATCCATCGTATGAGCCTCGGTTTCGCCTCTTTCTTTGTAAGCAAGTACTTAAGTGCCGCATGATCGTAAAAGACAACAACTTTTGTACCAATTAGATAAGAGCAAAACTTTTCTAAAGCAAAAACAATGGCTAACAATTCATTTTCAGTGGTTGTGTAGTTTTGTTGGGCCTCATTTAACGTTCTAGAAGCATAATAAATAGCATGAGGAATCTTCCCCACACGTTGCCCAAGCACCGCACCAACCGCATAGTCACTTGCATCACACATGAGCTCAAAAGGCTTGCTCCAATCCGGTGGTTTAATGATAGGGGATGAAATCAAAAGTTCTTTCAAACGATTGAATGCCACCATACATTTTTCATCAAAGTTAAAAACCACATCTTTTTGCAATAAGTTACAAAGTGGTGATGCTATCTTGGAAAAGTCCTTGATGAATCTTCGATAGAAACCTGCATGACCAAGAAAAGAGCGTATCTCCTCACCGTAGTGGGAGGGGTTAAAGCACGAATAAGGTATATCTTCGATTTATCAACTTCCAAGCCTTTAGAAGATATTATATGGCCTAAAACTATGCCATGAGTTACCATGAAATGACACTTCTCCCAATTCAAAGACAAGGTTTGTTTCAACACATCGTTCAAGTATTAGAGACAAATTGTTTAAGCAAAGGTCAAATGAATCACCAAAGACACTAAAGTCGTCCATGAACACTTCGATTATGTTTTCAACATATTCTGAAAAGATACTTACCATACACCTTTGAAAAGTAGATGGAGCATTGCATAAGCCAAAAGGCATCCTTCTATAAGCAAAAGTACCAAAAGGACAAGTGAAAGTAGTTTTCTCTTGGTCCTCCGGCGCTATCACAATTTGATTATAACCGAATAGCCATCAAGGAAGCAATAGTAAGAGTGTCCAGCTAAACGTTCAAGCATTTGATCAATAAAAGGTAAAGGAAAGTGATCTTTTCTAGTAGTGGCATTTAATTTCCTGTAACCAATACAAACCCTCCAACCGGTTTGCACACGAGTTGGGACAAGTTCATTCTTATCATTCTCCACTACCGTCACACCTGATTTCTTTGGTACTACTTGTACCTGGGCTCACCCACTTGCTATCGGATATGGGGTAGATAACACTCACTTCCAAAAGCTTGAGTATCTCCTTTTTCACAACTTCCATCATGGGAGGATTCAAATGACGTTGCGCTTCCCTTGTAGGCTTTGCATCGTCCTCCAAACGAATCTTGTGCATACAAACGGCAGGGCTTATACCCTTGATATCGGCGATTGTCCATCCTATGGCCGTCTTGTACTTCCTTAGCACCCTTAGAAGTTTTTGCTCTTGTAAATCACTAAGCTCATTAGAAATAATCACCGGTAAATCTTCATTATCACCCAAGTACAAGTACTTTAGGTGATTGGGAAGAGGTTTCAATTCTAACTTTAGAGATTTAACAATTGAAGGTACAAGCTTCTCATCACTGCATGGTAAAGAAATAAAAGAGATATTATGAGTTTAGGGCATCCTTGTAGTGAATTAAGATCACCAAGGGCTTCCTTGACTTCATTACCACACTCTACACCATTATCCATGGATGTAGTTAACACGGTTTCCAAAGCATCATCACCATTTAATTCAAACATTTGTTGTGCCAATGTATCCATAACATCAATGGAGAAACAAGAGTGGATATCACTAGGATATATCATCGTCTCGAAAATGTTGAAACATATTGTTTCTCCATCAAACTCCATGGTCAACATTCCCTTGTCCACATCAATTATGGTTTTCGCCGTTTTCATGAAGGGACGCCCAAGTAACAATGGAAGAGACGAGTCCGGTGACCATTCATTCATCTCTAACACACAAAAGTCAGCTGGAAATACAAGTTGATTAACCTGCACAAGAACATCCTCAACAATACCCATTGGGTAGACATTAGAGCGATCGGCTAATTGCAATACAATTTCAGCCTTTTTAAGAGGACCAAGATCAAGTGAATTATACATTGATGCAAGCATAACATTAACGGATGCACCTAAATCCAACATAGCTTTGTTAAATGTTGTGTTACCAATTATGACGGGAATGTCAAAACTACCGGGATCCTTGCACTTAAGTGGGAGTTTGTGTTGTAAGATTGTCGAAGCATTCTCCCCCACACTAAGAACTTCATTACCTTTGAGCCTTTGCTTATTGGTACACAAGTCCTTCAACACCTTTGCATACTTTGGAACTTGCTTAATAGCATCAATGAGTGGTATGTTCACATGGATCTTCTTTAGAACGTCTAAAATCTCCTTTTCTAGTTCCGCCTTCTTAGAACTTGCAAATCTGTGAGGAAAAGGTAAAGGAGGAACATAAGTAGAAACCGGATTTTAGAGTTAGGAATAGTTACCTCAGAAGTTTGGGGAGAATCCTCATTCTTCTCCTCCAAAACAGGTTCCTTTGGTGTTTCCACCTTGCCCGAATCAATAAATTCGGGTTGCACAAGTTGTGTACCACTTCTCAGCGTAATAGCATTGACACCCTCTTTTGGGTTAATAGGTTGAGAAGGGAGTTTCCCACTATTTTGTGCCTTCAATTGGTTAAACTCAATAGCCATGGAGCCCATTTGTGTTTGCAACTCCTTGATAGCACTCTTATTTTCCTGCTGACTTTCTTTAAACATGGTGGAAATGCCTTGCATCATTGTTTGAAGCTTTGAATCGATATCAGAACCTTGATTTTGCATTGATTGTTGTGCTTGTGGTTGCTGAAATTGTTGTCTTGGCTGGAATTGTTGTTGTTGAGGTTGAAATCCACTCGGAAAGTTGAAGGTAGGTTGTTGAACTGCACCTTGCTTGTTGGCATAGCTAAAATTGGGGTGATCTCTCCATCCCGGATTGTAAGTGTTAGAGTAGGGATCATACCGTATTTGTTGATTTGGAAAGACCGCATTAGCTTGCTCGTCCTCATAAGTTTGAGAGGAACTTGGTATAACCGTGGCTGCAACTTGTTGCATCATTGCTGACATGTTACCCATTTGTTGACGAAATTCCTCGACCTCTCTCACTTCATTCACTCTTCTTAGAAGCACATCCGAACCACGACTCAAGAATTGTTGGGAGTTCGCTGCCATGTTTTCAATCAACTCTCTAGCTTGTGCCACCGTCTTACTCACTAATGCACCACCACCCGCAGCGTCAAGAAGATTCCTATCACTTGATTGGAGTCCTTTATAGAAGTATTGGATGATCATAGCGTCACTGAATTGGTAGTAAGGGCAGCTTGCCACCAATCTCTTGTATCGTTCCCAACATTTATATAAGGATTCTCCCATGTTTTGCTTCATCCCACAAATCTCTTTGCGAATTTGAGTAGCCTTTGATGCAGGAAAATATCTCTACAAAGAGTTTCTTCAGCCCATTCCATGTCGTGACACTTCCGGGAGGTAAATAGTACAACCAATCCTTAGCACTATCCATCAAAGAGAAACGGAAAACTTTTAACATTGCACCATCCGCCTCAACATCCGCTGGAAGCATGGCCGTGACAATGGTGTGGAAGTCCATAAGATGCTTGTTTGGGTCTTCATTCACCATGCCATGGAACTTTGGTAATTCTCTAAGCAACCCCGGCTTGATCTCAAAAGTAGAGTTTGTTTGAATACACCCATGTTGTGTATCAAGCCTATGAGAAGCTAACTCCTTGAGTGAACGATTTGCATCACCCATTTTTTCTTCTTCTTCAACTTGTGGTTTGTCTACGAATGGAACCTCTTGTTCTCCTTCTATTTGTAACTCTTTTTCCACTTCTAACTCTTGAGTTTCTATTGTGTCTTGACTTGGTTGGAGTATTGTGTCTCTTCGAGTAGATATCCCGCACCTTGGATAGTTCCAATCTTTAGAAGCCAGGGATTAGGTACCTGAAAACAATTCTCGCACACAAGTGAGAAACAAGACAAGAACCGAAAAGCAAAGATAAAAGCAGAAATTATAAAAAGAAACTAAAAACTTAATAACAAGCCGTATGCCTCCCCGGCAGCGGCGCCAAAATTTGACCGGTTGTCAGCCGAGCAAAAATAATTTCACTTTCTCACTCTACTAAATATAAATGAAGTACGTGATAAGAAAGAGTTCGTATCCATAGAGAGGCAATTGTTGTTATAAATTTTCAGTTTCTAAAGTAACCAAGGGGGGATTTTTGTTTTATCTAAGAAATAAAAGTAATTGAAAGCAAAGTAAATAATTTGAATAATCAATAAGGAGAAGATATTGGTCACGGGATAGTATCATTCACAAACATGTATTTTCATCAATGATTAGAATTGGTAATTTAATCTCTCATTTACTAAAAGTCCTAGGATACCTTGATCGCAAGTATATCCCGCTAATTCCCTGATTTCATCACAACCACATTAAAAGATGCATATGTGAATTCTTCCTAGAAAGCAACCTAAAGTGTAAAAGCACAATTAGATTTAACTCCCTAAAAGCAATAAGTTCTATGGAATAAGACTAATCAAGGCAATCAAACGTGTAAAAGCACTAATTCAATTTAACCAAGGTTATGATTCATATGCAATTATAAAGATGTATCACTACAAGTAATAACCACACTATGCTACTTAGAATCGTGGATAAACAACTATTTCGTATTGAAAACCCTAATCTAGCAATAGAGATGAAAGTAAATCGGATTGATTAGGACTCAACCAAACAAACAATCAAATCATATGACAATATTAATAATGAATCATAAACAATAAAATATTGAGACAAAACTAATTCATTGAATCATATAACATGTTGTGAAATCCACTTTATCCCATAACCAATAATAATTGTTTAGTTACTCATAGATATGGAGTTCGTCATAAAAATATTAATTGAATAGAAGAAGATGAACAAAAGCAAACCCTAGAAGCGTAAACAAAAGCGGCTCTCTCCAAGTTCCAAGAATAATACGTGATACACAAAGTTGTAGAAGTCTTTTCTTTAAATAGCTCTCTTGTTTCCAAAATTAGGTCTAGTCTTCAAAGTCCATTAGATGAAAATCCACCAAGCCCATAAGTGATAGAAACCCATCTAGAAAATATGCCCCAAAAATGGTCGCCGGAAAACTGGTATTATGGCCGGAAATCTGCCGGCAAATATATCTCAGGTTACCGGCAAAGTCCACCCGGTCAACGAGTCAACTCGGTCAATGAGTCAACTCGGTCGGGTCAACTGAGTGAACTCGGTCAAGCACCGAGTCAGAGTGTGAGTCAGTCACTGACTCGGCTGATTGAGCTGATTTGTCTTGGCTCAGGCCATTGCACAGGCCAAATCTTGTGATGCACAATCCTTGTGCTTCCAGCCATGATGGCCCTGCAAAACCACAACTCCCATCTGAGCCACCAGACTCAATCACACAAATCAACACAACCACAACACCAGTCGGTTCAATTACTAGACACCAACAATGCAGCTCATCAATATCAAACTCCAATTCTCAGCATCATTAACACCACAACACAAGCTTCTAGCTCCATAATCTCCGTAAACTGCAATCGAGTACAAACACACAACTCCAACCCTGTAATCTCACTTTGCTCGCATCATTCGGTTACTTGCATTCCAGACCCACTTCTTCCTTGGCAGCAGCACAATTCACAACTGCAACTCTCTCTTGTGGTTCTTCAAGCTCAGCCGACCCTCAACAATCGACATCCCTGCACTGCACCTGCATCTGAGTCTCCAACCGCAGCTGCAACTCCAGCTTCACTTGGCTGACTGCCACAAGCTCATTTTCTGCACTTCCTTGCAAGTTTCAGTCACCCCTTCAATCACAGCTGCAGCAACATGGCTTTCTCGATCTCTGCTCAACTCCAAGCTCCAGATCACATTGCTGCTCCATCTCACCATTTTCATTTCCTTATGCAACACAGCACATGAGTCTCCACCTTCCATTCCTGCAGTTATTCCATTCCAAATTCAATTCACCTTCATTCATCTATATTCCCCATTCACATTGCAGCTGCATTCTAACCTGGAAATCAAACCCAACAGTAGCTGCAACTCAAACGTTCCATTCCCAGTCTTCCATACCGACAACAGCTCCAATTGAACAGCTCCAGAGCTCAGCATCAGCGCCACCATCCTGTAAACCTAACATTCATCTAAGCATCACTTCATCAGCCCAGACCATTCTCTATAGCAGCATCAGATCACCAGTTCAAACTCCTTCAGCTCATGCACAACTAGTTTAACCTCATCCTATCTTGCACACCTGCAAAGCCTTCACTCCTTCATTCGAGCCATTCATGCGCCTGCAATGCCATTATACAACATGGCACCAGTTTTAGCTGCTTGTTGTCAGTCTCTATAACCATTTCCCTGGCAAGCATACCTGCAGCTGCTCGAGCCTTCACCAATTCCATCACTCAATCAGCCAAAATCACTCCAGCTTCTTGACCTTGTAAACAACAACACCAGCAGACCCATCTTCTAATTCTCAACTCAAACCACTTTCAAATCATCTTCTACTCTGACTTCAACAGAGACCACCACCATTTCAACACCAACAGCCCATTGCATCCATCCTTGTCACAGCACCAGCTTCACTGCCATCGGCCGGCCCAAGACTCGAACCGCAACTCAGTCACCCAGAATCACCAGTAGCAACAGTATGTACTCCATTTCTGCGGTCTCGGTTCCTAATAGAATCTCCATCTGAGCTGCAACTGCAACTCAGTTCCTTCCACCGTAAAGCACCACCGTAATCACAATCTCAGCTCAAAACATCACCATCTGAATCATTTCAAACCCATACAACCACCAATCTTAGATGCTGCTTCAATTCATTATCCTGCAGTTTCTTGTTCAAACCCCTTTGCAGATTCAAACCCTAATCTCTCCTTCAAATCAATCCGCACCCAAATAAAGTGTAACCCATCTTCATGCCATCTCGTGATGTCTTGATTTTGTAGCTTGAGAATTCAATCTCAACAACAAGAATTCGATTGATCGAGCCTAAATCGCTCATCAAACATCTTCCATCACTGGCAAGATCACCTATTCTTCTAGATTCAAATCTTTACCTAAGCTTCCCAATCAAAATCATAACCATCTCTTCTCAATTTCTCCCTGAATTCTATTCTCTCTGCTTTATTGAACAATGAAGCCGCCATGGCTATTTTCTTCTTCTCTGAATTTGAGAAGTAAAACAGATCGAGAAATAATTTAGAACATCTGAAATTGAGGGCTAGGTAATAGCCAAAAGAGCTATAGGTACCCAGAACCCGGATAAAGGCTATTCAATTACTATTTGGCTTGTCAGTCTCAGAAAACGGATAGTTCATTCATCACTCATTCTTGCGACCTAAGCCGGCTCCATGGATCATTCGCCTGCAAATTGACCTTTTTGCGTTCTACGCCCCAAGTTGACGATTTCTCCTTCTTTTGCTCCAAATGACTCCAAAGTACCTAAACACTCAAAAGTAAACATAAGATACATATTTTACAAGAGAAAAAAGCAAAGAAAGCATAAATACTAGATATAAAATTAGGTGTTTTACAACACCTATCATACAAGCTATGTCAAACTCTGACATCCAAGTAGCCACTTTCTTTGGTCTCCCTATCAAGTCTGGCTTTGATAGTAGGAACTTTATAGGGTCTTCTTTGGAAACGAGTATGACATTGTTGGATAGTAAATAATGCCTGAATTTCTGAATTGCATGCACTAATGCCAGGCATGCTCTTTCAGCCTTTGGGTATCGGAGTTGAGCGTCTCTCATTGTATGGCTGAAGTAGTAGATCGGTCGTTCGATGCATTCGTCGTCTTCTTGAGAAAGGAGTGCTCCGATAGCGACATCACTGGAAGCTATGTAAAGTATCAGTGGTCGTCCTTGCACCGGAGATTTCATGACAGCAGGTGATAATAGTATTTGCTGTATTTTCTGGAATGCTTCTTGTTGAACGGTTGTCCATGTAAAACTTGTTCCTTTCTTCAGTAGAGGGGTAAATGAAGCGATGAGTTGAGCTAATCCAGGAATGAAGCGTCGAATATAATTTACCTTGCCCATAAAACTCTGTAGTTCCTTCACAGTGCGTGGAGGAGGCATGGTAGTAATAGCTTTCGTCTTGTCTGGATCGACTTTGATTCCTTCTGCCGTGACCAGGAATCCTAGAAACTTTAGGAGGAAACACCAAAATCACACTTAAGAGGATTCATCTTTAATTTGTATTCTCTCGCATCTTTCAAAACTTGTCTCACCACCACATCATCAACATAGTCTTCCACTTTCTTATGCATCATGTCGTGGAATATGGAAGTCATAGCTCGTTGATAAGTGGCACCTGCATTCTTTAATCCAAAGGGCATCACTGTATATTGGAAATTCCCAATAGGAGTACGAAATGCAGTCTTGTTGGCATCATGCTCGTACATCTTGATCTGTTTGTATCCACTGTAACCATCCATGAAAGAGAACATACCGTGACCACTAGTTGCATCGACGAGCATATCAATGTTGGGTAAGGGAAAATCATCTTTCGGACAACATTTATTCAAATTCCTGAAATCGACGCAGCATCTGATTTGACCATTCTTCTTCTTGACAGGAATAACATTTGCTAGCCACGTTGGATGTTGAATAGGCTTGATGAATCATGCTGCTAGTAGTTTCTGGATCTCGATTTTGATTTACTCCTCGACTTCGTGTCTGAATTTTCTAGGCGGTTGTTTGACAGCTTTGGAGCCGGGAGTGATGTGCAGATGATGAGTAACCAATTTGTCGTCTAGACCAGGCATTTCTTCGTACGTCCAGGCGAATACATCTTGATACCCTTTCAACAGGTTTATCAGTTCCGTCCGTTTTTCTAGTGACAGCGCTGAGCTAATTAGGATTGGCCTTGGATCATCTTCTGTCCCAATGTTGATTGTTTTGAGATCATCAGTAGTGGAGTCGGTGTCGTCTTGCAATTTTCGTGGAGCATCTTGAACATCTTCTTCGAGTGATGGTTCGCTCTAACATGATTCTTCGAGGCGGGGAGACTTTTTATCGTTCTCCCCTATTAATTGCTAATCTTTGCGTCGGCGGTAAATGATTCTCCCCTCCGCATCATGACTGTTTATGAAATTAGATCCCGGAGTTGAGACTTGATCCTTGCGGCGCTTAATTGGTATAGCAGATGACTTAATCGACTTAACACCTAAGGATCGCGACTTCCTCAATGGACTTCCAACTTGGGAGCGGAGTGCTGTAAATCTTGTTTGGAGGTTCAGGGATGTCCTTTTGAGACTCAAGGAATTCGGCATCATAGACTAGGGCGTAAGGAGATGATGAAGCCGCAATATGGACGATTTTGTTGTTGAGCAGAGCCTTCATGCATTGATGGTATGTCGAAGGAACCACTTTATTATCATGAAGCCATGGTCGTCTGAGTATCATGTGATAGTCAGGCTCTTGTTCGATCACGTGAAACTTGGTCTTTGACTGAATAGGCCCCACCTTCAAATCTATGTATGCATATCCATATGTATGGATATGGCTTCCTTCAAAACCTGTTATCAAGATGGGATGACGAACAATCTTACTCTATGGGAACTTGGCCGCCTTGAGAGTCTTCATAGTGATAATATTTGTAGAAGCACATGTATCGACGAGAGCTTTCTTGAATTCAGAGTCTTTGATGAAACCGGTCACGTACAAGGCTCGGTTATGTCCTTCATCCGCTATGCGATCCTCTTCTCCGAATGTGATGTTGTCGACGAGTGTTCGGACACCATAGATACTTCAATGATTAGAGACGATGGAATTAGTTGCACGTCAGATGATATTTGGTTCAGTGCAGCAAACGTGTTCGTACGTTGATCTCTGGAGAAGTGTAGAAGCTCACATAAACTCTCGATCAGATATGTAACTTCCTGATCCACCGGCTTTTCATAAGTGGTGAAGCTATTAGCTTGAGGGTTAATGCCAACGGTATCAAGAGACGGGCGTTCCACAACCTGAGCTCCTAAGATTCTTGTTAAGTCCACCATACATTTGAACAAATTATTGACTGCCGCTTTCAATCGATTTATGTTTCTTTCCAAGACTTCTTGCCTTCGTGCCAGTTCGGCTAATGACGGAATTTCTCCATCAAATGCATTGATAGATGAGAAAGTAGTAGTAAAGTAAGGATGTCGAATATTACCAGAATCATTTGGATGAGACGGAGAAGCGTCACCATTTGAAAGACTGGAGTTTTGAGTAATTGAATTGAACCTAAGACCAACCATATTTATGAGAATTTAGAATTGAGATTGCAACCGAGAGAATGATCTCCCACTGTGGTCGCCAATCTATAGATGGGGCAAAACGAGTTGCTGGTTTTTAAGGAATTGAGGAGACGACCATGCGGAGGAAACTCCTTGAACCGAGCGAACTGTCAAACCTCACACAGATGCACTGCAAGAAGGGAGTGCTTTGAATTCGAGAGATCAATCTGTAGTACTCCTGCCTAAACCAAGACAATGGTCGTTCCAGAGTAAATTCGGTCACAAGAGAGGATGGGTCGATCTGTAGGAGGGAAGCTGAGAAATTTTTACTTTGTTAACTCCTTCAACTGATTGCACGACTTGCTCACATTCTCGTCGTGTGTATGAACACATGTGCCATAGACCGCCAGACCAAAACCCTAGTTAATATCCCCCATGTGACACGATTGATGTCTCGTGATTAGTTAGTCAGTTGCTGACTTCATGGGACGATGAGTCCTTGTATTTTTGAGTCAAACGTGATTTGCAAATGTTCTGAGACTCATGAATTGAACGTGTCTGTTGAGACAGAGGTATGATTCTCACGTGAATGTTGAGAGTTAAGGTGAGCAAATATTGCTCATTCGATGGATTGTTGAATATTGAAAATTGAACCAATATTCCTTGGTTTGAGCAAATATTGCTCATCGAGCAAATGTTGCTCATTTTATGAATTATTGGTGGCGTGACCAAGATAAAATATTAATTTAAAACATACGGTAATTGAACCGAGCATTATTAATAAAATCTTTGATCATGATATCGTCGTAAAATTATTAGCGTTTGAATGGAATTATGAACCCCGGACTCGAAAAACCCTAACTCGATTGACCAATTGATGGTTTATTGAAAATTAAACATGGAGTGAAGGAGGGATCAGCTACATGGAATCATGGGTCGACCATGTAGCGCCGGATGCTCAAGTGAGCAAATACCAAGGTCTCTTGAAGACTCGTTGATTTGTTGATGAAAGGATGATTAAATCTTTGGTTTAATCATTTATTATTAAAATAATACTTGTCTGAGCCTTAGGTGATAAAACCTAATTAATTATGAAGAGATGAGGGACCGACCAAGGGGTCATGAAACCGGCCCTGGGTGGTCATGGGATCGACTGACGATCATTCTATGAAAATTCCAAATTATTGGAAGAGTTTGAACCTAATATGAACAGATTAGGTCAAATAATGAAAATACATGGGACCGGCCTCTTGTAATCCAAAGAGCTAACCTCGGACGGTCAAGGTAGTATACCCGCGTCACCAAAGTGTTCGTGTCTCAGTCCTGAGAATTTTGATATTTTCTGATGTGCGTTTGAGCAATCATTTGGGAAAATATGAAGAAATCAGGGATTTTTGCTGAAACTGACGAAACTTCATGAGATGAAGGAAAATAATTATAAAATGAAGGAATCATGTGGGACCGGCTGAGGCCAAGGCATGGCCGGCCAACGACCACGGTACCATGGTTCTTTTTCTATTTTTATATTATTTTTCATGATTTTGTGGAAATATCATGAAATCAATGAGTTTGTTGAAACTAAGGAATTTTGTTGAAATCAAGGAGTTTCCTTGAAGTGAAAGAGTTTCCATGAAATAATAATAATAAAATAAGGGCGTGGGACCGGCTTGGGCATGGTCGAATGGCTAGGGCCCGGTCCGTGAGTTTTCCTTAACTTTATATAATTTTATGTTTTATTTCCATGATTTGAAGGAATTTTCATAATTTGAAAGAAATACCATGAAATCAAGGAATTCCATGGGATCAAGGAAACATAAAAAAATAATAATAATAAAATAGGGTGCATGTGGGACCGGCTAGGGCATGACCGGCCGGCTGGGCCCGGTCCCACGAATTTCCCTATTTTTTTATTATTTTTTCATGGTCTTATGGAAATACCATGAGATTAAGGAGTTTTCATGAGATTAGGGAAATAATAATAAAATAATGAGAATCATGAGGTGTGGGACTGGCCAGGATCAAGGCATAGCCAGTTGGCTAATAAACACGGTCCCACGATATGTTTCCCAATTTTATATTATTTCCTTGATGCGAAGGAAACACCATGAAACTGAGGAGTTCCTTTAAAACAAAGGATATTTGTTCAAATGAAAGGATCTTCATAAAATTAAGGAAAATAACAAAAATATGATAAAATATAAAATGGGCGTGGGGTGGTCACGGCACGACGGCCGTGAGGCGGTGGGTCAGTCCCAGCGCCTTGGCTAATATTTTATTATTTATTATTTTCTTTCCTATTTTGCATAGGTTCATCGTCTCGTCGTATTTTGAAATATTCATTCGTGCATTCAGGTGCTCGTTAGTGCATTGAATACACTTGCACCATTTTAGTCGGGGCTTACTCGATAATGCTCAGATGCACGTGTGTTAGATATTTATTACTAACCCATGGAATTCTGTTGGGAAGGACCATGAATTGAAGTAACGAAATATTATGAAAAATGTAGAAAATCTTTCATGGATTCAGTGAATGAAACTAGTGATTTAGGAATAATTAATTGATGGCTCTATACTAGTACGATCGTCTAGGAGCATTAATTGTCCATGAGTCAAATGATATGAGCTTGTTGAAGTGTCATATTTCTTTTATATAGTCAGGGAAAATATTGTTACATCCTGAAGACGTTATTGCTCAGGTAAGCTGTTTAGGAGCCGTCCAATCTTTCGATCCTATATAAAAATAATTACTGAACTTGCTCAGTATTTACGAGATATGTTGTGCCTCAGCTGAGAGACTGCACATCCGCATATTCTCTGAGAGATAGTAGTCTCAGTCAGAAATGCTTGTGGCACGAGCTTTCATGCTTTCGTCGAGAGACATGAGTCTCAATACTCGTTTGATTGCTGGATCAGGAATATATATAATTATGGGTTTACGATTTTAGCCTTTGTCGAAAATCCACCATCTACAGTCGTGATCGATTTGCGGCAGTTGTTCAATGCCGCAAAGTGATTTTAGGGTTTCATAAAAACAGCGCGTTCACGCTACTTTGAGCAAACGATTTGATATGCCCTGGCTTTGTCGTGGACAGGTCGATCGACCAAGGGAGGGGTTGGGTTGACGGTAAACACGTTGTCACTTCTTTGATCGCTCGAGATGTGATCCAAGCCGTCCAACTAGGCCGGATAAGTTGGTCGGACGCGATACATTCTTGAGACCCTTTTTGTCAGTTTCAGCTCGTTTGAGCCATTTTATGCGGCGTGAACGCCCATGTTTGGGTCGGCGTTCAAAGCACTTGTGAATAAGCTACATAGGGATCGATCGACTGGGGCACTAGTGGGCCCGCCGGTGATCATGCCAGCGCCTTTTTGATTGCCCAAAGCTCGATCTAAGATGTCCAACTTGGCTGGCCAAGTTGGACGGATATGATGACTTTAAGACTGTCATGGTCGGTCTAGCTCGTTTGAGCTTCCTTTTAAATATCGCGAATACCCATGTTTTGGGTCGGCGTTTGAAGTGTTTTTTAATGAGTAACAGACTGCTCGATTGACTAGGGCACTAGTGGGCCCGTCGGTGGTCATTATAGTGGTTTCCTAGTTCTGCTAGGAGTAGGCCATGCTTGTTAAATTGCGCGGGCAAATCGTGTGGCCGTGATTATTTCTGAGACTGATATTAACAGTCTAGATTTTCTTTAAGAGTTAATATGTGTTCGACCATGCTAACTTTTAATTAAAAAGGTGTGTGAACGTGTTGATCTCTTCGTCAGAGAGTGATGTAGCCTGTATGAGTATTTTTGTGCAGATCCCAACACTGGCCCTTCGGGAGATTCATGCTACTCTGCTGAGAGTGAGCGTTGATGGTCATGTCATGTCATCATTGAGAGTTCGGCTGGGAACATAGCATGTGAAAATACTAGGCAAGTCATGCATTAGTTAATAATGCTGGCAGAAAATAGAATTCACAGAATATTTGGGATTGCTACTACGCGCACCATTCTGAATGAATTTCATATATATACTGAGTTGTTCAATACATATATAAGTAAAGAGGTTTGAACACTTATTACTTTTAAATGACCTTTATTCCTTTGCAGGATTACAACGCTAAATATAGGGTTTTACAATTTTGACCCTGAACTAAAAGCCACCATCAACAACAGGGTGCAAAAAGCCTAATTTTGTAAATTAATTATGTCAAATTTGAATCTTGTGAGCTATCACAAAATTGATCAAATTTGATAAATTCTCTGTGTTAACACAAAATTCTTTTATTCTCAGAGAGCAGTTAGCGCGTCTTCTGACTGAGTACTTTCATGCAGGCCTTAATATTGATACTTCAGGAAATTCATGCTACACATCTGCGTGAACACTAAGTGTCATGTCATACCAATATTAAGAGTTCATCCGGGGAACATAGTATAGGAAAATACTCAATAAGCCATACATTAGTGAATAATGCAAGTGAGATATAAAATCTACAAAATATTTGGGGTTGTTGTTACACGCACCATTCTGGGTAAATTTTATATGTAAATATATTGAATTTGCTCAATACATATGTGAGTAAGGAGGCCTGGTCACTCATCACTCTTAAATGGCTCAGCTTCTTTGCAGAACGACGGCGCATTAAATACAGGATTTTACAATTTAGCCCTGAACTAAAAACCACCATCAATATTAAGTCCCTGCTTAGTGCGTAACAGTGACATTGTTGCGGAGTAAGCACTAGATGGTGACAAATAAAGATAAAAATTACGAGGCAAAGTAGACAAATGTTACCAAGATAGAGGCCGGATCGGTCTTTGGGCAAGACACGTTTAGTGAGGTATCAAAGCACGCATTCTTCCTAGCACACGTCAACTGTTTCCAGGTAGATAAGTATCTAATCGGTTAATATCCCGCATCTAAGGGATTTATACGCAGCAGGTAGAGAGTCCTTTCTTTTCCCGATCTCATCATCTTTCGGAATATAAAAGGGAGAACTTGAAATTTTCTTTTCGTACTGACCATCATAGAGCTGCACTCTTCTTCGTTCCAGGTATTACCTCGTATTCTCTCGTAGTTTTTTTTTACCACGTCGGTTGTTGATATAACCATAACGCTTTTCTGCAGTACATGATGGGAAACCCTGGTAATGATTATTCTTCTGATTCTCCAGAGAAGAGTTTTGAAGTCGACAAACCCAGGGTTACCGCATTCGAGGAGGTATTAGCTAAAATAGATCCTCTCTTTCGTGAAGCTGGTCGTGCCATACAGGGTATGCCTCTCGCACATTTGGGCATCGTTCGAGAGCGTGTTCAAGCTTTCCTGGCTTCGGTTAGCATGGAAGAAAAATGGAGACATGATGAAGCGTCCCAGTCAACGAGTGCCAGAGCTGAAAGATTCGCGGCTCGGCTAAAGCGATGAAGGATTGAGCACAAGCAGCCTCCAAGTGAAAATAAACATGATTACCCTATTCATAACAGCGTCATAATTCTCGACTCTCACGTGGACCAACCGGGACATCCTAAAAAGGCTGTTGGAGCAGTTTTTGAAGAGGATGTCGGGGCAGCTTCCGAAGAGTGTATAAGAGCGGCATCTGGAGAAGATGTTGAAGTGGACTCCGAAGTGAATGTTGGTGCAACTTCCAAGGAAAATGTTGAAGCGGTTGCTAAGAAAGATGCCGAAGCAGCTTATGAAAGGGAGGTTGAAGCGGCTTCTGGAGAGGATGTGGGAGCGGCATCTAGAGAAGATGTTGAAGCAGCTTCCAATGAGGACTCCAGTGAAGGCACCGTTGATCCCTGTGTTAATGCTGATAACTAGATTTCCCACTTTTTTATTTCCTTTCATAGAAGAGCATCTTTTCGTAGCTTGCAGACGCTTTTAGTATTCAGTGGTTTTTGTTTATGTGACTGGAGCCTGGACTTTATCAAATAATAGTTCTTTATTTGTGCTGCTTTCATAACTTTATGTTTCCAGTTGAATGAAGCCTCCCGACAAGAAATCCAAATTCTTAGAAAGATTGCGGTATCTTGAAACTCTAGATGTAGCACTCTCCGGTAGGGTTACAATGGAATCTCCCCAATCTATTGAGGCGATGTGGCCGATGGGAAGGCGATACACGTAAGTGGTGATGTGTTTTCTTTTCATGTGACCGGATATCTCTTCCACGATGATATTTTTTATATGTAACCCTAATAACAACTTGAAGTAGTGGATGCAAGGATGAAAATTGAGGATTCGGCCACGAACCTGTACCTTATATTTGATATTACCCTCGTATATCGCGTGTGTTGTACTTCAAGAAATCCAAGAGCCGTATTTGTTATGTGTGGAGACTCTATCTCCAATTAATAGCGCGTGTGATGTGATTGGACACGCCTGAAGAAGTAGTTGCAATTCGGGAGTACCACGTGCGCTAGCTCGTTGCTTCCTAATTCCGTGAAGGGATTTTTCAAAATCTGAAAATTACAGATGGCGAAACTTCTTTCCGGGATCTAGGAATGAGGTGATGACTGAGAGGTCGTTTCATCGTTGAAGAAGTATGCACTTCAGGGTACGAAGGACGCTTGTAAGATAGAAACATGGCTCAAAAGGTGTTTTTATTGAAGTAATATATGAAAACAGAGTTTCGCAATGCTGTAATAGTGTTACAGACGTCATCGTTACAATCCGGGTGTTGCAGATTCAAACCAAACTGTTACAAATCTACTATCGCATACACTTGTTATTAAACGACAATTTTGGTGAGTATGTTCTTCGTGTTCTTGAGAACGATACTTCTATAGTGTCGTCTGCAACTCCTTCTTCTTCTTCTCATTCTTCGCTGCGATTCTTCTCTGCAGACTTGTTCTTAGCTCTACAGATACCCCAAACTCCCGACAACCCTTTCTGGGACTAGTACAACCCTTTTATACCATTCAGAAACCTAAAACCCCGATTAAATCTCTTTATTTTCTCCTCTCCAAGTCACGGGATTTTCTCTCCAAGTTTTCTTTTCTTTCGCGTATCTGATTTACACAGATCATTCCATAACCTTCATATGATAGAAACAAATCTCTACGAATACATTCTTTCCTTATCTCTCGCCAAATCTTCCAAAATCAGACTTCATCTAAAACCCGTAACTTTCATCACCTCTGTTTTCTTTATACAGCCCAATTCGATCATTCCAGTTACTCTTACCAGACTTGTTATGCTCTACTGAATCCAGCCCGATCAAATTTAGTGATTGAATCTTCACAGAAACATCTCAAAAATCCAAACAAACCCGATAAGAGTTATCCTTCCCTATTTCACGTCAATCGGAGTTCTAGCCAATTTGGGTCGGCTAAACGACCATACCAAGCTGTTTAGGCCTCGAAGTAAGCCAAATCAATTTGACCCTTTAGTCTTCCTATAACTCGATCAATATCCCAACCTTAATTCTCGAGGAAGAACCAGTTTTCCGCCAATTTGATCGTTCAAATGAAGATGATGATGGTCGCCCCTTATACGCCAGCAGAGTCCCTTTAGCAATTGGGGTGGAAATAGTAAATTCTGGGGTGGAAATAGTAAATGAGTTCCCCTTAGTAATTGAGTGCCCCTTATCCAAATGAAGGGTCCTTTTAGTAATTTTCTCCCACTAGCACAAATACCACTTTTCGAGCCAATTTTCCGCAAAAGCTTATTTCTCCAAAAACACCTACAAAGACATAAAAAGCCATAATAAGTACAAAAATGAGCACTATCAATATATAGAATCGAGACAAATTAGATATTAAAATGTGTCTATTACACGTTTGGGTTGTTGTTCTGTCGTTGGAGCCTTTCTCTTTCCTCCTTCACTCACCACACTTACAGAAGGTTGAGTGTTGTATTGTTTGGTTATGGGACATATGTTCCCTCGAGTCTCACGTGCATCTTCATTCACGACAAGCACTGGTTCTTTCCATCAAGGTCAGTCTATTTTGTGGCCGACCGCTTAGCAGCTTCATGAAGCTCAGAGAACGTCTGGAAACACAGGTTTTCCAATAAAGCGCGGTAGACGGGTACCATGCCATTAATGCACAGCTCCACCAATTGATGTTCAGTCACATTTGGATCATGACAATCTAGCGCTTGAATCCTGAATCTCTTGACATAATCATTTGGATGTTCATTATTTCGCTGAAACATCCTTCCCAAATCTGACAAGGTAATTTGCTCAGACACAAAGAAGTATTTCTTGTAGAAAGCGGTAACCATTTCACACCAATTGGCTATGCTGTTTGGTGCAATGTTGTTGTACCAGGTGTACGCCCTTCCAGTGAGTGACTTTGAGAATTCTTTCAGGCGGAGAACGTGATTATATTCATGCTCCCCTAGTGATTCCAAAAAACGAGAGATGTGTTCACGAGCGTTACCAGTACCGTCATAAAGGGAGAACTGGGGAGAAGAATATCCTCTTGGAAGGGGAACTCTTTGCACGTTAGGAGGATAAGGAGGTTGGTGTTGATGAATGGTAGCTGGGTTTTCCCTTCCTCGAATCTGGAGGAGTCGTTCCAGGTCCTCTCGTGTAATAAAGTTGGACTGTTGATTCATTTTTAATGGTCGTTCAGGAGCTACACGAACTTCTTCATCCATAAAGATATGCCATCTTTGAAGTACTTGCGCCGGGCGTCATGAAAGTGTTTCGTGTCTGCTCCATTTTGGGTCGACACGGTTCTGGTGGTAATCTTTCTGTTAGCGTCTTGAGAAAAGTAAGTACCTCCTTCTGAGTTGTTGACGAGGTGTCAACTCGCAAATAATAATTTTTACTTCTCTTTACACTAGCAAGTAATATAATGAAAGCAGATTCGTCCCAAGGGAGTTGTGTTAAGCAAAAGTTGTTATGCAAATATTCTTAGCAAGATTGTTTTGTTATAGAAATTCTGAAAATTGTAAAGTTGTGTTCAAATAGGAAATGGAATTGATTAAGGAATCATTCTCGACCACGAAACATAAACCAAATCGATATATATCATGTTCTTCGCATTATCTTGTTACTAACAACCCTAAGATAAATAGTACGCTCAACTATCCCGTTATTATCTCCTAAGCTCACCGGATACGGAAGCGCTCGACTACCGGTTTCTACTTGCCAAGTTTCCTAGAGGTAACTTTCTAGGTGTGACCTAAACAAGTGCTCTAAGTTTTGTCAGATAAGGTTGCTCCTAGTGATGAATTCAAAAGCATGAATCACCTACTAGTGTCAATTTCTACATATGGGTACTTCACAAAGTCCCATCATCAATACCCATATATTGCTACCTGTGTTCATCTTCTCTAGACAATTACGGGTCGAAGAAAATCTAAACTAGCAATAAGATTGTGACATAACTATTTATTTTCGAACTTAAACAATTAAGGAACAATCCATAAGCATTATTAGCATGGTAGAAATCAAACAATAACTAAACTTGCGAGAAAACGAGCTACTGCATATCAATCATGAGTTCATATTTCGGTCTTTGAAATCACCCTTAATCAAAAATAGTTTTAGTTACTCATAGTTTTGGAGTTCATCATCAATAATAATTGAATAAAGAAGATAAAAGATGAAAACGAAAGCAAACCCTAGCTGCGGCTATCTCCAAAAAACTTCAAGTAGAATACGTGATCTCCAAGTTGTAGAAAGACTTCTCTTTTATAGCTCCTCTTTTTCCAAAATTAGGTCTAGTCTTCAAAGGTCCAATAGATAGAAGTCCTCCAAGCCCATGTGTGAGAAAAACCCATGTAGAAACTCTGCCCAAAAAGTTCTCGCCGGAAAACTAGTGAAAGTGCCGAAAATTGGCCGGAGAATAGCTCAGGTTACTGGTAAAGTCAAACCGGCCACCAGTCAAACTGGTCAGATTATCGAGTCAACTCAGTCAAAGTGACTGAGTCAGTGTATGAGTCAGGTGAGTTGAGACCGATTCCAGCCAAGATGGCTGCTCATTCTCACAGCTGCAGCTTTATCAGTTGCACCTGCATCTGCCAGCTTCACTTCTTGTCCAACCTATAGTCTTTTCTGCTCATTATCACTCATGCAATGCCAATTCAGTTCATCCTTCTAACTCCCAGCACTACCAACAGCTTCACCTGAACTTCCAAGCCTTCAATCACTGCCCATCACTTGTATTTCATATATTCACAGCTCTACCAATTTCACCACTCTGCAACTCCGCTCAACTGCAGCTTCAGTCACCACTAGCCAACAAATAATCTAATACTGCAGCTTCAACCATGTCTTGCAATCTCACGATCCTAGCACAGCCAACTCTGTCTCAAAATCCAACACAACCATTTCACTTCAGTTCCACCACAGATAAGCATCCATCTCAAACTGACTGAACCCATTACTCCAGAGTTGCAGCTTCTGCAACACAGTCACCAACTCCAGTTCCTTTGCCTGATTGCTTTGCCAGCCTGCTACAACATTTCTTGCGACTGATTAGCACACGAGAAACTCACCAACATCAGCTCCATCTCTGTCCATAACTGCCACTGCTTTAATCCATCTCTGCCATTACAAAGACCCACAAATGCACCACATAATACCCAGAAATGAGTGACAGCAACTGAACTTGAAGTGGTAAATAAAAGGTCATTCAGGCCTTTGCTCGAACAGATTACATGCCATTCTCTTCTTGCTGTAGCTTTTGGATTTGTATAGCTTCCTAACTCACCCAAATTCCTGTAAATTCAGTTCACCGCAAACCCATAGTTCAGAAACTAATCAACAAACACAAATCTTCAATTTCAGTCCCAATTATCAGCCAACAACGCCATTATTTCCACTGGTTCAAACTAGTCTTGAAACTCCATCAACTGCTCAGTATTTTCGAACCCAATTCTGCCAGCAACTTGAGTTGTAATCATCTCACAAAATCAAACCACTGGTTAATCCAAGTACCCAACAAAATCCGTGACTTTAGTAGCTCAATTTCCTTCATGTTTCTGGTATAAAACACCAACAAGTTCTCTACATTCTTCGTTCTTCCTCTCGGATTCAACTAGGGATCTTGCCCATGGTGAACAACTATAACGCCGCTGCTTGGCTAGGTCGACGGTGCGGCAACAACAACCCGATCCCCTTCTTTGTTTGTTAGCGGTGGCAAAAGAAAAGAATACTGCGTCTCTGCTCAATTTGGGTCTCTATTGAGACCTAATTTTTCTCCTTTTCACCTGCACATGTGTAGTGTCTTGGTGGTGAAATCCACTATTTGTTTATGGCCTCTCTGCATTGAACGGGCTACATATTAGTTACTAAGCCCATTATACAGATTTTAAAATGTATGTCTTGTGAACTAGCCATGTAACTCATGTAAACATAGTGCCTTGTTGATTCCCGTTGTCCGCAGCTTGGAGACTTGCCAGCTCATGATGGCAAACATTTGTTGACACGAGCTTTAACTTCTATGCTCCATTCTGACGCTTTTCCTTCCTCGAATTCTTCCACCAACATCATCCATCGCTTACTTCTCAGATTCACTTCTTCTCTTCAATTTCAATTCATCACTAAAGTTGCCATGCTTTTCAGACAATAATTTGCATCACTAAAGCTGACATGCTTTTCAGACAAAGATGAAGAAATAAAAGCAAATAGTGGGAAATAATCAGCCTCCAAGAGAAGTTGCACATGAGATGAGACTTTTGCGTTGTTTCTTCTTCTTTTGTTCCAAATGACTCCAAAGTAACTAAACACTCAAAAGTGAACATAAGATACATAATTTACAAGAAAACTAAGCAAAGAAAGCATAAACAATAGATAAATATCAAGGTATTTTAGACACCTATCAAATTCCCCCACACTTAGACTTTGCTAGTCCTCTAGAAAATCAAACTAAAATAATTCTAAAACATACATACAACTCCGTGTCGTCGAGGCTTGATGCGTGTCGTAACCACAACAAATTAATCAATATTTTTTCACCTAATTAACAAGTAATATAGTGTAGTCAAGTTCGTTCCCACGAGGAGCAAGAGATTCTTAGTTGTAAAAATTGTCACAAAAGAGGGGTGTAAAGCAAAAGAAAGTAAACAAAGCAATTAAAGATAAAGTTGAAATCAATAAGAGAGACAAGATCAAGGAATCCTTCTTCGTTGCAAAACAATGAATCAAGTTATGTTTTTCATCCACATGTTATTGGTCATGATTATCACCAACCTAGTAGGATAGCAGGTTAAGCTTAGCTAGCCCCAAAATCCCTTATTTCACGAGTAACAAGTCCGCTTAGTTATCAGATTCTATTCAAAAGAACCACCTTGAGGTTCGCTTACAAGATGTAATTCCCTGAATGCATTAAGATTTATGAATTTAGGTTTAGTACTAGTAGTTAAACTCGGTTCGCTTGGTCCACTTTCTAGCGTTGTTTTTACACACAATCGCTCCACGGAATCCCTCCGCAAGGTCTCGTGTTTTCTACTTGTGTAAAGTGTCGAGAACGATTACGTATTCCCTAACTTATACTAGATTTAGGTTGAGTTAACAAATCAATTTAGCGTGCACTCTAAATAACCTATCAAACAACCATGAATGTATAAACATTCCTATTAGTAAAAACAAACGATAATCATGTGAAAAACTTCAAGATAGAATTGAAAACAAAACTCAAATCATATATTAAGAACTAGGAATTCATCCTCAATCAATAAGAAAATTAGCTACTCATGTTTTTGAAATTCACACAAATAATTAAAGGGAGAATTTTTCAAGTTCACACAAATAATTAATGGAAGAATTTGAAAAGCAAGCAAAAAACACAAGTGTTGTGTGTGTAGAGAGGTGTGTGTAAAATGTATTTGAAGTGTGTAGAGAACTTCTCTATTTATAGGCTTCAATGTTCTCCAAATCTTCCAAGGAATAGAACCCCTTTCCTTTAGCAATTCAATTTCCAAGTTCAAGCCTTTCTCAAATCTTCCATCTTCTCTTTCCAAATTTGAACCAAATTCTCCATCCAATTCCAATTAGTCCTACCAAGGCCATGTATGAGAAAAAAACCCATGTAAAATTATGTCCAAAAATCCGTCAATAGGGAAAGCTGGTATTATGGCCGGAAATTGGCCGGAGAAGTGACCAGAAAAGTAGCTCGGTGGCCAAGGCAAAGTCCACCCGGTCCAGCGGTCAACAGGTCGGCTCGGTCGAGTCAACTCGGTCAAGTCGAGTCAAACCAGGTCAAGGCTCAGCCGAGTCGGGTGACTCAACTCGGTGACTTGAGTTAATCGGACTAGTGCCGGTCGGTGAGTCGGGTCGAGTTAGGGCTAACTCTCGGTCTGGCCGGGCTTGGCAAGAGCCATTGCGAGGCCTAAGCCTGCTGCACTATCATTGTGCTTCACCATTCAAACTCCAGCCATGATGGCCCTGGGCTACCAACTGCATCCATTTGAGCTTCACCATTCAACCCATTCTTCTCATCCTAACAGCTGACTCTCGATGAGCCATATCTCCTCGACCAAAACCATGGCAACACCGGCCAAAGAACTCCACCAGGCCATATACCCTTCTCGGCCATGAACCAACACCACTCTGTAACTCCTTTTCCATAGCATCAACAACGACTTATCCTGCAGTGCAAAACCCATTCACAATCCCAGGCCGACTCCACTATTTGACCTTTTCATTTCGACATCGAGAGACCCGGTTCAATCCCGCTACAGTTAAGCTTCAACTCCACCTGCAATAGCTTTGTAACCATCTCGGATCCATTACCATTCTTTCATCACCTCCTGCCAAGCATGAGCAAACCCTAACATACATCCAGGCATTCTGTATCCTCTCAATCCACGACTTCATCGCAAATCACCACCATCACTTGCCATTCATTGTTATCACCAGTTCCATATCCACTAATGCAGCTCTATTCATTACCACCTAGGCTTCATGTCATCTGCAGGCTGCAAGCAACCTAGCTCAGGCTAATATTTCCCTCTGCCAAAACCATGGCAACACACATAGCAGTACCACTACCTGCTATCATTTCTAGTTCCACCACCAGATTTCATCTCTGCAATCAGCTTAAACATTAACATCACATGTAGTTCATTCACTATTCTTCTCAATCCTGTAGCTTCAACTCAGAGAACCCATTCTCTACAATATCAGACAAAACCCATTTTAATAGCATCTCTTCCCTGTATAGCATTACAGCTCAATTCACATACCACCTCATTCTTGTAATCCAGGCATCTCCACTTCCATCACCAACTCTATTCCTGCTAGTGGTATCACCATAAGCTTAGGACCACTTTCATCTACATCTCGGCTCGAATTGAATAGCAGCAACATCTTGTTTCTCCCCTTGAATCCCTGCAACTAATTAGACTCAGACAACCATTGCAATCAACAACTTCTAATCCCTGTCTTGATTTCATCATTGATTTCTTATAAATTGGTCGCAGTCGTCACCAACCCATCTTTGTTCTTCATCTAACTCAGCCACCGAAACCCATTAACTCATGCGAGATCCCCATCTTATTACGAGTTTCTTATAACACCAACAACGGTGACTTCACTGTCTCCTCTGTTGAATCTCTTCTCCATTCGATGGCAGCAATCATTTATACCAAAAACCCCAGCTCTTGAGATCCCAAATTCTCTCAAATCACTCACCGATTTCTTCCAATCTCGAACTCATCTCGGTTATGACGGCCTTCAATCCCTCCTTCCAATCGATACCCGGTTTTATTCATTCTTCCTCGTCTTCTTGGTTGAACATCGAGCACCATTTCCTAATGTTCTTCTCAATCTCTCGGACTCACAGTGCAGCCATTGTTTTCTCAATTTCAGGTGGGATTAATGAATGATAGAATGATTGAGAAAGAAAACCCTCTTCTCGATTTGGGGTTGGACAGATTTGGGGCAGGATATTGGTACTCGGGCACTTCTGATAAGGGGTAATCAAGTTATAGCCCCTTAACCTCAGCTGGACTGCTACTAGTACTCCTCCCAAAAGAGTTGCCCCTTAACCTTGGCTGGGCTCCAGATAGTGTTCGCCCATGAAATGACAATTTTGCCCTTTTTGCTCAAATTGGGTGATTTCTTCTTCCTTTCATTCGTGCGACTCGATAGTAGCTATAAAACTGAAAACAAGCGTAAAATACATAATTTACAAGAAAAATAGCAAAGAAAGCATAAACAATAGATAGTAAATAGGATGTATTCTACACCCTATCAAGGCTACGGTCACACTTAGCATGTATAACAAGCCTTTAAAACCCTAGGTGTCCCTAGTGGACGATTTTTAGTCTCGTGAAGGTTTACAAGAGGTGTACCTACAAAACCTTTTACTCCAAATTCTAACTACATGTGAAAAGTCTATGAACGAATCCAAAATGACTACAGGAGGAGGTACCTTGATGCAAATTCAATTCATATATAAACAAAGCTCTACTCAGAAAGTCGAACAAACCACAATACTCGGAATTTAACTAACCACAATCCCACATGAATAGAATAAGAAGATGGATATAGAGATAGATATTTGCGAATGTTTACTAAAGTGAACGGTGTTTCCCATATCTGTAGAAGGTCTTTTGCCAAGATGAACCTATGAATCCTAGTGGATTGAGATACGTGTGCAAATCGATATCAACTCGAATTTGGCATAAACAAGGGAACCAGTGGTCGATAATCCTAATTCTAGATCAACTCGACTGGCAAATACAAGGGAACCAACGGTCGATTTATTAATTGAACAATAATAATAATAATTTCTTTTTCTTTTTCTTTTTTCACTTTTTTTTTCTTTCCACTTTTTTTTCTTTCGAAATGACAACATGATTAGATCTTTTGGATCCAAGCGCATGCTTCTTGTCAGCAAATTACATGGTAATTCCCGTGGATCCTGCGTTCCACGCTTGTTTAGGCGACGGAGACAGGGATAACACACACATATTGCATCAAAGTGTCAATTTTTTTTTTCATATATACTCCGGTTGGTCTAATTGGTCTGGTCTCTTTTTTTTTTAGTAACTCAATCACTCTATTTCATCCTAGCAGTAATAACAATTCGATGTTAGTGACCCACCAAATCACTTAGAGAAACAAAAAGTTTGCAAAAAATAAAAACAGAAAGTGATATGGTGATATTCCGAGATGATAACAACTATCATATTATTTCTAACACATGAGCTCTGTCTGTCCTTTTAGTTAATGGGTTCCTCAACTCCTGCAACCAAAATGGTTCCATCCACTTATATTGGTAGTGTCATCCTAAAGGTACAAGTTTCTAGATTTCGGAGTTTATAAAGCAAATTTTTTCTTTATTTTTATTTTTTTTTGTCTAACTAAAGGCATCAAACTCTAAAAACATATAAATGCTCCCCCACTTAAACTTTACATTGTCCTCAATGTAAATTTAGTCATTCAAAGTAAAGTTCAAGGTGGAAATTTCGCAAATGATATGCAAAACAATAAAATAAAGATAAAATGCTTAAAAATATAAAGATAAAGATACAAAAAACCGGGTGGGTTGCCTCCCACTTAGCGCTTGGTTTAAAGTCGTCAGCCCGACTTTCAGCTCCAATTACTCCTCCTGAGGGAGTGGATCACTCAATGTGACCATATCCTGATTCTCCGTCACAAATTGGTCATAGTATGGTTTCAAACGATGGCTGTTGACCTTGGAAACTAGCCCTGTTTTGGGACTAATGATTTCAACTGCAACATGCGCAAACACATTAGTAACAACAAATGGTCCAATCCATCTGGACCTAAGTTTACCCGGAAACAATTTAAGACGAGAATGGAATAAAAGAACTTTCTGCCCTACTTCAAAACTCTTTCGGGAAATCATTTTATCATGGAAAGCCTTGGTGTTTTCTTTGTAAATGCGTGAACTTTCATATGCATCATTACGTATCTCTTCTAACTCATTGAGTTGAATTTTCCTATGTTCACCAGCTGCATCTAATTCCATATTACATACCTTGATAGCCCAATAAGCTTTGTGTTCAAGTTTGACGGGAAGATGGCAAGGTTTACCATAGACAAGCCTAAAAGGAGACATACCGATGGGTGTCTTGTAAGATATCATATACTCCCACAAAGCGTCATTGAGTCTATAACTCCAATCTTTCCTTGTAACGTTCACCGTCTTCTCTAAGATGGACTTAATCTCCCGGTTGGAAATTTCAGCTTGACCACTCGTTTGTGGATGATACGGTGTGCCAACTTTACGAGAAATATTATACTTCTTTAGAAGAGCGTGAAAGGATCTCTTGAAGTGCGAACCTCCATCACTAATCACCACTCGGGGTGTACCAAATCTAGAAAAGATATGTTCCTTCACAAACTCACAAACAACTTGAGAATCATTAGTAGGGGTGGCTTTAGCTTCCACCCACTTAGAAACATAATCTACAACAAGAAGTATATAAAATTTCCCATTGGAATTCACGAAAGGCCCCATAAAATCGATACCCCAAACATCAAAAATCTCAACAGCGAGAATTGGTGTTTGCGGCATTTGGTTTCTAGCACCAAGGTTACCTTTTCTTTGACACCTATCACAAGCCTTGCAAAATAAATATGCATCCTTAAACAATATAGGCCAATAAGAACCACTTTCGAGAACCTTCTGGGCTGTCCTCGTGGCTCCGAAATGGCCACCACAAGCATATGAGTGACAAAAATTCAGAATTGATTGGAACTCGGATTCGAGTACGCACCTGCGGATCATTTGATCGGAACAATGCTTCCACAAATAAGGTTCATCCCATATATATTGCTTGGAAATCTTCTTGAGATTGTGTTTCTGAAATGTAGACATGGAACTAGGTACTAGTCCCGTCACCAAGATGTTAACAATATCAGCGTACCATGGAGTTGTGCCAACAAACGCAAAGAGTTGCTCATCCGGGAAACTATCATGTAAAGGAATCGCTTCTTCGAACACAACCAATCTGCTTAGATAATCTGCTACGGTATTTTCACTGCCCTTCATGTCCTTTATTTGCAAGTTGAACTCTTGAAGAAGAAGAAGAATCCACCTTATGAGCCTTGGCTTAGCATCCTTCTTTGTGAGCAAGTATCGAAGTGCAGCATGGTCGGAGAAAACCACCACCTTTGTACCCACCAAGTAAGATCTAAACGTCTCTAGTGCAAATACTATGGCCAAGAGCTCCTTTTCAGTAGTGGAGTAGTTGATTTGTGCTCCGTTGAGAGTTCTAGAAGCATAATAAATGGCATATGGAACTTTACCATCTCGTTGTCCCAACACGGCTCCAACGGCATAATCACTTGCATCGCACATCAACTCAAATGGCTTGCTCCAGTCCGGTGGTTTGATAATTGGTGCGGTAGTCAACAACTCTTTCAAAGTATCAAAAGCTTCCTTGCATTCCTTGTCACAATTAAAGGCCACATCTTTCTGCAAAAGTCTACATATGGGCATTGCAATCTTCTATGCTCCATTCTGACTCTTTTCCTTCCTCGAATTCTTCCACCAACATCATCCATCGCTTACTTCTCAGATTCACTTCTTCTCTTCAATTTCAATTCATCACTAAAGTTGCCATGCTTTTCAGACAATAATTTGCATCACTAAAGCTGACATGCTTTTCAGACAAAGATGAAGAAATAAAAGCAAATAGTGGGAAATAATCAGCCTCCAAGAGAAGTTGCACATGAGATGAGACTTTTGCGTTGTTTCTTCTTCTTTTGTTCCAAATGACTCCAAAGTAACTAAACACTCAAAAGTGAACATAAGATACATAATTTACAAGAAAACTAAGCAAAGAAAGCATAAACAATAGATAAATATCAAGGTATTTTAGACACCTATCAAATTCCCCCACACTTAGACTTTGCTAGTCCTCTAGAAAATCAAACTAAAATAATTCTAAAACATACATACAACTCCGTGTCATCGAGGCTTGATGCGTGTCGTAACCACAACAAATTAATCAATATTTTTCACCTAATTACCAAGTAATATAGTGTAGTCAAGTTCGTTCCCACGAGGAGCAAGAGATTCTTAGTTGTAAAAATTGTCACAAAAGAGGGGTGTAAAGCAAAAGAAAGTAAACAAAGCAATTAAAGATAAAGTTGAAATCAATAAGAGAGACAAGATCAAGGAATCCTTCTTCATTGCAAAACAATGAATCAAGTTATGTTTTTCATCCACATGTTATTGGTCATGATTATCACCAACCGTAGGATAGCAGGTTCGCTTAGCTAGCCCCAAAATCCCTTATTTCACTGAGTAACAAGTCCGCTTAGTTATCAGATTCTATTCAAAAGAACCACCTTGAGGTTCGCTTACAAGATGTAATTCCCTGAATGCATTAAGATTTATGAATTTAGGTTTAGTACTAGTAGTTAAACTCGGTTCGCTTGGTCCACTTTCTAGCGTTGTTTTTACACACAATCGCTCCACGGAATCCCTCCGCAAGGTCTCGTGTTTTCTACTTGTGTAAAGTGTCGAGAACGATTACGTATTCCCTAACTTATACTAGATTTAGGTTGAGTTAACAAATCAATTTAGCATGCACTCTAAATAACCTATCAAACAACCATGAATGTATAAACATTCCTATTAGTAAAAACAAACGATAATCATGTGAAAAACTTCAAGATAGAATTGAAAACAAAACTCAAATCATATATTAAGAACTAGGAATTCATCCTCAATCAATAAGAAAATTAGCTACTCATGTTTTTGAAATTCACACAAATAATTAAAGGGAGAATTTTTCAAGTTCACACAAATAATTAAAGGAAGAATTTGAAAAGCAAGCAAAAAACACAAGTGTTGTGTGTGTAGAGAGGTGTGTGTAAAATGTATTTGAAGTGTGTAGAGAACTTCTCTATTTATAGGCTTCAATGTTCTCCAAATCTTCCAAGGAATAGAACCCTTTTCCTTTAGCAATTCAATTTCCAAGTTCAAGCCTTTCTCAAATCTTCCATCTTCTCTTTCCAAATTTGAACCAAATTCTCCATCCAATTCCAATTAGTCCTACTAAGGCCATGTGTGAGAAAAAAAACCCATTTAAAATTATGTCCAAAAATCCGTCGCCGGAAAACTGGTATTATGGCCGGAAATTGGCCGGAGAAGTGACCGGAAAGTAGCTCAGGTGACCGGCAAAGTCCACCCGGTCACCGGTCAACGGGTCAGCTCGGTCGAGTCAACTCAGTCAAGTCACTGAGTCAAACCAGGTCAAGGCTCAGCCGAGTCAGGTGACTCAACTCAGTGACTTGAGTTAATCAGCTAGTGCCAGTCAGGTCTGAGTTAGGGCTAACTCAGTCTGACTGGGCTTGGCAAGAGCCATTGCAGGCCTAAGCTTCTGCTGCACTATCATTGTGCTTCACCATTCAAACTCCAGCCATGATGGCCCTGGGCTACCAACTGCATCCATTTGAGCTTCACCATTCAACCCATTCTTCTCATCCTAACAGCAGCTCTCAATTAGCCATATCTCCTCAGCCAAAACCATGGCAACACCAGCAAGAACTCCACCAGGCCATATACCCTTCTCAGCCATGAACCAACACCACTCAGTAACTCCTTTTCCATAGCATCAACAACAGCTTATCCTGCAGCTGCAAAACCCATTCACAATCCCAGGCCAGCTCCACTATTTCAGCCTTTTCATTTCAGCATCAGAGACCCAGTTCAATCCTGCACACAATTAAGCTTCAACTCCACCTGCAATAGCTTTGTAACCATCTCCAGATCCATTACCATTCTTTCATCACCTCCCTGCCAAGCATGAGCAAACCCTAACATACATCCAGGCATTCCTGTAGCCTCTCAATCCCACAACTTCATCTGCAAATCACCACCATCACTTGCCATTCATTGTTATCACCAGTTCCATATCCACTAATGCAGCTCTATTCATTACCAGCCTAGGCTTCATGTCATCTGCAGCTGCAAGCAACCTAGCTCAGGCTAATATTTCCATTGCCAAAACCATGGCAACACACATAGCAGCACCACTACCTGCTATCATTTCTAGTTCCACCACCAGATTTCATCTCTGCAATCAGCTTAAACATTAACATCACATGTAGTTCATTCACTATTCTTCTCAATCCTGTAGCTTCAACTCAAGACCACCCTAGCAAACCTCATAACAACAGCAGTTGTAATCCATATCAGTTTCATCCTCTCTGATTTCAACAACAGCACCACTTCCCTGAATTTCAAAACCCATTTTTCATCCATCTCCAAGCTGCTCCAGATTCAAACCCATCTTTATGTTGAACTCAGAGAACCCATTCTCTACAATATCAGACAAAACCCATTTTAATAGCATCTCTTCCCTGTATAGCATTACAGCTCAATTCACATACCACCTCATTCTTGTAATCCAGGCATCTCCACTTTCATCACCAACTCCATTCCTGCTAGTGATATCACCATAAGCTTAGGACCACTTTCATCTACATCTCGGCTCGAATTAAATAGCAGCAACATCTTGTTTCTCCCCTCGAATCCCTGCTACTAATTAGACTCAGACAACCATTGCAATCAACAGCTTCTAATCCCTGTCTTGATTTCATCATTGATTTCTTACAAATTGGTCTCAGTCGTCACCAACCCATCTTTGTTCTTCATCTAACTCAGCCACCGAAACCCATTAACTCATACCAGATCCCCATCTTATTACCTGAGTTTCTTCATAACACCAACAACGACAGCTTCCCTGTCTCCTCTGTTGAATCTCTTCTCCATTCGATGGCAGCAATCATTTATACCAAAAACCCCAGCTCTTGAGATCCCAAATTCTCTCAAATCACTCACCGATTTCTTCCAATCTCGAACTCATCTCAGATTTAACAGCAGCTTCAATCCCTCCTTCCAATCGATACCCAGTTCTTATTCATTCTTCCTCGTCTTCTTGGTTGAACATCGAGCACCATTTCCTAGTGTTCTTCTCAATCTCTCGGACTCACAGTGCAGCCATTGTTTTCTCAATTTCAGGTGGGATTAATGAATGATAGAATGATTGAGAAATAAAACCCTCTTATCGATTTAGGGTTGGACAGATTTGGGGCAGGATATTGGTACTCGGGCACTTCTGATAAGGGGTAATCAAGTTAAAGCCCCTTAACCTCAGCTGGACTGCTACTAGTACTCCTCCCAAAAGAGTTGCCCCTTAACCTTGGCTGGGCTCTAGATAGTGTTCGCCATGAAATGATAATTTTGCCCTTTTTGCTCAAATTGGGTGATTTCTTCTTCCTTTCGTTCGTGCGACTCCATAGTAGCTATAAAACTCAAAACAAGCGTAAAATACATAATTTACAAGAAAAATAGCAAAGAAAGCATAAACAATAGATAGTAAATAGGATGTATTCTACACCCTATCAAATTCCCCCACACTTAGACTTTGCTAGTCCTCGAGCAAATCAAACTAAAACTTACAACTTCAAAGCGTTCCAGCGTACCAAGCATCCAAAGAGTTATGAGGACATAGAGTTTCTGCATGCTAGTAATAAGAAGTTAGAAATAGTAAAGAACATATTCTCATTCTTAAATGTTGAGTGAGAAATAACCACACCATAATGAGAGAACGCGTGTTTGAGAAACGATCAATAAGCATTTCGCCTCGATTTCTGCCTCACCAAAAAGGATTTTATGATAATTGCACTCAAAAAGACGGCTTTTTTATGGGTCTCACATGTGTGCAGGTAGGAATGAAGAGAGAATTCCTACACACGTTGAATGGTGGGAAGGACAACTTCCGATATTTTAAAAACCCACATCTTTTAACATTTTGAAAAACCATTTTTCTAACGATCTCTAAGAAAGGAAATCAACCATTATTATCGAGGATGAGATTACTTACTCACCTTCACATCCGATCGCCAATTATGATAACACCACTCTCACGGCATCCAATAGAAACGTCTTCCGCTCCTCGTCTTTATCTTCTTGGTCTTCGTCTTCGGCTTCAACTATTCATGATAAACTCTAGAATTTCGTAATTCCTTGACAATTTGTAACTCTTTTTACCTTAAGTCCTTGTCGCTTGAAACTTCCTTATAGATTTTCCTTCCCCACGGTTTATTAAATAAAAACAAAAACAATGATAAATTTTTCTCTTGTCTCATTTTTTTTTTTTCTTTTTTTTCTTTTTCATTTTTTTTCATTTTTTTTTTTTTGAAAACAAGAGAAATAAAATACAAAACAAAGTGAAAATAAAACAAACTGTGGCCGTGGGAGAAGTATTTTACCGCTTGATTCTTCACAACTTGTATTGTCTCGAAATCATAAACTTCAACAATTCTCACCTTTTGATTTTCTTCGCTTTTATAAATTACCTCATTGTATTGTAAGTCCTCAACATATATGTAAAAATCTGCACTTTGTATGTTGCTTTACTTGAATATGAAATTTGCTCTTTTTCTCATTCCGTTGCTTATAAACCTTGAATGTGTTCAACTTTCCTTGTAGATTTTGATGTCGCTCCTTGTTGATGATAATGGTGTTTCTATGGACCCGTTGTTGTGGATAGAATGGTGCTAACTACAAATCGAACTACAAGAAGGAGGCTTTCATCTATAGACGTCACCCTCATGATTGACAAAATTAGCACTCAAGAGATCAAAGAGTAGTGCTTCTATTGGTGGGAGGTTGGGTAGCTCACCATTCTACCCGGAATTAACGTACGGTGACACATACTCAAAAGAAAGCTCTTTAGTTAGATGAAAAATTTTCTGGTCGGTGCCTCACATGATATAAATACAGGTAGTCTCCACTAATGATTGATCAGCAACTCTAATAATGCATTTCTCCCTGCACCAAATTTGCATCACCGGCATGATTAAATCCATTATTTAACACTCTAACAAGCAAGAAATCCGAATGTAGTTCCCTAACACTTCCAAGTTCAATTATGTCGGTCAGAATTCTCTATGTAAACATACCTAGAAGTATGCTAGTGACTCTAAAATCTCTAAAAGTTGGAGGTTTTATGTAAAACTTTTTTTTTTTTTTTTTAAATTAAATTTTTTTTTTTAAAATACATGCTTAACCACTCCCCCACACTTAAACCTTACATTGTCCTCAATGTAATTGAATCGTCCTAGTAAAGTCAAGGTGGGAAATTTTAACATGATAAGGAACAAGAAAAAGAAATAACAAAAATAAAAAGCAAAAGGATAAGAAATACAAAACCTATGGGTTGCCTCCCATGAAGCGCTTGTTTTAAAGTCGACGGCCCGACTTAGCTCTTGCAAGATTCATTAGCCCGCATCAATCTCTTTCACGGGAAAACATGACTTCACATCACTAGGGCATCTCATTGTTCCAAAGATATTGAAGTGGATGAGTGTACCATCAAATTCCATAGTCAAGGTGCCATTTTGGACATCAATCTTTGTTCTGGCGGTGCTTAAGAATGGTCTACCCAATAACAAAGGTGTAGACTTGGAAGAATTGTCATCATTCATGTCTAAGACATATAAATCGGCCGGAAATACAAGCTCATTAACCTGCACCAAAACATTCTCAACAATCCCTTTCGGGTAAACATTAGATCGGTTAGAAAGTTCAAGAACTACCCCGGTCTCCTTAAGAGGACCAAGATTCAAAGAGTCATAAATCGAGGAAGGCATAACATTAACCGATGCTCCCAAATCTAGTAAAGCTCGAGTAAACCTTGTTTTACTAATAGTGCAAGGTATAGTGAAACTACCGGGGTCCTTTAATTTTGGTGGGAGTTTCTTGAGAATGAACGCCGAAGCATTTTCCGCCACACTCATGACTTCATTCCCTTTTAACCTTTTCTTCTTCATGCACAACTCCTTTAAGAACTTGGCACAACGAGGAATTTGACGAATAGCTTCAATGAGTGGAATATTGACTTGTACTTTCTTAAGGATGTCCCAAATATCCTTGTATTCCAAGTCTTTCTTCGATTTAGCAAATCGACTAGGAAACGGGGGTGGAGTTGTGAAAGTAGGAACCGTCTCCTTGGGTAGGTTGGTTGGGGATGTATTCTCCTTTGGTGCGGTTTCAATTTCCTCTTTCTCATCATACACCTTATCTTGTTGATTTGGTTGCTCCACTTGTTTCCCACTCCTCAAAGTAATCGCATTAACGCTCTCTCTTGGATTAACAAATGGTTGTGAAGGAAGCTTTGTGGATGCTTGAGATTTCAATAGGTTCACATCGGTCGCTAATTGCCCCACTTGAATTTCCAAATCCTTGATTGCCGAATCGGTCTTTTGTTGTTGTTGTTGAACCAAAGTGGTGATACCTTGCATACCTTGCATCAATGCATTGAGCTTGTCATCAATTGAAGAATCCTTCTCCTTGACTTGTTGTGTTTGGAATTGTTGTTGAGATTGGAAGCGTGATTGTTGGAAACCACCTTGTTGCGCATATGGATTAGGAGCCTCCGCTTGCTTGTTTGCGTAAGTAAAGTTGGGATGATCCTTCCAACCGGGATTGTAAGTATTCGAGTATGGATCGTACCTCGGCCTTTGATTTGGATATAAAGCATTTACTTGTTCGGTCTCATCATCCGGAATAATAACCGCGACCATCCTTTGAATCATTATCTCCATGTTACCCATCCTTTGATCAAGATGTGATGATGAATCACTAACTTCATGCACTTGCCTAACCATGGGTTCATCTCTTGTGTAGAATTGTTGCGAGTTTGCAGCCATACTTTCAATCAACTCGGTAGCTTGGGTCACCGTCTTGTTCATTAGTGCACCACCACCCGCGGCATCAAGAAGAGACCTATCACTTGGGTGGAGAGCTTCGTAGAAGTATTGGAGTATCATAACATCGCTGAATTGATGATGTGGGCAGCTTGCCACCAATCTCTTGTATCGCTCCCAACATTCATACAATGACTCTCCCACATGTTGCTTCAACCCACAAATCTCCTTGCGAATTTGAGTAGCTTTTGATGCGGGAAAATATCTCTCGAGGAAAAGTTTCTTCATCCCATTCCATGTTGTGATACTTCCGGAAGGCAAATAATATAACCATTCCTTAGCATTGCCCGCTAAAGAAAACGGGAAAGCTTTCAACATTGCTCCATTCGCATTAGTCTCCGGTGGAAGCATAGCCATAACTATGGTATAAAAGTCCATAAGATGTTTGTTTGGGTCTTCATTCACCATACCATGAAACTTTGGTAACTCTCTAATCAACCCCGGCTTGATCTCGAAGGTTGAGTTAGTTTGGATACACCATTGTTGTGTATCGAGCTTGTGAGAATCTAGGTCCTTGAGTGTACGATCAGCCATTGCTTCTTCTTCTTTGTCCGAATCTGCGAACTCACTTGATGAAGAAGGAGGAAGTGGAGTGTTAACCGCTCGAATGAAATCCTTTAGTTGAGTCTTAGGATCGAAGACGTATTGGACTCGGTCTGCCCTTTTTAAGCATTCACCAAAGGTATAGCACCTGAAACAAGATTCTCGAAAACTAAGTTAGATACAATATAGAATCTAACAAAGCAAGAATATAGCAAAAAGAAAAATAAAAACAACTAAAATCGTCCGCTGCTCCCCGGCAACGGCGCCAAAATTTGATGCGTGTCGTAACCACAACAAATTAATCAATATTTTTCCACCTAATTAACAAGTAATATAGTGTAGTCAAGTTCGTTCCCACGAGGAGCAAGAGATTCTTAGTTGTAAAAATTGTCACAAAAGGGGGGTGTAAAGAAAAAGAAAGTAAACAAAGCAATTAAAGATAAAGTTGAAATCAATAAGAGAGACAAGATCAAGGAATCCTTCTTAGTTGCAAAACAATGAATCAAGTTATGTTTTTCATCCACATGTTATTAGTCACAGATTATCACCAACCGTAGGATAGCAGGTTCGCTTAGCTAGCCCCAAAATCCCTTATTTCACTGAGTAACAAGTCCGCTTAGTTATCAGATTCTATTCAAAAGAACCACCTTGAGGTTCGCTTACAAGATGTAATTCCCTGAATGCATTAAGATTTATGAATTTAGGTTTAGTACTAGTAGTTAAACTCGGTTCGCTTGGTCCACTTTCTAGCGTTGTTTTTACACACAATCGCTCCACGGAATCCCTCCGCAAGGTCTCGTGTTTTCTACTTGTGTAAAGTGTCGAGAACGATTACGTATTCCCTAACTTATACTAGATTTAGGTTGAGTTAACAAATCAATTTAGCATGCACTCTAAATAACCTATCAAACAACCATGAATGTATAAACATTCCTATTAGTAAAAACAAACGATAATCATGTGAAAAACTTCAAGATAGAATTGAAAACAAAACTCAAATCATATATTAAGAACTAGGAATTCATCCTTAATCAATAAGAAAATTAGCTACTCATGTTTTTGAAATTCACACAAATAATTAAAGGGAGAATTTTTCAAGTTCACACAAATAATTAAAGGAAGAATTTGAAAAGCAAGCAAAAAACACAAGTGTTGTGTGTGTAGAGAGGTGTGTGTAAAATGTATTTGAAGTGTGTAGAGAACTTCTCTATTTATAGGCTTCAATGTTCTCCAAATCTTCCAAGGAATAGAACCCCTTTCCTTTAGCAATTCAATTTCCAAGTTCAAGCCTTTCTCAAATCTTCCATCTTCTCTTTCCAAATTTGAACCAAATTCTCCATCCAATTCCAATTAGTCCTACCAAGGCCATGTATGAGAAAAAAACCCATGTAAAATTATGTCCAAAATCCGTCGCCGGAAAACTGGTATTATGGCCGGAAATTGGCCGGAGAAGTGACCGAAAAGTAGCTTAGGTGACCGGCAAAGTCCACCCGGTCACTGGTCAACGGATCAGCTCGGTCGAGTCAACTCAGTCAAGTCACTGAGTCAAACCAGGTCAAGGCTCAGCCGAGTCAGGTGACTCAACTCAGTGACTTGAGTTAATCAGCTAGTGCCAGTCAGACTGAGTCAGGTCTGAGTTAGGGCTAACTCAGCCTGACTGGGCTTGGCAAGAGCCATTGCAGGCCTAAGCTTCTGCTGCACTATCATTGTGCTTCACCATTCAAACTCCAGCCATGATGGCCCTGGGCTACCAACTGCATCCATTTGAGCTTCACCATTCAACCCATTCTTCTCATCCTAACAGCAACTCTCAATGAGCCATATCTCCTCAGCCAAAACCATGGCAACACCAGCAAGAACTCCACCAGGCCATATACCCTTCTCAGCCATGAACCAACACCACTCTGTAACTCCTTTTCCATAGCATCAACAACAGCTTATCCTGCAGCTGCAAAACCCATTCACAATCCCAGGCCAGCTCCACTATTTCAGCCTTTTCATTTCAGCATCAGAGACCCAGTTCAATCCTGCACACAGTTAAGCTTCAACTCCACCTGCAATAGCTTTGTAACCATCTCCAGATCCATTACCATTCTTTCATCACCTCCCTGCCAAGCATGAGCAAACCCTAACATACATCCAGGCATTCCTGTATCCTCTCAATCCCACAGCTTCATCTGCAAATCACCACCATCACTTGCCATTCATTGTTATCACCAGTTCCATATCCACTAATGCAGCTCTATTCATTACCAGCCTAGGCTTCATGTCATCTGCAGCTGCAAGCAACCTAGCTCAGGCTAATATTTCCACTGCCAAAACCATGGCAACACACATAGCAGTACCACTACCTGCTATCATTTCTAGTTCCACCACCAGATTTCATCTCTCGCAATCGACTTAAACATTAACATCACATGTAGTTCATTCTATTCTCAATTCTTCAACTCAAGACCACCCTAGCAAACCTCATAACAGCTTCAAGTTTCATCCTCGATTTCAAGAACCCATTCTCAAAACCCAATCCATCTACGACAAAACCCATCTTTTTTAATAGCATCTCTTCCAAAACCCATTTTAATAGCATTACTGTATAGCATTACAATCAATTCACATACCACCTCATTCTTGTAATCCAGGCATCTCCACTTTCATCACCAACTCCATTCCTGCTAGTGATATCACCATAAGCTTAGGACCACTTTCATCTACATCTCGGCTCGAATTGAATAGCAGCAACATCTTGTTTCTCCCCTCGAATCCCTGCAACTAATTAGACTCAGACAACCATTGCAATCAACAACTTCTAATCCCTGTCTTGATTTCATCATTGATTTCTTATAAATTGGTCGCAGTCGTCACCAACCCATCTTTGTTCTTCATCTAACTCAGCCACCGAAACCCATTAACTCATACCAGATCCCCATCTTATTACCTGAGTTTCTTCATAACACCAACAACGACAGCTTCCCTGTCTCCTCTGTTGAATCTCTTCTCCATTCGATGGCAGCAATCATTTATACCAAAAACCCCAGCTCTTGAGATCCCAAATTCTCTCAAATCACTCACCGATTTCTTCCAATCTCGAACTCATCTCAGATTTAACAGCAGCTTCAATCCCTCCTTCCAATCGATACCCAGTTTTTATTCATTCTTCCTCGTCTTCTTGGTTGAACATCGAGCACCATTTCCTAATGTTCTTCTCAATCTCTCGGACTCACAGTGCAGCCATTGTTTTCTCAATTTCAGGTGGGATTAATGAATGATAGAATGATTGAGAAAGAAAACCCTCTTCTCGATTTGGGGTTGGATGATTTGGGCGGGATATTGGTACTCGGGCACTTCTGATAAGGGGTAATCAAGTTATAGCCCCTTAACCTCAGCTGGACTGCTACTAGTACTCCTCCCAAAAGAGTTGCCCCTTAACCTTGGCTGGGCTCCAGATAGTGTTCGCCCATGAAATGACAATTTTGCCCTTTTTGCTCAAATTGGGTGATTTCTTCTTCCTTTCATTCGTGCGACTCGATAGTAGCTATAAAACTGAAAACAAGCGTAAAATACATAATTTACAAGAAAAATAGCAAAGAAAGCATAAACAATAGATAGTAAATAGGATGTATTCTACACCCTATCAAGGCTACGGTCACACTTAGCATGTATAACAAGCCTTTAAAACCCTAGGTGTCCCTAGTGGACGATTTTTAGTCTCGTGAAGGTTTACAAGAGGTGTACCTACAAAACCTTTTACTCCAAATTCTAACTACATGTGAAAAGTCTATGAACGAATCCAAAATGACTACAGGAGGAGGTACCTTGATGCAAATTCAATTCATATATAAACAAAGCTCTACTCAGAAAGTCGAACAAACCACAATACTCGGAATTTAACTAACCACAATCCCACATGAATAGAATAAGAAGATGGATATAGAGATAGATATTTGCGAATGTTTACTAAAGTGAACGGTGTTTCCCATATCTGTCTGAAGGTCACTGCCAAGATGAACCTATGAATCCTAGTGGATTGAGATACTGGTCTGAAATCTGATATCAACTCGGCTGGCATATACAAGGGAACCAGTGGTCGATAATCCTAATTCTAGATCAACTCGACTGGCAAATACAAGGGAACCAACGGTCGATTTATTAATTGAACAATAATAATAATAATTTCTTTTTCTTTTTCTTTTTTCACGTTTTTTTTCTTTCCACTTTTTTTTCTTTCGAAATGACAACATGATTAGATCTTTTGGATCCAAGCGCATGCTTCTTGTCAGCAAATTACATGGTAATTCCCGTGGATCCTGCGTTCCACGCTTGTTTAGGCGACGGAGGGGGGATAACACACACATATTGCATCAAAGTGTCAATTTTTTTTTCATATATACTCCGGTTGGTCTAATTGGTCTGGTCTCTTTTTTTTTTTTGGAACTCAATCACTCTATTTCATCCTAGCAGTAATAACAATTCGATGTTAGTGACCCACCAAATCACTTAGAGAAACAAAAAGTTTGCAAAAAATAAAAACTGAAAGTGATATGGTGATATTCCGAGATGATAACAACTATCATATTATTTCTAACACATGAGCTCTGTCTGTCCTTTTAGTTAATGGGTTCCTCAACTCCTGCAACCAAAATGGTTCCATCCACTTATATTGGTAGTGTCATCCTAAAGGTACAAGTTTCTAGATTTCGGAGTTTATAAAGCAAATTTTTTTCTTTCTATTTTTCTATTTTTTTTTGTCTAACTAAAGGCATCAAACTCTAAAAACATATAAATGCTCCCCACACTTAAACTTTACATTGTCCTCAATGTAAATTTAGTCATTCAAAGTAAAGTTCAAGGTGGGAAATTTCGCAAATGATATGCAAAACAATAAAATAAAGATAAAATGCTTAAAAATATAAAGATAAAGATACAAAACCGGGTGGGTTGCCTCCCACTTAGCGCTTGGTTTAAAGTCGTCAGCCCGACTTTCATCTCCAATTACTCCTCCTGAGGGAGTGGATCACTCAATGTGACCATATCCTGATTCTCCGTCACAAATTGGTCATAGTATGGTTTCAAACGATGGCTGTTGACCTTGGAAACTAGCCCTGTTTTGGGACTAATGATTTCAACTGCACCATGCGCAAACACATTAGTAACAACAAATGGTCCAATCCATCTGGACCTAAGTTTACCCGGAAACAATTTAAGACGAGAATGGAATAAAAGAACTTTCTGCCCTACTTCAAAACTCTTTCGGGAAATCATTTTATCATGGAAAGCCTTGGTGTTTTCTTTGTAAATGCGTGAACTTTCATATGCATCATTACGTATCTCTTCTAACTCATTGAGTTGAATTTTCCTATGTTCACCAGCTGCATCTAATTCCATATTACATACCTTGATAGCCCAATAAGCTTTGTGTTCAAGTTTGACGGGAAGATGGCAAGGTTTACCATAGACAAGCCTAAAAGGAGACATACCGATGGGTGTATTGTAAGATATCATATACTCCCACAAAGCGTCATTGAGTCTATAACTCCAATCTTTCCTTGTAACGTTCACCGTCTTCTCTAAGATGGACTTAATCTCCCGGTTGGAAATTTCAGCTTGACCACTCGTTTGTGGATGATACGGTGTGCCAACTTTACGAGAAATATTATACTTCTTTAGAAGAGCGTGAAAGGATCTCTTGAAGTGCGAACCTCCATCACTAATCACCACTCGGGGTGTACCAAATCTAGAAAAGATATGTTCCTTCACAAACTCACAAACAACTTGAGAATCATTAGTAGGGGTGGCTTTAGCTTCCACCCACTTAGAAACATAATCTACAACAAGAAGTATATAAAATTTCCCATTGGAATTCACGAAAGGCCCCATAAAATCGATACCCCAAACATCAAAAATCTCAACAATGAGAATTGGTGTTTTGCGGCATTTGGTTTCTAGCACCAAGGTTACCTTTTCTTTGACACCTATCACAAGCCTTGCAAAATAAATATGCATCCTTAAACAATATAGGCCAATAAGAACCACTTTCGAGAACCTTCTGGGCTGTCCTCGTGGCTCCGAAATGGCCACCACAAGCATATGAGTGACAAAAATTCAGAATTGATTGGAACTCGGATTCGAGTACGCACTGCGGATCATTTGATCGGAACAATGCTTCCACAAATAAGGTTCATCCCATATATATTGCTTGGAAATCTTCTTGAGATTGTGTTTCTGAAATGTAGACATGGAACTAGGTACTAGTCCCGTCACCAAGATGTTAACAATATCAGCGTACCATGGAGTTGTGCCAACAAACGCAAAGAGTTGCTCATCCGGGAAACTATCATGTAAAGGAATCGCTTCTTCGAACACAACCAATCTGCTTAGATAATCCGCTACGGTATTTTCACTGCCCTTCATGTCCTTTATTTGCAAGTTGAACTCTTGAAGAAGAAGAAGAATCCACCTTATGAGCCTTGGCTTAGCATCCTTCTTTGTGAGCAAGTATCGAAGTGCAGCATGGTCGGAGAAAACCACCACCTTTGTACCCACCAAGTAAGATCTAAACGTCTCTAGTGCAAATACTATGGCCAAGAGCTCCTTTTCAGTAGTGGAGTAGTTGATTTGTGCTCCGTTGAGAGTTCTAGAAGCATAATAAATGGCATATGGAACTTTACCATCTCGTTGTCCCAACACGGCTCCAACGGCATAATCACTTGCATCGCACATCAACTCAAATGGCTTGCTCCAGTCCGGTGGTTTGATAATTGGTGCGGTAGTCAACAACTCTTTCAAAGTATCAAAAGCTTCCTTGCATTCCTTGTCACAATTAAAGGCCACATGTTTCTGCAAAAGTCTACATATGGGCATTGCAATCTTGGAGAAATCCTTGATGAATGTCCTATAAAAACCTGCATGACCAAGAAAAGAGCGAACCTCCCTCACAGTTGTGGGGTATTGTAAGTTCCGAATCAAATCTATCTTAGATTTTCCACTTCTAACCCCTTAGAGGATATAACATGGCCTAGCACAATCCCATGATTCACCATGAAGTGACACTTTTCCCAATTAAGCACAAGATTAGTTTCCACGCATCGTTTAAGAATAAGTGTAAGGTTATCTAAGCACTTGTCAAAAGAATCATCATACACGCTAAAATCGTCCATGAATACTTCTATGATGCTTTCAACATAATCTGAAAATATACTTACCATACAACGTTGAAAAGTGGCTGGAGCATTGCACAAGCCAAATGGCATTCGTCTATACGCAAAAGTGCAAAAAGGACAAGTAAACGTCGTCTTTTCTTGATCTTTCGGAGCTATTACAATATGGTTATAACCTGAAAAACCGTCAAGAAAGCAATAGTGAGACTGTCCAACCATTTGATCAATGAATGGTAAGGGGAAATGGTCCTTTCGGGTGGTAGAGTTGAGCTTTCGGTAGTCAATGCAAACTCTTCAACCGGTCTGGATTCTAGTTGGAACCAAGTCATTATCTTCGTTTTTCACCACCGTGATTCCGTACTTCTTTGGAACGACTTGGACGGGCTCACCCATTTGCTATCGGATATGGGATAGATAACCCCTACATCCAACAATTTCAAGATTTCTTTCTTCACTACTTCCATCATTGGAGGGTTCAAGCGACGTTGAGCTTCTCTTGTTGGTTTTTCCCCCTCCTCAAGAAGTATTCAGTGCATACATGTGGAAGGGATGATTCCTTTGTGTTTATGGGTGAAAACTATCTCTGCCGGTTTTGGTAATTTGGGATCTGTGGATGAGAAATGAGTCTAAACCTTAAACAAATGCACTACACGGGAGTGCTTGTAGATTCGAGAAATCAATCTGTGCAAATCCGGCCTAAACCAAGAAATGGCCATTCCAGACTTGTTTCGGTCACAAAATGAAGGAGATGGGGTTGATCTTAGGGAGGGAAGCGAAGAAGGTCTTGAGATTGTGAAGGTGTTGGCTATGTATGACTTGTATCAGAAAGCTGAACTGGCTTGCAGGATGTAAGCTATCAGTTCCGGTGTTTGAATATGATGGTATCAACACTTGCCTCTGTTGTTTGGACTTGTTCTGTTTAAAAAATAGGATGGAAAACCTATTTATACAAGTCTTTTAGCCTAACCTTCGTATCTCGTGGGAAGTGGAGAAAGTGGAGTGATGGAGTAGTGGAGTAATGTGTTAGTGTCACACGACCAGGCTTGCCCACTTCTCCCATCATCACTTAACCGTCCATGACTTCCTGACACGCTCTTGTGATGGCACGTTGTGCGCTGCACGCTGTAAACCGCCAGACCAATACCCCAGTATGTATCCCCCAGTTTGTGACATGATTGATGTCTGGAATGTGTGGGTCGTGGGACCCACAAAAGGTAGCATGTAATGCTAAATTGAATAACTGCGTTATTCAGGAGGTCGATACTTGTGAAGTATCGTGTGTATTCTATGCAGGTACTGCATCATTGTGTGGTAAAGTGACGGGTGGTGATCACCAAGACGCCTTATCGACCAATTAACTCGACCAGGTTGCATAACCAAGCCGGTGAAGTTGGACGGACAAGATGATCTTTGAGACACTCATCTACGACCGTTGATGGAATTAGGGTTTTAGAAGAGGTGCGACAAGCATCCCTCTTCAGCCTGGTCGAATCCAAGCTTGGGATACGATTTTGGCCAGGCCGATCATACATGCGTGTAGACGGCATGACGGTGTAGGCGACCATACCCCATTATCTCACGAAAGTGTGATCTGGACCACTCAATTCGTCCGGCAAAATCGAGTGGTCGAGATCTGTTTGCGACAGAAAACGAGTGCAAACAAAAGCCGTGCATCGTGCCAACTTCGGGCGCGCGTTCCAAGACGACCAATCTTGGTCGATCTTGGCCGATCGGTCTGGCGTGTAGGTGATAGGCTGGTGTTCACGCCTATACCTGACTGTCCCATGAAAACGTGATCTAAGCCACTCAAATCGTCCGACGAAGTTGAGCGGTCGAGATTAGTTTGCAATTGGGAAGTGTAACCACGCTAGTTTGGGCGGACGATTTGGGATAACCAGGCATGGTATGCCTTGGCCGACCAGGTGAGGGGATAGATGGGTCCACGGTGGTCATGTTGGTATGACCGGACCTGCTTAATCTAATCTTGGACCCTCCAATCGTGCCTGAGAAGATGGACGCTCGTGATGCTCATAAGACCATAATTTTGGGTTTCACGGTCGTGCGTCATGCTCCATTCGGGCGTACGAATTGGGATGACCAACCATGGTTGGTCCTGACCGATTGGTCAGGTATGTAGGCGGGCCCACGGTGATTGTGTTGACATGCTCTGGGCCTTTTGAATCTACATCTACACCCTCCATCTATACCTGCGAAGATGGATGGTTGAGACTGTTTTGTGACACATCTAATGTGCCGTAAACCCTAACTTAGGGTTTTCCGCCCGTACCGCTCTGGTTTGGACGTTTTGGCAAGCTATGCCAATCTTTTGGGGAGGCCGACCATGCGGGGTCCGTGTTGGTTCGGCAGCGAATATTCCATACCTGCTTGGGGGTTATGGAATTGATCTGAGCCATCCAATCATGCTGGTGAAGTTGGATGATCGAGATCATTTCTAGACTGATACGGACAGTCCGGATGCTCAATCGGGCTAGTATAATACACCGAGAGTTGCTCAATCGGGCTAGTATAACACATCGAGAGTTGCAGCCTGTACGGGTATTTCGTACATGCTTTCATTATAATGCTTGGAGGTTCGTGTTGCTCTGCTGAGAGCAACACTCAGTCGTCATGCCGCACTGATAATGAGTACAAGAAATACAAGGCTGCTTACGCATTAATTAATAATGCTATAAATTCACAGGCTATATGGGATTGTTGCTACATGCTCCAACCTGGATGAATTTCGTGTATTTAATTCACAGAATGAGATTGTTTTCACATGCTCCATTCTAGGTGAATTAGTAAAGTGAAGAAGTATTCAACACTTATTAATGGCTTTATCTTTTACAAGATGTTAGCGCATAATTTTCTGGTTTTTACAATTTTAACCTTAAATGAAAATCCACCATCAACATTAAGTCCCCTGCCTAGCACGTAATGGTTACACCATTGTGGGGTAGGCATGAGATGGTGACAGATAAAGACAAAGCTTATGAGACAAAGTTAGATGTTACCAGGAGAGACGGGTCATCCTGTCCTTGGAGCATGTCACGTTCAAGAGGCGTCCAGGCGAGTGTTCCCCTAGCATGATGTCGGTCTTGCCTACTTCGATGGACTGTTACGCCTATTTCGTTCGTGGGGATACTGCACATGCTTGATCGAACGTGGGCTTGATGTGCCTGTTTTGGTTAATCGTGGGTCCGCTGCGCTGCTTGATCGAACGTGGGACCCGATGTAAGCATGCTTGCTTCGAACATGGGCAGATGTGCATGCTTCGATCAAACGCGGGACCACCGTGTACATGTTTCAAACGTCGGCCATGTCCTACTTTGACCGTACGGTTGATGTACTTGCTCGAGTTTCATCTTGCTACTTCGACCAAACACCGACCCAGCTAGCTTGACTAAACACCGGACTTGATGCTTTGACCAAACACCGGCCTTGCTGTTTGCTTTGCTCGAACATGGGACCCGATGTGAGCAAGCTTGTTTTTTAAAAAATGAACCTTGTGTGCTCAAATGTAAATGTGGGTCTTGTAGAAAGCGTTGAAGCAGCTTCTGGAGCAGGCCCGGGAGAGCGTTGAAGTGTTGGAGCTGAAACGCCTTCTTCTGGAGAGAGAGCTTTGATTGGGGACGGCTGTGTCTGTTTCGACCAATCTGGGGCTGGGATCAAGTAGGACCCGCCGCGTGCCTGACTGAACGTCGACCATGTGTTTCGACTGAAAACCGGCCCTGCTGCATGCGCATGTTTTATTCGAATACCAGCCTTGTGACTTTGATCAATACCAGACTTGAAACTTGAGCAATACTAGACTTGTGACTTGATCAATACCGGACTTGTGACTTGATCAACACCGGACTTGAAACTTGAGCAATACCGGACTTGTGACTTGATCAATACCGGACTTGTGACTTGATCAACACCGGACTTGAGACTTGAGCAATACCGGACTTGTGACTTTATCAACACCAGACTTGAGACTTGAGCAATACCAGACTTGTGACTTGATCAACACCGGACTTGAAACTTGATTAATACGAGACTTGCGACTTGATCAACACCGGACTTGAGACTTGATCAATACCGGTGTTTGGACCCAATACCAGCCTTGTGTACTCCAACGTGAATGTGTGTTCTGTCGTGTGTGACTACATATCTCACGCGTTTTTATACAAGTACTGGCTCATGTCTTTTATTGTAGAATGAAGAAAAGAACTCTTGTTGAGATGTCTTCTGGGGATAATGCTGGTGCCAAGTCAGTAGGTGTTGACAGCTTCAAAGATATGCCGAACATTGATGATGAGTTGTTCACCGCGCCCTTTCAACTATATGAAAATATCTGTTCCACAAGATAACCCTTCTCCTATCGACTTCAAGGTTTTTCATGCTCCGCTTGGCCCTCATGAAGGATGGATGAGACGTATGTTGAGCAATGAGTACATCAAAGATAACTTGACCAGAGCGCAGATTATTGATGCAGCTTGAGTGTTGAAACGGCTCGAGAGGATGTTAAAGTGGTTTCTGGTGCGAACGTTGAGGTGGATCCTGGAGAGAGTGTTGAAGAAGGATTCTAAAGCGAACGTGGGTCCCGGAGAGAGCGTTGAGGCGGCTCTTGAATAGACCATTGAAGCAGCTTCTGCTAGAGGGAGCGTTGAAGTGTTTCCCTCTTCAGTTCGATTTACCCTTGTGAATTCCATGCTTATTGACTGACCATCTCTCTCATGTTGAAGAATTCCTTGACTGACGGTGAAGGAACTTCATGCCGAGCCTCGATCCCCAAGCGTGGTTTACATGGTTTGTTCGTAGTGGTTGTTGTCGAGCCAGATATGGAATATCTTGGACATTGTTTCATCATTGTGGGAGTCGTGCATGTGGTACTGGAGTTGGAGTTGACGGACGCGCAGGATGTTGTATCTCGGTGGTTTTCCTCTTGCTTTGCTTGAGGAACCGCAAGCACAAAAGGTCGAAGGTTACATCGCTTGTTGGTGAGATATATGCCCCTACAAACATTATGAGTCTCTTCATTACCGGCAGGCCTGGTTCTTTCTATCAGCGCATATGTTTTTGTAGATGAGCGTTCAACAGCTCCAGAGGATGACCAAAAGCGCGGATTCTCCAACATAGCATGATAGACATGTACCACTGTCTGATAAAGTGACTCGCCTGGATCTTGTTCGACCCTGCCTCGATAGAGTGACTCGCCTAGGATCTTGCTCGATATGACGCGTGGACATCGTTATCTTCTTGAGGATGCTCCCTTGAGGTATCGGCTCCAGTGGAAGATTGCCGTCATAGAGCGTTGATACGTTGCATCGGCCTTCTTTAAACCAAATGGCAGTATGGTATAATAAAAATTTCCGAGAGGAGTTCGAAAAGCTATCTTACTTGCATCATGCTCGTACATCATTATCTAGTTGTAGCCGCTACATCCATCCATGGAGGAGAACATGACGTGTCCGCTGGTTGCATCTACTAACATGTCGATGTTAGGTAGAGGAGGATCGTTTTTGGAGTAGCACCTGTTCAAGTCTCTGAAGTCTACGCAGCACCTGATCTATCCATTTTCCTCGTGTCTGAACTACAACTGTCTAACCGACTTGGATCCAGGTATGACATGTAGATGATGGGTGACCAATTTTCATCTAAATCCGGCATTTCTTCATATCTCCAAGCGAATATGTCATGGTACTCTTTGAGAAGTTCCACGAGCTTCGTGCGTTTATCCGTACACAAGGTTGAGCTGATGGAGATAGGCCTAGGAGATTCCTCAACCATTTCAATCTCATCAGTTGTGGAGTTGGTGCCATCTTGCAGCTGTTGTAGAGCATCTAGCACTTGTTCTTGTGGTTCGTTGATGTTGTAGCATTCTATTGGGTGGAGAGATTGGGTAACAGTCTCCCCTGCCAATTGATAATGGCAGTGTCGGTATACCGTTTTGGTCACGACTCGCCACAAAAGTTCGTTCCCTCTTCGTGTGAACGTGGGTCGTGGCTTCACAGGATGGAGAAGAATGCTTCGTCAGCAAAGATGCATCGTGGGTTTTAGCCCTCAATGATGCAAGCCGGTCTTCTTACTGAATTGACGCCCACGTGGGGAGTGGGACGCAACGAACTTGTCTGATTATTTCCGCGGAGCTTCTCCCATATGTGCTGGTTTGGTTTCCCTCGAAGTCCGTCATTGTGGTAGGCTTCCTTACGACCTTGCCTGGGAGAACCTTGGATGTCCTGAGAGTCTTGAGAGTAATTACATTCGAATATGCTCCTGTGTAGATAAGGGACGTCTTGAACTCTGAATCCTTGATGCGTGCGGTGACATGTAGGGCACGGTCGTGACCTTCCTCTGGTTGATTGTAGCAAAACGTCTCCGCGTGCTGATTCTTCAAGAGGTGTGAAAGTTCGCATAAACTTTCCACTAGAGAAACCGCTTCCCGATCCACCGGCCTCTGGTTCATAGTGAAACTATTGACTTGAGGAGGATCGTTGTGAGGATCAGTCCCCAGTGTAGGAGTCTCCATGACAGACCGCTCATATCTCGATGTCGCTTCTTTGATCGGGTCCATGGAGGTCCGCTCCGCTGAAGTACCTTCTCCGGTGCGTTGAATGCGTTCCTTTTTTGCTCCAGGGGCTGTCGCGGCTCTTGTGGCAATCGATCAGTTAATGTCTTAAGAAAAGTGAGTACCTCTTTCTGAGTTGCGGCCATATCCGTTTGAGTCTTGGCAAGAACTTCCTGCTTCTCCATCAAGTCTGCAATGGTAATGGACGGTGGTCCTCCTCTCGTCCCTCTAGCTCCTCGTCCTGATGAAGGAGTGAAAGTTGTTGTTCTGGTGACCACCGGAGGCGTTACACTTGAGGAGATGCGGGATTCGCGGGCCGCTCCGCTCTACAGTGATAGGAGGCGTTACGCCTACTGGAATGTCTCCTGATCCGCTAGTATTGGTGATAGAAGTGACGGCTCCACGATATGTATTGACCACGGTAGCTCCACTGACGGGTACATCGACACCGGGAGTGTTATCCACACTAGCTCCATCAGAATTGATTGCTGATCCAGACCTGAGTTCCACCATCTTGAAATGAATTGTTGATTAAATTGGTTCTAAGATCCACCCTTTTTGAAATTGGTAAAATTGAATCGAATTTCGAATAAATTGACTTTACAACCGAGAGATTAACCTCCCGCTGTGGTCGCCAATTGTTTATGGGTGAAAACTATCTCTGTCGGTTTTGGTAATTTGGGATGTGTGGATGAGAAATGAGTCTAAACCTTAAACAAATGCACTACACGGGAGTGCTTGTAGATTCGAGAAATCAATCTGTGCAAATCCGGCCTAAACCAAGAAATGGCTGTTCCAGACGTGTTTCAGTCACAAAGTGAAGGAGATGGGGTTGATCTTAGGGAGGGAAGCGAAGAAGGTCTTGAGATTGTGAAAGTGTTGGCTATGTATGACTTGTATCAGAAAGCTGAACTGGCTTGCAGGATGTAAGTTATCAGTTCCGGTGTTTGAATATGATGGTATCAACACTTGCCTCTGTTGTCTGGACTTGTTCTGTTTAAAAAATAGGATGGAGAACCTATTTATACAAGTCTTTTAGCCTAACCTTCGTATCTCGTGGGAAGTGGAGAAAGTGGAGTGATGGAGTAGTGGAGTAATGTGTTAGTGTCACACGACCAGGCTTGCCCACTTCTCCCATCATCACTTAACCGTCTATGACTTCCTGACACGCTCTTGTGATGGCGCGTTGTGCGCTGCACGCTATAAACCGCCAGACCAATACCCCAGTATGTATCCCCCAGTTTGTGACATGATTGATGTCTGGAATGTGTGGGTCGTGGGACCCACAAAAGGTAGCATGTAATGCTAAATTGAATAACTGCGTTATTCAAGAGGTCGATACTTGTGAAGTATCGTGTGTATTCTATGCGAGTCTTTGCATCATGGTGTGGTAAAGTGACGGGTGGTGATTACCAAGACGCCTTACTCGACCAATTAACTCGACTGGGGTTGTATAACCAAGCCGGTGAAGTTGGACGGACGAGATGATCTTTGAGACACTCATCTGCGACCGTTGATGGAATTAGGGTTTTAGAAGAGGTGCGCAAGCATCCCTCTTCAGCCTGGTCGAATCCAAGCTTGGGATACGATTTTGGCCAGGCCGATCGTACATGCGTGTAGACGGCATGACGGTGTAAGCGCCCATACCCCATTATCTCACGAAAGTGTGATCTGGACCACTCAATTCGTCCGTCAAAGTCGAGTGGTCGAGATCAGTTTGCGACAGAAAACGAGTGCAAACAAAAGCCGCGCATCGTTCCAACTTCGGGCGCGCGTTCCAAGACGACCAATCTTGGTCAGTCTTGGCCGATCGGTCTGGCATGTAGGTGATAGGCTGGTGTTCACGCCTATACCTGACTGTCCCATGAAAACGTGATCTAAGCCACTCAAATTGTCCGGCGAAGTTGAGCGGTCGAGATTAGTTTGCAATTGGGAAGTGTAACCACGCTAGTTTGGGCGGACGATTTGGGATAACTAGGCATGGTATGCCTTGGCCGACCAGGTGAGGGGATAAATGGGTCCACGGTAGTCATGTTGGTATGACCGGACCTGCTTAATCTAATCTTGGACCCTCCATTCGTGTCGGAGAAGATGGACGCTCGTGATGCTCATAAGACCATAATTTTGGGTTTCACGGTCGTGCGTCATGCTCCATTTGGGCGTACGAATTGGGATGACCAACCATGGTTGGTGCTGATCGATTGGTCAGGTATGTAGGCGGGCCCACGGTGATTGTGTTGACATGCTCTGGGCCTTTTTAATCTACATCTACACCCTCCATCTATACCTGCGAAGATGGATGGTTGAGACTGTTTTGTGACACATGTAATGTGCCTTAAACCCTAACTTAGGGTTTTCCTCCCATACCGCTCTGGTTTGGACGTTTTGGCAAGCTATGCCAATCTTTTGGGGAGGCCGACCATGCGGTGTCCGCGTTGGTTCGGCAGCGAATATTCCATACCTGCTTGGGGGTTATGGAATTGATCTGGGCCATCCAATCATGTTGGTGAAGTTGGATGATCGAGATCATTTCCAAACTGATACGGACAGTCCGGATGCTCAATCGGGCTAGTATAACACACCGAGAGTTGCTCAATCGGGCTAGTTTAACACACCGAGAGTTGAAGCCTGTACGGGTATTTCGTACATGCTTTCATTATAATGCTTGGAGGTTCGTGTTGCTCTGCTGAGAGCAACACTCAGTAGTCATGCCGCACTGATAATGAGTACAGGAAATACAAGGCTGCTTACGCATTAATTAATAATGCTATAAATTCACAGGGTATATGGGATTGTTGCTACATGCTCCAACCTAGATGAATTTCGTGTATTTAATTCACAGAATGGGATTGTTGTCACATGCTCCATTCTAGGTGAATTAGTAAAGTGAAGAAGTATTCAACACTTATTAATGGATTTATCTTTTACAAGATGTTAGCGCATAATTTTCTGGTTTTTACAATTTTAACCTTAAATGAAAATACACCATCAACACTTTGATATCGGCAATGGTCCACCCAATGGCAGACTTATACTCTCTTAGCACCCGAACAAGTTTCTCCTCTTGCACCTTGGTAAGGTCTTTGGCAATGATCACCGGCAAATCTTCCTTATCACCTAAATATATGTATTTGAGGTGATCCTGAAGAGGTTTCAACTCAAGGATAGGTGCCTGCACAATCGACGGTAAAAGTTTCTCATTAGTAATCCGCAAGGAAACACAAGACGCATTATACTTTTGTGGAACTTCTTGTAATGAGTTAAGAGCTAAAACAGCCTCATTAAGTTCATCACAGATAGACAATTCACTTTCAAGGTCTTTATATTTTCCATAACCTAAACCTTCCACTATGGTGTTTTCTAAAGCATCATCACCATTCAATTCAAAAATCTGTTGAGCTAGAGAATCAATATATCAATAGAAAAACATGAATGCACATCACTAGGATATCTCATAGCCTCAAAGATATTGAAACTTATGATCTCATCATCAAAGTCCATAGTTAAGGCGCCTTTGAAAACATCTATCTTCGTTCTAGCGGTTCTCATGAATGGTCTACCCAACAGCAAGGGAGTAGACGATGGTAAATCTCCATCCATCATGTCAAGAACATAGAAATCCGCCGAAAATATGAGCTGATTAACCTGCACCAAAACATCTTCAATAACCCCTTTCGGGTAAGCATTAGATCTATCAGCAAGTTGTATAACAATACCGGTATTCTTAAGAGGACCGAGATTCAAGGATTCATAAACGGAAGCAGACATAATATTTATGGATGCTCCTAAATCTAGCAAAGCACGTTCAAACCTGATTTTACCAATAGTACATGGTATGGTGAAACTACCGGGATCTTTCAACTTAGGTGGGAGTTTCTTTTGAAGATATGCCGAAGCATTCTCCCCCACACTCATTACCTCATTACCGGTTAATTTGTGCTTGTTAGTGCACAATTCCTTCAAGAACTTTGCATAGCGAGGAACCTGCCTTATCGCCTCAATGAGTGGAATGTTCACTTCAATCTTCTTAAAGATATCCCAAATCTCTTGGTACAATGTCTCCTTGTTCGACTTTGCAAACCTGTTAGGAAAAGGCGGAGGAGTAGCATAAGTAGAAACACGAGTTTTAGAGTTAGAATTTATTACCGGGTCAGCCTTTTTAGGGGCTATTTCACCCTCTTCTTTCTCCAAATCAGATTCGTGGGACACCGGTGATGTTGTCGGCTTCTCTACTTACTTCCCACTTCGTAGCTCAATAGCATTGGCAGTCTCCTTATGATTTAATGGTTGCGAAGGAAGTTTTCCAGCTGCTTGTGCTTTCAATTTGCTCACAGTAGTAGCTAGTTGACCCATTTGTGTTCGGATGTCCTTCATATCCATCCCTGACTTTTGCTTATCTTGTGCCATTATGTTGAGAATGAGATTCAACTTGTCATCTATACTCGTGCCTTGAGTTTCTTGATGTGGCTTTTGCAATAATTGGTACCCACCTTGTTGATTAAAAGGAGGATTAGAAACTGCCGCTTGCTTGTTGGCGTAGCTGAAATTGGGATGATCTCGCCAACCCGGATTGTATGTGCTAGAGTATGGATCATAGCTTGGCCTTTGCTGATTTTGGTACATGGCACTTGCTTGCTCAACATCTTCGGTGTATGATGATGGTATGACGGAAGCTACTATTTGTTGCATCATCCTCTCCATGTTACCCATTCTATGTTCCATATGTGAAGAATCACCAACTTCATTCACTTTCCTTACTACTGATTCACTTCGAGTGTAGAATTGTTGAGTGTTTGCAGCCATGTTTTCTAATAAGCTTGTAGCTTCAGCAATGGTTTTGTTGGTGAGTGCACCACCACTTGCGGCATCGATCAAATTTCTATCATTAGAAAGCAACCCCTCATAGAAATATTGAATCACAAGTTGATCGTTGATTTGGTGGTGTGGACAGCTAGCTAAAAGCTTCTTGTAGCGCTCCCAATACTCATAGAGAGTCTCCCCCGATACTTGTCTAATACCACAAATCTCCTTGCGAATCACAGCTACTTTTGATGCCGCAAAATACTTCTCAAGGAACAACTTCTTCATTCCATTCCATGTGGTTATACTTCCAGAAGGTAAGCAAAAGAACCACTCCCCTGCAGCATCTATAAGGGAGAAAGGAAAAGTTGTCGTCATAGCCATATCGGCATCTGCAGTTGCTTGCTTCAAACTAGTCACAACATGATGGAATTGTTGTAAGTGACGATTAGGATCCTCTCCCGCTAAACCTCTGAATTTGGGCAGCAAGTGAATCAATTGCGGCTTCAACTCAATGGTTCCATTCATCTTAATACATAAAGGATGCTGGTCAATATTTGTAGAAGTGAGCTCCTAGAGTGTTCTTGGAGCAGGTGGTCGACCTCCCATTGTGTTGTCTTCCTCTTTGTCCGAGTCCGAGAATTCACTTGGTGTAGAACTAGGAGGAAGTGGAGTATTCACTGCTCGAATCAAGTCTTTTAGCAAAGTGCCCGAACGAAGATGTATACCAATTGGACTTGATCTGACCTTTCCACGCATTCACCAAAGAAATAGTACCTGAAAATCAGATTCTAAGAGATTGAATAAGTAAACTGAAATTGAAAATAAAAGCAAAAGCAAAAGTATAAACTAAGAATAAAAATCACAACTAAACTTGCCACTTCCTCCCCGGCAGCGGCGCCAATTTTGACAAGGTGTCAACTCGCATATAATAATTTCTACTTCTTTTTACACTAGCAAGTAATATAATGAAAGCAGATTCATCCCAAGGGAGGTGTGTTAAGCAAAAGTTATTATGCAAATATTCTTAGCAAGATTGTTTTGTTATAGAATTTCTAAAAATTGTAAAGTTGTATTCAAATAGGAGATGGAATTGATTAAGGAATCATTCTCGACCACGAAACATGAACCAAATCGATATATAGCACGTTCTTCGCATTATCTTGTTACTAACAAGCCTAGGATAATTAGTATGCTCAATTATCCCGTTATTATCTCCTAAGTTCACCGGATACGGAAGCGCTCGACTACCGGTTTCTACTTGCCAAGTTTCCTAGAGGTACGCTTTCTAGGTGTGACCTAAACAAGTGATCTATGTTTTGTGAGATAAGGTTGCTCCTAGTGATGAATTCAAAAGCATGAATCACCTAATAGTATCAATTTCTACATATGGGTACTTAACAAAGTCCCATTAGGGCTGCACATGGTTCGGTTCGGTACGGTTTTTGACCCAAAAAAAAACCGAAACCGAAGTACTCGGTTTTCCAATATTGAAAACCGATGAAACGATTTAGCGTACTCGGTTTCATTCGGTTTTGGACCTACCGGTTTAGGTTTTAAATCTCCCGATTTCGGTTTTAAACCGAAAATTCTGACAAACAATTTTACTAAAGACAGAACTTTATAATTTAACCTGTCCGTCAAAATGATAACTTTATAATTTAACAATAACTAAGTCAAAATGATAACTCCAACATACATTACTAAAACAAAAAATCCAATAACTAAACAAAAAATCCATCTGGGGATGATTCAAACTCAAAGATTGTTCTTGATTGACCCAATCTACAAAAGATGAACGGTCGGGCATCCAAAGATGTAAGATCAAGAACACATACAAAAAAAGAAAGAAGGAAGTTTAAATTAGAGAGAATTTATTGACAAAGAAATTTCCATCGTTTATTTTAGGCCATGTACCGTCGTTTATTGATCCCGCGAGCTGGGATGTATTGACAAACTCAATTCTAATTTAAGAAATTCTCGCAACTTTTCTTTGAAAAAAAACATGCAATTGACCCAATCTACAAGATGACAACTAGAATTTTACAAATTGTAACCTACAAGAATTCAAATGCAAATTAATAATCCCCAAGTTTGTAACATTCAAATCTGTAAAGACCCATTGATCTCGCCTTACCCTCGCGTTAGTATTATTGCCTCTGCAGATCATTTGCACAAATATGACAAAACATGTTTCCAACCTTTTCTTTTGGCATTCCTTTCTTCGCAGCTTTCTACATCTACTTCATGACATTGTTGCGACTCCTTCCAATCTCCCTGTATAATACCAATGCCATTTGGATGTGGGAATTTAATACATTGATGATACGTTGACGCGACTCCCAAGATTTCATGAAGCCATGGCCTCCCAATCAGCGCATTGTATGGAGATTCCACGTCAACCACGAGTAATAAAAATACTAGATTGATAATCCTTGTAGAGGTATTCTCATGTGAACCTCTCCCTTTGGTTTGTTTGCGGTGCCATTAAAGCCATATATCTTGTATGTAGGGGGATCAAATCCTCATCTTTTCCTCCCATCGTCTTGTAAGTATGGTAGAAGAGAATATTCACCGAACTTAGGTGTCGATTAAGATTCGGTTGATGCAAGCTTCGCCTCATCATCTTCTCCATCAACCGGTTTGGTTAATCTCTAGTTTCACAACCAACGGGCTATCATGTGTTTCTCTTCCTTTTTGGCACTTCATGCAGAGAAGGAAATAGTCTTGACCGCCACTTTTCTAATCGTTGTTCTCATGACTCATTATTTCTTTATCATCAAGCATCTCTCGCAAAGACTCTATCGAGCACGTTGTCACGAAAATCTTCGATTGTGCGATAAGAGTGGACGATAGAGTTGCAATTCAAATTTTTGGCTTTCGTTCCGATTTCTATCACAAATGTTTCCTTTCCTTTCGCCGACACTAATCGTGCATTTCTGGTGGTGGTGGTAATGTCTGGCCTTTTTCTTCTCCTTTTAGAAAGTGATTCAGCTTCCCCTGATCAATCATCCTGAGAATAATTCTCTTTATGTTTCTACAATCGTTTGTTTGATGCCCATGGAAGCGATGGTAAGAACAAAACTCATGACTTCTATCTCCTGGCGGTGGTTCCATTCCAACATTCCAAGGTGCTGGTACATTTTCCATCACAAGTATAGCTTCCCAGATCTTTTCAACGCTAGCATCAGTGGAGGCATCTTAATTTGTTCCCATCTTCGTTCTATGACTTCTCTCGCCCTCCACGGTTATTTTGCCTTCGTCCACCATAAGTTTCTTGCACATGATCTAGCCTCTGAATCTTATTATTGCTGTTACGGTTGTAGTAATTCCTTTCACGTTCAAACTCTTCTTGATCATGGCTTCCCATGGCTACTATCTTCTGCTGTCCCTCATCAGCTCTCCTTGCTCGCTGTCCTTGCGAAGTGCTCGCCACCGTATTGATGAACTGAGGTAACAAGCTTGCGTTTCGCAAAGATTCGAGTTTGTGTTCCGGATAAGAATTCATTTCATTCTGTCTTTCTTCTAAGGCGAAACGTAATTCTCAGTTCGCCATCGTGATTGTATTTTTGACTCTAAAAATTTGAATGTATAACAAGTTAGTCGCAAAGAGAGCATTCACAAATGAGAGGATGAGATATCTCTCCTCAACCCGATCCCCGCCATTTTACACATGGTTCTCCATCTTATTGTCAACTGCCTTAAGCTCTCGCCAACCCTTTGTTTCAACCCGAACACATCTTCAATACCTGGCCGTGAAGAATTGTTACTTATGTATGCTCCTAGGAATGTGGCTTGTAAATGATTAAATGATGTGATTGTGTTCCTTGGTAGACTTTCAAACCACTTTAGTGCTTCTCCTATTAAGCTTGACGCGAAATATTTGCACAATTGGCATCATGATTCTCCCATTGTAACATACATCTCATATAAGCCTTAATATGTTGTATCGCAAAGTTGTTCCATCAAAGATGTTGGTTAATGGGTAAATTGCACTTAGGAGGTATTCCTCCCATCCGTTTTAGCGTGAAAGGGTTCTTCGCGGCTTCGCGATGGCTTCGTCCGGTTGTCTCCTTCCTCCTTCCCTTTTATTGTTCGGTAATCCTCTCATTTTTAGTTCTCTTAAGATTTGTTCATTTGCCTCAGAATTTGATTCTCTTGGTCTTTTTAGCTCCGCTTCTCTCCTTCTTCGCTCGTGCCTATTTTGACCTTCCCGCTCATTATTTTCTCCTCTTCTTTCCTCGCGACGCTCTTCTTCGTTTCTTTCGTCACCCGCACACCATTATATCGGTTGTTCTCTCTTCTTGGTTGCCTCTCAGCTCTCATCATACCCTCTCATATTCTTCATTAATATTTCTATTGGTACGATTTTGTTCCCTTCTTCTCTCGCGGTTGTCATGATTATCTACGGATTGCTTCTTCCATCTCTTGATTTTCCTTTTCTTCTCTTAGCCTTTCTCTCTCGCGAGCTAGTCGCGCTTGTTCAATGTAGTGTCTCTCAATGTCATCCTCGACTAATTACAAAGAATTTGGGTTATTCGGTTCTTGGAGTTGCATGTTTCCTTGATTTTCCCTATTCCGCTCATTTTGAAGATTTTCGGGCGAGGAATATAACGATCTTCTATTTCTCCTCTTCTCTCGCCATGCTCTATATTCGGATTTTGTGTTTCTTCATTGGTGCTTGTTGGTAAAACTCTTCTTCTTTCTTCTCCATTCGACCTTGAACTTGATCTCACTCTACTTCTAGATCTCTATTTTGCAACCTCATGTTTTCCATCCTCAATTCATGGTTCTTGTCTTGTCAAGTTTGCTCGTTCCCGCCTCTAGCCGTCTCTCCTCGTGTATTGTTTGTCTCAATGACAGGAACACTACACCCCTTACTCGATTTTGCTTAATTAATCCATTAGTTAGCTATCCTTTATTTTCGGGAATGTCTCGCGAAGTGTAACAACTATTCAATCTCGCGACACAAGTCTGCTAAATCGCGTCGTTTAATACTCCCTCGCGACCGTCGTTTATTGATCCCGCGAGCCCTAAGTTTGATCCTACAATGACAACTAGAATTTTACAAATTGTAACCTACAACAAATTAATAAGTAACATTCAAATCTAACAAGTTAAAAAAATTATTGAAACTAACCCACAAACATGCGGTTCAAGTATATAAATTAGAATGGTGATGGATTCAACTGTTCTTTTACTGGTGTGGTGGTGATGGATTCAACTGTTCTTTTATGGTGGTGAAATAGTGATGGGATAAATCAATAGAGAAGAAGAAGAAGTTGGTGGTGATCGATTGGTGGCGTTGAGAGAGATGGTGATGAATCTCTTTGATTCTCTTTCACTGTGAAAGAGAGAGGAGTAGTAGCAGATAAAAATACAGAAAGATCAAAGAATGAACGAACGAAAGAAAATTTGTTGGAAAGAAAAAGATAAGGATACTGATAACCTAAATCTGATGGATAGGATTAATTGTATAAAAATGGACGGCTAGAATTAGGTCTATGTACATTCGGTTTTTCGGTTATTCCGGTACGGTTTTATGTTAGAACCAGAACTGAAACCGAAGCTGTCGGTTTCCTGAAGCTGACAACTGAAACCTAAACCATGGGATTCGATTTCACTTCGGTTCAGTAAATAATGGACCGGTTTCGATTCGGTTCATGGTTTAGGTTCGGTTTTGAGCAGCCCTAAGTCCCATCATCAATACCCATATATTGCTACTTGTGTTCATCTTCTCTAGACAATTACGGGTCGAAGAAAATCTAAACTAGCAATAAGATTGTGACATAACTATTTAATTTCGAACTTAAACAATTAAGGAACAATCCATAAGCATTATTAGCATGGTAGAAATCAAACAATAACTAAACTTGCGAGAAAACGAGCTATTTCATATCAATCATGAGTTCATATTTCGGGCTTTGAAATCACCCTTAATCAAAAATAGTTTTAGTTACTCATAGTTTTGTAGTTCATCATCAATAATATTAAATAAAGAAGATAAAAGATGAAAACGAAAGCAAACCCTAGCTGCGGCTATCTCCAAAAAGCTTCAAGTAGAATACGTGATCTCCAAGTTGTAGAAAGACTTCTCTTTTATAGCTCCTCTTGTTCCAAAATTAGGTCTAGTCTTCAAAGGTCCAATAGATAGAAGTCCTCCAAGCCCATGTGTGAGAAAAACCCATGTAGAAACTCTGCCCAAAAAGTACTCGCCGGAAAACTGGTGAAAGTGCCGAAAATTGGCCGGAGAATAGCTCAGGTTACTGGTAAAGTCAAACCGGCCACCGGTCAAACTGGTTAGATTATTGAGTCAACTCAGTCAAAGTGACTGAGTCAGTGTATGAGTCAGGTGAGTTGAGACCGATTCCAGCCAAGATGGTTGCTCATTCTCATAGCTATAGCTTCATCACTTGCACCTGCATCTGCCAGCTTCACTTCTTGTCCAACCCATAGTCTTGTCTGCTCATTATCACTCATGCAATGCCAATTCAGTTCATCATTCTAACTCCCAGCATCACTAACAGCTTCACCTGAACTTCAATGCCTTCAATCACTGTCCATCACTTGTATTTCATACATTCACAGCTCTGCCAATTCAACCACTCTGTAACTCCGCTCAACTGCAGCTTCAGTCACCACTAGCCAACAAACAATCTAATACTGCAGCTGCAACCATGTCTTGCAATCTCACGATCCTAGCAAAGCCAACTCTGTCTCAAAATCCAACACAACCATTGCACTTCAGTTCCACCACAGATAAGCATATCCAGCTCCAACTAGGGGTGCACATATCCTACCCTTACCCGCCACCCTATCCTACCCGCCAGAATTTTTACCCGTATCCTATCCTACCCGCCATTGACGGGTAGGGTGACGGGTAAACATTATATTATCCGCCGTCAAATGGGTAGAGTGACGGATAAAACCCGAAATTATCCTACCCTACCCGCCTCATATATGTAAAAGACCAAATAGAGGGAATCCGTCAAGTTGTAAAGTAGGGGTCCATATGGAAATTGTATAGGGCCCTGGCGAATGTTGTACTTGACAACATCAACCAACAACACATCTCGACTTCTTCTTCAAAATAGAGTTGATGTTGTGATTTCTCCTTACAAGAACAAGAAAAAGAAAAAGTTCTGTATTTATATTCTCTTGTGGGTACTCAAAGTTCCATGATTATTGCATCTCAAAGTTGCTCAGTTTCCTTATGCGTCATTGTTCCGGTAAGTTGTTTCTTCTGAGAAATCGTTTTGAGTGTTTTTTTTTAATCCATAGTTTACTTCGTTTTGCAATTCATTTTTTTGAGAAATAATGAGGATAAGGAGGAGCAGAAAGCAACCAAAAGATAGAATTTATAATTCAGGTGGGTACGACAAAACCTGGAGAGACGATGTTGAAAATCCCAACAATAAGACGTCCCAAAATACTAGTATTAATATCGAGCCACCACAGCCAGAGGAAAAAGAACCACAAGAAGTAGAAGTTCCATGTTTCTTGCAGCGCATAGTAAGTAATCGCGGTGGTTCAAATACTTGTTTCGTCATGCAAAAAATCCGAACAGATAGCGATTTAAAAAAGCAGCTAGGCCGTTTATCAATGTTACCGGTTAAATATTTTGTTACTAGAGATGATTTTTTGTCCGAAGAAGAGAAAGAGATTTTAAAGACTGACAACAATCCCGTGCATGTGAAAGTTTGGGACTTAGAGGGTAAGTGGCAGAGTTTGACCATGAAATCGTGGAACAGACAATTGGTGTTGACAACCAAATGGAATGACATAGTTGAATCATATAAGTTTAAACTAAATGGTGGTGGAAGAGGAGGGGGAGCTGATAAAAAAAAACGGTTATACCCGCCACCCTATCCTACCCGACCCGCCAATTAATGGGTCGGGTAGGATATTACCCGTTTAATGGCGGGTAGGGTGACGGATAAAAAATTTCTTACCCGCCAGTTAGTGGGTAGGGTGACGAAATGGGCCATATCCTACCCACCCTACCTGTTGTGCAGCCCTAGCTCCAACTGACTGAACCCATTACTCCAGAGTTGCAGCTTCTACAATACAGTCACCAACTCCAGTTCCTTTGCCTGATTGCTTTGCCAGCCTGCTGCAACATTTCTTGCGACTGATTAGCACACGAGAAACTCACCAACATCAGCTCCATCTTTATCCATAACCGCCACTGCTTTAAACCATCTCTGCCATTACAAAGACCCACAAATGCACCACATTAATACCCAGAAATGAGTGACAGCAGTTGAACTTGAAGTGGTAAATAAAAGGTCATTCAGGCCTTTGCTCGAACAGATTACATGCCATTCTCTTCTTGCTGTAGATTTTGGATTTGTATAGCTTCCTAACTCACCCAAATTCCTGTTAATTCAGTTCACCACAAACCCATAGTTCAGAAACTAATCAACAAACACAAATCTTCAAATTCAATCCCAATTACCATTATATTCACTGGTTCAAACTAGTCTTGAAACTCCATCAACTGCTCAGTATTTTCGAACCCAATTCTGCCAACAACTTGAGTTGTAATCATCTCACAAAATCGAACCACTTGTTAATCCAAGTACCCAACAAAATATGTGACTTCGGCAGCTCAATTTCCTCCATGTTTCTGGTCTAAAACACCACCAAATTCACTTCATTCTTCGTTCTTCTTCTCAGCTTCAACTAGGGCTCTTGACCCATGGTGAACAGCTATAACGCCGCTGTTTGGCTAGGTCGACGGTGTGGAAACAACAACCCGATCCCCTTCTTTGTTTGTTAACTGGTGGCAAAAGAAAAGAATACTGCGTCTCTGCTCAATTTGGGTCTCTATTGAGACCTAATTTTTCTCCTCTTCACCTGCACATGTGCAGTGTCTTGGTAGTGAAATCCAGTATCTGTTTATGGCCTCTCTGCATTGAACGGGCTACATATCAGTTACTAAGCCCATTATACAGATTTTAAAATGTATGTCTTGTGAACTAGCCATGTAACTCATGTAAACATAGTGCCTTGTTGATTCCCGTTGTCCACAGCTTGGAGACTTGCCAGCCCATGATGGCAAGCATTTGTTTACACGAGCTTTAACTTCTATGCTCCATTCTGACGTTTTTCCTTCCTCGAATTCTTCCACCAACAGCATCCATCGCTTACTTCTCAGATTCACTTCTTCTCTTCAATTTCAATTCATCACTAAAGCTGCCATGCTTTTCAGACAATAATTTGCATCACTAAACTTGACATGCTTTTCAGACAGAGATGAAGAAATAAAAGCAAATAGTGAGAAATAATCCGCCTCCAAGAGAAGTTGCACATGAGATGAGACTTTTGCGTTGTTTCTTCTTCTTTTGTTCCAAATGACTCCAAAGTACCCAAACACTCAAAAGATAACATAAGATACATAATTTACAAGAAATCTAAGCAAAGAAAGCATAAACAATAGATAAATATCAAGGTGTTTTAGACACCTATCAGTTGTAGCCATGTCCGTCTGAGCTTTGGCAAGAACCTCATGTCTCTCCATTAAATCGGCAATGGTAATAGGAGGTAGGTTTCCTCTGGCTCCTCCAGTCTCTCGTCCCGACGAAGAAATGGTAGCAGCCCTGGTGACGATTGGAGGTGTCACGCTCGAAGAAATATTAGGAGTTGCAGCGGCTCTGGCTCTGGTAATAGGAGGCATCACGCCAGAGGGGATGCTTCCGGCGCTGCTGGTGTTGGTGCTAGAGGATGTAACACCATGAGATGTGTTGACTGTGCTGGAAGGCGGTTTATTGGTATTAACAGCAGGGATAGTGGCTCCAGGAGTGTTTTCATCACCAGCAGCATCAGGATTGGTAACTGACCCAGACCTAAGATCCACCATCTTGAATTTGAGAAAATTGGAATGAAATTCAAAATTGATCTTGCCACCGAGAGATTAATCTCCCCCTGTGGTCTCCAGTTATTTTGGGGTAAAAACTGATTCTCTTGGAAATGGTAAAATTGGGTGTGCCGCCGAGAAACGAATCTAAACCCTAAACAAATGCACTGCACGGAGTACTTTAGATTCGAGAGATCAATCTGTACAATTCTGGCCTAAACCAATCAATGGTCGTTCCTGTAAAGACCCTAAAGCATGTCAACTCCATTTGACTGGTCTATCGATGGTCAAGATACGATTTAGCCGCTAGTGACTCGATTCGTTTAACACGAAAGTTAGTTATTAGAAATTAATCTAAATACGATCTAAATACGAAACTAGTACCATTGGATAGATCTCGAAAAGTTAGTTGAAATGGATTACTCAAACGTGTCAACCGAATACCAGACGAAGAAGATATAACTGGGTTAGTACAAAGGGTAAAATCGTTATTTCTCGGATAAATACTTTTAATGCAACTCAGACACGTTGTGGCTTCCCTTATCGAAACAAGTGGGTTTCTTAGTATTTTCTTTGGTTTTATCACCAAAACCCGATAGAGAGAAAAATTCATTTCTCTTCTCTTCTTTTCTTTTCTTTTCTTTTCTTTTATTTTCTTTTCTTTTCTTTCTTCTTCTTCTTTCTTCTTCTCTTTTCTTCTTCTCTTCTTCTATTAGATTTATGCTGGGTCTCTGTGAATTGTCGGCGTGGATCGTGGATCTCGAGGTAGGCGTGGCTTGTCATCAAAAGAGGTGGGAATTTACATTTAGCTCTTTTGTGACCATTGTTGTTTTTTTTTTTACAAAAGTTTACGTTTATTCAACTCATACATCGTCTGGTTGCGCTTTCCATGCATTGTTAATTTAAATTCCGATGGTTATGTTGGTTCTTTTAATCTTTATGATTGTTTGTTTTAATTCCCGTAAGTTCTGTTATTTCTTTTAATCTTTCCATGGTTTGGAAAGGACCTGTATTATTTAGCTTGTCATTATGAATTGTTGGGAAATGAAGATTTCAATTTGTGGTATATAGGATACGCTCCTTCATTTATAGTTTATGCATATATTGGTGTGTAATTGTCACCAAGATTATCTAGGTGTGTAATTGTCACCAATATTACGGGTGTGTACAGTCATCCACAGACTATCTAGGTGTGTAATTGTCACCAATATTATGGTGTGTAAATGTCACCACAGAAATAATTGTTTGCGGTGTGTAAATGTCACCACAGAGATAAAGAAGGAGTTAGTTCCATATACATGATTGTTTAATTCAGTGAGTTGGTTGTCTTTTAATGTTTGGGAAAACATGTGAAAAGACGAGGGTACCCAAATATACCTCAATCTAAAACTTTTCCACCTATAAGTCATTTCTCCGAAAGTGATTGTGTATGGACTGAGTCGAGACAAAACAACTAATCGGTTCACACTTCGTGTGATCGTCTATGGATACGACATCGAGACAATACGACAACAAGATAACTTGCATGATTGACTATGGATACAAGATCGAGACAATACAACAACGAAGTATGATTACTTGATAATAGGTTCGGACTTAACCAAACACAATAGGATTGCTATCAAGTAATTAGGAATTAACGTTTGTGTATTTTACTTCTAATTATAATAAAAACAATTATAATTGCGGAAATAGAAAAGTAAAAGACACAACAAGATTTTGTTAACGAGGAAACCGCAAATGCAAAAAAAACCCGGGACCTTGTCCAGAATTGAATACTCTCAGGATTAAGCCGCTATACAAAATCTAAACCAACTTCATATAGTTGAGACCAATCAACTAAACCTATAGTTCACATAGTTCCGTCTGTATCCCTGCGCCTCCAACTTGTAATAAGTCACGCACTTAGAACAATTCCTTCGGTTCGTATTCCAAACAGTAAAGGAACAACAAATATGTTCGGTAACAACTCTTTTCAAACAACGTGATATGAGTTTGACAAAAGGCTCTTCCGTTTATCCCAATAAACTCCTTTGTCAGGTTCTTAGATTTATCTTTTAAACAACTACCAAAGTAATTGCTAAGACTATGCAATCAATACTTAGAAACACAAAGAATTGTATTGATGCCGATCTACTCAACTAATCAATCAAGGTTATCACAAAGATAAACCGATTATAGTTGGATCCCCAGCCGATCAAGTTTTGTGCACACCAAAGATTATGAACTCAAATCAGAAATCTTTTCTGTCTTCAAATCTTCTTAAATCTTCAATAAACACCTGCACACAATCAACTTGAATATCTTGTGATCAATCACACACGTAACGGAGTCACGTTAACAATAGATTATCACAAGACGTCTTTAGATCTACAAACAGTCTAAAGATCCCCGTCGAAACTTCGATCTAGTTTGAGTGAATCTTATATCAGAAGAGAAGATTCTCAAGCATAAACAAACTAGGTGCAATCAAAGTTCAACAACCTTTAGTCAATCAAATCAATCGAAAACTAATAATAAACTGCAATTATCTAGTTTCCCACCAATTGTACTCGTGGAGATTCCAAATCCCAAAGAAGTCTTTAAAACGAGCGGTCGTACGAGATTTCGCCTAATTAGGGTACTTTTCTCTCTGAATAGATGGCTCCACCAGTAACAACACAACAAGGTAGTTTTGCTGGCTCTGAGGATTAGTTTGCTCGAAATGTAAACTTCAATATTTATAGACCAAGGAAGTTTGGACACCAAGGAATTTCCAAAACCGAAAATATTCTCAAGATATGCAATATATTTCCAAATTCGGTTTCCATAACTCCTGGAAATGCTTTGGCCAAATATTGAACGAAATCTCAGTAGAAAATCTCCAATTAGTAAATGCACATTACAAATTTTTATTTTCTAAAGATATGCATTTTAATTGCTGTAAATTAAAAGCATATAAAACTAAAAACCTTAATTAAAAGATTCTCAATTTATTTCGATCCAGGGATTCTCCTTTAGCTATTAAGGAATATCTTTGAACAATAAAAGATAAGAGTTCTTTGCACATGTTCAAAGTATGCCGACATCTTTACTTTGTAAATCCTTTTTCATATTTACAATCTTGGAACCGATTTGCCACACTTCCAAACAAGTTTAGAATTGGTTCATCTGACTTCCAAGAACTATGTGATTGATTATCCTATCAAATCACCATTAATGGGTTTCACGGTTCTACCTCCATGTGGGTACTAGGATCGGTCACACTAGCTTTCCAAAAATTGGTTGACTAGGTACTACGATCGGTTACCACATATTTATGGTATTTAACTTGTATTCGGTTGCACAAGTCATAGGATCGGTTACCAATAACTAAGACTTGTTGAACCTCTTACAAGGATCGATTCCACACACTTGTGATCGGTTGCACCTCTTACTAGGATCGGTTCCCAATGTCTAGAGTTGGTCATACCAATTACAACATATCGATCATACCATCTCAGGTGATTACTTAAGATCGGTTTCACTAATAAAAGTCATAACAATACAAAAGTCAGGCCTTGTGAATAGTTTTACCAAGATACATAAACAAGTTATGAGCGGTTATACTAAACACACATATTGGTAATCCAAAGATTTGCAATGAATAACAATACCAATAAGCCTAATGATTTCCCTTTCGATTCACAAAATAAGTTTATGAATTGTACTTCCTTTAAATAAATGTAAAACATTGTTTCCTAGGACGAAATCTTCACCCATACCCATACACATAATCACAATAGCATTCATACGATTATGTCGATGTCTTATACACGAAGTTCAAAAGATAAACGTTATACTTCGTATTGTAATTCCTTAATCCTATGTCTAACTAGAGTATAATCATTCATAGCTTCGCAGTTATGTTTTCAATATGCACGACTTGAAAGATACATTAGGAATGAAACAGTACAAGTCAAATATTACTAACCTCAAGAGGAAGGATGATGTCATCGATGTAGCTTTTTACTTCTTCACATTCTTCAAGTCTTAACGTAATACTTGTAAGTCTCATATCCTAATAACTTTCTAGTAAACCTATACGAAGTTGACTCTAGTAAATAATCAAGCGACTCTTTAAATGAGTTTTGGTTCACTAAAATATGACAACCAAACTTGACATACCAACGCTTGGTGGGTTCAACCGAGCTATGCTCTAACAACATGTATTGTTTCCAAATCATGCCCATGTTTACTTGAAAGTTAAATGTTATTTCCACTGGGCACCCCTTTTAGGGATGATGTGCTCACCCATTCCCACTTTCAGTTTCAGAGACAGATCAAGATGTGCACGTGCGAAGAAAGCTTCGAGGAGTTAGTTATGTTAGTTAGTTAGCTAGCTTCCGCTATATTTTTTTCTGTGTTTATATTCTACTTGTAAATCAACACACTATTAAATATGTATAATTTGAGAAGAGTTCTTATATTTATTTCAGAGCGGGTTTAGATTTGGGTTAATCTTTGTTTTAGAACTTCTGAATTATTTCTTAAAATGATGATTTAGATCCTTAGTGCCTCATTTTATAGTTAATCTTGTGGATTAGTTAGCTGCTAGCTTTTGGGGCGCTACAGTTCCAGACTTTCTTCGGTCACAAAGTGAAGGAGAAGGGTTGATCTTAGGGAGGGAAGTGATCGGTTGTCAGCCGAGCAAAAATAATTTCACTTTCTCACTTTACTAAATATAAATGAAGTACGTGGTAAGAAAGAGTTCGTATCCACAGAGAGGCAATTTTTGTTATGCGATTTTCAGTTTCTAAGGTAACCAAGGGAGGATTTTTTTGTTTTAGCAAAGTAATAAAATAAAATAAAATAAAGCAAAGCAAATAATTGCAATAATCAATAGAGAGAAGATATTGGTTACGGGATAGTATCATTCACAAACATGTATTATCATCAATGACTAGAATTGGTATTTTAATCTCTCATTTACTAAAAGTCCTAGGATACCTTGATCGCAAGAATATTCCGCTAATTCCCTGATTTCATCACAACCACATTAAAAGATGTATATGTGAATTCTTCCTAGAAAGCAACCTAAAGTGTAAAAGCACAATTAGATTTAACTACCCAAGAGCATTAAGTTTTATGGAATAGACTAATCAATGCAAACGAACGTGTAAAAGAACTAATCCGTTTTAACAAAAGTTATGACTCACTTGTGGCTAGTAGGATATATCACTACAAGCACTACCCACAATTATGCTACTTAGAATCAGGGATAAACAACTTTTTCGTATTGAAAACCCTAATCTAGCAATAAGGATGAAGGCAAACTCAATCGATTCAGGAATCGACTAAACAAGCATTCAAACTATATAACACTATTAATTGTGAATCACAATCAATAAATTATTGAGACAAAACTAGTTCATAGATTCAAATAACATGTTGAGAAATTAACTTTATCCCATAACCAATAATAGTTGTTTAGCTACTCATAGCTTTTGAGTTCATCATAATCATATAATCAATAATAAAATAATGAAGAAGATGAAAAACAAAAGAAAAGCAAACCCTAGTTACCGCTCTCCCAAAACTCCAAGTAGAAAAATTCGTGATCCCAAAGTTGTAGAAGCCTTTTCCTTTTGTAGCTTTTCATCCTTCCAAAACTAGATCTTCATAGCCCAAAGTCCAATAACAAGATGTCCACCAAGCCCATATGTGAGGAATACCCATGTGAAAATATGTCCCCAAAGTAGTCGCCGGAAAACTGGTATTATGGCTGGAAGTTGGACGGAATCTTGCCGGCAAACTATTTCAGGTGATCGGTAAAGTCAAACCGGTCACCAGTCAACTGGGTCAACTCGGTCAAGGTCAGACCGAGTCACTCTGTGTCAGTCAACTCAGTCTATGAGTCAGATTGGTGAGTCAGGTTCAGATCTGAGTCAGAAACTAACTCAGCTGATTTAGTTTTAAGCCAAAGCTGTCAAGGCCTGTGCCTTTGCAACATTGCACATGCCATAACTTGTTGTTGCACCATCATTGTGCTTCATCATCAGTAATACCACCATTCTGTCACTCCATACTCCACCAGCAGCTTCGTCTCTTGCCATATCTCGCAATCGACCATTTCTCACTCATTTGCAACTCATTGCCATTTCGGTTCAAACTTCTCATTCCATGACTTCCATTCACTTCAAACAAATCTATTGAATCAGCATCACCAGTGCACTTAAGACCTGCAATCTCCTAGCCATTGCCACAGCTTTTAGTGCAAACCTAACATTCATCTAGCTGCATCCATTGTGACTCATTCTATAGCTTCATACACAATGTCAAGCCAAATCTGTATCAGCAACATCCAAACTGCACCTGCAATATCAAATCCATACGCACAAGTCATCACTGCATCAATCCATTGTGTCGTAGCACTCAAATCTACAGCAACACCTCAGTCTCAAGCCATACTTAACTGCAACAACAACTTCAATCTCAACCCATTACAGTCCCATTCATACCACCTTCCATTTTCAGTTTTGCATCTGAATCTACTCAATTTCCTTCCTTGTTGACCACCAACATCAGTAGAGTTTATATCAGCACCACCAACACAGAACACCAACTGAACCTTATGAGACCATCACAGTTCAACTCCAATAACCCACTAGCACTGCATAGCCATTACTGCAAGAACAGCACCAGTACCCATTAGCTCTGTAGCTTTAGCTCACCACCTGAACCAGACTCGCAAACCAGCATCAATAGCTCCATGTCTTCTCTGTATCTTCATCGATAAGTTGATAACCACCACCGCTGTCACTTCACTGCCATTCCATCTTCCCTGAACTTACTCCATCGTCGCTGCTATCAACAGTAAACCACGGCTTCAATCTTCTTTTTCGATAACCACCAGCCTTCCAAGCTCGAATTCAATTACCATGAATACATTCCTCCATCTTCGTTCATCATTCGCAGTGACTGCAGCTCCTTCTCGAGAGTTTCCATCTCCATTGCTTCCCGACAACATTGCCATGAACCACATGTGAGAATACCACCTTTCTGTCGAGCTCCGACCTCGTATGTTCTCTCCACAATCACCGGAACAGCTACCTCCAACCATTCATTGATCCCTGCCATCGCCAGTAGCTAACCATCTCCATGATAATCCTCACTACCATGGTTGGCAACAACAACAACTCATTAAAATGCCCTTCTCGATCTCCATTCAATCACCAGCAACTACCAATTTCCTTCAATGCCTTCTCACACTCACCAGAACTATGGTCTAGCCGATAGCAAGGCTGCTTCAGTCAACTAGTTGCACTGAACCTGAATTGTGCAAAACTGGTGGCTCAGGATTTTTGTTAAACACCTGCTAGGCATCTTGCAAAGTGGAGATAGATATAACTCCGTTGGATTTGAAATCTTCCACAGCTCCTTCCCTGTCTGAGCAACACTTCTTGTTCAATCTTGGAAGCAACTTCAATGCAGAGACCACCACAAACCCTAGCTTCTTGTAATACCTCCAACTACAAATTCGACCAAACCCCATCATTCCTGGCTTCAATCAATGGCATCGGATTCCTCCAACAACAAACCCTTTCTTTCATCTTCAATTTCAGATCAAACACAAACCCTAGACTGAAATCTTGAATCGTTACCTGTGTAAGCTTTCACCAGCAGATGAATCTCTTGATTTTACATCAGCAACCTCCAATTTCTTCTGGTTCTTCATAAATTTCACCAGAGAATCAACCCATCTCGAATTCCATCTCAATTACCACCAGTTCCTTCCTTAAATCCCTAGATTCAAATTAATTCATTCTCAATCTGGTCTCAATCAAATCCATGGAAGAGACTTCACAGTAAAGTCATCATCTTCTCTCTTTGTTACACCCTAACCTTCTTATCATCATCTCTGACTCCATCGCAGCTCTCACACAGACATGGTTGCCTCTCCTACACATTTCAGACGATAAGAGCAACAAATGATAACCTGCTGCTGAGTTTTAGGTCTTGTGTAGGAACCTGGATTACTCCAGACACTCAGAAATAGGATAGGGGCCACCCAGTCCATATATGGCTTGCCGGTTTCACACAACCGACAGTCTAAATCTTCTATCCAACTCATTTGTCAGTTATGTGGGAACCGACGGTTCATTCTTCACCTCCTTTTTGCGCACCCTAGCCCGCTCCAAGTATAGCTCGCATGGGAATTGACCTTTATGCTCCATTTCGCTCCAAATGGCTAATTTATTCTTCTTTTGCTCCTAAGGATTCCATTGCACCTAATAACTCAAAACTAAACATAAGAGATGCAATTCACAAGGATAATAGCAAAGAAAGCATAAATACTAGATATAAAATTAGGTGTTTTACAACACCTATCAAATTCCCCCATGCTTAGACTTTGCTAGTCCTCGAGCAAATCAAACAAATTAATTCTAATACATACATACAACTCCGTGTCGTCGAGGCTACGGTCACACTTAGAATGTATAACAAGCCTTTGAACCCCTAGGTGTCCCTAGTGTACGAGTTATAGTCTCGTGAGGGTTTACTAGAGATATACCCACAAAACCTACTTTTCCAACTTACTAGTTCTCCATAATGATAACATCCAACGCGCTAAGAAGACATAGAAATTCTGCACACTAGTAATAAGAAGTTAGACACATAAATGAACACAATCTCATCCTTAAAAGTTGAGAGAGAAATAACCATCCCTTCTCAAAAGAAATTCGGGTTCGGAGTGATCAAAAGTCTCGACTCTGCCTCACAAGAAAAGGTTTTATGAATTTGCGCTCAATAATAAACAGCTTTTTTATGGGTCACACATGTGTCCAGGTAGGAATGAAGAGAGAATCCCGTGACACGTTGAATAGTAGGAAGGCAAAACCCTTCGAATTGTTTTGAAAACCCACATCTTTTATTCATTTTGAAAACCTTTTTTTCTGACGATCTCTAAGAAAGGAAATCAACCACTTAACGAAGGTGGGAATATGCTTACTTACCTCGTTATCCGTTCGGCGTGCAGTTAGCACCACTCTCACAGCATCCATAGAAACGTCTTCGGTCTTCAACTCTTGATGGTGAAATCTTGAACCTCGTAGAATCTCGAAAATGTGACTCTTTCCTCTAATTCCTTATTGCTTGAAACTTCATTATGGATATTTCTTCTTCCATTGGCTTTATTGAAAGAATACAAAACTAAAAACGAACTATACAAACCCAAAATATGATACAATGAATTTTTCTTGTCTCTTTTTTTTTTCTATTTTTTATTATTATTATTATTATTATTATTATTATTTTTATTATAAAAAGATGCCACATGGGATTTATTGAAGGCAAACGTCTAATGACAAAGATTTGGCTGACAAAGATTTATTATTATTATTATTATTATTATTATTATTATTATTATTATTATTATTATTATATATTATAAAGAAATGTTCATACAGAGTTTGTTGGTAGTCGAGCTACCAATATTCGCCATTGGGGCGCCAACACCCTTTTGAATTGAAATGCCTATTCTATGAAATAGAAAGTTGCCAGTGCCGTTGGCATCATTGTTAGCAAGGTAGTTCCTCAACCTCTTTAAGAATATGGTAGTGTCTTCACCAAGTTCGCCTAGTGTGGTGAAAGATAAAATACCCAGCTCGTATCCATGTGCTTCACAAGTAGCAAGATATTTGTTGTGTTTGCGAAGGACAGCTTTTGCGATTTCCTGACCGGGTGCAAAATAGCGGATGTCGCTCGTAAAAGGGGATACTCCAGACATTTTATTATTATTATTATTATTATTATTTTTATATGAGACAAGAAAAATAAAACAAATACAAAATGAAAACAAAACGAAACAAAACAATAAAATTAGTAATGAACCTAAAGAAATTTTCTCTTGTCTTTTTTTGTTTTGTTTTGTTTTGTTTTGTTTTGTTTTGTTTGTAGACAAGAGAAAATAAAATACAAATAAAATAAAATAAATAAAAATGAAGTACAAAGGTCATGGTGTAAGTACTTTACCACTTGATTCTTCATAACTTGTATGTCTTGATATCATAAACTTCTCGAACTCTCATCCTTGATAATCTTCTCTCTTGTACAAAATCTTCAACTTGTTAAAATTCTGCTCCTTGTCTTGTTGCTTTACTTGAATCTGAAATCTGCTCATTTCTGTACCGTTGCTTGTAAACCTTGAACGTCTTCAACTTTCCTTCAAATTTGTGATGCTCCTCTTGTTGATGATGATGGATTTTCTATGGACCTGTTGGTGTAGAGAGAGATAAAGTGGATGGTGCTAACTGCGAACAAGATTACAAGTGGTATGTAAGTTATCAATTCGATGTCACCATCATGATTGATAAAATAACACTCAAGAGATCAAAGTAGTGCTTCTATTGGTGGGAGGTTGGGCAGCTCACCATTCAGAATTTGCGTACGGTGACACACACTCTAAAAGCACATATTTAGACAGGTACAAAGAATTGAAGGTCGGTGCCTCACATTATGTAACATGGGTAGTCTCCACTATAGGGGACCACTACTCTAATACCGAATTCAGTCTGCACCTTATTTGCCACTGGCATGGTTAAATCCAACTTTAACTCTCATACAAGTAAGAAACCCGATCATGTTCTCTGTCATCTCTAAGTTCAGTCACTCTTATGAGAATATCGATGTAATCTTAGCGACATGTATACTATGTGACTCTAAACTAACTACAAGTTGGAGTTTTTTATTCACTAATTTACACAAAAGTTGAAAAATTTAAATTTTTACAATGCAAATGCTTAGCCACTCCCCCACACTTAAACTTTACATTGTCCTCAATGTAAATTGAGTCATCCAAAGTAAGTCAAGGTGGGAAATCCTACATGATATGTGACAAGAAATCAGAAAAAATAAAAACAAGACAAGAAATACTCATCCTTTGGGTTGCCTCCCATTTAGCGCTTGGTTTAAAGTCGTCAGCCCGACTATCTCCTTGCTTTCTATGACTCCTCCAGAGGGAGTATTTCCACAAAGTTAACTCCTTCCACAACTTCGGAAGTGAAATTCTCATAATATGGTTTCAACCGGTGCCCATTAACTTTAAGTTCTTTTCCTGTAGCTATGCTACGAATTTCTACTGCACCATGAGAAAACACATAAGTAACAATAAAAGGTCCAATCCAACGTGACGTTAATTTACCCGGAAATAAATGCAAGCGAGAATTAAACAAAAGCACTTTTTGCCCAATGCAAAATTGTTTCCTAGAAATCATGTTATCATGAAATGCTTTCGTCTTTTCCTTATAAATGCGTGAGATTTCAAATGCATCATTGCGAAGCTCCTCTAACTCTTGGAGTTGTAACTTCCTTTGCTTTCCAGCCCCATCCATCTCAATATTGCATTGCTTAATAGCCCAAAACGCCTTATGCTCAATTTCAACGGGTAAGTGACAAGGTTTACCATACACAAGCCTAAAGGGAGACATCCCGATAGGTGTCTTGTATGCGGTTCTATAAGCCCAAAAAGCATCATTAAGTCGCATGCTCCAATCTTTCCTTGTTGGGTTCACCGTCTTCTCTAGAATGGATTTCACCTCTCGGTTAGACACCTCGGCTTGTCCATTTGTTTGGGGATGATAAGGTGTTGCAATCTTGTGCGACACATTGTACTTCTTCAACAAGCCTTGTAAGATCATGTTTTTGAAGTGAGAACCTCCATCGCTAATTATGGCTCTTGGAATTCCAAACCTTGCAAAAATATTAGCTTGCACAAAATCTGAAACCACTTTAGAATCATTAGTTGGGGTGGCCTTAGCTTCCACCCATTTAGAGACATAATCAACAACAAGTAAGATATAAAAATTCCCATGGGAGTTGACAAAAAGACCCATAAAATCAATACCCCATAATCAAAAACTTCAATAAATTGAATAAAAGTTTGTGGCATTTGATTTCGGGCACCTATATTGCCTGTTCTTTGGCACCTATCACAAGTTGTACAAAATATATGTGCATCCTTAAACAAGGTTGGCCAATAAAAAACACTTTCAAGTATCTTGTGAGCGGTTCTCTTACTCCCAAAATGTCCTCTGCAAGCATAAGAGTGACAAAAAGACAAGATAGAATTAAATTCAGATTCGGGAACGCAACTTCTTATTACTTGGTCACTACAATGTTTCCATAAGTATGGATCATCCCATATGTATTGGTTCCCTAACTTCTTCAGTTTGTCCCTCTCAGCACGAGACAAGTTCTTTGGGATTTGTTTAGACACCAAGTAATTGACAATATCGGCATACCATGGTTCTCCAAAGGCAATTGAGAATAGTTGCTCATCCGGGAAACTTTCACGCAATGGGATAGCTTCCTTGTCCACAGCAAGACGGCTCAAGTGATGCGCAACGGTGTTCTCAATTCCTTTCTTGTCCTTGATTTCAATATCAAACTCTTGCAAGAGTAAAATCCACCGTATGAGCCTCGGTTTCGCTTCTTTCTTCATTAGCAAGTACCTAAGTGCTGCATGATCAGAAAAGACAACAACTTTTGTACCAATTAGATAAGAGAGAAACTTTTCCAAAGCAAAAACAATGGCTAACAACTCTTTTTCAGTGGTTGTGTAGTTTTGTTGGGCCTCATTTAACGTTCTAGAAGCATAATAAATAGCATGAGGTATTTTCCCCACACGTTGCCCAAGCACCGCACCAACCGCGTAGTCACTTGCATCACACATGAGCTCAAAAGGCTTACTCCAATCCCGTGGTTTAATGATAGGGGCTGAAATCAAAAGTTCTTTCAAACGATTGAATGCCGCCTTACACTTTTCATCAAAGTTAAAAACCACATCTTTTTGCAATAAGTTGCAAAGTGGTGATGCTATCTTGGAAAAGTCCTTGATAAATCTACGATAAAAACCTGCATGACCAAGAAAAGAGCGTATCTCCCTCACCATAGTGGGAGGGGTTAAAGCACGAATAAGGTCTATCTTAGATTTATCAAATTTCAAGCCTTTAGAAGATATTATATGGTCTAAAACTATGCCATGAGTTACCATAAAATGGCACTTCTCCCAATTCAGCACAAGGTTTGTTTAAACACGTCGTTCAAGGATTAGAGACAAATTGTTCAAGCAAAGGTCAAATGAATCACCAAAGACACTAAAATCGTCCATGAAAACTTCGATTATGTTTTCAACATATTCTGAAAAGATACTTACCATACACCTTTGAAAGGTAGCTGGAGCATTGCACAAGCCAAAAGGCATCCTTCTATAAGAAAAAGTACCGAATGGACAAGTGAAAGTGGTTTTCTCTTGATCCTCGGTCTTATCACAATCGATTATAACCGAATAGCCATCAAGGAAGCAATAATAAGAGTGTCCAGCTAAACGTTCAAGCATTTGATCAATAAAAGGCAATGGAAAATGATCTTTTCTAGTAGTGGCATTCAATTTCCTGTAATCAATACAAACCCTCCAACCGGTTTGCACACGAGTTGGGACAAGTTCATTCTTATCATTCTCCACCACCGTCACACCTGATTTCTTTGGCACTACTTGTACCGGGCTCACCCACTTATTATCGGATATGGGGTAGATCACACCCACTTCCAAAAGCTTTAGTATCTCCTTTTTCACAACTTCCATCATAGGTGGATTCAAACGACGTTGCGCTTCCCTTGTAGGCTTTGCATCATCCTCCAAACGAATCTTGTGCATACAAACGGCAGGACTTATACCCTTGATATCGGCGATTGTCCATCCTATGGCCGTCTTGTACTTCCTTAGCACCCTTAGAAGTTTTTGCTCCTGTAATTCACTGAGCTTGTCAGAAACGATCACAGGTAACTCTTCATTATCACCCAAGTACAAGTACTTTAGGTGATCGGGAAAAGGTTTCAATTCTAACTTTGGAGATTTAACAATTGAAGGTACAAGCTTTTCATCACTGCATGGTAAAGAAATAAAAGAGATATTATGAGTTTCCGAGCATCCTTGTAGTGAGTTAAGATCACAAAGGGCTTCCTTGACTTCATTACCACACTCTACACCATTATTCATGGATGTAGTTAACACGATTTCCAAAGCGTCATCACCATTTAATTCAAACATTTGTTGTGCCAATGTATCCATAACATCAATGGAGAAACAAGAGTGGATATCACTAGGATATCTCATCGTCTCGAAAATGTTGAAACGTATTGTTTCTCCATCAAACTCCATAGTTAGCGTTCCCTTGTCCACATCAATAATGGTTTTCGCGTTTTCATGAAGGGACGCCCAAGTAGCAATGGAAGAGACGAGTCCGGTGAATCTTCATTCATCTCTAACACGCAAAAGTCAGCTGGAAATGCAAGTTGATTAACCTGCATAAGAACATCCTCAACAATACCCATTGGGTAGACATTATAGCGATCGGCTAGTTGCAATACAATTCCATCTTTTTTAAGAGGACCAAGATCAAGTGAATTATACATTGATGGAGGCATAACATTAACAGATGCACCTAAATCCAACATAGCTTTGTTAAATGTTGTGTTACCAATTGTGACGGGAATGTCAAAACTACCGGGATCCTTGCACTTAAGTGGGAGTTTGTGTTGTAAGATTGCCTAAGCATTCCCCCCCCCACACTTAGCACTTCATTACCTTTTAGCCTTTTCCTATTGGTACACAAGTCCTTCAACACCTTTGCATACTTTGGAACTTGCTTAATAGCATCAATGAGTGGTATGTTCACATGGATCTTTTTAAGAACGTCTAAAATCTCCTTTTCTAGTTCCACCTTCTTAGAACTTGCAAATCTGCGAGGAAAAGGTAAAGGTGGAACATAAGTAGAAACCGGAGTTTTAGAGTTAGGAATAGGTACCTCAGAAGTTTGGGGAGAATCCTCATTTTTCTCCTCCAAAACAGGTTCCTTTGGTGTTTCCACCTTGCCCGAATCAGTAACTTCGGGTTGCACAAGTTGTGTACCACTTCTCAACGTAATAGCATTGACACCCTCTTTTGGGTTAATAGGTTGAGAAGGGAGTTTCCCACTATTTTTTGCCTTCAATTGGTTTAACTCAATAGCCATGGAGCCTATTTGTGTCTGCAACTCCTTGATAGCACTCTTAGTTTCCACCTGACTTTCTTTAAACATGGTGGAAATGCCTTGCATCATTGTTTGAAGCTTTGAATCGATAGCGGAACCTTGATTTTGCATTGATTGTTGTGCTTGTGGTTGCTGAAATTGTTGTTGTTGCGGTTGAAATCCACTCGGATGGTTGAAAGTAGGTTGTTGGATTGCACCTTGCTTGTTGGCATAGCTAAAATTGGGATGATCTCTCCATCCTGGATTGTAAGTGTTGGAGTAAGGATCATACTGTCTTTGTTGATTTGGAAAGACCGCATTAGCTTGCTCGTCTTCATAAACTTGAGAGGAACTTGGTATCACCGCGGCTGTAACTTGTTGTATCATTGCTGTCATGTTACCCATTTGTTGACGAAGTTCCTCGACCTCCCTCACTTCATTTACTTTCCTAAGAAGCACATCCGAACCACGACTCAAGAACTGTTAGGAGTTTGCTGCCATGTTTTCAATCAACTCTCTAGCTTGTGCCACCGTCTTGCTCACTAGTGCACCACCACCCTGCAGCATCAAGAAGATTCCTATCACTTGATTGGAGTCCTTCATAGAAGTATTGGATGATCATAGCGTCACTGAATTGGTGGTGATGGCAGCTTGCCACCAATCTCTTGTATCATTCCCAACATTCATATAAGGATTCTCCCACATTTTGCTTCATCCCACAAATCTCCTTGCGAATTTGAGTAGCCTTTGATGCAGGAAAATATCTCTCTAAAAAGAGTTTCTTCAGCCCATTCCATGTCGTGACACTTCCGGAAGGCAAATAGTACAACCAATCTTTAGCACTATCCATCAAAGAGAAACGAAAAACTTTCAACATTGCACCATCCGCCTCAATATCCGCTGGAAGCATGGCCATGACAATGGTGTGGAAGTCCATAAGATGCTTGTTTGGGTCTTCATTCACCATGTCATGGAACTTTGGTAATTCTCTAAGCAACCCCGGCTTGATCTCAAAAGTAGAGTTTGTTTAAATACACCCCTGTTGTGTATCAAGCCTATGAGAAGCCAATCCTTGAGTGTACGATTTGCATCACCCATTGCTTCTTCTTCTTCAACTTGTGGTTCGTCTACGAATGGAACCTCTTGTTCTCCTTCTAGTTGTAACTCTTCTTCCACTTCTAACTCTTGATCTTCTGTTGTGTCTTGACTTGGTTGGAGTATTGTGCCTCTTCGAGTAGCTATCCCGTACCTTGGATAGTTCCAATCTTTAGAAGCCAGGGATTAGGTACCTGAAAACAATTCTCACAAACAAGTGAGAAACAAGACAAGAAACAAAAAGCAAAGATAAAAGCAGAAATTATAAAAAGAAACTAAAAACTTAATAACAAGCCGTATGCCTCCCCGGCAGTGGCGCCAAAATTTGATCGGTTGTCAGCCGAGCAAAAATAATTTCACTTTCTCACTCTACTAAATATAAATGAAGTACGTGGTAAGAAAGAGTTCGTATCCACAGAGAAGCAATTGTTGTTATGCGATTTTCAGTTTCTAAGGTAACCAAGGGGGGATTTTTTTGTTTTAGCAAAGTAATAAAATAAAATAAAGCAAAGCAAATAATTGGAATAATCAATAGAGAGAAGATATTGGTTACGGGATAGTATCATTCACAAACATGTATTGTCATCAATGACTAGAATTGGTATTTTAATCTCTCATTTACTAAAAGTCCTAGGATACCTTGATCGCAAGAATATCCCGCTAACTCCCTGATTTCATCACAACCACATTAAAAGATGTATATGTGAATTCTTCCTAGAAAGCAACCTAAAGTGTAAAAGCACAATTAGATTTAACTACCCAAGAGCATTAAGTTTTATGGAATAGACTAATCAATGCAAACGAACGTGTAAAAGCACTAATCCGTTTTAACAAAAGTTATGACTCACTTGTGGCTAGTAGGATATATCACTACAAGCACTACCCATAATTATGCTACTTAGAATCAGGGATAAACAACTTTTTCGTATTGAAAACCCTAATCTAGCAATAAGGATGAAGGCAAACTCAATCGATTCCGGACTCGACTAAACAAGCATTCAAACTATATAACACTATTAATTGTGAATCACAAACAATAAATTATTGAGACAAAACTAGTTCATAGATTCAAATAACATGTTAAGAAATCAACTTTATCCCATAACCAATAATAGTTGTTTAGCTACTCATAGCTTTTGAGTTCATCATAATCATATAATCAATAATAAAATAATGAAGAAGATGAAAAACAAATGAAAAGCAAACCCTAGTTGCCGCTCTCCCAAAACTCCAAGTAGAAAAATTCGTGATCCCAAAGTTGTAGAAGCCTTTTCCTTTTGTAGCTTTTCATCCTTCCAAAACTAGATCTTCATAGCCCAAAGTCCAATAACAAGATGTCCACCAAGCCCATATGTGAGGAATACCCATGTGAAAATATGTCCCCAAAGTAGTCGCCGGAAAACTGGTATTATGGCCGGAGGTTGGACGGAATCTTGCCGGCAAACTATTTCAGGTGATCGGTAAAGTCAAACCGGTCACCAGTCAATCTGGGTCAACTCGGTCAAAGTCAGACCGAGTCACTCAGTGTCAGTCAACTCAGTCTATGAGTCAGATTGGTGAGTCATGTTCAGATCTGAGTCAGAAACTAACTCAGCTGATTTAGTTTTAAGCCAAAGCTGTCAAGGCCTGTGCCTTTGCAACATTGCACATGCCATAACCTGTTGTTGCACCATCATTGTGCTTCATCATCAGTAATACCACCATTATGTCACTCCATACTCCACCAGCAGCTTCGTCTCTTGCCATCTCTGCAACTGACCATTTCTCACTGAGCCTGCAACTCATTGCCATTTCAGTTCAGCTTCTCATTCCTTAGCTTCCATTCACTTCAAACAAATCTATTGAATCAGTATCACCAGTGCACTTAAGACATGCAATCTCCTACCCATTGCCACATCCTTTAGTGCAAACCTAACATTCATCTAACTGCATCCATTGCGACTCATTCTATAGCTTCATACATAATGTCAAGCCAAATCTGTATCAGCAACATCAAAACTGCACCTGCAATATCAAATCCATATGCACAAGTCACCACTGCATCAATCCATTGTGTCGCAGCACTCAAATCTACAGCAACACCTCAGTCTCAAGCCATATTTTACTGAAACAACAACTTCAATCTCAACCCATTACAGTCCCATTCATACCACCTTCCATTCTCACTTTTGCATCTGAATCTACTCCATTTCCTTCCTTGTTGACCGCCAACATCAGTAGAGTTCATATCATCACCACCAACACAGAACACCAACTGAACCTTATGAGACCATCACAGTTCAACTCCAATAACCCACCAGAACTGCCTAGCCATTACTGCAAGAACAACACCAGTACCCATTAGCTCTGTAGCTTTAGCTCACCACCTGAACCAGACTCGCAAACCAGCATCAATAGCTCCATGTCTTCTCTGTATCTTCATCGATAAGTTGATAACCACCACCGCTGTCACTTCACTGCCATTCCATCTTCCCTGAACTTACTCCATCGTCGCTGTTATCAACAGTAAACCACAGCTTCAATCTTCTTTTTCGATAACCACCAGCCTTCCAAGCTCGAATTCAATTACCCTGAATACATTCCTCCATCTTCGTTCATCATTCTCAGTGACTGCAGCTCCTTCTCGAGAGTTTCCATCTCCATTGCTTCCCGACAACATTGCCATGAACCACGGGTGAGAATACCACCTTTCTGTCGAGCTCCAACCTCGTATGTTCTCTCCATAATCACCGGAACAGCTACCTCCAACCATTCATTGATCCCTGCCATCGCCAGTAGCTAACCATCTCCACGATAATCCTCACTGCCATGGTTGGCAACAACAACAACTCATTAAAATGCCCTCCTCGAGCTCCATTCGATCACCAGCAACTACCAATTTCCTTCACTACCTTCTCACACTCACCAGAACCATGGTCTAGCCGATAGCAAGGCTGCTTCAGTCAACTAGTTGTACTGAACTTGAAACTGAACCTGAATTGTGCAAAACTGGTGGCTCAGGATTTTTGTTAAACACCTACTAGGCGTCTTGCAAAGTAGAGATAGATATAACTCTGTTGGATTTACAATCTTCCAAAGCTCCTTCCCTGTCTGAGCAACACTTCTTGTTCAATCTTGGAAGAAACTTCAATGCCAGCTCCTTCTTCATCTGCAACAGAGACCACCACAAACCCTAGCTTTATTGTAATACCTCCAAGTACAAATTCGACCAAACCCCATCATTCCTGGCTTCAATCAATGGCATCGGATTCCTCCAATAGCAAACCCTTTCTTTCATCTTCAATTTCAGATCAAACACAAACCCTAGACTGAAATCTTTAATCGTCACCTGTGTAAGCTTTCACCAGCAGATGAATCTCTTGATTTTACATCATCAACCTCCAATTTCTTCTGGTTCTTCATAAATTTCACCAGAGAATCAACCCATCTCGAATTCCATCTCAATTACCACCAGTTCCTTCCTTAAATCCCTAGATTCAAACTAAGTCATTCTCAATCTAGTCTCAATCAAACCCATGGAAGAGACTTCACAGTAAATTCATCATCTTCTCTCTTTGTTACGCCCTAACCTTCTTATCATCATCTCTGAATCCATCGCAGCTCTCAGACAGACATGGTTGCCTCTCCTGCACATTTCAGACGATAAGAGCAACAAATGATGACCTGCTGCTGAGTTTTAGGTCTTGTCTAGGAACCTGGATTACTCCAGACACTCAGAAATAGGATAGGGGCCACCCAGTCCATATATGGCTTGCCGGTTTCACACAACCGACAATCTAAATCTTCTATCCAACTCATTTTTCAGTTATGTGGAACTGACAGTTCATTCTTCACCTCCTTTTCGCACACCCTAGCCCGCTCCAAGTATAGCTCGCATGGGAATTGACCTTTATGCTCCATTTCGCTCCAAATGGCTAATTTCTTCTTCTTTTGCTCCTAAGGATTCCATTGCACCTAATAACTCAAAACTAAACATAAGAGATGCAATTCACAAGGATAATAGCAAAGAAAGCATAAATACTAGATATAAAATTAGGTGTTTTACAACACCTATCAGGAAGCGAAGAAGGTGTTGAGATCAAAAATGTTGAATTTTGAAGGTGTTTCTATTTTATGACTTGTATCAGAATATGGAACAGGCTTGCGGAATGTAAGCTATCGGTTCATGGTGTTTTTTGGATACTGGTGTTAATAACACTTTTGTTGTTATCGAAATAGGTTGAAAACCTATTTATACAAGTCATGATTGAGCGCACCCGGATCTCCTAGGAAGTGGAGACAGTTAAGTAGTGGAGAAGTGGGGTTGTGTAAAAGGTGGTGACCATCATGTTTCCGTTATGATGGAAGACTGGCAACCTTATAACCACTACTCTCTTACTGTTGTTAACCGTCCGCCCTTTCCTGACACTTTCTCGTAATGGGCGCATTGCGCGCCGCACGCTGTAAACCGCCAGACCAATACCCTGATAAACATCCCCCTGTTTGTGATATGTTTGATGTCTCGAGTATTTCATAGAAAATATATAGCAAGTTGTTGAGTGGGTCTTACCTAATTATTCTGACCAATCACGTGCAAACTAAGTGGCGGGTAGTCATGTGGGTCCTGCCGCAAAGAATAACATGTGGCGCTATTGGGTCAAATAACTAAGTTATTTGTGAAGCCGATACTCATAGAATATCGTATGTATTTGATGCATGTAGAACATCGCTTTTAAGCAAGCAGCTCAAAATAATTGATGCATGTGAAACATCGTTGTATTTGAGCATGTCTTGGTTGGTCGTGGAAACTAATGTCTTAAAAAGAGCATGACCGGCGATTTTCAGGAAGCTGCTGGGAGCTATTTATACATGCCAAAGGTTGGCCGGTCGGTCCCTATAGAAGAGTGATGGTTAGCGACTATGATGACATCATATTGGTCGCCTAAGACTTAATCTAGGCCGGTCAATTTGGCTGGCGAAGTTGGACGACCGAGATGATTTGCGGCAGTTAATGGCTGCCTTAAAATTCATGTAAGCATCGCGACCATCCCCTTTTGGACAATCGTTTGGGAGCCATATGGGGAGGCCGTGGCTTGGCCGATTGCGGCTTATAAAAGGGGTGTGGCTGTTAATCATGGCCACATCTTGTTGGCTACCTAAAATAGGAGTTAAGCCAGCCGATTCATCTGGCGAAGTTGGGTGGCCGAGATGATTTGCGGCAGTTAATGGTTGCCGTTGATTTAATTTAGGTTTTAAAAAGCCGTGTGGCCAACCTATTTTGGGCCAACGTTTTTTTGTATTGGCGCCGTGTTGGGAGATGTTCGTCCGGCCAACACTATAGTCGAGCCAATGTTGAGCGTATCCGCACGTTGTCCATTGATTGAGATTGAATCTAGGCCGGTCAATTCGGCTGGCGAAGTTGGGCGGCCAAGATCGTTTTGCGGCAGCAATATGCTGCCGCTAACATAATTTAGGGTTTTATAACTCGCGCAACCAACCTAATTTGGGTGAGAGTTTGTTGGCTCTGCTTAGCGAGTTGGAAGGATTCGATCGTCCAAGGCATTAGTGTGCTCTCCAGTGTGTATAGTGATGCTTGTCCGGTCGCGTTAGGGAGCGCCTAAGCTTGATAAATCGAGTGGCCAAAACGTACGGCCGTGATCGTTTTAAGACTGACATAGGCGGCCTATGTTAGATTCCTTAAGGAATTAGGCGCGTCGACCAACCAACTTACAACTTTATTTAAAAGTGTGTGTGGCGCATTTAAAGTGGTCTGATTGGTCGATGGGAAAGAAGGGCCAACAAGCAATCTTATGGGGCGTGGCCGACCAGCCACGGGTGGCGCCTGTTAGGGCGAACTAGCCGGCGAAGTGGCGTGGCGGATTAATCTTCCTATTAGTAGGATTTTGCTCCTATTAGTCCATGGCGGATTAATTTCCTAGCTTACCTAGGTCCGGTCTCGACCAATAGGGTTGGAGATATTGCACAGGGCGCAAAAAGCCTAATTTTGCAAATTAATTAGGTCAAAATTTGAATCTTGTGAGCTATCACAAAATTGATCAAATTTGATAAATTATGTGTGTTAACTCAAAATTCTTTTATTCTCAGAGAGTAGTTAGCGAGTCTTCTGACTGAGTACTTTCATGCAGGCCTTAATATTGATACTTCGGGAAATTCATGCTACTCAGCTGCGAGTGAACACTAATTGCCATGTCATACCAATATTAAGAGTTCATCCGGGGAACATAGCATAGGAAAATACTCAATAAGCCATACATTAGTGAATAATGCAGGCGAGAGATAACATCTACAGAATATTTGGGGTTGTTGCTACACGCACCATTCTGGGTAAATTTTATATGTAAATATATTGAATTTGCTCAATACATATGTGAGTAAGGAGGCCTGGGCACTCATCACTCTTAAATTAGCTAAGCTTCTTTGCAAAACGACGGCGCATTAAATACAAGGTTTTAAAATTTTAGCCCTGAACTAAAAACCACCATCAACAACAGGATTTATGATTCAAAAGATATTTTGAACAAATATCTTGTTATGTTCAAAATTGTTTTTGTATACTCTATTGGAAAATTCTTGAGTGAATTTCGTAAGATATTATCAAATTTTGGTAATTATAGAGTAAACAAATCTTTGGACATGAATATAGGATTAATCCGTAATATAGATCCAGTCCATGAAAAATCGGTTTTCCAAAAGAAAAACATAATTGCAAAATCGGATTTGTTTCCCCATAAATCAAGGTTTCCGATTTTGGAAGGATTTCCTAAAACTAGTTATTTCCGTAAATTATTATCTTCACTCCCTATAAAAGAAGATTTTTTTGTGTTGTTCTTACAAACATCCTGGGAGAAATTGTTCGGAACTGAAACTAGGGTTTTCCATACTTCCTCAATTGTTGAAATCATGGGAAAAAGGAAAACCAGATGAGAAACACCTGAAACTGACAACCTGGATTTGAATCCATTTATTCCTTCTGGTGATATTGATAAAATCAAGTACCCCCACTTGATCAAAGACAAACATGAGCTTACAATCTTTGTGGATAATACATTGAGACATATCAAGCTTTAAAAGGAGTAAATTTCACTGCTAAGAAGAGGTTCGATTCAGATGTTTCAGAAAGCAAATACGTTAAGTTTGTTCAAGACCGAAACTGGGGAAATTTGTTTGGGTTTGAAAAATATTCACCTAATATAGTAAGAATCTTTTATGCTAATATTCACAATATTAATCATGAGAATCTTACTTTTAGCACTCTTGTTGGATATACTTTTCACCACATCGACAGAAAGATGATATCAAAGATCATCAATTACAAAGTGAAGGGAAGTCATTCGATTACTGGTTTTGAAATTAAGCACGATAACATTTCAAAACGTATCACTGGAAAATTTGTTGGCTGGAATAATGGAAGAATGCTAACCAAAGAAATACCCTTCTACTTAAGGGTTTTCGGTAAACTTGCAATAACAACTCTTTTTGCTTGTACAAGAGATACATCACAATGGGAAAAGGAATTTGTTGAGTTTGTATACTTTCTTCTCGAAGGTAATAAGAAAATTGATATATGTGGAATAAATATTAATCAAATGATCAAGATTTTTGAATCCATCAATGCCACAACATCCTAAAGGAATCTTGGATATCCCTGTCTCATCACCAGCTTGTGTGAACACACAGTGGGGAATAATTTTGGAGATGAGAAAGTCACTAAAACTGTCTCTCAGGGAATTATCAAGAAAATGAGTAAAACTCGAAAAGAAAGATGAGCTATTTTTCAACTGCTCAAATCTATAGCAATGGACTCTTGTTTCATATTTTACGTCTTGGAAGACAATTAAACTGTATTCAGAAACAGTTAGCCCTTGCCGCTCGAAATGAACCAGAAATTCTTAAAGGAATCTTAGAGATCAATGATGAGTTCTTAAAAGGAGAAAAAGACCAAGACTCTGAACAAGAATCTATTGAGCATCTGAAAAATGAGGAATAATATACCTTGTTCTCCTAGAAAATAGACATTAGTTATTGCTATTTCGATTATTGTATAAGGTATATTTTTGAATAAAACTATCATTATTTATGAATAAAATTATGATTTTATAATTTTTCTTGTGATAGTTTCCGATTACATAGCCTGTGCTTGAATGTCTATATTTTTGCTATGTGTTTTCGGTTTATGGGATGTCTGATTTCGGTTTTCATTAACCTTAATATTCGATCTCATATGATGTGAACCCTTATGGTTTGTGTGACTTTTTGATTTAGCGGGATTTAGTTATAGCCCATGTTGGTAGGCTTTATCAAAGGATCATAAGGTGTTCCGATTGAAACTCATATGTGAAAAGTCACAATATATTGAATCAATTGTGTTTACATGAGTTGTGTTTAGCATAAACATATGTGTTTCGGGGATTTCAACTTTTTCTATTGGCACGCATTAGTTAAAAACCGATTCAACCTTTCTCTGGTAAAGGTTTCCTTTGTTGTTGTTCTTTTGTTCTTGCGACAGGATGACAACATACTGGGGGAGAGTTCTTATTTCAACTTGCACTTAATGATATATCTTTCCGGGGAGAAGAGGATGCGGAATCTTAGGTAAAGAATTTGTTAGTTAATCGTTTTCCTGTTTAAGAAAAGCCTGTTTATATAGCATATATTTTGCTTTTGCTTAACAAAATTTCGGTACAATTGATATATTCCATTATGATGTGTATAGATGTGTGTGTGTGATTCCATTATTTCTGGTTAAGAAAAATTGTGTCAATTTATTTGGCTTATTGGTTGGTATCATATTTATTGTTGGGTATCAAGTGTTTTTGCTTAACAAAATTTCGGTGCAATTGCGATGCTATAATGTCTATGTTTGTTTCAATTGCTTCCGGTTAAGAAAATAATTGTGCAAGTCAAATTATTTTGGTTTGTATGTATTTTTTATGGCTTAACGAAATACGGGATCATTTGTTTGGTCCAATTCGATTCCGGATAAGAGAAACTAAGTTAATTCTGATCTTAGTTAGACTTATCAAATTGAAGGATTCGGTAATTCAAGGTCTAATCGAATGCCTTGACAAGAAAAACCAGTTAACTAACCTAGTGCTTGTCTTGTCTAAAGGGAAAGGTCTAAGTTATTGTCTGAATAATTAGAACCTGGTGAGAGAAATAAAGTTAGTTCTGATCTTTATTTTGGTCTTATCAAAATAAGCGATTGTATGTTTACAATCGGTTTAACAAGGGAACTAAGTTTCTTAGTCAATTTGTTAAACTATTAGGGAAAATTGCTTCAGGCAATAGTTTTCCTTGATAACATATTAAAATTACTTGTAGTTTCGGTATTAATATTGGTTATCTAAAGTGGTATGTGAAACCTTCGTGCTTAACTCTTATAGGTTGTTTACAAGTCTTTTAGATTTGTAAGATCCTTTCGGTTTGACCTTTATTTGATCGAACCTTTGTCATTTTGTGACAAAAAGGGGGAGAAATATATGGAGTAAACAAGTGATTTCCAATCACTAAGGAAAGGACAATTGTGCTTAAACGTTATATCTAATGAAAGAGTAAAGCATTAACTAAGGGGGAAAAACATATCATATTGATGTGTAGTTATCTGTACTACAAAAGGGGAATAACAAAGATGTTCGGATTGAATATCTACCTATCTTACCTTTATGGGGAGTATAAGCTTTGTTATTTAGATGTCAACAACGACATTTATTAATTGAATATATGCAGGTTATTGTGTTGTTGAAACTTGGAATCAAGCGTATGTATAATGAATTCTTGTAATTTGTTTATCCATATGTATTAAGAGTTTTGTCACTAAAATTGACAAAGGGGGAGATTGTTAGAGCATAGCTCGGTTGAACCCACCAAGCGTTGGTATGTCAAGTTTAGTTGTCATATTTTAGTGAGTCAAAACTCATCTAAGAGTCGCTTGATTATGTACTAGAGACAACTTCGTTTAGGTTAGACTAGAAAGTCTATGAATGTTGAGACATACAAGTTTTACTCGAAGACCTGAAGAGCGTGAAGAAGTAACGAGCTACAAATACGACATCATCCTTCCTCTTGAGGTTAGTAATATTGACTTGAACTATTTCATTCCTAACGTATCTTTCAAATCGTGCTATATTGAAAACATAACTACGTAGTTGTGTATTGGATATATTACTTTAGTAGTGAGACATGATCACATGATCATACTACTAGGGAATTAGACTACGAAGTATAACGCTTATCTTTTGAACTTCGTAAATATGACATCGACATAATCTTATGAATGTTGTTATGATTATGTGAATGGGTAAAGGTGAATATTTCATCCTAGGAAACAATGTTTTACATTTGTTTAAACGAAGTACATTCATGAACTTGTTTTATGAATCGAAAGGGAAATCGCTAGGCTTATTGGTACAACTATTCATTGCAAATCTTTGGATTGCCAATATGTGTAAGATGGTAGAACTGATCGTAACTTTGTTATGTATCTTGGTACAACTAATCACAATGCCTGACTTACAATTTGGTATGACTATTTTTGATTAATTAGTGTAACCGATCCTAAGTAATCACCTGAGATGGTATGATCGATATTTGTAATTGGTGTTACCGATCCTAGAAATTGGTGTGACCGATCATAGAGAGTTGTGTAATCGATCCTTGTAATTGGTGTAACCGGTCCTAGTAATTGGTGTAACCGATCCTGGTAATTGTTGTGACCGATCCTAGTGACTGGTTTGACCGATCACAAGCAATACCATAAGTATATGGTAACCGGTCCTGGCAATTGATGTAACAGATCCTGGTAACTGATGTAACCAGTCATGGTAACTTGTGTGACCGATCACAAGTGCTTCCATATTAGGGTATAACAGATCCCAGTGATTGGTAGAACCGATTGAACCCATATATGTGATTTGATATTTGATCAATCACATAGTTGTCTTGGAATATAGATAAACCAATTCTAAACTTGTTTGGAAGTGCGATATAATCGATTCCAAGGTTGTAAATATGAAAGAGGATTTACAAAGAAGAGATGTCAACATACTTTGAATACGTACATTAACTCTTATCTTTTATTGTTCAAAGATATTCCTTAGTACTCAAGGAGATCCTGTACCGAAATAAATTAAGAATCTTTTAATTAAGGTTGTTAGTTTTATATGATTTAATTACCAGCAATTAAATGCATATTTCTAGAGAATAAAAATTAGTAATGTGCATTTACTAATTGGAGATTTCGAAAAATATTGGACAAAGCTTTTCCTGGAATTATGAAAACCGAATGGGCATTTATTGCATATCTTGAGAATACTTTCGGTTTTGGAAATTCCTTGGTGTCCAAACATCCTTGGTCTATAAATACCTAAGTTTGCATTTCTAGCAAACTATCCTAAGAGCCAGGAAAACTTCATATTTTTGTTGTTTCTGGTGGAGCCATCTAATCGTAGAGGAAAGTACCCTAATTAGGTGAAATCTCTTACGACCGCTCGTTTAAAGACTTCTGTGGGATCAAGAAGCTCTACGAGTATCGTTGGTGGGAAACTAAATAATTGCAGTGTTATTAGTTTTCGACTAATTTGATTGACTAACGGTTGTTGAAACTTTGATTGCACCTAGTTTGTTTATTCTTGAGAATCTTCTCATCTGATATAAGATTCACTCAAACTAGATCGAAGTATCGACGGGATCTTTAGAACTGTTTGTAGATCTAAATATATCTTGTGATAATCTATTGTTAACAGACTCCATTCTGTGCGTGATTGATCACAAGAGATTCAAGTGGTGTTGTGCAAGTTTTAATTGAAGATTAAAGAAGATTTGAAGACGAAGAAGATTTCTTATTGGTTTCTCATAGCATTGTGTTGCACAAACCTTGATCGGTTGGGATCCAACTAGAATCGGATTTATTCGATTGATTAGTTGTGTGAGTTCAACATTCACAATATATCTATTTGAGATTTATTTGGATTTAGTGTGAATCTAAACTTGACTACTTTTGTAGTTATTGGATAGATTGATCTAACCAGGCAAAGGAGTTTATTAGCTTAAACGGAAGAGACTTTGCATATGACTTGAGATATCTTTATCTTGAAAGAATTAATAGAGTTGTTACCAAACAGATTTGTTGTTCCTTTACTGTTTGGAATACAATCCAAAGGAATTGTTTCAATGCGTGCACTCATCGAAGTCGGAAGCGCATGGATACTGAGGAAACTAAGTGAACTAGGGTTAGTTGCTTGGTCTCAACTATACAAAGTTGGTTTAGATTTTGTATAGCAGCTTAATTCTGAGAGTATTCAATTCTGGACTAGGTGTCGGGGTTTTTCTGCATTTGCGGTTTCCTCGTTAACAAAATCTTGTTGTGTTTTTTACTTTTCTATTTCTGCAATTATAATTATTTATTATAATTAGTAGTAAAATACACAAACGTTAACTCCGCTTTAGTTGATAGTGATCCTATAGAGTTTGGTTAAGTCCGAACCTATTATCAAGTAATCACACTTTGGTTGTTGTATTGTCTCGATCTCGTATCCATAAACAATCACACAAAGTGTGAATACCGATTTGTTGTATTGTCTCGACTTTGTCCATAGACAATCACTTTCGGTAAGAGGACTTATAGGTGGATAAATTAAAGATTGTGGTGTATTTGGGTACCCTCGTCTTTTCAACCATAATGTTGTAATCACCTCACAATTAGATTATATGAGCAACAACATGCTGGACCATCAATATTGCAACTCATTGCGACTGCCTACGTACACTCCTCTGTACCTTGAAGGGATCAAGCACTGACCGTAGTTCATCCATGTCGGGAAAAACAACCAAAGCCAACTCGTATTGCAAGGCCAAAGCCAAGTAAATCCTAGTTAGTTAAGCCCAAAGGACTTTCGCAAGATATGTGCAAGTTCATGCATAACTGATGTTTCCTTGAGGAAACTCAACCAGCCAACCAAGTATCTTCTGGGAGTAAACTTCCTTAGGTAAACTTCCTCGAGTAACCTCCTCTGTAAAATTTCCTCGAGTAAACTCGTCGAGTAAATTTTTTTGAGTAAGCTTCCCAGAGTAAGCAACGCGTCATAATGATGTTTTTGCATCATATATGCACTACCGGCTAAGCTATAAGCTTATTGGCGCATTCCTCCTTAATGCACTTTCAACCAACTACCCCTCCTTATATACTTCTTATTTATATTTTTACAACTTTAAATTCTGGACTACTTTGACATTCACCAAGTACAGTTTCCTCGAGGAACATTCCTTCGGCTTCCTCAAGGAACATTTACTCGACTTCCTCGAGGAATATTTCCTTTGCATCATTATTTCTCCCACTAACTAAAGATGAAGCTTCATCTTTTTCAAATAAGTATCTTTGAACATGCGCCATGCGAAAAGTGCGGATGTTACACTGGAAGTTTCAAGAAAACCAACTAAGCAAATAAAATTTTGTCATCTAATCAATGAATTGAGCAGACTGTGGTGGAAAGTGTCATAAATAAATATCAAGCTAAGCTAACTGTAAATGATAACGTGGAAAGTGGGTTAATTAGCTATTCCGCTACTTTAGTGGACCATTGTATTGGGAACCAAGGCCACAAGTCAGGTGTTGAAAGTCTAATTTTATAGAAGCCCAATATCAACACTTAGGATATTTCAAGTCATTTGTCTACTGAAAAGACTACAGTATACCCAAATCCCCTCTCAGGTCAATTTCAACCTAATTCAAAGGCAGCTTCCTCTGAAGTGGAATTTTTATCATCTTCCATGTTTTCATCTCAAAATTCTGCAAAGAAGAAGTAATGTAAGAGATCCACTTGGAAAGATAACAAGGCTAATCAAGATAAAATCAATGAGGAGATGCTGAATGAATCGTAGAGAGTTGCTTGCCCTATGAATATTGCCATTCCAGTTAAGAAGATTCACTAATTACGTTCCTCTCAAATGGGTGTGGTTGCTTCCCAAAATTAACCACATGATCCGTGTTAACGTTCTCTTGGAACTTTCGAGAAGTGAGAAACATCTCGAAAGTCCGTAATTTGATGGCGTTTTTCAGGGTGCAATCCCCAACCTTCCTTTCTAACTGAGACTTTAATTGATGAGTTTAATTCTCAAAATATGTTTAATTATCTTGGATTTGACAATTATTAAAGTATTCTTACTATTGGTAAAAGTGATGGTAAAGTAGCGCTGCAGAACAATGATGTTGATCTTGAAATTATTAATGCGGATAAAAATGTGATATATTGTCGGATTCATCATGTTATTGACAAGAACTGAGATCATCTTTGTGTGTATATGCCACCTCAACTTCACCTCAGAAACAATTTTCTGGTCCTAATTATCTCAACTCACTGCTCACATAACCAATCCTTACGGGTGATTTAAATGTCATTTTCTAAATCAATGTAAAACGAGGAATTAGCCATACCATGAATCATGTTAATTCTGAATTCAAGATTTTCATACAAAATAGTAATCTAACTGATATGGGATCTGTATGGCCTGCTTTAGAAGTACAATAATGAAGGAGACCATATATGAAAGACTGAACAGAGCTATGTGTACTCCTAAGTGATACTTTATGTTTCAAAATAATAACGTCCTTCATCTGCCAAGGATCAATAGTGAACATGCTCCAATTCTTGTCAATACTCATAGAACTAACAAGAGGAGGATAAAAAATTCAAACAAAATTGAATACTTTTGGGTGGAACATCCTTCTGATGTGGTGTAGTATTCTTATATTTCTAGAGAGGACAATATTATAAATAAGATAAGTAAGGTGGGTAAGGATCTCAATACATCGAGCAAAAAGGTGTGTGGTAATATTTCTAGAGCAGTGGAGGACACCAAGAAGGAGTTGTTGTAGGTTCAAACGGAGGCTCACGGAAGAGATATTAAAGCTGAAGAAAAATACATGCTGCAAGAAAATTGAGGACTTAAATGCTATGCAACATAAATATTATGAACATAGAAGCAAGGTAGATTGGATACCTGATACAAACAGAAATACTCATGTTTTCCATATCTCTGTGCTACATAGGAGGAAGAAAAACTAAATATCTTCTCTCAAATTTCCATATGGGAAGTGGGTTGTCGATCGTAATGATGAAGTGAATTATTTGGTGAGTCATTGTACCAATCTTTTCAAAAGGGATCCTGATGAAGATAGTTATCACATTCAGTTTCAGGCCCCTTCGAATATAGACAACTCCAGCAACAACAGTATCTATATGATCCCCTGTTGACGAAATATGGTCCAGTTTCAGAAGAATAAAGTGTTTAAAATCTCTACGGCCAGATGTAATGCATACACTTTTATGTTGGGAGTTTGTTGGGGAAGATGTAACTAAATCCATAAAAGAAATGTTCGCTTCTACCTCTATCCCATCAGTGCTACCATACTAACATAATTTTGATACTTAAGGTAAAGAATCCCACTTTCCCTTTGATTTTAAACCCCTCACATTGAATAACATCTTACATAAAGTGATCACTAAAATTCTTGCTCAAAGATTGAAAATCTACCTCAGTGGGTTGGTGGACAGAGCTCAGTCTAGATTCATACCAGGTAGACTTATAATTGATAATATTGTGGTTTCTAAAGAGATTATTCACTCTATATCTAGATTTAGTTCCATAATGAGTGAATTTTCTATGTAAATTGATATTAACAAGGCATATGACAAAAATAGTTAGAGATTTTTGAGTCATTACCTTCAAACTTTTGGGATTTTAGGCAAAACTCATGAATTAAGCATGAAACATATTTCAACTGGTATGTTTTCTTTAGCGATGAATTGGAAAGTTAAGGATTATTTTTTTGGCGAGATATGGTTGTATTAAGGGTGTCCATTATCCCCTTCTATATTCATATTATTCCCAAGGATTATCTTGGTTTATGAGAACTATGGAAAACAATGCTCTGTATAATGGATGTAAGGTGTGCAAAAATGGTCTTGCTATCATCTCATGTTTGCAGATGACCTTCTGCTTTTTAGCATATTGGATAATAGTACTATGCAGACTCTCCTGAAGTAACTGAACACTTATGCAGCTTGGTCTGGCCAAAAAACTAATAGGAAAAAGTCCATTGTGATTTTCAGTAAGGAGTCAAAGGGGAAAGAAGGATGGAGGTGGCTAACAGATTAGGTGTTCAACAGATGGAGATAAATGATATGTACCAGGACATAACTTACCTAAACCAGCACACCAAAACTCTTCTTGTGTTTTTTTGGTTGATAACTTTGATGGTAAGATTGGAAGAGAAGTTTCTTAAATCACGTTGGTAAAATATCTTTGATCAAGACTGAGCTAGGACTGATACCACTTCATGTGGCCATTTCAATGATTCTTAAGACGAATTTGAATTAAAACCAAGATGAATTTTTAGTGGGACATGCTAGGGATAAAGATGCATTTTACTAAACGAGATCAGTTGGATCTTGCAAAGGAGCGGGTTGGGTTGGGGATAAAATCACTGCAGAGTTTTAATAAAGCTACGATAAATAAGTTGATGTGGAAGTTTTCTGATGATCCAAATTGTATATGGAGTCAAAGAAACCTCCAAGTTGTTCATCCAGTTGGAATGCTACGCTCAAATGCCAAGAATATATGAAACGTATGTGATGTTGGAATCCACTACTAGAAAAGATCACTTTCCATTGTCTTTTATTGATCAAATGCTTGAACGTTTAGCTGGACACTCTTATTATTGCTTTCTTGATGGCTATTCAGGTTATAATCAGATTGTGATAGCACCGGAGGACCAAGAGAAAAACACTTTCACTTGTCCTTTCGGTACTTTTGCTTATAGAAGGATGCCTTTTGGCTTATGCAATGCTCCAACTACCTTTCAAAGGTGTATGGTAAGTATCTTTTCGAAATATGTTGAAAACATAATCGAAGTGTTCATGGACGATTTTAGTGTCTTTGGTGATTCATTTGACCTTTGCTTGAACAATTTGTCTCTAATCCTTGAACGATGTGTTGAAACAAATCTTGTGCTAAATTGGGAGAAGTGCCATTTCATGGTAACTCATGGCATAGTTTTAGGCCATATAATATCTTCTAAAGGATTGGAAGTCGATAAATCTAAGATAGACCTTATTCGTGCTCTAACCCCTCCCACTACGGTGAGGGAGATACGCTCTTTTCTTGGTCATGCAGGTTTTTATCGTAGATTCATCAAGGACTTTTCCAAGATAGCATCACCACTTTGTAACTTATTGCAAAAAGATGTGGTTTTTAACTTTGATGAAAAATGTATGGCGGCATTCAATCGTTTGAAAGAACTTTTGATTTCAGCCCCGATCATTAAACCACCGGATTGGAGCAAGACTTTTGAGCTCATGTGTGATGCAAGTGACTATGCGGTTGGTGCGGTGCTTGGGCAGCGTGTGGGGAAGATACCTCATGCCATTTATTATGCTTCTAGAACGTTAAATGAGGCCCAACAAAACTACACAACCACTGAAAAAGAGTTATTAGCCATTGTTTTTCTTTAGAAAAGTTTCGCTCTTATCTAATTGGTACAAAAGTTGTTGTCTTTTCTGATCATGCAGCACTTAGATACTTGCTTACAAAGAAAGAGGCGAAGCCGAGGCTCATACGATGGATATTAATCTTGCAAGAGTTTGATATTGAGATCAAAGAAAAGAAAGGAATTGAGAACACCGTTGCGGATCACTTGAGTTATCTTGCTGTGGACAAGGAGACTATCCCGTTGCGTGAAAGTTTCCCGGATGAGCAACTATTCTCAATTGCCTTTGGAGAACCATGGTACGCTGATATTGTTAATTACTTAGTGTCTAAACAAATCCCAAAGAACTTGTCTCGTCTTTGAGAGGGACAAACTTAAGAAGTTAGGAAACCAATACATATGGGATGATCCATACTTATGGAAACATTGTAGTGACCAAGTAATACGTAGGTGTGTTCCCGAAATTGAATTTAATTCTATCTTGTCTTTTTGCCACTCATATGCTTGTGGAGGACACTTTGGGAGTAAGAGAACCGCTCTCTAGGTACTAGAGTGTGGTTTCTTTTGACCAACTTTGTTTAAGGATGCACATGCATTTTGTATCACATGTGATAGGTGTCAAAGAACATGCCATCTAGGTGCTCGAAATCAAATGCCGCAAACTATTATTCAATTTGTTGAGGTTTTTCATGTATGGGGAATTGATTTTATGGGCCCTTTTGTCAATTCTAGTGGGAATTATTATATCTTGCTTGTTGTGGATTATGTCTCGAAATGGGTGGAAGCTAAGGCCACCCCAACTAATGATTCTAAAGTTGTTTCAGATTTCGTGCAAGCTAATATATTTGCAAGGTTTGGCATTCCAAGGGCTATAATTAGCGATGGAGGTTCACACTTCAAAAACAGGTTTTTGCAAAGCTTGTTAAAGAAGTACAATGTGTCGCATAGGATTGCAACTCCTTACCATCCACAAACAAATGGACAAGCCGAAGTTTCCAACCGAGAGGTGAAATCCATTCTTGAAAAGACGGTGAATCCAACAAGGAAAGATTGGAGTTCGCGACTCAATGATGCTTTGTGGGTGTATAGAACCGCATATAAAACACCTATTGGGATGTCTCCTTTTAGGCTTGTTTACGGTAAACCTTGTCACTTACCCGTAGAAATTGAGCATAAAGCGTTTTGGGCTATTAAGCAATGCAATATGGAGTTGGATGGTCTTTGGAAGGCAAAGAAAGTTACAACTTCAAGAGTTAGAGGAGATTCGCAATGATGCATTTGAAAGCTCACGGATTTACAAGGAAAAGACGAAAGCATTTCATGATAATATGATTACAAAGAAACAATTTTGCATTGGGCAGAAAGTGCTTTTGTTTAATTCTCACTTGCAATTATTTCTGGGTAAATTAAGGTCACGTTGGATTGGACCTTTTATTGTGACTAATGTGTTTTCTCATGGTGCAGTGGAAATTCGTAGTTTAGCTACAGGAAATGAACTTAAAGTGAATGGGCACCGGTTGAAACCATATTATGAGAACTTCTCTTTGGATGTCGTGGAAGGAGTTAATCTTGTGGAAGTACTCCCTCTGGAGGAGTCATAGAAAGCAAGGAGATAGTCGGGCTGACGACTTTAAACCAAGCGCTAAATGGGAGGCAACCCATCGGTTTTGTATCTCTTGTCTTTTATTTTCTTTTCTTGTCATGTTTTTACTTTTTTCGATTTTTGTCACTTTTCCGTTAGGATTTCCACCTTGACTTTCTTTGGAAGATTCAATTTACATTGAGGACAATGTAAAGTTTAAGTGTGGGGAGTGGTTTACTTTGTAAATTTTTCAAATTTTTCAAATTTTTCAACTTTTGTGTACATTAGTGAATAAGAAAACTCCAACTTGTAGTTAGTTTAGAGTCACATAGTATACATGTCGCTAAGATTACATCGAGAATCTCATAAGAGTGACTGAACTTAGAGATGTGAGAGAACATGACCGGGTTTCTTAATTGTATGAGAGTTAAAGTTGGATTTAACCATGCCGGTGGCAAATAAGGTGCTGATCGAATTCGGTATTAGAGTAGTGGTCCCCTATAGTGGAGACTACCCATGTTACATAATGTGAGGCACCGACCTTCAATTCTTTGTACTGTCTAAATTTGTGCTTTTAGAGTGTGTGTCACCGTACGTAAATTCGGGCAGAATGGTGAGCTGTCCAACCTCCCACCATAGAAGCACTATTTTGATCTCTCTTGAGTGCTATTTTTATCAACCATGTTGGTGACATCGAATTGCTAACTTACATACCACTTGTAATCTTGTTCGCAGTTAGCACCATCCACCTTATCTCTCTCTACACCAACAAGTCCATAGAAACACCATCATCATCAACAAGAGGAGCATCACGAATTCGAAGGAAAGTTGAAGACGTTCAAGGTTTACAAGCAACAGTACATAAATGAGAAGATTTCAAATTTGAGTAAAGCAACAAGACAAGCAGCAGAATTTTTATAAGTTGAAGACTATTGTACAAGAGTGAAAATTATCAAGGATGAGAGTTCGAGGAGTCTATGATATCAAGACATATAAGTTGTGAAGGATCAAGCGGTAAAGTACTTACACCATGGCATTTGTACTTACGTTTTTATTTTATCTTATTTGTATTTTATTTTTCTCTTGTCTCAAAAATAATAATAATAATAATAATAATAATAATTTGAAAAAAAAAAAAAATTGGGTTTGTATAGTTTGTTTTTAGTTTTGTATTCTTTGAATAAAGCCAATGGAAAGAAGGAATATCTACAATGAAGTTTCAAGCAACAAGGAATTTGAGGAAAAGAGTTACATTGTCAAGATTCTACGAAATTCAAGAGTTATCATCAAGAGTTGAAGACCGAAGACGAAGATGAAGACACAGATTGAAGACCGAAGACGTTTCTATGGATCTTTGTGAGAGTGGTGCTAGTTTGCACGTCGAACGGATGACGAGGTAAGTAAGCATATTCCTACCTTCGTTAAGTGGTTGATTTCCTTTCGAAGAGATCGTCAGAAAATTGGGTTTTCAAAAATTATAAAAGATGTGGGTTTTCAAAACATTCGGAGGGTTTTGCCTTCCTACCATTCAACGTGTCGCAAGATTTTCTCTTCATTCCAACCTGGACACATGTGTGACCCATAAAAAAGTTGTTTATTATTGAGAGCAACATCATAAAACCCTTTCTTGTGAGGCAGAGTCGAGACTTTCGATCACTCCGAACCCGAATTTTTGTCGAGAAGGGATGGTTATTTCTCTCTCAATTTTTATGAATGAGATTGTGTTCATTTATGTGTCTAACTTGTTATGACTAGTGTGCAGAATCTCTATGTCTTCTTAGCGCGTTGGATGCTATCATTACGGAGAACTAGTAAGTTGGAAAAGTAGGTTTTGTGGGTACATCTCTAGTAAACCCTCACGAGACTATAACTCGTCCACTAGGGACACCTAGGGGTTTAAAGGCCTGTTATTCATGCTAAGAGTGATCGTAGCCTCGACGACACGGAGTTGTATGTATTTTTCTTAATTTGTTTTGTTTGATTTGCTCGAGGACTAGCAAAGTCTAAGTGTGGGGGAAGATGTTGGTGTTGCCGGTGTGAAGCTGGTGAAGATGTGTGATTCAGATGGTAAAAAGGGAATTGCTCTGGAGTTTAACTGATAAGAAGCTGGTTGAAGGTGAATTAAGGGTTTGGAAGGTGAATTAAGGGGGGTCTCGATTACAAGTTTTAGGTGATGGCGAGCTGCAGTTAGGATTTTGAATCTGGGGTTGAATTGCAAATCCTCGGATTTGAATGGAGGTGCTATAAAGATGAGAAAACCAGGGTTGAAACTGAACCGAAAATACTCGAATCTGATGGATGAAATTGAAGTTTGAGCTTGAATTGAAATGAATAAGAAACTGGTGATGCTATGTTGCTCAAAGTTGTGGGAGATGACTTGAACTAAGAATGATGGATGATGTGCTGCTGTTATGGTGGAATGGTTGTTTGCATGTAGTGGTGCTATTTGTTGTGGTGACTGAAAGGCTGGTGGTATGATTACACTGGCTAGGTATGTTGAAGCCATAAGAGATGGAAATGATAATGAATTTGGGCTGAGCATATGGGTTTGTTTGAGATTTCAGTTGCAAGCGGATATATTGGTGATTGAGTTGAGTAGGTTACAAAGAAATGAAATGGCTCAAGTATGCTATGTTTGATGAGCAGCCGCAGTTTTGCTGGTGTTTGCGTAGCCAAGAAAGTGCCATGGGCTGGCAGAGTAGCTGAAATGGATGTTGTTGTGGCTGAGAAATTGCAGGTCAGTATTCAAAGCCGAGATGGAGAACTGGTTGAGGTCTGATTTGGGTTGATGATCCTGAAGTTTGGTGTTAGCTGCTGGCTCAATGGGATTACAGACGAAAATGGAAGCTGCCGCCATGGCTCGATTGTTGGGATTATGAGGAATACTGTTGGTGGTTTGTAGCTTATGTGCTTATGGGTTTTAACTGAATTTGATGGTGGTGCACGAGAAGACTGAGTCGATGCTGTTAGTCGGCAGAGATGAATCCGAGAGTTGCAATGGGAGTTGGTGCTGGTCATGACAGTGTGGAGGTTTTGCTGGTGGAACTGTGCACTTTCAAGCAAGGAATGGAACTGAGGGCATTAATGCAGGGGATGTGTTGTGCGTTGTTTGAATCAAGATGAGAGAAGAGATTCACAGATCTGGTGGTGTTGGTGATTGACATGGGTTAAGTGCGGTGAAGCTACATATTTAGATGTATGCTTAGGATATTACAGGTTGACTTGAGCTCTGAATTGGTTAGCATTACAGCTGTTGGAGTGCAGGCTGGTTGCAATTATGGATGCAGCTCTGGTTGTGTATGGAAGTGGCCACTGATGCACTGAGCAGGCAAGAATGGAAGGTATGAATGAAGAGAGAGTGTGAACCTAAATTGTGATATTGAGCTGCATTGGTTGAGCTGAATGGAAAGGCGGAATTGCAGCTGAGTTGAAGTGCGCAGCTGGGGGTTGCAAGGTTGCAGGTATAAGCTTGAACTGAAATGGAACGCTGTATTGCAGGTGGTATGGTGTTGCTGGTGGTGTTTGAAGGTGGTCTGGTACTGATGACAGAGATGTGGTTTTGAGCTGAGAAGACAGTGCAGGGCTGAGATAGTAGAGCTACAGAGCTGGGCATTGTTGCTTGGAGTTGGATTGCAAGGAAGGAGCTGAATGTGAAGGTTATGAAGCTGTTTTAGGGAGTTCAATAGCAGATTCAAGGAATAGCAGGTGGAACTGGTAATGCGCTTGCGCTGTGAGATGGTGATGATGTCTTGGTGATGGCCTCGAGTGCGTACCTTTGCAGATGTGCGGTTGTCTTTTGCTGGAGGAGTCAGGTTTGTGTTGGTGCTGTGGATTTTGGTGGTGACAGTCAGGCAAGGTTGATGAAATAGAAGCTGATGTTGAATTGGAATGGAAGAGCCAAGATGGCTGCAAAGTTATGCACAGCCAAGATGGCTGGCTAAGGAGATGGTGAAGCACAATCTTGGTGCAACACAGCTTAGGCCAATGCAATGGCCTTGGCAACTCAGCCCATCCAGCTGAGTAAGATGCTGACCTGGACTGACTCACTCTGACTCGGTGCTTAACCGAGTTGACCCGACCGAGTTGGATCGCTGACCCGAGTTGACCCGTTGACCGGTGACCGGGTGGACTTTGCCGAGCACCGGAACCGTTTTCCGGCCACAATACCAGTTTTCCGGCGACGTATTTTTGGACCTATTCTCTACATGGGTTTCTCTCTCTTATGGGCTTGGTGGATTTTCATCTAATGGACTTTGAAGACTTGACCTAATTTTGGAAGAAAGGAAAAGCTATAAAAGAAGAATTCTACAACTTTTGAGACATATCTTATTCTTGGGGGAACTTGGAGAGCCGCTTTTGTTTACGCTTCTAGGGTTTGCTTTTGTTCATCTTCTTCTTTATTCAACTTATATTTTTGTGATGAACTCCATAGCTATGAGTAGCTAAATTCTATATTATTGGTTAAGGATGTAGTCCTATTTCTAAAACTTGTGTTTGCTTTATGTATTAGTTTTCTCTCTTGATTATCCTTCACATCTCTACTGCTTTAATAATCACATGATTGATGTATTGTGATAGGATTATGATGTTTGATTAGTTAAGTGGCCAATTAATTGAACTTGCATCCTAGTCCATAGCTATTTTAGGGTTTTTCATCGAGCGATAACCCTGAATACGAGTAGCATGATATGTTTACGGTTTGTAGTGATACACTCTCGTAATCATATGTAGAGTTTGACCATTGTCCGAATTGTTATGCGCAACGCATGACAATTGCATTGATTAGCCGATTTCTGAAACTTAATGCTCTTAGGAATTGAACTTAATTAGCGCAAGGCGTTAGGTTATTCTTTAGGTAGAATTCACATACGCAGCTCTAATGCGTGTGTTGATGAACTTAGGAAATTAATAGATTATCTTGCTCTCTTGATTCTCTAGGCTTTTGATAATATAAGAGATTAAATTGTAATTCTAATCATATATGCAAGCACATGTCTAAGATTGAAGATGAATTCCTTGACCAATATCTTTCTCTATTGATTACTTTCTACAATTTACTTTGCTTTTAATTTAATTCTATTGCTTACATAAAGTTCAGAAATCCCCCCAATTGGTTACTTTAAGAAATTGAATACGTAATAACTACAATCGCCTCTCTGTGGAAACGAACTCTTTCTTATCATATACTTTAGGAAAGTGAAATTATTTTTGACGCATACGACAAATGATCAAATTTTGGCGCCGTTTCCGGGGAGGCATACGGCTAGTTATTAAGTTTTTAGTTTCTTATTTCTGTTTTTGCTTTTATCTTTGCTTCTTGTTTTCTTGTCTTGTTTCTCACTTGTTTGCGAGAATTGTTTTCAGGTACCTAATCCCCGGCTTCTAAAGATTGGAATTATCCACGGTGCGGGATAGCTACTCGAAGAGGCACAATACTCCAACCAAGTAAAGATACAACGGAAGAACAAGAGTTGGAAACGGAAGAAGAGACTTTCCAACAAGGAGAAGCAGTTTTAGAACAAGAGGTTCCGGGTGAACAAGAACCACCTTTTGAAGAAAAAGAAGAAGCAATGGGTGATGCAAATCGTTCACTCAAGGAGTTAGCTTCTCATAGGCTTGATACACAACATGGGTGTATTCAAACAAACTCTACTTTTGACATAAAACCGGGGTTGCTTAGAGAATTACCAAAGTTCCATGGCATGGTGAATGAAGACCCAAACAAACATCTTATGGACTTCCACACCATTGTCACGGCCATGCTTCCAGCGGATGTTGCGGCGGATGGTGCAATGTTGAAAGTTTTCCGTTTCTCTTTGATGGATAGTGCTAAGGATTGGTTGTACTATTTACCTCCCGGAAGTGTCACAACATGGAATGGGCTGAAGAAACTCTTTTTAGAGAGATATTTTCCTGCATCAAAGGCTACTCAAATTCGCAAGGAGATTTGTGGGATGAAGCAAAATGTGGGAGAATCCCTATATGAATGTTGGGAACGCTACAAGAGATTGGTGGCAAGCTGTCCTCACCACCAATTCAGTGACGCTATGATCATCCAATACTTCTATGAAGGACTCCAATCAAGTGATAGGAATCTCCTCGACGCTTCGGGTGGTGGTGCATTAGTGAATAAGACGGTGGCACAAGCTAGAGAGTTGATTGAAAACATGGCAGCGAACTCACAACAATTCTTGAGTCGTGGGTCGGATGTGATTCTAAGAAGGGTGAATGAGGTGAGCGAGGTTGAGGAACTTCGTCAACAAATGGGTAACATAAACGCAATGCTTCAACAAGTTGCAGCCGCGGTGATACCAAGTTCCTCTCAAGCTTATGAGGACGAACAAGCTAATGCGATCTTTCCAAATCAACAAAGACGGTATGATCCCTACTCTAACACTTACAATCCGGGATGGAGAGATCACCCCAATTTTAGCTATGCCAATAAGCAAGGAGCGATTCAACAACCTAGTTTCAACAACCCAAGTGGATTTCAACCTCAACAACAACAATTCCAGCCGAGACAACAATTTCAACAACAACAACAACCTCAAAATATGGGGTCCAATATGGAGGAGTTCTTTGAAATCTTTTATGCAAAGAACGGAGAGTACGGTTAAGGATTTGCAAACTCAAGTTGGTTCCATGGCTATTGAGTTGAATTAATTGAAGGCACAAAATGGTGGGAAACTCCCTTCTCAACCTATCAACCCAAAAGAGGGTGTCAATGCAATTACGTTGAGAAGTGGTACACAACTTGTGCAACCCGAAGTCACTGATTCGGGCGCGGTGGAAACACCAAAGGAACCTTTTTGGAGGAGAAAACGAGGATTCTCCCTAAACTTTCGAGGTACCTATTTCTAACTCTAAAACTCCGGTTTCTACTTATGTTCCTCCTTTACCTTTCCCTCGCAGATTTGCAAATTCCAAGAAGGCGGAACTAGAAAAGGAGATTTTAGACATTCTCAAGAAGATCCATGTGAACATACCACTCATAGATGCAATCAAGCAAGTTCCAAAGTATGCAAAGGTGTTGAAGGACTTGTGTACCAATAAGCAAAGGCTCAAAGGTAATGAAGTGCTTAGTGTGGGGGGGAATGCTTCGGCAATCTTACAACACAAACTCCCACTTAAGTGCAAGGATCCCGGTAGCTTTGACATTCCCATCACAATTGGTAACACCACATTTAATAAAGCTATGTTGGACTTAGGTGCATCCGTTAATGTCATGCCTGCGTCTATGTATAATTCACTTGATCTTGGTCCTCTTAAAAAGTCTGGAATTGTGTTGCAACTAGCCGATCGTTCTAATGTCTACCCAATGGGTATTGTTGAGGATGTTCTTGTGCAGGTTAATCAACTTGTATTTCCAGCGGACTTTTGCGTGTTAGAGATGGATGAAGGTTCACCGGACTCGTCTCTTCCATTGCTACTTGGGCGTCCCTTCATGAAAACAGCGAAAACCATTATTGATGTTGACAAGGGAACGCTAACTATGGAGTTTGATGGAGAAATAATACGTTTCAACATTTTCGAGACGATGAGATATCCTAGTGATGTCCACTCTTGTTTCTCCATTGATGTGATGGACAAATTGGCGCAACAAATGTTTGAGTTGAATGGTGTTGATACTTTGGAAACCGTGCTCACTACACCTATTGATAACTGTTTGGAGTATAGTGATGAGATTAAAGAAACCATTGGTTCTCTTGACTCATTACCGGAAAAATCAGCAATTAAGAATATTTCATATGCTTCTTTACCTTGCAATAATGAAAAACTTGTGCCATCTATTGTTAAATATCCAAGTTTAGAATTGAAACCTCTTCCAAGTCACTTAAAGTACTTGTACTTGGGTGACAATGAAGACTTACCCGTGATTGTTTCTAACGAGCTTAATGAATTACAGGAGCAAAAACTTCTAAGGGTGCTAAGGAAGTACAAGACGGCCATAGGATGGACAATCGCCGATATCAAGGGTATAAGCCCTGCCGTTTATATGCACAAGATCCGTGTGGAGGATGATACAAAGCCAACAAGGGAAGCGCAACGTCGTTTGAATCCTCCCATGATGGGAGTTGTGAAAAAGGAGATACTCAAACTTTTGGATGTGGGTGTTATCTACCCCATATCTGATAGCAAGTGGGTGAGCCCTAAAGTACAAGTAGCAAAGAAATCAGGTGTGACGGTGGTGGAGAATGATAAGAATGAACTTGTCCCAACTCGTGTGCAAACCGGTTGGAGGGTTTGTATTGATTATAGAAAATTGAATGCCACTACTAGAAAAGATCACTTTCCATTGCCTTTTATTGATCAAATGCTTGAACGTTTAGCGGGACACTCTTATTATTGCTTTCTTGATGGCTATTCAGGTTATAATCAGATTGTGATAGCACCGGAGGACCAAGAGAAAACCACTTTCACTTGTCCTTTCGTTACTTTTGCTTATATGCCTTTTGGCTTATGCAATGCTCCAGCTACCTTTCAAAGGTGTATGGTAAGTATCTTTTCGGAATATGTTGAAAACATAATCGAAGTGTTCATGGACGATTTTAGTGTCTTTGGTGATTCATTTGACCTTTGCTTGAACAATTTGTCTCTAATCCTTGAACGATATGTTGAAACAAATCTTGTGCTAAATTGGGAGAAGTGCCATTTCATGGTAACTCATGGCATAGTTTTAGGCCATATAATATCTTCTAAAGGCTTGGAAGTCGATAAATCTAAAATAGACCTTATTCGTGCTCTAACCCCTCCCACTACGGTGAGGGAGATACGCTCTTTTCTTGGTCATGCAGGTTTTTATCGTAGATTCATCAAGGACTTTTCCAAGATAGCATCACCACTTTGTAACTTATTGCAAAAAGATGTGGTTTTTAACTTTGATGAAAAATGTATGGCGGCATTCAATCGTTTAAAAAAATTTTGATTTCAGCCCCGATCATTAAACCACCGGATTGGAGCAAGACTTTTGAGCTCATGTGTGATGCAAGTGACTATGCGGTTGGTGCGGTGCTTGGGCAGCGTGTGGGGAAGATACCTCATGCCATTTATTATGCTTCTAGAACGTTAAATGAGGCCCAACAAAACTACACAACCACTGAAAAAGAGTTATTAGCCATTGTTTTTGCTTTAGAAAAGTTTCGCTCTTATCTAATTGATACAAAAGTTGTTGTCTTTTCTGATCATGCAGCACTTAGATACTTGCTTACAAAGAAAGAGGCGAAACCGAGGCTCATACGATGGATATTACTTTTGCAAGAGTTTGATATTGAGATCAAAGACAAGAAAGGAATTGAGAACACCGTTGCGGATCACTTGAGTCGTCTTGTTGTGGACAAGGAGACTATCCCGTTGCGTGAAAGTTTCCCGGATGAGCAACTATTCTCAATTGCCTTTGGAGAACCATGGTACGCTGATATTGTTAATTACTTAGTGTCTAAACAAATCCCAAAGAACTTGTCTCGTCTTTGAGAGGGACAAACTTAAGAAGTTAGGAAACCAATACATATGGGATGATCCATACTTATGGAAACATTGTAGTGACCAAGTAATACGTAGGTGTGTTCCCGAAATTGAATTTAATTCTATCTTGTCTTTTTGCCACTCATATGCTTGTGGAGGACACTTTGGGAGTAAGAGAACCGCTCTCAAGGTACTAGAGTGTGGTTTCTTTTGGCCAACTTTGTTTAAGGATGCACATGCATTTTGTATCACATGTGATAGGTGTCAAAGAACAGGCAATCTAGGTGCTCGAAATCAAATGCCGCAAACTATTATTCAATTTGTTGAGGTTTTTGATGTATGGGGAATTGATTTTATGGGCCCTTTTGTCAATTCTAGTGGGAATTATTATATCTTGCTTGATGTGGATTATGTCTCGAAATGGGTGGAAGCTAAGGCCACCCCAACTAATGATTCTAAAGTTGTTTCAGATTTCGTGCAAGCTAATATATTTGCAAGGTTTGGCATTCCAAGGGCTATAATTAGCGATGGAGGTTCACACTTCAAAAACAGGTTTTTGCAAAGCTTGTTAAAGAAGTACAATGTGTCGCATAGGATTGCAACTCCTTACCATCCACAAACAAATGGACAAGCCGAAGTTTCCAACCGAGAGGTGAAATCCATTCTTGAAAAGAAAGTGAATCCAACAAGGAAAGATTGGAGTTCGCGACTCAATGATGCTTTGTGGGTGTATAGAACCGCATATAAAACACCTATTGGGATGTCTCCTTTTAGGCTTGTTTACGGTAAACCTTGTCACTTACCCGTAGAAATTGAGCATAAAGCGTTTTGGGCTATTAAGAAATGCAATATGGAGTTGGATGGTGCTGGAAGGCAAAGAAAGTTACAACTTCAAGAGTTAGAGGAGATTCGCAATGATGCATTTGAAAGCTCACGGATTTACAAGCAAAAGACGAAAGCATTTCATGATAATATGATTACAAAGAAATAATTTTGCATTGGGCAGAAAGTGCTTTTGTTTAATTCTCGCTTGCAATTATTTCCGGGTAAATTAAGGTCACGTTGGATTGGACCTTTTATTGTGACTAATGTGTTTTCTCATGGTGCAGTGGAAATTCGTAGTTTAGCTACAGGAAATGAACTTAAAGTGAATGGGCACCGGTTGAAACCATATTATGAGAACTTCTCTTTGGATGTCGTGGAAGGAGTTAATCTTGTGGAAGTACTCCTCCGGAGGAGTCATAGAAAGCAAGGAGATAGTGGCTGACGACTTTAAACCAAGCGCTAAATGGGAGGCAACCCATCGGTTTTGTATCTCTTGTCTTTTATTTTCTTTTCTTGTCATGTTTTTACTTTTTCTGATTTTTGTCACTTTTCCGTTAGGATTTCCCACCTTGACTTTCTTTGGAAGATTCAATTTACATTGAGGACAATGTAAAGTTTAAGTGTGGGGGAGTGGTTTACTTTGTAAATTTTTCAAATTTTTCAAATTTTTCAACTTTTGTGTACATTAGTGAATAAGAAAACTCCAACTTGTAGTTAGTTTAGAGTCACATAGTATACATGTCGCTAAGATTACATCGAGAATCTCATAAGAGTGACTGAACTTAGAGATGACAGAGAACATGATCGGGTTTCTTAATTGTATGAGAGTTAAAGTTGGATTTAACCATGCCAGTGGCAAATAAGGTGCAGACCGAATTCGGTATTAGAGTAGTGGTCCCCTATAGTGGAGACTACCCATGTTACATAATGTGAGGCACCGACCTTCAATTCTTTGTACTGTCTAAATTTGTGCTTTTAGAGTGTGTGTCACCGTACGTAAATTCGAGGCAGAATGGTGAGTTGTCCAACCTCCCACCATAGAAGCACTATTTTGATCTCTTGAGTGCTATTTTTATCAACCATGTTGGTGACATCGAATTGCTAACTTACATACCACTTGTAATCTTGTTCGCAGTTAGCACCATCCACCTTATCTCTCTCTACACCAACAAGTCCATAGAAACACCATCATCATCAACAAGAGGAGCATCATGAATTCGAAGGAAATTTGAAGACGTTCAAGGTTTACAAGCAACAATACATAAATGAGCAGATTTCAAATTTGAGTAAAGCAACAAGACAAGGAGCAGAATTTTTATAAGTTGAAGACTATTGTACAAGAGTGAAAATTATCAAGGATGAGAGTTCGAGGAGTCTATGATATCAAGACATATAAGTTGTGAAGGATCAAGCGGTAAAGTACTTACACCATGGCCTTTGTACTTACATTTTTATTTTATCTTATTTGTATTTTATTTTTCTCTTGTCTAAAAAAAAAAAAAAAAAAAAAAAAAAAAGACAAGAGAAAATGTTTAGGTTTGTTAATAGTTTTTATTATTTTGTTTTATTTTTATTTTGTATTTTTTTTTATTTCTTATTTCTACAACAAAAAAAAAAACAAAAAAAAAACAATTTGAAAAAAAATAATAAAAAAAAAATTGGGTTTGTATATTTGTTTTTAGTTTTGTATTCTTTCAATAAAGCCAATGGAAAGAAGGAATATCTACAATGAAGTTTCAAGCAACAAGGAATTTGAGGAAAAGAGTTACATTGTCAAGATTCTACGAAATTCAAGAGTTATCATCAAGAGTTGAAGACCGAAGACGAAGATGAAGACACCGATTGAAGACCGAAGACGTTTCTATGGATCTTTGTGAGAGTGGTGCTAGCTGCACGCCGAACGGATAACGAGGTAAGTAAGCATATTCCCACCTTCGTTAAGTGGTTGATTTCCTTTCGAAGAGATCGTCAGAAAATTGGGTTTTCAAAAATTATAAAAGATGTGGGTTTTCAAAACATTCGGAGGGTTTTGCCTTCCTACCATTCAACGTGTCGCAGGATTCTCTCTTCATTCCAACCTGGACACATGTGTGACCCATAAAAAGTTGTTTATTATTGAGAGCAACATCATAAAACCCTTTCTTGTGAGGCAGAGTCGAGACTTTCGATCGCTCCGAACCCGAATTTTTGTCGAGAAGGGATGGTTATTTCTCTCTCAATTTTTAAGAATGAGATTGTGTTCATTTATGTGTCTAACTTGTTATGACTAGTGTGCAGAATCTCTATGTCTTCTTAGCGCGTTGGATGCTATCATTACGGAGAACTAGTAAGTTGGAAAAGTAGGTTTTGTGGGTACATCTCTAGTAAACCCTCACGAGACTATAACTCGTCCACTAGGGACACCTAGGGGTTTAAAGGCTTGTTATTCATGCTAAGAGTGATCGTAGCCTCGACGACACGGAGTTGTATGTATTTTTCTTAATTTGTTTTGTTTGATTTGCTCGAGGACTAACAAAGTCTAAGTGTGGGGGAATCTGATAGGTGTCAAAAACACCTAATTTTATATCTATTGTTTATGTTTTCTTTGTTATTTCTCTTGTAAAATATGTATCTTATGATTACTTTTGAGTTATTAGGTACTTTGGAGTCGCATGGAGGTAAAGAAGAAGAAATTACTCTATTTGAGCCAAAAGGGCAAAATGGTCATCACATGGGCGAACACTATCTGGAGATGAGCTATGGTTAAGGGGCACCTCTATGTAGAAGAACACTAAAGACAGGCCAGCTGATGGTTAAGGGGTTGCAAATCAAGATGGCCCTTATCTGATGAGCGGTGCCTAGAATCACTTTGGTTACCCCTTATCTGCCTTACCTGAGTGGCTATATCCACTTACATTTCCTACACTAAACCTAAAAAAATCAGAGAAGATAATCATTCTTCTTCTTTGTCTGAGATAGCAGCTTGGATGTGTGAGATGCAGAAATGAATTGGTTGAATCTGAGATGGAATCGAAGATGGGTTATCTTGGATATGAGTTTCGAGCAAGGTTGCGGTGCTGATGTTGGTGTTGCCAGTGTGAAGCTGGTGAAGATGTGTGATTCAGATGGTAAAAAGGGAATTGCTCTGGAGTTTAACTGATAAGAAGCTGGTTGAAGGTGAATTAAGGGTTTGGCAGATTGGGGTCTGATTACAAGTTTGAGGTGATGAACTGAGCTGCAGTTAGGATTTTGAATCTCGGGTTGAATTGCAAATCCTCGGATTTGAATGGAGGTGCTATAAAGATGAGAAAACCAGGGTTGAAACTGAACCGAAAATACTCGAATCTGATGGATGAAATTGAAGTTTGAGCTTGAATTGAAATGAATAAGAAACTGGTGATGCTATGTTGCTCAAAGTTGTGGGAGATGACTTGAACTAAGAATGATGGTGATGTGCTGCTGTTATGGTGGAATAGTTGTTTGCAGGTAGTGGTGCTATTTGTTGTGGTGACTGAAAGGTTGGTGGTATGATTACACTGGCTAGGTATGTTGAAGCCATAAGAGATGGAAATGATAATGAATTTGGGATGAGCATATGGGTTTGTTTGAGATTTCAGTTGCAAGCGGATATATTGGTGATTGAATTGAGTAGGTTACAAAGAAATGAAATGGCTCAAGTATGCTATGTTTGATGAGCAGCCGCAGTTTTGCTGGTGTTTGCGCAGCCAAGAAAGTGCCATGGGCTGGCAGAGTAGCTGAAATGGATGTTGTGTTGGCTGAGAAATTGCAGGTCAGTATTCAAAGCCGAGATGGAGAACTGGTTGAGGTCTGATTTGGGTTGATGATACTGAAGTTTGGTGTTAGCTGCTGGCTCAATGGGATTACAGACGAAAATGGAAGCTGCCGCCATGGCTCGATTGTTGGGATTATGAGGAATACTGTTGGTGGTTTGTAGCTTATGTGCTTATGGGTTTTAACTGAATTTGATGGTGGTGCACGAGAAGACTGAGTCGATGCTGTTAGTCGGCAGAGATGAATCCGAGAGTTGCAATGGGAGTTGGTGCTGGTCATGACATTGTGGAGGTTTTGCTGGTGGAACTGTGCACTTTCAAGCAAGGAATGGAACTGAGGGCATTAATGCAGGGGATGTGTTGTGCGTTGTTTGAATCAAGATGAGAGAAGAGATTCACAGATCTGGTGGTGTTGGTGATTGACATGGGTTCTGGTGCAGCTGAAGCTACATATTTAGATGTATGCTTAGGATATTACAGGTTGACTTGAGCTCTGAATTGGTTAGCATTACAGCTGTTGGAGTGCAGGCTGGTTGCAATTATGGATGCAGCTCTGGTTGTGTATGGCAGTGGCCACTGATGCACTGAGCAGGCAAGAATGGAATGTATGAATGAAGAGAGAGTGTGAACCTAAATTGTGATATTGAGCTGCATTGGTTGAGTTGAATGGAAAGGCGGAATTACAGCTGAGTTGAAGTGCGCAGCTGGGGGTTGCAAGGTTGCAGGTATGAGCTTGAACTGAAATGGAACGCTGTATTGCAGGTGGTCTGGTGTTGCTGGTGGTGTTTGAAGGTGGTCTGGTACTGATGACAGAGATGTGGTTTTGAGCTGAGAAGACAGTGCAGGGCAGAGATAGTAGAGCTACAGAGCTGGGCACTGTTGCTTGGAGTTGGATTGCAAGGAAGGAGCTGAATGTGCAGGTTATGAAGCTGTTTTAGGGAGTTCAATAGCAGATTCAAGGAATAGCAGGTGGAACTGGTAATGCGCTTGCGTTGTGAGATGGTGATGATGTCTTGGTGATGGCCTGAGTGTGACCGCAAAGATTGCGGTTGTCTTTTGCAGCTGGAGGAGTCAGGTTTGTATTGGTGTTGTGGATTTTGGTGGTGACAGTCAGGCGAGGTTGATGAAATAGAAGCTGATGTTGAATTTGAATGGAAGAGCCAAGATGGCTGCAAAGTTATGTACAGCCAAGATGGCTGGCTAAGGAGATGGTGAAGCACAATCTTGGTGCAACACAGCTTAGGCCAGTGCAATAGCCTTGGCAACTCAGCCCATCCAGCTGAGTAGGATGTTGACCTGGACTGACTCACTCTGACTCGGTGCTTGACCGAGTTGACCCGGCCGAGTTGGATCGCTGACCCGACTTGACCCGTTGACCGGTGACCGGGTGGACTTTGCCGGTCACCGGAACCGATTTCCGGCCACCTCTCCGGCCGATTTCCGGTCACAATACCAATTTTCCAGCGACGTATTTTTGGACCTATTCTCTACATGGGTTTCTCTCTCTTATGGGCTTGGTGGATTTTTATCTAATGGACTTTGAAGACTTGACCTAATTTTGGAAGAAAGGAAAAGCTATAAAAGAAGAATTCTACAACGTTTGAGACATATCTTATTCTTGGGGGAACTTGGAGAGCCGCTTTTGTTTACGCTTCTAGGGTTTGCTTTTGTTCATCTTCTTCTTTATTCAACTTATATTTTTGTGATGAACTCCATAGCTATGAGTAGCTAAATTCTATATTATTGGTTAAGGATGTAGTCCTATTTCTAAAACTTGTGTTTGCTTTATGTATTAGTTTTCTCTCTTGATTATCGTTCACATCTCTACTGCTTTAATAATCACATGATTGATGTATTGTGATAGGATTATGATGTTTGATTAGTTAAGTGGCCAATTAATTGAACTTGCATCCTAGTCCATAGCTATTTTAGGGTTTTTCATCGAGTGATAACCCTAAATACGAGTAGCATGATATGTTTACGGTTTGTAGTGATACACTCTCGTAATCATATGTAGAGTTTGACCATTGTCCGAATTGTTATGCGCAACGCATGACAATTGCATTGATTAGCCGATTTCTGAAACTTAATGCTCTTAGGAATTGAACTTAATTAGCGCAAGGCGTTAGGTTATTCTTTAGGTAGAATTCACATACGCAGCTCTAATGCGTGTGTTGATGAACTTAGGAAATTAATAGATTATCTTGCTCTCTTGATTCTCTAGGCTTTTGATAATATAAGAGATTAAATTGTAATTCTAATCATATATGCAAGCACATGTCTAAGATTGAAGATGAATTCCTTGACCAATATCTTTCTCTATTGATTACTTTCTACAATTTACTTTGCTTTTAATTTACTTCTATTGCTTACATAAAGTTCAGAAATCCCCCCAATTGGTTACTTTAAGAAATTGAATACGTAATAACTACAATCGCCTCTCTGTGGAAACGAACTCTTTCTTATCATATACTTTAGGAAAGTGAAATTATTTTTGACGCATACGACAGCCATCAAATTTTGGCGCCGTTGCCGGGGAGGCATACGGCTAGTTATTAAGTTTTTAGTTTCTTATTTCTGTTTTTGCTTTTATCTTTGCTTCTTGTTTTCTTGTCTTTTTTCTCACTTGTTTGCGAGAATTGTTTTCAGGTACCTAATCCCTGGCTTCTAAAGATTGAAATTATCCACGGTGCGGGATAGCTACTCGAAGAGGCACAATACTCCAACCAAGTAAAGATACAACGGAAGAACAAGAGTTGGAAATGGAAGAAGAGACTTTCCAACAAGGAGAAGCAGTTTTAGAACAAGAGGTTCCGGGTGAACAAGAACCACCTTTTGAAGAAAAGAAGAAGCAATGGATGATGAAAATCGTTCACTCAAGGAGTTAGCTTCTCATAGGCTTGATACACAACAGGGGTGTATTCAAACAAACTCTACTTTTGAGATAACATCGGGGTTGCTTAGAGAATTAACAAAGTTCCATGGCATGGTGAATGAAGACCCAAACAAACTTCTTATGGACTTCCACACCATTGTCACGGCCATGCTTCCAGCGGATGTTGCGGCGGATGGTGCAATGTTGAAAGTTTTCCGTTTCTCTTTGATGGATAGTGCTAAGGATTGGTTGTACTATTTACCTCCCGAAAGTGTCACAACATGGAATGGGTTGAAGAAACTCTTTTTAGAGAGATATTTTCCTGCATCAAAGGCTACTCAAATTCGCAAGGAGATTTGTGGGATGAAGCAAAATGTGGGAGAATCCCTATATGAATGTTGGGAACGCTACAAGAGATTGGTGGCAAGCTGTCCTCACCACCAATTCAGTGACGCTATGATCATCCAATACTTCTATGAAGGACTCCAATCAAGTGATAGGAATCTCCTCGACACTGCGGGTGGTGGTGCATTAGTGAACAAGACGGTGACACAAGATAGAGAGTTGATTGAAAACATGGCAGCGAACTCACAACAATTCTTGAGTCGTGGGTCGGATGTGATTCTAAGAAGGGTGAATGAGGTGAGCGAGGTTGAGGAACTTCGTCAACAAATGGGTAATTTGAACGCAATGCTTCAACAAGTTGCAGCCGCGGTGATACCAAGTTCCTCTCAAGCTTATGAGGACGAACAAGCTAATGCGATCTTTCCAAATCAACAAAGACGGTATGATCCCTACTCTAACACTTACAATCCGGGATGGAGAGATCACCCCAATTTTAGCTATGCCAATAAGCAAGGAGCGATTCAACAACCTAGTTTCAACAACCCAAGTGGATTTCAACCTCAACAACAACAATTCCAGCCGAGACAACAATTTCAACAACAACAACAACCTCAAAATATGGGGTCCAATATGGAGGAGTTGCTGAAATCTTTTATGCAAAGAACGGAGAGTACGGTTAAGGATTTGCAAACTCAAGTTGGTTCCATGGCTATTGAGTTGAATTAATTGAAGGCACAAAATGGTGGGAAACTCCCTTCTCAACCTATCAACCCAAAAGAGGGTGTCAATGCAATTACGTTGAGAAGTGGTACACAACTTGTGCAACCCGAAGTCACTGATTCGGGCGCGGTGGAAACACCAAAGGAACCTATTTTGGAGGAGAAAGTAGAGGATTCTCCCCAAACTTCTGAGGTACCTATTTCTAACTCTAAAACTCCGGTTTCTACTTATGTTCCTCCTTTACCTTTCCCTCGCAGATTTGCAAATTCCAAGAAGGCGGAACTAGAAAAGGAGATTTTAGACATTCTCAAGAAGATCCATGTGAACATACCACTCATAGATGCAATCAAGCAAGTTCCAAAGTATGCAAAGGTGTTGAAGGACTTGTGTACCAATAAGCAAAGGCTCAAAGGTAATGAAGTGCTTAGTGTGGGGGAGAATGCTTCGGAAATCTTACAACACAAACTCCCACTTAAGTGCAAGGATCCCGATAGCTTTGACATTCCCATCACAATTGGTAACACCACATTTAATAAAGCTATGTTGGACTTAGGTGCATCCGTTAATGTCATGCCTGCGTCTATGTATAATTCACTTGATCTTGGTCCTCTTAAAAAGTCTGGAATTGTGTTGCAACTAGCCGATCATTCTAATGTCTACCCAATGGGTATTGTTGAGGATGTTCTTGTGCAGGTTAATCAACTTGTATTTCCAGCGGACTTTTGCGTGTTAGAGATGGATGAAGGTTCACCGGACTCGTCTCTTCCATTGCTACTTGGGCGTCCCTTCATGAAAACAGCGAAAACCATTATTGATGTTGACAAGGGAACGCTAACTATGGAGTTTGATGGAGAAATAATACGTTTCAACATTTTCGAGACGATGAGATATCCTAGTGATGTCCACTCTTGTTTCTCCATTGATGTGATGGACAAATTGGCGCAACAAATGTTTGAGTTGAATGGTGTTGATACTTTGGAAACCGTGCTCACTACACCTATTGATAACTGTTTGGAGTATAGTGATGAGATTAAAGAAACCATTGGTTCTCTTGACTCATTACCGGAAAAATCATCAATTAAGAATATTTCATATGCTTCTTTACCTTGCAATAATGAAAAACTTGTGCCATCTATTGTTAAATCTCCAAGTTTAGAATTGAAACCTCTTCCAAGTCACTTAAAGTACTTGTACTTGGGTGACAATGAAGACTTACCCGTGATTGTTTCTAACGAGCTTAATGAATTACAGGAGCAAAAACTTCTAAGGGTGCTAAGGAAGTACAAGACGGCCATAGGATGGACAATCGTCGATATCAAGGGTATGAGCCCTGCCGTTTGTATGCACAAGATCCGTGTGGAGGATGATACAAAGCCTACAAGGGAAGCGCAACGTCGTTTGAATCCTCCCATGATGGAAGTTGTGAAAAAGGAGATACTCAAGCTTTTGGATGTGGGTGTTATCTACCCCATATCTGATAGCAAGTGGGTGAGCCCAGTACAAGTAGTACCAAAGAAATCAGGTGTGACGGTGGTGGAGAATGATAAGAATGAACTTGTCCCAACTCGTGTGCAAACCGGTTGGAGGGTTTGTATTGATTATAGAAAATTGAATTCCACTACTAGAAAAGATCACTTTCCATTGCCTTTTATTCATCAAATGCTTGAACGTTTAGCTGGACACTCTTATTATTGATTTCTTGATGGCTATTCAGGTTATAATCAGATTGTGATAGCACCGGAGGACCAAGAGAAAACCACTTTCACTTGTCCTTTCGGTACTTTTGCTTATAGAAGGATGCCTTTTGGCTTATGCAATGCTCCAGCTACCTTTCAAAGGTGTATGGTAAGTATCTTTTCGGAATATGTTGAAAACATAATCGAAGTGTTCATGGACGATTTTAGTGTCTTTGGTGATTCATTTGACCTTTGCTTGAACAATTTTTCTCTAATCCTTGAACGATGTGTTGAAACAAATCTTGTGCTAAATTGGGAGAAGTGCCATTTTATGGTAACTCATGGCATAGTTTTAGGCCATATAATATCTTCTAAAGGCTTGGAAGTCGATAAATCTAAAATAGACCTTATTCGTGCTCTAACCCCTCCCACTACGGTGAGGAGATACACTCTTTTCTTGGTCATGCGAGGTTTTTATCGTAGATTCATCAAGGACTTTTCCAAGATAGCATCACCACTTTGTAACTTATTGCAAAAAGATGTGGTTTTTAACTTTGATGAAAAATGTATGGCGGCATTCAATCTATGAAAGAACTTTTGATTTCAGCCCCGATCATTAAACCACCAGATTGGAGCAAGACTTTTGAGCTCATGTGTGATGCAAGTGACTATGCGGTTGGTGCGGTGCTTGGGCAGCGTGTGGGGAAGATACCTCATGCCATTTATTATGCTTCTAGAACGTTAAATGAGGTCCAACAAAACTACACAACCACTGAAAAAGAGTTATTAGCCATTGTTTTTGCTTTAGAAAAGTTTCGCTCTTATCTAATTGGTACAAAAGTTGTTGTCTTTTCTGATCATGCAGCACTTAGATACTTGCTTACAAAGAAAGAGGCGATGCCGAGGCTCATACGATGGATATTACTCTTGCAAGAGTTTGATATTGAGATCAAAGACAAGAAAGGAATTGAGAACACCGTTGAACCGTTGCGTGAAAGTTTCCCGGATGAGCAACTATTCTCAATTTCCTTTGGAGAACCATGGTACGCTGATATTGTTAATTACTTAGTGTCTAAACAAATCCCAAAGAACTTGTCTCGTCTTTGAGAGGGACAAACTTAAGAAGTTAGGAAACCAATACATATGGGATGATCCATACTTATGGAAACATTGTAGTGACCAAGTAATACGTAGGTGTGTTCCCGAAATTGAATTTAATTCTATCTTGTCTTTTTGCCACTCATATGCTTGTGGAGGACACTTTGGGAGTAAGAGAACCGCTCTCAAGGTACTAGAGTGTGGTTTCTTTTGGCCAACTTTGTTTAAGGATGCACATGCATTTTGTATCACATGTGATAGGTGTCAAAAAGAACAGGCAATCTAGGTGCTCGAAATCAAATGCCGCAAACTATTATTTAATTTGTTGAGGTTTTTGATGTATGGGGAATTGATTTTATGGGCCCTTTTGTCAATTCTAGTGGGAATTATTATATCTTGCTTGATGTGGATTATGTCTCGAAATGGGTGGAAGCTAAGGCCACCCCAACTAATGATTCTAAAGTTGTTTCAGATTTCGTGCAAGCTAATATATTTGCAAGGTTTGGCATTCCAAGGGCTATAATTAGCGATGGAGGTTCACACTTCAAAAATAGGTTTTTGCAAAGCTTGTTAAAGAAGTACAATGTGTCGCATAGGATTCCAACTCCTTACCATCCACAAACAAATGGACAAGCCGAAGTTTCCAACCGAGAGGTGAAATCCATTCTTGAAAAGACGGTGAATCCAACAAGGAAAGATTGGAGTTCGCGACTCAATGATGCTTTGTGGGTGTATAGAACCGCATATAAAACACCTATTGGGATGTCTCCTTTTAGGCTTGTTTACGGTAAACCTTGTCACTTACCCGTAGAAATTGAGCATAAAGCGTTTTGGGCTATTAAGAAATGCAATATGGAGTTGGATGGTGCTGGAAGGCAAAGAAAGTTACAACTTCAAGAGTTAGAGGAGATTCGCAATGATGCATTTGAAAGCTCACGGATTTACAAGGAAAAGACGAAAGCATTTCATGATAATATGATTACAAAGAAACAATTTTGCATTGGGCAGAAAGTGCTTTTGTTTAATTCTCGCTTGCAATTATTTCCGGGTAAATTAAGGTCACGTTGGATTGGACCTTTTATTGTGACTAATGTGTTTTCTCATGGTGCAGTGGAAATTCGTAGTTTAGCTACAGGAAATGAACTTAAAGTGAATGGGCACCGGTTGAAACCATATTATGAGAACTTCTCTTCGGATGTCGTGGAAGGAGGTAATCTTGTGGAAGTACTCCATCTGGAGGAGTCATAGAAAGCAAGGAGATAGTCGGGCTGACGACTTTAAACCAAGCGCTAAATGGGAGGCAACCCATCAGTTTTGTATCTCTTGTCTTTTATTTTCTTTTCTTGTCATGTTTTTACTTTTTCTGATTTTTGTCACTTTTCCGTTAGGATTTCCCACCTTGACTTTCTTTGGAAGATTCAATTTACATTGAGGACAATGTAAAGTTTAAGTGTGGGGGAGTGGTTTACTTTGTAAATTTTTCAAATTTTTCAAAATTTTCAACTTTTGTGTACATTAGTGAATAAGAAAACTCCAACTTGTAGTTAGTTTAGAGTCACATAGTATACATGTCGCTAAGATTACATCGAGAATCTCATAAGAGTGACTGAACTTAGAGATGACAGAGAACATGATCGGGTTTCTTAATTGTATGAGAGTTAAAGTTGGATTTAACCATGCCAGTGGCAAATAAGGTGCGATCGAATTCGGTATTAGAGTAGTGGTCCCCTATAGTGGAGACTACCCATGTTACATAATGTGAGGCACCGACCTTCAATTCTTTGTACCTGTCTAAATTTGTGCTTTTAGAGTGTGTGTCACCATACGTAAATTCCGGGCAGAATGGTGAGTTGTCCAACCTCCCACCATAGAAGCACTATTTTGATCTCTTGAGTGCTATTTTTATCAACCATGTTGGTGACATCGAATTGCTAACTTACATACCACTTGTAATCTTGTTCGCAGTTAGCACCATCCACCTTATCTCTCTCTACACCAACAAGTCCATAGAAACACCATCATCATCAACAAGAGGAGCATCATGAATTCGAAGGAAAGTTGAAGACGTTCAAGGTTTACAAGCAACGGTACATAAATGAGCAGATTTCAAATTTGAGTAAAGCAACAAGACAAGGAGTAGAATTTTTATAAGTTGAAGACTATTGTACAAGAGTGAAAATTATCAAGGATGAGAGTTCGAGGAGTCTATGATATCAAGACATATAAGTTGTGAAGGATCAAGCGGTAAAGTACTTACACCATGGCCTTTGTACTTACGTTTTTATTTTATCTTATTTGTATTTTATTTTTCTCTTGTCTCAAAAAAAAAAAAAAAAAAAAAAAAAAAAAAAGACAAGAGAAAATGTTTAGGTTTGTTAATAGTTTTTATTATTTTGTTTTATTTTTATTTTGTATTTGTTTTATTTCTTATTTCTACAACAAAAAAAAAAATTTGGGTTTGTATAGTTTGTTTTTAGTTTTGTATTCTTTCAATAAAGCCAATGGAAAGAAGGAATATCTACAATGAAGTTTCAAGCAACAAGGAATTTGAGGAAAAGAGTTACATTGTCAAGATTCTACGAAATTCAAGAGTTATCATCAAGAGTTGAAGACCGAAGACGAAGAGGAAGACACCGATTGAAGACCGAAGACGTTTCTATGGATGCTGTGAGAGTGGTGCTAGTTGCACGCTGAACGGATAACGAGGTAAGTAAGGATATTCCCACCTTCGTTAAGTGGTTGATTTCCTTTCGAAGAGATCGTCAGAAAATTGGGTTTTCAAAAATTATAAAAGATGTGGGTTTTCAAAACATTCGGAGGGTTTTGCCTTCCTACCATTCAACGTGTCGCAGGATTCTCTCTTCATTCCAACCTGGACACATGTGTGAATCATAAAAAGCTGTTTATTATTGAGAGCAACATCATAAAACCCTTTCTTGTGAGGCAGAGTCGAGACTTTCGATCACTCCGAACCCGAATTTTTGTCGAGAAGGGATGGTTATTTCTCTCTCAATTTTTAAGAATGAGATTGTGTTCATTTATGTGTCTAACTTCTTATGACTAGTGTGCAGAATCTCTATGTCTTCTTAGCGCGTTAGATGCTATCATTACGGAGAACTAGTAAGTTGGAAAAGTAGGTTTTGTGGGTACATCTCTAGTAAACCCTCACGAGACTATAACTCGTCCACTAGGGACACCTAGGGGTTTAAAGGCCTGTTATTCATGCTAAGAGTGATCGTAGCCTCGACGACACGGAGTTGTATGTATTTTTCTTAATTTGTTTTGTTTGATTTGCTCGAGGACTAGCAAAGTCTACGTGTGGGGGAATCTGATAGGTGTCTAAAACACCTAATTTTATATGTATTGTTTATGCTTTCTTTGTTATTTCTCTTGTAAAATATGTATCTTATGATTACTTTTGAGTTATTAGGTACTTTGGAGTCGCATGGAGGTAAAGAAGAAGAAATTACTCTATTTGAGCCAAAAGGGCAAAATGGTCATCACATGAGCGAACACTATCTGGAGCTGAGCTATGGTTAAGGGGCACCTCTATGTGGAAGAACACTAAAGACAGGCCAGCTGATGGTTAAGGGGTTGCAAATCAAGATGGCCCTTATCTGATGAGTGGTGCCTAGAATCACTTTGGTTACCCCTTATCTGCCTTACCTGAGTGGCTATATCCACTTACATTTCCTACACTAAACCTAAAAAAATCAGAGAAGATAATCATTCTTCTTCTTTGTCTGAGATAGCAACTTGGATGTGTGAGATGCAAAAATGAATTGGTTGAATCTGAGATGGAATCGAAGATGGGTTATCTCGGATATGAGTTTCGAGCAAGGTTGCGGTGCTGATGTTGGTGTTGCCACTGTGAAGCTGGTGAAGATGTGTGATTAAGATGGTAAAAAGGGAATTGCTCTGGAGTTTAACTGATAAGAAGCTGGTTGAAGGTGAATTAAGGGTTTGGCAGATTTGGGGTCTGATTACAAGTTTGAGGTTATGAACTGAGCTGCAGTTAGGATTTTGAATCTGGGGTTGAATTGCAAATCCTCGGATTTGAATGGAGGTGCTATAAAGATGAGAAAACCAGGGTTGAAACTGAACCGAAAATACTCGAATCTGATGGATGAAATTGAAGTTTGAGCTTGAATTGAAATGAATAAGAAACTGGTGATGCTATGTTGCTCAAAGTTGTGGGAGATGACTTGAACTAAGAATGATGGATGATGTGTTGCTGTTATGGTGGAATGGTTGTTTGCAGGTAGTGGTGCTATTTGTTGTGGTGACTGAAAGGTTGGTGGTATGATTACACTGGCTAGGTATGTTGAAGCCATAAGAGATGGAAATGATAATGAATTTAATGAGCATATGGGTTTGTTTGAGATTTCGGTTGCAAGCGGATATATTGGTGATTGAGTTGAGTAGGTTACAAAGAAATGAAATGGCTCAAGTATGCTATGTTTGATGAGCGACCATAGCTTTTTTTGGTGTTTGCTTGAGAAACCAAGAAAGTGCCATGGGTCGAGAAATTGAAATGGATGTTGTGTTGGCTGAGAAATTGCAGTCGGTATTCAAAGCCGAGATGGAGAACTGGTTGAGGTCTGATTTGGGTTGATGATACTGAAGTTTGGTGTTAGCTGCTGGCTCAATGGGATTACAGACGAAAATGGAAGCTGCCGCCATGGCTCGATTGTTGGGATTATGAGGAATACTGTTGGTGGTTTGTAGCTTATGTGCTTATGGGTTTTAACTGAATTTGATGGTGGTGCACGAGAAGATCGAGTCGATCTTGTTAGTCAGAGATGAATCCGAGAGTTGCAATGGGAGTTGGTCTTGGTCATGACAAAGTGTGGAGGTTTCTTTGGTGGAACTGTGCACTTTCAAGCAAGGAATGGAACTGAGGGCATTAATGCAGGGGATGTGCTGTGCGTTGTTTGAATCAAGATGAGATAAGAGATTCACAGATCTGGTGGTGTTGGTGATTGACATGGGTTCTGGTGCAGCTGAAGCTACATATTTAGATGTATGCTTAGGATATTACAGGTTGACTTGAGCTCTGAATTGGTTAGCATTACAATTTGTTGGAGTGCATCTTTGGTTGCAATTATGGATGCAGCTCTGGTTGTGTATGGCAGTGGCCACTGATGCACTGAGCAGGCAAGAATGGAATGTATGAATGAAGAGAGAGTGTGAACCTAAATTGTGATATTGAGCTGCATTGGTTTAGTTGAATGGAAAGGCGGAATTACAGCTGAGTTGAAGTGCGCAGCTGGGGGTTGCAAGGTTGCAGGTATGAGCTTGAACTGAAATGGAACGCTGTATTGCAGGTGGTCTGGTGTTGCTGGTGGTGTTTGAAGGTGGTGCGAAAATCGATGACAGAGATGTGGTTTTGAGCTGAGAAGACAGTGCAGGGCAGAGATAGTAGAGCTACAGAGCTGGGCACTGTTGCTTGGAGTTGGATTGCAAGGAAGGAGCTGAATGTGCAGGTTATGAAGCTGTTTTAGGGAGTTCAATAGCAGATTCAAGGAATAGCAGGTGGAACTGGTAATGCGCTTGCGCTGTGAGATGGTGATGATGTCTTGGTGATGGCCTGAGTCTGCGTACCTGCAGATATTGCGGTTGTCTTTGGGCAATTTGGAGGAGTCAGGTTTGTATTGGTGTTGTGGATTTTGGTGGTGACAGTCAGGCGAGGTTGATGAAATAGAAGTTGATGTTGAATTGGAATGGAAGAGCCAAGATGGCTGCAAAGTTATGTACAGCCAAGATGGCTGGCTAAGGAGATGGTGAAGCACAATCTTGGTGCAACACAGCTTAGGCCAGTGCAATGGCCTTGGCAACTCAGCCCATTCAGCTGAGTAAGATGTTGACCTGGACTGACTCACTCTGACTCGGTGCTTGACCGAGTTGACCCGGCCGAGTTGGATCGCTGACCCGACTTGACCCGTTGACCGGTGACCGGGTGGACTTTGCCGGTCACCGGAACCGTTTTCCGGCCACCTCTCCGGCCGATTTTCGGCCACAATACCAATTTTCCGGCGACGTATTTTTGGACCTATTCTCTACATGGGGTTCTCTCTCTTATGGGCTTGGTGGATTTTCATCTAATGGACTTTGAAGACTTGACCTAATTTTGGAAGAAAGGAAAAGCTATAAAAGAAGAATTCTACAACTTTTGAGACATATCTTATTCTTGGGGGAACTTGGAGAGCCGCTTTTGTTTACGCTTCTAGGGTTTGATTTTGTTCATCTTCTTCTTTATTCAACTTATATTTTTGTGATGAACTCCATAGCTATGAGTATCTAAATTCTATATTATTGGTTAAGGATGTAGTCCTATTTATAAAACTTGTGTTTGCTTTATGTATTAGTTTTCTCTCTTGATTATCGTTCACATCTCTACTGCTTTAATAATCACATGATTGATGTATTGTGATAGGATTATGATGTTTGATTAGTTAAGTGGCCAATTAATTGAACTTGCATCCTAGTCCATAGCTATTTTAGGGTTTTTCATCGAGCGATAACCCTGAATACGAGTAGCATGATATGTTTACGGTTTGTAGTGATACACTCTCGTAATCATATGTAGAGTTTGACCATTGTCCGAATTGTTATGCGCAACGCATGACAATTGCATTGATTAGCCGATTTCTGAAACTTAATGCTCTTAGTAATTGAACTTAATTAGCGCAAGGCGTTAGGTTATTCTTTAGGTAGAATTCACATACGCAGCTCTAATGCGTGTGTTGATGAACTTAGGAAATTAATAGATTATCTTGCTCTCTTGATTCTCTAGGCTTTTGATAATATAAGAGATTAAATTGTAATTCTAATCATATATGCAAGCACATGTCTAAGATTTAAGATGAATTCCTTGACCAATATCTTTCTCTATTGATTACTTTCTACAATTTACTTTGCTTTTAATTTACTTCTATTGCTTACATAAAGTTTAGAAATCCCCCCAATTGGTTACTTTAAGAAATTGAATACGTAATAACTACAATCGCCTCTCTGTGGAAACGAACTCTTTCTTATCATATACTTTAGGAAAGTGAAATTATTTTTGACGCATACGACAGCGATCACCAGTCTATCATAAAAGAAGCAATGTACTGATACAATTTTGAAGTCAATCCTGCTGAAAATGAGGTTATCCCTACTGAAAATGATGTTATAGTCATAATAGTTATTGTGAGGCTCGCAGTGCTGACAAAATCAAAATCAGTAGCAGGGCCAAAAGGATATACATGTAATGCAATTGCCAGATATAATGCTGCTGAGTTCAATGGTTGTCAAAATAAATTGATTAATTTCCATCTTGTAGTAGAGGCGAAGGCCTATGGACCCATCACCCAAATTAAGTTGTAACAACTCTTCAATCAATATGAGATTAACAAGATATTGGAGATTCATATTCCCGTCGAAGATGATACTCTTTCCATGGATAAGATGATCGGGACCCATCACCCAAATTATATTTTTCTCGGCTAAGTCTTTTCTTAAAATCCTCTATGATAAAATTCCTTTTACTTCTGCTAGTTTTGACTTTCTATGGATTTTTTTTTTTTTTTTGGAAAGTAAGTAATATTACACCTAAAATTCAAATGTTCATGTAGATATTGCTAAAGAATAAACTGACAGTGGCGAGTAGTATTATAAGATTGAATAAGGGTATAGATATGAAGTGTAAACTCTGCCATAGAGAGGTTGAGACAGTTGAGCACCTAATTCTTTATTGCCATGCTACTCAAGTTGTTATATTCACTTTCCCACTAAATTACAAAACTAGTGAAATTACCGAGACTACTGTGCAAGACCATGTCCATATTAAAATTAAAACAGGGACTTGTTACGGACACTTTGGAAATTTAGGAACAACATCATCTTCAACAACGACAAGCTGAGTAACCAGTCTATCATAAAAGAAGCAATGTACTGATACAATTTTGAAGTCAATCCTGCTGAAAATGAGACTATCCCTACTGAAAATGATGTTATAGTCATAATAGTTATTGTGAGGCTCGCAGTGCTGACAAAATCAAAATCAGCAGCAGGTCCAAAAGGATATACATGTAATGCAATTTCCAGATATAATGCTGCTGAGTTCAATGGTTGTCAAAATAAATTGATTAATTTCCAGCTTGTAGTAGAGGCGAAGGCCTATGGAGCCTTACTGACAGTAGAAGCGGCTAACAAACATGAGCTTAAGGACATTGTTATAGAAAGAAAGGATTCTTTGATTATCATAAATACTCTCAAGTGTTGATTTCAGTGTAGTCCGGTGGTAAAGTTATTAGATAAATATACAGTAACCTGAGTCGAAAATCGTGAACACCACATTGATCAAAATAAATAAAGAATTGTACTCTCAAACACACTCATAGTCTTTTCCCTTGGATATCAAAAACACACTCATAGTCTTTTCCCTTGGATATTAAAATAAATAAAGATACTTTCAAGCACACTAAGTCTTTTTTCTTTGGCATATCAAGAACTACATCAGCAAACTTCTTTACCGATAAAAATAAATAAATACTTTCAAGTATACTCACACCATGTTTGTTTGCATCTGACTCGCGATCTGAATATGAGTCAACCTCTGACTCGTCGCGAGTCAGATGTCAGACCGTTGTCATCTATTTTAAGTCAGATTAACTCGACCTCTGACTCAGACCTAATCCCTGACTCAGACACGTTTGAGTCAGGTATGGAAATACCCCTAACTCATGGGACTAAATCACTGACTCACATATTTCTGAGTCTGACTAAAAAAACAAACATATTGAGTCAGATCCAGATGAGTCAAATGATTGCAGTCGGATCCAAATGAGGTCCGGATGATTAAGATAAGTCAGTTGGAAACAATCAAAGGTGTCAACTTTTCCCCCCTTTGGCGTATCAAAACTGGAGTGGAGCTCGGCGGAAAGAAAAAGTATTTCTTACGCTTGATAGCAAAAAAGCAGTCCGGCTACCTACTTTCTGGATGGTTGACTGTTAGGGACTTTGACATAAAGAACCTCCAAACAAACAGACACAGTAGCTCCATTCTAAAAAACTCAAAATGGCATTTTCGTAAATTAAATAAAGTTATATAAATCAGTTACTAAAAATAAAATTACGTCCTTCCGTAATCTTCAACGTTGATTTCTCCAGCACATCCCGTTTTAGCTTCAGACACAACAAAGGTAATCCTTAATCTATCCATTTTTGATCAATTGATATAGGGTGTGAGAAATTGATGCCCAAATTAATCTAGGGTTTCTTGTAGAATTTTGAATTGATTGGCTTAACATGAAGAAAGGAGAAAAATCTGATAACAATAATAAGCAGAAGAAGAGAAAAACTAGTTATAGTGATGATTCAGATGATGATTATGTATTAGAGGACGATGATGATGTAGAATCTAATGGTTCTGAAGGATTTATTGATCATAATAACCCATCGGAGGATGAAGAGGTGGGATTTGATGATTCCGAGGAAAAGGAGGGATATGTGATTGTTTCCGATTCTGATGATGATGAGTTTATTAGTAGTCGTAAGAGGAAAAGGAAACAAAAGGTAATTGTTAGATCGAAGGATTCAAAATCGGGTGGAAAAAGAACTAGGGTTAAACCACAAAGGAGGAAAAAAACTTTGGATTCTAATGATGATGATAGTGTTGGTGATGATGATGATGATGAAGATTATTGTGTCTTCGATGATGAATTTGCGATTGAAAAGGTTGCTACCGGTTCGAAATCAAGTGGGAAAAAAACTAGAGGGAGAAGTAGACAGTCGAGTAATAGAAGCACTTGGGTACCGGAGGTGGAGGAGGAGGATTGTGAATTTGAGGATGAATTGGTTGGGAAAACAACTAGGGGTAGACAGTTGAGTAGTAGAAACACTAGACAATCAAATGAGGTGTTGGAGGAGGAGTATTGTGAATCTGAGGATGAATTGGGTGGGAAGAAGAATAGGGGCAGAAGACAATCGAGGAATAGGGACACTAGGGTTTCGGATGAGGATGTGGAGTATTGTGAATTTGAGGATGAATTAGTTGCGAAAAAGACCAAGGGGAGACGGCAGTCGACTAGTAAAAGAAGTAAGGCATCAGATGATGATGATGAAGAGTATGATCTTGAGGATGAAAATGACGAGGATGAAGAATTTGAGCCAGATGGGATTGATTTTGTTGATGAAGAGGAGGAAGATTTGGAAGAGGTGGAGTATAAGAAAGCGGTGAAGCGTAGAAAGATCTCGGTAAAAGGACGGAATAGAAAGAGGAAAACGAAGGTTTCAAAGAAGAGAAAGAGAGAGAGGGGGATATTAGGAGTGACGAAGCCAGCTGAAAGTTCTGATGAAGATTTTGTGGATACTGTTAGTGTTGCTAGGGAGAAATGTAAGAAAACAACGAGGAGTAGAACTAAAAGAGTTGTGACAGAATGGGATTCAGATTCAGCTAGCTCAAAGTCTTCGGATTTGGAATACACCATCTCTGAGGAAGAAAAAGAGTCTTTGGAAGAAGCTAAGAAATTCTGTGGGGAGTTGAAAACTTGTACTAGGAGTTCGGTTCCAGTGAGAAAGTCGCAGGTGGATGTTGAAGCTTCGGATCTCCAGGAAGAGAAACCATTGAGGAGGTTAAGAAAGGGAAAAGCAACGGTTAACGATTTAATAAATGATTCAGGAAAGCAAGTATGTGGAATATGTTTATCGGAAGAAGGTAATGCGATAGTCAAGGGGACGTTAGATTGTTGTAGTCATTATTTTTGTTTTGGTTGCATAATGGAGTGGTCAAAGGTAGAATCTCGTTGCCCTCTTTGTAAACAACGTTTCTCGAGTATTACGAGGGCTCCAAGGTCAAGCATAGGGATTGACTTGAGGACAACGGTGGTTCAGGTGCCAATGCGTGATCAGGTAACTACTTTCTGTACTTTTTACTGTCGGTTGTCAAAATTAATTAAAGTTTTAGTTACATGATAATGTCTAATTGGGTCCTTCCTGACCAGAATGTACTTACAAGTAGGAACCATTTAAGACATAAACTTTAGTGGAATATATTTTTGAAGTGTTACCTCAACGGCATTTTGCCTGATATTAGCTATTGTGTTTAAAAGGTTTATAGGCCGTCGGAGGAAGAAGTGAGGGGCTACTTTGATCCGTATGAAAATGTGCTTTGTATGGAATGCCACCAAGGTGGAGATGATAGCCTTATGTTATTATGCGATATCTGTGATTCCCCTGCACATACATATTGTGTTGGTCTGCAGAGAGAAGTACCTGAAGGCAATTGGTACTGTGAAGGTTGTAGGATATCTGAAGCTGGTTCGTCAAATATTCAACTTCAAATCCCAGTAGTTAATCGTGGTTTATCAGGCAATGTTAGCATCTCCACTTCTGTATCAGCCTATAGAACCGACACCGAAGGTCTCTTTCCACCTCCCCTGCATTTTCCAATACAGCAACCATCATATTCTCAAGGATATAGGAATCTTCAGTCTCCTAGATATCATGTTCATGCTACCTCTCCATCTGGAGCAGGGGTGTCAACTCTCTCAGGGAGACGCAGGGTACACCGTCAAGTACACGATCGGTTTTCAATCAATAGAGAGAACCAAATGACTGATTACCTTGGTCGAACTTCTGCAATCCCTGAAATCGACTTGAATCGTGAAGTTGTTGAAGCAGAGCTGTGTGAAGATCTAATAGACCAACGTTCTCGAGATGAATTAATTAGTGGTAGTATCAGTACTGAATTCGATCACTGGGTACAAGAGGGAGGATCCCATTCTGCAAGATTAAGTCCATCAAGGCAGGTCGCAGGTCTGGGAACAATTACTACCGTTACCGATGGTTCTGAACTTGCAACTTTGCGTTCTGAACATGACATGACTAACTTATTATTGGGTTCCGAGCAATTCAATCACTGCAGCAGCGTCAGGTCAGATGATAGTATTTCTCCCCATACAAAGTCATATATCCACAGAGAAAGTGCAAGTTAATGTGCATTACTGAAGCATTTTAAGATTCTTAGTCAAAAGAATACCGGTATGTATATCTTCACAGCTACGTTTTTTATCTTTATATCAGCAACTGATAGTTCCACATTTTTATTACAACGTTAGTGGGAAGCCAAATATTTGCATTAAATAGACTTAACTTTTCTTTCTGGTTTCTTTATTTCAGAAATTGGTTTCCAAGACGTTTCACCTGGCTTACCATCGATTTACGAGAGCGTGTCAAGAATCTGGTTATTCTGTTGATGCGGCCCTCAAACTGTTGTTTTTTTGCTATGGAGGATGAAACAGTCGATATTGGTTGATATTCATCTTGGCTTGATTTTTTATACACAACGAGGATGGTGTTGATAAAAACGGCTACATTCAATTTTTTAGATGCATGACTGTATTCATAGACCGCATTGTTAGTGATTTAAGGAATTCCCTTGTGAAAAGCAGAAAGAATAAAAACTAATTTGGAACGAGAATGTATTGGACCCTGTCATTCTCATTGGCACCAGCAGCATTAATATGTTATAATCCAATATACAGTCGAGCAGAAAATTGGGATCTCACTTTTATAGATACTAGTTTCTTGCCTGTGCGTTGCATGGGGTTAAGTTAATTGAAGTATTATGTGTGCTGAAAATGTAGTCGTAACTGAAAATTGTGTTCCAGTTAATTGCCAACCTTCAGTAAGCATTTGAAAATACTAAGATAGTTCCCAACTGACGCTAAAAAACAACTACTTATAAACAATTACTTGATGTTCAATTTAAGGTACTGCAAATAATTAAATTTCTCAAAATAATCACTAACAATATAATCAAAGCACTAAGAAAGTAGTTTTCTTCAAATCACTAAAAATCAAACTACGAATAAAGTAATTATACCCAAATCACTAACAAAGAATAACTAAAAATCAAGCTAATAAGAAAGTAATCCTGCCCAAATCACTAAGAGAAATCATAGACACCCAATTCAAACATTTTTTGATCATTTTCATTTTCTTTTTCATCTCTATCATCTTCTTTTTCATCTTCATCATCTGCCATTTCATCTTCTTGAGTATTTTCATTACCTTAGTTTTCATCATCTTCCGAAATTATCATACGCCTCAGCCTCTTTCTTTTTTGCTGAATCTCTGTTTGGTGTGTTTCATCTTCCAAAAGCATGATCTTTTGTTGCTTTTTGCGGTGTTTTCGTTTATTTTACTGGGATAATTAAGGCACCTTGTTTTGCTTACCACCTGTCTACAATCAATAACTATGTTGGAAAGCTTGATTAAGCCCGGCTCATTTGTGACAGTGATAATCTTCACCATTGTTTTACACATCTTATTCACATCAATCTACTATGTTTTGAGTTTCAGACATCAAGTACTACTTTTTCTTTGCTGGAAGTTGGGTAGGATAGTGTAATTACTTTTGTGTTTGCATAATCACTGAGATAGTCAAATTCTAAGAGCAAGTGCTTGTACTACTTTTGGAGTTTCTAATATTGTGTTGATTCAAATTGAAAACTTAATATTATCCTCATTTGCAGTATACTTGATTTCGATAAAACTGGAATCTTCGTTAATAATGAACAAAAACTGGTCTCACTTGTGCTAGATGCATGAGCCTGCAATTACCAAATAAAGTTAGCACTTGTGCAAGATACACAATCACAAAAACAACCGAATGCACATGGGAGTGTGCACCAAATAAAGCAAGAAAAAAAAATCAGGTACATATGAGTGCAAGGACTTAAAAACAATACTGGTACACGCATTTACAGATGATCTTCTTAATTAGATTCACTGAATGTTAGTGGTGTTATCAATCTATCAAACTATATCTACCTAACATTGTACATTTCTGGGTTGGGATTATACACTTTGCATTTCATTATCGAAAAAGAGAATCTAAGATGGTACTACATAATGCATTACCAATATTGTCAATGGTAGCATATAGAGATTTAACCCGCTCAAACTACAATGCCATCTGTGGGAATCGAACCCACAATTACATGGTTGAAACCATGTGCTCTTCCATTTGAGCTAAGATAGCAAGTAACGTTTACCAATCTAACTGAGAATTAATAGAATCAACACGGTGTTGATGATTCAAAAGCATATAAGCATTGAGGGATATCGAGAAGAGATTTTACCTGATCCTCGCTTGATGCACACATAATATAGCCCAACAACATAAGCCGAGGTCTACCTTGTCTAGAACAATTAAAGCAAAAGTCGCACCTTATGCCACCACACACACTCGCAAAGGTTGCTAACAAAATGGATGCATTATATGGTGAGGAAATTACCATGCATACTTTATAACCATGTTTTGTAGAGTTTAAAATGTCCTTTATTTGTACAAAACTACAGGTAGTTAGAACAAAAACTGAAGATCATTGCTACCTTGCATACGAAAACACCAAAATTTCCTTCAACTGTAAGTAAAATTTAAGTCATCTTAAAGCACAAACCATTGTCAAAAGAGAAAAATATTTTCCATCCTAACCCATACTTAACTTTAGTTACCAACTTACCATCATTATATCTAGGAAAAGGATCGAAATAAGCTCAAAACATTTGCAAATACACCCAAAGAATGTTTACCTGAAAATATCTTCTCAGATTGAAAAAGAGTAGCAATTTCTTCTTCATTTTCAGACGCAACTCAGATGAGGTATATAGTACATGCTCATAATCCTAAACATCTTCAGCTCACACGTCATTACATTCCCTCATATCTATCTTCTTCTTTTTTTTTTTTTTGCTAATTTCTGGGAAGACAAAACCAAAAAAGCAGTAGCCAAACATTCTCAGCTATCTTCAAATAAAAAATAGAACCACTGAGGTCATAAATAACACTAATGTTTAGCTAAATATACACAGAGGCTTAAGGCTAAGTAAAGAAAAACATATCAATAGTAAAGAAAACAGGGGAGGGAGAAAAGAGGAGGCGGCGCCAAAAAAAAGTTAAATTAGGAGTTAGGGTTTCGAGTAAAGCTTTTATACATTTGTTCATAAGTATTCCTCACCCACGCATAATCTGCGGGACTATCATGACCAAACATTTTTTTTTTTTTTTGGTGTGTATACATCTGCGCTTCTCTTTCATTATTGGCAATCTGGACGCATCCAACAATAACTGGGAACTAAAATATTTACAACTATAGAGAGGATGAAAGGTGCACAACAAAATCATTGCAAAAAATTTCAAACATATTGATACATTAGAAACAATTGGGCACACAATTATGCTACGTCCGCACACAATAAAAACATTTCTTTGTTGGCAGAAGCTGGAATTATACAATGAAAATTTTCTATTGATATTAAACTGCAATACCTATAAGCCAATTGTACAGTATTATCAGAGATATAATTACTGCGACCAAATGAGCGGGAGGAAACATGATAAGGCGCGAGCCTAGGAGATGTATGCACAGATAATACAAAAACGAAATTCAATCCCAGGAATAAAATAAAAGTGTGCTAACCTGTCTCGCATGTCACTCCCTGCCGGTATATCGATGGAGGAGAGAGTGAAATTGCCGGACAAAACAGAAATGGGAATTTTTATATGGCATTAATTAGAGGAGCACTAAAATGGGAATTTTTATTTAAAAAACAGATTCAAAAGTATGAGGAACCTTGACAATAATTCTTCACAAAGGTGGAGAATGAGCAATCACTACAGGCCTTAGTTGGAGTCTCCAAGCGGATACCATCTTATCAACTTAACTTTAGCAATTATAAAATTACCAATGTGGTATACCTTTACTGTTACGTCAAACATTGATGCAATAGGATAGGAGGAGAGGACCCAATTCACTTCTGATTCTGAATTCTATAAATCTGAAACCTTTTTGGATCAACAATAAGAACTAATTGTGAAAGTTCCGTTTACAACAAAATCAAGAATAAGAAAAGGAGAATCGTGGAAACAATTATAAGTTATCAAGTTATTAATCGTAGAAAGGGAGACAAAAAATTGTATATACATATATATGTACACACCATTTTATCACAAAATACATGATCAAGTTTTAGTACTCCCCTTAAATGGTACTCCCCTTAAATGTATTGTGTATAGTATAGTTTTTGATTCCCTGTACATATGGTGTGGTGCATGATAAGGGTATTATTTCACTTGAGATTAGATTTACAAAAGCAATAATGCCTAACATTTGACAATTTGGATTATGTTTTACTGAAATGAGACCTGTAGGTTATCAATTTAAAGACGTAGCCAATTGTCAATCCTACAGATCCAACAGGATTGACAATTTAAAGACCTGTAACAACCGATCAAGTACAGGGAACATGAACAAAAGAAAATCAAATCATGAACCAAACTCAAGTTTAGATTTATAAAAAAGTAAGAAAACAAACCCAAGTTTGAATCTATAAACAACCTTGACAGATAAATAATAGATGCCTTATAAGTGAAGCGAGAAACAAACCCATATGAATCTACCGTTTAGATTTATAAGCATAGTGAGATAAGAAATCAGAGTTTGAAAATAAAAATAAGGACCCTTGAAAATGCAACTACAAACTGAATAGATTACTTACAGGAAGGTCTGAATTAGGGGAAGCAGAAATGCATGATTCCTCCGATTTCTTCAATTGTAGGGTTTCCAGAAGAGAAAGGCAAGGGTGACAGTAGAGTTTGAAAATTCAAGATAGTTCCTTGAATACTTTTTGCCGAAGCTCCATATGACCGAATAAGATAAAGCGATCATAAAGAAAATGAAAATAGACTACCGAAGGTGCAATTGAAACAGAAAGAAGAGAGACGGAGAATCGGGTGAGAAAAAGAGGCGTTTGATTATTATGCAGTGAAAAGTAGGTTTAGGGTTTTGTTAGGCGTTTTAGTCGTGGAAATGTGAGTAATCTACACCTCAGGTGTTTAGTGTTCACAAATTGTTGTATATATAATTTGAGTAGAAATTGCTGGCCTCACATTGAAAGTTAGGCCAAAAACTTGAATTCTAGAGCTCCTGCCCCCAACCAATAAGAATCAAGGGTTTCCAATCTATTTAATAAGTTTGCGTGCACAAAAAACACCTTCGGTGACGATTATTCACCACTCAACGTCAAAAACATAATCTATCTGGTATCCTTAATTCTCTTCTCAACTCCTCAAAACCTTACTGATACTCTGAGGAGAACACGGGGTTACTTGCATAAATCAGATGATTATGTTGTTCTCAAATCTCAATCATGATAACTGTAATATGATTTCCTTATTGTTGTGTATGCTACTCATGTAGAATGCTTTCCATTATATGATTATATTCTCGAAAAAATATTACCTGCTCCTGTTTTAATTTTATCTTATAGGCTATTCACGAGAGCATGAATTGAAGTCCAGAGACGAGGATGAAATCCAACGGACATATGTCAGGTAAAGGTTGCAACTCTACTCTTTCGACTTATTGAGAGTAATTGTATGTTTATATGGTTACCAGTTTCTACTCTGGTTCAAACGTACGATTTGACGTCGACGTTCACAAGATAATCGTTCTAAATCACAGTGTTTCAATGTGGGATTCTACTTATTTTCTAGGATCCCTACTTTTTTTTACCTTCATTCTAGGATCTGTGCAACTGATATTGTTGCTTTTCTAAGGTGTTAGTGGATACTTTCATTTGGATACAATTTACTTTTAGCGCCACCTACTGAAAGAATTTCTATTAGGGTCACATGTCTGCATATAGTGAGAAAGATATCATGTCTGCTACCAGGTACGAGCTGGATCGTGGCGGTCAAGAGTTTTTGTTCTCTTTTGCATGTATGACCTGTGTTTGAGTTCAGTTGTCAATGCTATTTTTTTTTATGAAGAGAAAAGGTTATAATTTTGTAGGAAAAGAAAACAATAACGGAACAAAGTAGAAGAACAAGCCTGCATGACCTGAACAAGGCTCAAAAGCTAGGACAATGTCAATGTTATTTCAGTTCTATTGTCTATTAGAGATTTCGGTAACAATACGTATTTGTTTGGTAATCACATATTGTTGTACGTATGTTAATGTTAATATTCCCCAATCTATTAGTATAGGCCAGGATGAAGTTATATGAGTAATGTTTCGCTTAGTATTGATATTTCCTGGCATTCGAGGAGTAACCTTATTATGGTATACTTTTTCACCTTTACGAGTCTTTATGGTATTTTTATGATCAAATATCAGATGGCTTAGTTTTTTTTTTCTTCTTCGTGTACAAGTGAAATTTACATCTAAGGAGCTTCTTCGTATCATGGACTTGAAATAATACCATGAACAAGTTCGTCAATGCTTATGTGGTTTATGGCATGAAAGCTTATACTTCGTTTCAGTTTGTCTCTTATTTCTCTCTGAAAAAATTGCACAAAGATATAACAGGGTTGATGTCTTCGGATTCTACTTATATTTATTGAATGTTTCTCAAGTTTGTTTGAAAATCTATATGAAATAACAATGAGAATCTATCTGAAATGGAGAGTTCTATAAAGCATCTCCTAAGTATGGGTTACCTTGGCTGCAATTGCTATGGAAACATATGGTTTGTTTTGTGATATAAAGTTGAAGCTGTAATTATTATATCCTTTCGTAAGGTTCCAATGCTTTTATATCAATCAATTGAAATTATTTTTATTACTTTTATATAGGAAGTCCAGACTGGAATTTAGCCTTAACCTAATTAATCCTAACGTGGTTATTGGTAGTTCATCGCATGTTTGCAGAATTGGTGTTGCAAATTTATTGATGGTCATGATGTCGGTAACTATTTCCTATCTACTCTTTTTCCTTTTTAACCAATTCTTCATCCAATTAAGATCCACGCACGGTATTAGTGATGTCTGTATTTTAGCCAATTTTATGTTCCGAGTTGTACTAACGAAGTTATAGTTAATTAGTTATATACTCACAAGTTATGTATACTACAATATGGATCGAGATTATGCTACCTTCTTTTGAAATGGTTTATATTTTCTTGGATTATTGAGGTTGATGAGTATACTGTTTTCTTGGTTGCAAGCTAGCAAGGGGTTGGATTCACTCATGGCATAGATAAAATTAAGGGTGTTGGCTCAAGAAATATCGCACCACTCTCATCCACGTTAGGAGCTGCAGAAATGATCTTTGAAGAGGACAAAATACAACTATTAGCTGAATGTGTTGGTATTTGTACTTCTAATTGATTTCAATGTTCTTAGAAGCATCTGTAATTAGTAATAGAAATACTAACTCAATTTCTGTTATTAGAAAACCCAAACGAGTTTAATACCAGTACTGCTATCTTCTACATAGCTGTTGAGTGACGACTTTTCCATGGTGTAGCTGTTGAAGGTAAATTCATCATTTTCATTTTTCCATTTTTTATTTCTACCTAAGACCCATAATACACTTGAGTTATATTCAACTGGAAATTAGTAAAGTTCAAGATCTTCTTCATGGATACAACAAGAATCCTAACATGGGTTTCTTCTTATGCTTTTTTTTAATCGATGTTTTTTCTTATGATCATTAACTGGGAATAGTATGCAAATCAATCTCAATCTATTTGTTGTACCATTATTAGTCACTCATCTTATAAAACTATAAATTTATGAAAAACTTTGAACCAAACCTTTACGAAAAAACTTCAAATATGTTTCACTAACGTGCTCCAAATTCCAAATTCCCCTTATCCTGCATTTTTTTTTTTTTTTTTTTTGTAGTTTGTTAGTTTAGATTTGTGTTTCTGTTCTTGGTTTTCATGTGCATCCGTTGTGGTTACAAATGGAGGACTTCATTTAAGAAGATGGAAATTGGAATACGACCATGCATACTATGAAGGAATAAAGACTATTCCTAACTGAAGTGAGTTAGTGGTTGTACATCTACTCTTTACTGGTTTTAGAAGCATATCTGATAAATGTATAATTACTAACCCAATTCAAGTTACGAGAACACACTACTATTTGTCTCTATGCTGCCAATTTGCTGAAGTTAGTACAGCTGAATTCCTTTAATTCTAATACAGCTGCCTAATGAAATATAGATCACTGGAGCAACTTATACTGAACTTAGATAACGGTGTCTAGAATGAACTCCCCTTATTGTGTTCCTGTGCACTATTTTGATATGCCTTTTATAGATGCATTCGACTATCTTGATATGCCTTTTAGGTGTAATCGTAAGTCTATATATTTTCTAACTTTTATAGCTGAATCACATCATGGTTCCTTGACTCCTTTCATCTGCCCAGGTTGCTAATATCGTCACCATTAAGAACTCATGAAATTTCTATAATTGTAAGGGATATCCAGTGCGGCAAAAGTCGGAGGCTTAGCGGTCAAATTATTTAGCTGAATCACATTATGGTTCCTTGACTCCATCTTCCCAGGTTGCTAATATCTTCACCACTAAGAATTCAGTACATTACTATGATTGTAATAGATATCCAATGCGCTAGAAGTCTGAGGCTTAGCGGTCAAACACAAGAAACGTCAAGAATCCAACGGACTGCAATGTTTGATTTCCGTGAGAGTCCACGTGATATTGTGATCAAGGTGTAAAGTTGCAATTATCAATTTCTCATATTTTATAACCTAACCCATAGAGACATTATTAACTTGGATTTTTCGGTTTATTAGCTCTCGGATTTTTCGGTTTATTAGCTCTCTCAAATCCATTTTTAAATTTTCCAATCTTAATTTCTTATTCGGTCTATAAAATATATCCACTCTTGAGCCAAAGGTAACTGGTGGGAAGAATGATGCATAGTGATGATGAAGTTCACACTTTTTTAAAAAACATTTAGGACAATATATGAGAAAGCTACTTTGATGAACTTGAACATATGCAGAGGTAAAAGAATACCGAGTTGCACAGAAGAAAAAAATAGAGATGCTTTAAAAAAAAAAAAAACAAGAAACCATGCCAATTTCGACGTCAGTTTTTTGGTTGACAAATTTGGCATGATAAACTTAAGCCCGTGCAACGCATGGGTTAAACACTAGTAATTATAAATTCGGTCCGCGAGTTATAACCCCAAAGGTGTCACTATCCATCCACAAAAAAACCTATCAAAACAAAAGTAACACAAAAACCCCAAAAAACAAAAGTAACACAAAAACCCCTAAGAATTTGATGAAACCAATTTTGAAATTTGGGGTTTTTGTATCAATTTTGTTTAAGATGGAGTTTTAATGGATCCCAACATTTGAACAGGGTTTTTGTACCACAAGTTTGGTCATCTTGGGTTTTTATGACTAAATTTGTTATTAAAATAAATTGAAAACCCTATGTTCCTATTGGTTGGGGGCCATGAGCTCTAGAATTCAAGCTTTTGGCCTAACTTATAATGTGAGGCCAGTAATTTCACCTCAAATCTAGAATACAAAACAAAGCTTGGCTAGATAAAGAGCGGCCGAGATTTGTCTAGGAGGGATAAATCTACGACCGTGGTTTTTTCAACTAACCATTATAAATACTTTATTAATTAGTGTCCTATTAATTGCTCATGATGAATGATTAATTAATTTTTCATGATAAATGTTCATTTAATAAATTTAATAAATACATATTTTTATTAATAAATAAGTTTATTAAAAAATATATTTATATTGATCACAAATTCACATCATTCAAAAAATTAGAAAAAAAGAATTTTGTCTAAAATTAGAATTAGGGCATCAACTAAGTTTCGAACTCGTTAAAGAGCATTTTTCATTAAAAGATGATGGTGAATTGCTAAGATATCATCATTTAGAAGATTTGACTTTACCATCAGATCGATCTCCAAAGGATTAAAATTGATCCCTTTTTATTCCAAAAGAAAATTAAAAATTATATTAATAATTATTAATGGTGGTAGTGAAAGAAGCCGAAACGAAGAAGTGGGTGGTGGAAAGTTTTTCTTCCTTGAAGTGGCGGGTATTTGTGAGTGATGGAGGTGGTAACATGATTTTATATAAAAGGTGGTGGAAATCCCGCGTGACGGTGCACGCCAATACTTTATTAATTAGGCGTGGCTGATTTTTACGTACGGTAGTGGATGTTAGTGAATAATAGTGGACAATAATAGTTTTGTGTCTTCACAAAATGGTCAATATTTTATTGGTATAGATGTAGTTGGCTGTTTTTTGCACAACTGGTAAGGACAAAACACAAATATTTTGAGGAGGATACTAAATCATATAAGACAATATGATCATGACCGCTAGTAAGGACAAAACACAAATATTTTGTCTAGGGAGAAGATAAATCTATGGTCATGGTTTATTCAAATTAAACATTATAAGTGTTACAGTTAATTCCTTATGGGGCAATCCGAGAATTGAACTCGGGACCTCTCGCACCCTAAGCGAGAATCATACCACTAGACCAATTGCCCGTTGGTAAAAATTATTTCAATATATAATAGTGGTGGTAGTAGTAATGGGTGGTGAAAGCTATGGCGGGTGTTGGTGAGTGGTGGAGGTGGTAACAATGGTTGTGGTGGAAGAAATTGTGGAGGTGGATGGTTTTAGTGGTGGAGGGTGTTTATTTTTATTTTTTTTCCTGAAGCAAAAAAAATAAAAATGACGGGTAACATTGTATTGTGAAAGATGTAGTTGGTTGTTTTTGACACGATTAATAAAGGTAGGTACTAAATGATACCAAACCATATATAACAAAATTATGAACATTGGATCAATTGGTGCCCCTGCTATCTTTGGTAACTGATCATGTGAATCATCGTTTGTAGTATTAAAATAAAATTAATTGCAATACAAAAGAGAATATAGAAAAAAAAACATTAGAGAATATATTAATTAACGACCTAAGTTTGTTCAACTTTATACATGACATTTGCCATTAATCGCCCAACATCCTTCGAGGGATACAGTGGTTTTGTGGTTCTGACGGGCATTCGTGAGTAGTAATATACTATGTTAATTTTGTGCCGCTACAAAACGGGTAACACTATAAAGTATAAGATGTGGTTGATCGTCTTAATGCTAAAATAAACTCGATTAAAATACATGACAATTTAAATAAAAAACACTGGGATGTCACGTCATATAATAACTACTCTAAATTACATATTTAGTATCAAGATTTCGCCTTTCAATAGATAAATATTCTATGGTTGTATTGAGATCCCGTAAGTAGTGCTCAAGTTGGCGCTTGGCTTTCTGAATGATTTTGAATACAATGAAACGTTATGGGTGAAAGCTATGGCGGGTGTTGGTGAGTGGTGGAGGTGGTAACAATGGTGGTGGTGGAAGAAATTGTGGAGGTGGATGGTTTTAGTGGTGGTGGGTGTTTACTTTTATTTTTTTTCCTCAAGCAAAAAAAAAAAAAAAGGCATTGTATTGTGAAAGATGTAGTTGATTGTTTTTGACACAATTAATAAAGGTAGGTACTAAATGATACCAAACCATATATAACAAAATGATTATGAACATTGGATCAAATGGTGCCCCTGCTATCTTTTGTAACCGATCATGTGAATCATCCCACCAAAATAACTACACATGTAGTTATTCAGCAGTGGTGTAGTTATTTTGAATACAATGAAATGCTCCCTCTCGGTTTATCCAAGGAAAACCGAAACCTTCTCAAAAAAATAAAATAATCAATCGAACAATAGTTAGATGGAGCGCCATCCGTACTACTGTAAACTTCTCTGAACTGCTACATATCCAATGAACTTTCCACATATTAATTTGGTGATTTCGTCCTTGATAAGGCATGTTATATTGAAATTCTTGATAAGGCATCAATATGACTATATATTGAAATTCTTGATAAGACATCAATATGACTATATATGTTCTTTAGTGTTCCAAATTACTTGAGTAACACTAGATGTGAGAACGCCACTCATGCACTACTTAGCATAGTTGATGCAAAAAAAAAATTATCCATAAATTTGTTCAATTTTGTGCTATCATTTTATGTTATCAATATGATTGAGGAATGATCTTGCACATGTTCTGATTTACTTTTAGAAGTTTATTTTTCATCTCACACATGTATATCTCAGTCTTCCAATATCCAAGAGTTCTCCAATTTTATAAAACTCTCACATTTGCACAAAAAGAATAGTCTATAGTAGGGAAAATATTATGGGTCTTTGCTTCACGCCATAGAGCCTTAGTTATCAGTAATTTTGGAACCCATGAGTTCATAAATTTCATGGAATTGAGTTGGCAGGTTAGGCATATTTATTGTTAGAGAAAATGTTTTCTTTGAAATTTAAAATTACGGTTAGATGAAATAGTAAACGAGATAATATATATTTTATTTTATTTTTAATTTTGATGTTGGGACGACATTATTACTCTGGCTGAATACTAAATAGAAATAACATGCTTAAGAAAAACAAAGAGGTAATTAATCATTTTCCAGGCCGAAACCTTTTTGAATGTCAAAACTATTTCCCATGGAAAAAATAAAATAAGCCGAACGCAAACAATGTCGAATTAGAGAAAAAGACATCCCGTGCCATTACGGTTCGGGTTAAGCCCTAGTTATATATACAAAATAATATATAACCACACCCTTTGAACATCATGGGGGTGCTTGACTATACCCTTTGACCATCTTGATGGTGCTTGACCACTACTTTGCTTGTTGAAGTCGAGCAAAATGATTCCAGTTTACAATTTAAAGATATTTAACAAAACAAACACAATAGAACACAAAATGAATTAGTCTTTGCAGCAAATTTTCTTCATATAAGAAACCAAAATGGTGTGCATTGATAGGCACAAGAGAACACAAAATGAATTAGTCTTTGCAGCAAATTTTCTTTATATAAGAAACCAAAAGGGTGTGCATTGATAGGCACAAGAAAATTCCGCATTTTCAATTCTATGCAATTAGAATTTGGACCATTGAACGCCTCGCAGAACCTATAAAATTCTTGTAGCCACGAGCAATGTCGGTATGGTCTTGCGTCTCATGTTTGCCCAGGTATGTACTTTTCCAAGAATACCTTGGCCAAATTGCTAAAGCTTACACTTACAGCTCCAGCTGAAGCATATCTTTCTATGACTTCAACTACTTCAGGCTTCAAGATCTCTTCTTTATTCACAGGGTTACAAAGATAATAAAGAGCTCCAAGTGCATAATTCACCTGACCATAAAGTTAATTATCGAGTCACCTTGTGGAAAAAAAAATCAATAAATTTGCTCGGAACACAAGACTGTTTGATTATGTTTATGCCAATTCAAATCTTCAACACATGTTCTTTTTTAATTAAGGTGCAACCTGAGCTACCAAATATTAAAAGTTAATAAACAAACGATAGTTGAGTCTGGAAACTTACAGTATTTCTGTTTGTACCCAGAAATATTTCCAGGCACTAAACACGATGATTTTGGTGATGATGAGGAAAACAGGATTAAAAACTTTAAAAAAACAGGTATATCAGAGACACGGATATTACGTGGTTCGGAAAATATTGCCTACATCCACGGACCAATCCCCGTAGGGAGAAATATTTTATTGATATATGGATTACAATGATTTTCTGATCTTCTCTGGGTTTTTCCCTTTTGGGATTGTAATTCCCTCTATTTATACAAATGTGAATTAGGGTCTTCCCCTAATTGCCTCCTGGTCATAAACTGTATTAAGTTTCCATGCATGCCTCCTGGCCATAAACTGCCCTGCATTAATTCTGCATGAAACTGCCCTCATGTATCAAGTCTGCATGAAACTGCCCTCCTGTATTAAGTCTGCATGAAACTGCCCTGCATGCCCATTGACTTGTCCTGCATGCCTCCTTGTATTGATTTGCCATGTTGGCAGACTTGCTTGCACTACACCATTTTTAGGATTTCGCAACAAAGTTTCGCAACGGCTTAATGTCGGTTGCGAATTTTCCATTGCGAATTGCAACCCCAAATATTTCGCAACGGTTTATGCCGTTTCGAATTTTGTAACCTCACAGGGGTGGTTGCGAATTGCAACCGCGCTCAGTTCAAGCGTGTGAACCGCTTGCTTGGTCGTGACACTAGAGCTGATAAACACGCCCCAGTCAAATTTCGGTCAAGACTACGGTTTTTATTTCCACCCTTAATCCAAGTCTAGGGTATATCCCACCCTCGCCTGAATTCTATCCTCATTTTTTCTTCCGCCAAAAACAGACTCGGCTCTCCTTCCCCGTCCCTCCCCCTCTCCTCCATCTCCATCTCCATCTCGATAAACCAGAGAGATTCAGCTCTCATCTCCTCTCCATCTCCATCATCGTGTAGATATGTATACATGTACAATTTTTGAGGATGTTTTTAGATTTCGATTTCTAGGGTTTCAATGATTTCTAGGGTTTCAGAGATTTCATTTCTAGGATTTAGATATTTTGATTTAAGTTTATCGAATCCTAGGGTTCCATTTAAGTTTTTCGTTTTTAGGGTTTAATGCTTGATTTCAGTTTTTCGATTTCCCAAAAGCTTTTGTGAATCGATTCAGTTTTTTTTTTTCTTTCCATGTTAGGGTTTGGGAATCGATTCAGTTTATTTCAGTTTAATGCTTGATTTTTTTTTCATAGTATCTGAATCTAATACCCCCTTTGTTTTTTCCATGTTAGGGTTTGTCAAGATTCAAGAAGCGGGTCGAGTTGGTTCAGGAAGAACTAAAAAGGTATATCAACTATGAAATTGTTGTGGTTATTTTCAAAGAGATAATTTCCATTTTATGGTTTGTTGTTTATCTGAATCTAATGTTTTTTTTTCCATGTCTAGGTTTGTCAGGATTGAAGAACTGAAGTTCAGTTCATTAGAGTTTGAAGAAGAACTGGTGAGAATTGGTTTAGGAAAACTAAGAAGGTATATCCAACTGTTTTGATTTTGATTATGATAGAATCTCATTGAGCATGATAAAAATGGTCCTAGTGGTGAATCGCAAAAGCTACTTGTAGCTCATTCTCTCTTTGTTGAGAGAATGTTTCTGTCGTTAACCTAAGGGCTTCGGCAACCCTACCACTAGGATTCAGTTGAAGCTACATGTTGGAATTGAATTGGTGTACTTACAGAATTTTTGTGCAATCTCTTAACTAAGAAGTTTTTATAAGTTGTATGGTCTGAACTTAAGAATTTTTGTAAGATTTTGATTTTGATAGAAACTCATTGAGCATGATAAAAATGGTCCTAGTGGTGAATCGCAAAAGCTACTTGTAGCTCATTCTCTCTTTGTTGAGAGGATGTTTCTGTCATTAACCTAAGGGCTTCGGCAACCCTACCACTAGGATTCAGTTGAAGCTACATGTTAGAATTGAATTGGTGTACTTACAGAAAATTTGTATAATCTCTTAACTTAGAAGTTTTTATAAGTTGTATGGTCCGAACTTAGAAATTTTGTATAATTTCGAACTTAAAAATTTTTATAAGTTTGTATGGTCTAAACTTAATTATTTTTGTAAGTCCGATTTCGATTTTGATAGAATCTCATTGAGCATGATAAAAATGGTCCTAGTGGTGAATCGCAAAAGCTCATTGTAGCTCATTCTCTCTTTGTTGAGGGGATGTTTCGTCGTTAACCTAAGGGATTCGGCAAACCCTACCACTAGGATTCAGTTGAAGCTACATGTTAGAATTGAATTGGTGTACTTACAGAAAATTTGTATAATCTCTTAACTTAGAAGTTTTTATAAGTTGTATGGTCTGAACTTAGAAATTTTGTATAATTTCTGAACTTAAAGATTTTTATAAGTTTGTATGGTCTGAACTTAATTATTTTTGTAAGTCCGATTTCGATTTTGATAGAATCTCATTGAGCATGATAAAAATGGTCCTAGTGGTGAATCGCAAAAGCTCATTGTAGCTCATTCTCTCTTTGTTGAGGGGATGTTTCTGTCGTTAACCTAAGGGCTTCGGCAACCCTACCGCTGGACTATGATGTTGGTGACCTTACTGGGAAGGTATATTGCTACTACTTTCACACTTATCAAATCTCCAAGGCAGATTCATGCAATTCATCTCTTGTAGTAAGTTACCAAATCTACTCTTCATGTTTTTGTAGATGTATAGATCATGTGTTGGTTTGTTGTGATACTTGTACTTCAAACTTTCAATTTCATACCCAGGTTTATTGTTACGTTTTGGTGGTGCTGGTGGAGGACTTGGTTTATGAATCAAGTCTGATTTTTTTTGCCATTGTACATCATTTATGGCTTAATGAATCACCTAATCTATTCCCTCACCATTCATTGAATCGTCAAGTCTGATTTTTTTTTTATATTTCTTTTCTTGATTTGTTTAGTCAAAAGTGGTATAAATAAACCAAGACTCTGTCTTTGGTATGGTGCGATCAAAGCTATACATTGGCTATGGCAAAATTTGCAAGGCAAGAATAACTATACTTTTTCCGAATGTTGCATAATTAGGTCGAAAATTATTGATGATCCAAATTTTCTTGTTGTTTGTACATGATGAACACCTTGCTGATTTTTACGAGTTACGCAAAGGTTGGAGTATTGGTTTTTTGAGGCTTCTTTAAAAAAATTTGATATGCATTTGAATGTTTTTGTATAGGAATGGATAATGCTGGTGTTTTGGAATTGAAGTGGAAGAAATGGAATGCTAAAGAACTTCGAATTATGTCGGCTGGGATTACACAGGTAGCTTACACTTCTCATGTTTATTATCTTGTTTTGATTCAAACACTTCAAATAAGAAAGCCACAGTACTTTAAAGCTCGCATTCAAAGTACCATGTTCTGTCTGCTAACTTGTTATGTCTTTTCTAATAATGTGCATTGACTTTGTAATGAGCACGCATTGATTGTTAATTGGTAAAGATAGTTCCAGGGAATTGACTGTGTTACATTCTAACTTTTTGCCCAATATTATGAATGTGTGAATTAATTTGATAGCAAATTACTTGGCTTTTTTCAGTGGATTGTGAACTCTCTACGGTTGAGCAGACTCATTCATGGAAGCTTCGCTATGGTTATGATCGTGTGAATGATGATAAAGATGTTTCCAACATCGAGGCCAAGATGACTGATGGTATGTCATATATCTTAAATTATATAGTAGTTCACCGAGTTCTTAGTTTCGTTTTTACTATAACCAAGACTCAAGATTTTGGTGAATGTTTTTTACTAAATAAAACAATTTTAGTTTTAGGGGATAGTTTTGTGTATTATGCTTACAAGATGCTAGTTCAGACCTAAAAAGATATCACAGAATCCAGCGTAATTTAGGATTTGAGCTAGCTCGACCATGTCGAAGTCCAAGAATAATTGAGCTATTTCGACTAAGACAGCTCACTTACAACTGCGTCCTGTTATAGAAAAACATCACAGTGGGCTCAACAGCTCTGGATGTAGGGGATTCATACAGTGTAAGCAATTATTTGTTTTGTTTTACTGGCATGATAAGTATAATTGTTGTGGCATGATAAGTAGTGTAGTAAATGACTGCATCTTTTAATCATGTTTGAATGACCAGCATATATGTACAATGATCAGACACTGGGTATCATAGTAATGAATGAATGAATATAAAATGTGTGGCCAAGACTTGGATTTAGATTTTCAAGTCTTTGGTCAGTGTCAAATGATGGACATGATCCATCCAGGAGTTGTGTGTAAATTTGAAGACAATGTTTTAGTGATGATCTCAGTTTCTGAGTCATTTTACATAGAACTCAAATGCGCGGTTTAGCATTAGGATAAGAGGAGAAATGTAAGGTCATAAGAGCCACTTTTAAATTAGTATTTTGAACTTGATAATTAGATAAATTGTGGTATCAGACTAGTGTTGTTTTAGATTAGTAAATAATGGTTGAATCTTCTTCATTTGTAGCCTATTAGTACTCTTCGACTCAATCTTTATAAGCATCTTGGATATCGATTAGAAGAATTTGTGATGCTTTGTTCGCGAGGTCAATTGAATGATGCTGTTGTGAGATCGGAAAGGTTGAAGAACAAAGCGAAGAAAAGCAAAGACAACCATTAGGTCCCTTAGCATTTACAAGATTTGTAAGTTATAATGTAGTATCTCCTTATAGAGATTTAAGTTAGAAGAACTTAGGAATTTAGGAGAACTTTATACAAACCGAACTTAGGAACTAAGTATGTTTATGTGTATGTCCATTAAATGAATGACATAGTTTGTATCAAATACTCATACTTGTTAACTTCAATTGAAGAATTCTTTTTCATAATGGTAAATGTGGAATTGAAAGTGTAGAAGTTTGTATATCTCGTGGAATGGTGAATATGGGGAACCGGGTAAGCTGCAGTGGGGTAAATATGGGGGAATGGATTTTGACCAGGTCAATGAAGACCTCGACCTTTTTTTTTTCTCGTTGCAAAAGCTTAGCAACGTCGATGTTCTGTTGCTAAATTAGAACCGAGAACCAATAAATTAGAACCGGAGAACCATAGTTCGGGTAGGGGTATTCTGTAATTAGAAACACTTAGCAACGGCGGACCTTGGTTGCGAATAAACTACGTAGCAACGGCACAAGATGCGTTGCGAATCTCCGTTGCTGACCAAGAATCGCAACGGAGCTTATGCCGTTGCGAAAAACTGCAACACCGTGTTTTGAAACGTCAACCTGCCGTTGCGACCCCAGTCAGCAACGTCCAGGGTCCGTTGCTAATTCCTAAAAATGGTGTAGTGTTGACTGGCATAACGGGATGGCATTATGGATGGATGTTGTCTGGCAGCACAGCTGACAGCATGGATAGAGACTGGCTGGCAATGCGGCATTGGCCGCCGGCATAGGCCGCCGACATCGGTCGCCGACATCGTCCGCCGGCGTAGGTCTCCGGCATTGGCCTCCTTCCGAATTCCTAGAAGCGCGACTGGCAACTTGACTTCGACAGTTGACCGATGGTTGACTTTGACCATAGACCTGGCGTTGACTTCATGGAGCCCTGGACTTGCTGGTAGCTACTTCAGTGGGAAGGCTGGTGGCAGGCTTGGATGAGGGCCAGAAGGTGATTCAAGTAGCAATTTGGCCCATTATGTGGCATTTTTACTCATGGTACAAACATCGCCCCCTCTTAATCTCCAACTTGTTGTGGGGTTAAGAAGTTCCGCTTCTCTTCGTCAATGATAGAATTTTTCCCCAAATGTGGATATTGTTTGTTTAGGCGAATGGCATCCTTCCTTTGCTGTTTGCGGTAATCGTAATCAAGACGCCCCCAAGAGTGAACTTCTGTTGCTGAAGCGTAATGCAATTTTCCTTCCTTGATAGTAGATATCACAACCGAGACGCCCCAAGTGATGTTATTGTGATTGGAAGATCGAATTACAGCAAGCGAGCTCGAATCATTATTGTAGACAAAAACTGGACTGAAGGCTAAACTGGTCTGCAATGAAAGCATGATACTTGAGATGAGTAGCTGCATTCAATTGGAGTGCAATGGTTGCGGGAGAGAGATGACTCGAACAGTTACTAGTGAAATTGGATTGCAGTGATCGATGTGAAATAGTTGTTTTGTCGAAAGTGAGCTGCAGCTTTTGATGCGATACTGGGTTGCAGTAGCTGAATCAAAATCGGGCTGCAGTGGTTGACGTGAAACGGGGTGCCGCAGTTGTGTAGATTTATACTGGTAACAGTTATTAGAAATGTTAAGTTATTTTTGCAGTCACTAAGCTTAAATCCATGTTGACTGTTGTTGTAAGCAAGACTTGAATTTGCAGACTAACTGCAATTTCTGACAAAACTGGGCAGCGGTAGCTGTTGGCACTAAACTGTTGTAACTACAGGATGAGATGCGGCAATTGTGAATGAAAAGAAGACAATCATTGGTGAGATCCTTTAATAATTGGGATGGTAACAGTCTTTTGGTGCCGATGTACCTCCAATGGTGCGGGATGTGCTATTGGCTCTGACATCGGTCTTTATATGTGGTCAGTATAACAACAACGACTTAAACTGAAATGCACAATTGTAGCGGGACTGGAACGCAATGACCGCGGTAAACTGGACAGCCATACAAAACTGCTCTGCAGTAGTAATAAACAAAACTGGACTGCAGTAGCTGCGATCGGCTGAACTGCAGAAAATTCGAGTAAAGTTGCGATCAGATGGACTACATGAGCGACGGACTATGCTGGACTGCAGCAGCTTCGATCAGCTGGACTACGCGGATTTGACAGAGAGCTACATCTGCAGCAGCCTACGATTAAATGGATCTAGGAGTTGCGAACATAGCTGGATCCCAGCCTTTGATCACTGGATATGGCAGCGACGAGCACAGTTGCACTGTAGCAGCTACGATCAGCTGGACTGCAAGAGCTGCGAACATAGCTGGACTATAGCAGCTTCGATCAACTGCACTACATCAACGACGAGCAAAGTTGCATTGCAGCTTGCCTACGGTCCACCGGACTGCCGGTAACCCGATCGTAATGAATCGGCTGCAGCGATGTGAGCAAAAGTTGCACTGCATCAGCTGTGATTAGCTGGATTGCAGGAGCTGCGAACATAGTTGGACTGTAGAAGCTTCGATCAGCTGCACTCTAGCCGATTTGAGCAAAGTTGCTGCCCCGGCTGGAAGCGGTCGGCTACAACTGCGGGAGGCTGCGAACATACTCGATCTGCAGAGCCCGATCATCTCAATCGCAGCTGCTGACGAGCAAAGTTGCACTGCAGCAGCTGTGATCAGCTGGACTGTAGGAGCTGCAAACATAGCTGGACTGCAGTAGTTTCGATCAGCTAGACTGCAGCAGCTGCTGAGGAACTAGACTAAAACAGTTCGATAATCCTGAGTGTAATAGTTACAAATAAAACCAGACTGCATCAGTTGCGTCCAACTGAGTACAGAATTGATGAGCAAAACTGGATTGCATCAGTTGCGTCCAACTGAGTGCAGCAGTTTCTTAGTAACTGGACTACAGCAGTTCGATCAACTAGACTGTAGCAGTTATTAATCTTTTTGTTTGTTATAATTTCATCAAAATATTAGAGTATATGCTCGCTCCCTCTTAATCCTGTAACTCGTTGGAGGATTAAGAAGTTCGGGTTACCTTTTGTATCGATTTCCTGCAGTGCTTCGTAACTCGTCCCCAAGCGTGTGGAGTGTTACACAACTTGCCCCAAAATAGTTATTTTAGACCGTGAGGTATTACATATCTCGCCCCCAAGTGATGGTCATCCACGTTGAAGTGATATGCAACTCTCCCCCAGAAGATAGTTATTGTCATGCTGCTCAATGCTCGCACAAGGGTGCACAGCCTTGCTGCATCTTGCTCGCGCATGGAATGAAATTTAAAGTGTTTGCTATCCGAAATCCGCGCAGGGGGCTAATCCCGCTATTCCAGATGCGCGCAGAATTGAAATGTGTGCATCTCCACATGGTTGGCATGCTAAAATGCCCGCCATATTGTAGATGTCTCACTGGAAAAAAAATGCAAAAATATTTAAATTGTATACGCACCATATTAAAAGGTTTATTGTGTGAGATACGACGTCATGCTGAAGAATACAGTTCGAGCATCTTGGCTCTGTAATAGTGGTTATGCCAGTTGAATCAAAACTGGACCGCAGATAGTTGTCGTGGAACTGGATATAAGCAACTGTGATCAGCTGTACTATAACCGTTGTGAGGAAAGCCGGATCGCATCGATTGCGATCAATCTGCGCTCCAAATGATCGTTGAGAAACCGGACTACAATGATTCGATCAATCGGATCGTAGCATTCCTTTGGTGATTGAATGCGACCATTTTCGATGTTGCCATTTTAAATTCTAAAAATTAAATTTTCTCCAAAAATTGAAATTCCGCCCTCATGATGTTGGAAATTAACACGCGATCTCAACGAGCCAAAAATCACCCAATTCGGACGAGGGATGAAGAAGATATCAAGGAAGCAAAATTGAAGACCAAGCCCAAGAAGAAAGTTTGCTTAAGCCCACTGTGGGGCGTAATTATCCGCAAGACTTATAGCATAGGGCTGAAACATCCAACGAGCCGTAGGCTTGACTCGGCTAACGGCTCAGCTGACTGAGCCAACTTGGCTTGGCTCGGAGGGGTGTAAATATCCCGCAGTGTAAATATGTAGGGTAGAAAAATCCAGGGACTACGAAAGTAAAGTGAACAGCGAAGTACAGGGACTTGCCGGACGGATGACAGCTGCCGGCCGGAGAGAACTCGTCGGGCAGGGAAGCCGCCGGCTAAGGCCGCCGGAGAAGAAGACCGTGGTCGGAGGAGACGACCGGATGATGATGTCAGGCTTGCGTCAATATGCTGGTGATAAGCACGTATGTGCTACATTTTATACCCATATTTATATTCGTTAGGACTCGTTATTTTGGCTAATGACATTATTTTAGTGCTTTTGTAGAAAGTACAAGGAAATCTATTCACCCGGAAAGAAAACGGCTAAATGAGAAGTTAAATGACTTTTGCGACGTAAATCACCAAATTGTGCAAAGTGACTCGCAAAGCCACCTGCTTGGCTAGCACGCCACATTTCACGGCTAGCACAGAATTTATTTATTCACTCAAGTGGTACGTGTTCAAGAGATAGCGCACCTGAGATGTTGGACTCCTTAGTATACTTTGAGTGGTTTAGGGCAAAAGGGAGTCCATACTACCTAGTTTTACAGCAAGCATATTTAGCCTGTCTTCTTATCATTTTGAAGTTCGACTAGGAGAAGATGAAAGCTAACTTTCTCCTGTATAGAAACAATGAACTTGGGGGTTCTGTACTCAGGATGGAATGTGGTACAACTTCCACATCAATGATGGATGACTGAAATGGGTGATGGTTGAGTTGGTTTCGCCGAGAATCGAAATGGAGGTGCTGTTATTGATGTTGCTGCCATTGCATGGCTGTAAACGAAGATGGAGTTCAGTTCACGGGACTGTACTCGAGAGAGTTGATCGTGTTTGCAGGAATGGATATGGAGTAGCTGGTGGTCGACTCCCATGGTCTTGAACTTTGTACGAGAAGGTGAAGTTGGGAATTTCTCAAATGGCAGTGGTGGCTATAGTGATGGTTTCACAGCAAAGTTGAGTGAGCTGGGAACAGCTGCTGATGATGATGGGATTTAGTCGAGCAGTCTTGAGATGTAAATGAAGATGGACTCAGACAAGTTGAGTTTTGTTGCTGATCGATGGGTATTTGTGGTGTTCGTTTGAGCTTGAGAATACAAGACAGTCATGGAGCTGGTGGTGATTCATTGTTTGTGGCCGGAGTTGCGAGGAATGTAATTTGTGTGCGGCTGTTGATGTTACTCGGAGAAGGGAATAGAACAGCAGTTGTGCTGGTGGTTATCGAATGGCGTTGGCTGAAACGATAGTTGGGAACGGAAGCTGGCTTTTGATGTGATTGAAGCATGCGAACAAAAGGGTTTGTTTGGCGGTGAATCTGTGTAAGTAAGAAATGGAATTGCAAAGAAGATGGCTGAAGTGTTGGCTAGATAGAGATGGCAGTGATGGATTTGTGTTCTCAAGTTAGCAACTGCAATGAGTTTCTGGAGATGGCATCGATCTTCAACTCCAACTGAAGTCGATGGAGCAAAGAGGCAGTGGTGCTGGTAGTTATCGAATGGAGAGGAACTTGAAGTCTCTTGGCTTGAACTGCAGTCGATAGATGAGAGCTGCAGTTGCCAAGAAGATACAGACAATGGAGTTTGAGAAGAATAGAATTGAGCTCGATGTGGCAGTGGTGTACTTCTTAGTGCCCTAAAACAACAACGAAACTGTTGGTGCTGTTGCCGAGATGGTGAGAAATGTGGAGATGGGTACCAAGGTTATGATGGCAAGGATGGACGGAGCTGTGGTGTTCGTAATGCTAGCAGCTCTCGGCAATCTGATGCATGCAGTGATGGTGGTTAGTACTGAGAATAATGGTGGATGATTAATGGTCAGATGGATATGGTGTTGCTACTGATATACGGGGTTGTTGGTTCGACTGAAGTTGCTATAATGCAATGGGAGGCAGTGCAGAGACGTGAATGGTGATGGAGTCTTACTGTTGTTGACCTTGCCTGCATGCGTGATGCAATGAGAATCGAGGGCAATACACGGACTGAAATTGGTGGTAGTTGGATTTAGAAAGTGGAGCTGCTGATCGAAATGGAAGCTCGAGAAGGAGATAGTCATGGAACATTAGTTGGTTGCAGCTCTCTCACTGCTTGAGCTGTGTAGTCAATGGATTATGGGTAAGGTTAAGACCTGGCAGATAAAGATGGGACTGTGGTTCTGTGGTCCTGGCATGGGTGATTCGAAGTTGTGTTGGAAATCAGTTGAGGTGACGATTATGGGTATAGATGATTGCTGAATTACATGCTGGTGGTGGTTCAGATGCTAAAACAAGAAAGTTCTTCTGTTGTTTGCACACATGGAGTTATAAAACCACGTGTTAGATACCTCATTCTATTTTGGAGCACTTGCTTTTAAACACGCATTTTCGTGTGGAGGGAGGAAGTCAACGGGATATTTACCAAATTCAGACTATTGGTGCGCATTCATTGTATATGCGATATCAAATGGAGAAATATCTTACCTTTTCATTCGTGACAGGAAAAATATCTTACCTTTTCATTCGTGACATGCACAGAAGGAAAATTAAGTCATTCATTACAATATATTTTCTAAGCATGGCTTATGGAAAGAAAGGATGCCGGGCATATAAAAGGGTATTGACACAATCCGAATAAGGAACCCCGGCCATAGTGCCGCAAGGAGAGAAGGGTTTTGAAGTTTTGTTTTTGATTCTTCATTTTTCATTAGCTAGAGTTTAATTTTGATATGTTTATGGCTTTTGAGAAAGCCATGTCTAGATAGAGCCATGTTAGGGTTTAGGTAGAAACCAATTTTATTGTGTAAACTCTACATTGATTGCTTAATAATGATTTGATTGATTAATAGTTCTTCTTCATATAGCTTGGTATTTAATCGTTTATGTGATTTTCTTGATTATTTATGCTTTTGAATTGATATTTCATGCTTCGGTTAAATCCCTAGACGTGGTATGCAAGGATTGATAGGTAATGCTTTAGAATCACTACCCATGAAGCGAAGGAAACTATAGTGGAGAAACAATATTTGATAATGCATGGAATTTATTTTTAAAGATTAGTAGAGTTTGCATAGTTAATTGGTGGAAATCGAAGACCCTAGCAACCCATTCTCATTTTGTTTATTGTTAGAATTATTTTTATCTCGTTTTGTTTCAAATTTCTGAAAATCGTTCAAACATCATCTCGTTGGTTACTTAATTTTTGATATTAGTTGGTAGAGTATTTCACACTTCTCGTGGGAACGACCCGCATTTGCTATCGATACTACAATTGACCCGTGCGCTTGCGGATATAATTAGGTTTTATTTAATCGTTAAATTGATCATACAAAATCTTTACCAGCTGGCGTCATCGATGACGTCGGGATGATGACGTCTTGCTGACCTCCTAACGGTGCAGATAACGACATTATGACGTCGTCACCTATGAACGATGTAATTGGCTGCTTCTCTAACGGCGTCATAAGGGATTTGGCGGCGTTAAGTGTGCTGACTGTACGCTGACATCACTGCACAGCTGACTGCTGACTGTGCCTATCCTGCTGACGTGGCATATCACTGACCTGGCAGATTGCTGACGTGTCTGACTGGTGACTGGCAAAGTGTCTGATTGGAAGATATCTACTGACGTGCCACTGCTGACGTGGCCCTAACTGATTTGAAATGTCAGCTGACGTTGCATTGCTGACGTGGCAGCGATGTGCTTACGTGGCTCTTACTGCTGACGTGGAACACTAGTATGAAACATTGTGCTAACGTTTCTTACTGATGTGGCACGTCACCGCTGACATGTCTACACCATTGTTGACGTGGCACTGATTGGCTGGACAAATTCGTTGACTAGACCGAGTTGTTGACGTGGTTGTTGCTAACTGGACCAAGATGATGACATGGCGGATGACGTGTTGTTGCTGATCGGGTAACTTGTAGCTGACGTGTCTTGAAGTGGTTGAACATGACCCTGACTTGGGTGACAACCATCTAGCGGGGGTGGACGATACACTTGACGTGGGTGGTCGAAAGTTAATGTGGGTGAACAGATCTACTAAAGTGGGTGAGAGGACTTTGATGTATGTGAACGAAACCTCTGAAATTGGGTGAACAACACCCTCTGAAGTGGGTGAAATTGGCCCGCCGCCGGAATGGCCGCCAAGGTTGGCTGCCGGCCTTTTTTTTTTTTTGAAACTTTCTGCAACGTTTTTCTGGAATGTGATCTTTAGTCTTGAAATTTCTGTCACACTTTGACCTTTTGCAACAGTTTCAGAAACTGTGGTCTATTATTCTGATATTTTTCGCCACGATTCAGCTACTCTTCTGTGGTCTTTTCTGGAACCTTTTGTGATGCTTTTTTAGAGGCTTTCTTTAGGGTTGGCAAGCGCCTAGAGATGTAGGCAACTAGATGACCCTGCGAACTTCACAATAACGATTTTGATATCTTATAAACTCGAATATGTGGACGCTGCGTTATCCGGGAAGTAAATTCTTCGAATTCCGGGTTTTAACATGTTGCGGATCGTACATCCTACAACAGTTTGGATGATGTTTTCTCTCAATCTTTTGTAGCGGACCGAACGTCCACAAACTGCAAAGCGGGACTGCAGCAGTTGTGATCAATCGACCGCGAGAATCGGGATTAATCGGTATGCAAGCAATGCGATCTTTTGGACTACAATAATTGCGATCAAACTGGACTGCAGTAGTTACGATCAACTGGACTGCAGCTGTGGTTTTTGACGGTGTCCAAACTGCTTTCTTACGGACACGATTTTGAAGCTTTCTGTACAACTTTTCTCAACGGGAAAACACGATTCTTTTTCTCGTAATCCCCGGCAGCGGCGCCAATGTTTGTACCCAGAAATATTTCCAGGCACTAAACACGATGATTTTGGTGATGATGAGGAAAACAGGATTAAAAACATTAAACAAACAGGTATATCAGTGACACGAATATTACGTGGTTCGGCAAATGTTGCCTACATCCATGGACCAATCCCCGTAGGGAGAAATATTTTATTGATATATGGATTACAATGATTTTCTAATCTTCTCTGGGCTTTTCCTCTCCCCTTTTGGGATTGTAATTCCCTCTATTTATACAAATGTGAATTAGGGTCTTCCCCTAATTGCCTCCTGGTCATAAACTGTATTAAGTTTCCATGCATGCCTCCTGGCCAAAAACTGCCATGAAACTGCCCTCATGTATTAAGTATGCATGAAACTTCCCTGCATGCCCATTGACTTGCCCTGCATGCCTCCTTGTATTGATTTGCCCTGTTGGCAGATTTGTTTGACTGGCATAACGGGATGGCATTGTGGATGGATGTTGTCTGGCAGCACATCTGACAGTATGGATAGAGACTGGCTGGCAATGCCGCATAGGCCGCCGACATCGGCCTCAGGCGTTGTCCGCCGGCATTGGCCTCCTTCCGAATTCCTAGAAGCGCGACTGGAAACTTGACTTCGACGGTTGACTTTGACCATAGACCTGGCGTTGACTTCATGGAGCCCTGGACTTGCTGGTAGCTACTTCTGTGGGCAGGCTGGTGGCAGGCTTGGATGAGGGCCAGAAGGTGATTCAAGTAGCAATTTGGCCCATTATGTGGCATTTTTACTCATGGTACAAACAATTTCTAACAGGGTTAGATAAGCATTGTACAACCAAAGGAATTCCATCGCATTGAGAAATAAGAGCAGCATTTTCTGGGTCTGTCGAGAAGAACACATAAGAGCACATACAAGGTGGGGTTATGGTATAGTAAGTACATATGGGATTGGACTAGTCAACTAACCAACACAAGCATTGTAGATACCACCAACACCAAATTCCACAAGTTTCTCGTTTGGCTCAGTCACACAGTCTAGGAACAGATCCAAAACGTTAAGCTGTTAAAGCCAAAAAAAAGGTGCTCGGTATTACTTCCTTATTCATGCCTACACAAATCCAACTTGATGTTATACCTACCTGGCGCAGAAACGTGATGTTGAAGGGATCATAGTGTTTATGGGTGAAAACTACTCCTGTCGGATTTGGTAATTTGGGGTGTGTGGATGAGGAATGAATCTAAACCCCTAAACAAATGCACTGCGCGGTGAGTGCTTGTAGATTCGGAAATCAATCTGTGCAAGTCCGGCCTAAACCAAGAAATGGCCGTTCCAGACTTATTTCGGTCACAAAGTGAAGGAGATGGGGTTGATCTTAGGGAGGGAAGCGAAGAAGGTGTTGAGATTGTGATGTTGGCTTGCTTGTGACTTGTAACAGAAAGCTGAACCGGATTACAGGAAGCAAGCTATCAGTTCCGGTGTTTTGTATTAACACTTGGTTTCTGTATTTTTGTCTGGACTTGCTCTTGTTGGTGGAAATAGGGAGGAGAACCTATTTATACAAGTCATTGAGCCTTATTCACGTCTCTCGTGGGAAGTGGAGGAAGTGGAGTGATGGAGTAGTGGAGTTTTGCATCGGTGCCACACGACTAGTCTTGCCCACTTCTCCTGTTCATCTCTTACCGTCCATGACTTCCTAACACGTTCTTGTGATGGCGCGTTGCACGCTGCATGCTGTAAACCGCCAGACCAATACCCCAGTATGTATCCCCCAGTTTGTGACATGATTGATGTCTGGAACGTGTGGATCGTGGATCCACGATAGGTAGCATGTAATGCTAGTGAATAACTGCGTTATTCAGGAAGTTGATACTTGTGAAGTATCGTGTGTATTTTATGCAGGTACTGCATCATGGTGTGGTAAAGTGATGGGTAATAACGCCTCACTGACCAACTAACTCCTGACCATGGTTGTATAACCAAGCTGGTGAAGTTGGACGGGTGAGATGATCTTTGAGACACTCATCTGCGACCGTTAATGAAATTAGGGTTTTGAAGAGGTGCGCATGCATCACTCTTCAGCTTGGTCGAAACCAAGCATGGGATACAACTTTGGCCAGGCCGACCATACATGCGTGTAGATGATATGATGGTGTAGGCTCCTATACCCCATTACCTCACGAAAGTATGATCTGGGTCACTCAATTCATCCGGTGAAGTTGAGTGGTCGAGATCGATTTGTGACAGAAAACACGTGTCGCACGTCACGCCCACTTCAGGCACACGTTCCAAGACGACCAATCTTGGTCGGTCTTGGCCGATTGGCCTGGTGTGAAGGTGGTAGGCTGGTGTTCACGCCTATACTTGAATATCCCATAAAAACGTGATCTCGAGCCATCCAAATCGTCCGGCGAAGTTGAGCGGTCGAGATCGGTTGTGGTTTGGGAGGTGTGACCACGCTAGTTTGGGCGTGCGTTTTGGATTAACCAGGCATGATATGCCTTGGCCGATCGGGTGAGGGAATAGATGGGTCCACGGTGGTCATCTTTGGTATGACCGGACCTGCTTAATCTAATCTTGGACCCTCCATTCGTGCCGGAGAAGATGGACGCTCGTGATGCTCAAAAACCCTAATTCTAAATTTCAAAGCCGTGCGTTGGTAGGCCTGGAAAAGGGTTTATATTATGGCCTACTTGTTATAACCGCAAGTGCACGGCGTCTATCGGAGACGTGGCAAGTACGGGTCGAAACACAGAGACTTGTGGTGCTCTGAGTTGATCTAAAGGCTTCTTCTACTGAATTCTAACAAGTGCAAGTAACAACAGATGGTTTTTGGTGTCGATACACGACTGAGTTGAAGGTTTTTATAATGAAATAAAACGAAATAGAGACAGTGAGATAAAATGATGCTAGGGTTATCAATTTCCACCACTAACTCCTATTGTATGTTCAACTAGATTGAGTTCTTCTTGTCCTGTGACTCGATAAGGGCAGGTGTCAATTCCACCACCTATCTCTCCCGTAATGCTTCAAAAGAACAGCTAAAGTGCTAACTTGAGCACTAGTTGTCTAATTAAGTACAACTAGTCAAGGGAATCAAAGCATTTGGGTCTAAGGGTTGAGCTGCAAAGACACTCAAAGCGGTTGTAACCTAACTACAATGGATACAAGGCATCCATTGTGAGAGAAAAGCCTTGGGTACTTGAATTGAAGACATCTTTATAGTTTAAACACTCAAGAAAAATTCAACAGAAGTTAAAACATAATATGGAATTAGGGTTTCACTGAAACCCTAGCAAACTAAATTAGAACATGATACAAATATAAATTAACCTAAATTAACTCTAATTGGTGCTCTGGCTAGCCCAGGCATAAAGTTTTAACATTCACAGACCTTCTCTATTTATACATCCAAATAACAACCCTAATTTACTTCAAAACATAAATTAAAAGCAGACCTCTCTCACCCATACTCTCTGAATCAGTGGTTGCCTCTGCTCATGCGTCTCTGACCTCTGAATCGACCATGCAAGGGGTCTGGTGAAGACCCTAACCCTAATTATCTCTAACCTAGCTTCTAGGGTGATGAGAAGCTATGAAAGAGATAATTGAGAGAGAGAGTGGCGGAGAAGGAGCTAGTGGTGATTGCGACTGAAGAAGGAGATGGAGGTGATGATGGAGCTCTGCCATGGGCGTGGGAAGATGAAGGAGAAGGGATGGGTTCTGCAGAGGTATGGGAGAAGAAAGAGAAGAAGGAAGAGGAAATGGATTTGCTCGAGTGGGGGTATAGGTGTAGGAGGTTTCGTTGTGAGGCGGGTGCATCGATGTTTGATGGGGAAGGCGAAGCGAGCATTGGATTTAGCTGAGGAAGATCTGGACGGCTCAGGGTGAACTGGGGCGATTTGGTGTTGAGCGAGCGCATCAAGATATGATGAGGAAGTCGGAGCGAGCGTAGGATGTGGCGAGTGAAGATCTTAACGGCTCGGGATGAGCGGGTTCGGATCCGGGTCATGGGTAGCTCTAGCCCATGTCTTCCTTGTCGGGTTGCAACAGATTCGCGCGCGGGCTTTGGCTATCTCTGCTCCATAGACGCTTGCCTCCAATTCTTCGCTATTTTGGCTCCTCAATTTCTCCAAGCTTTATTTATTACCTAAAAACACAAAATTAATTAATACAAATATTTATTCTTGAAAACAAGGAAAACACAGAATATGGGATAATATCTGATTTATGAACACAAAAGATGAGTTAAATGCCAATAAATAGATGTATAAATATGCAATATTTGGCACTCATCAAATACCCCCAAACCTGAATTTTACTTGTCCTCAAGTGAAACAGAAATGAAGAAATCCTAACTATACCCCTGTCGCAGGTCTCTCGAATGCATTTAGCGTATGCACTAAGCCTTTAAACCCCTAGGTGTCCCTAGTGGACGAGTTGTAGTCTCGTGAGGGTTTACAAGAGGTATACCCACAAAACCTTCTCCAACTTCAGAGTGTAAAAGAGTCTCAAGCCTCCAAGAAGCTATGAGGACATAGAGTTTCTGCGTGCTAGTAACATGAAGTTAGAACTACCAAAGAACGCATTCTCATCCTTAAGTCCGAGCGAGAAGTAACCATACCATATGAAAGAATTCGGATTCGATTGTGATCATAAGCCTCGACTTCGCCTCACTAATAGGGTTTTATGATAATTGCACTCAAAAAGATCGCTTTTAGTCTCTCATGTGTGCAGCGGGAATAAAGAGAGAAATCCCGCACACGTTGTAGGTAAGAAGGATAACCTTCCGAAATAAAACTGGAGACTCCACAAAAGTGTGGACAAAAAGAATCTTTTTGATGATCTCTAAGAAAGGAAATCAACCATTAGCAAGGATGGGAGTACTCACTTACCTTCTCACCCGATCGGCAATTAATATCACTCTCTCATAAGAACCATAGAAACGTCTTCAATCTTTGGTCTTCAACTGTTGATGACGAACTTCTGAACTTTACAAAAACTTGATGATTTTTTTTTTTTTTTTTTTTTTTTTTTTTTTTTTTTTTTTTTTTTTTTTTTAAGTACATGAAATGAAAAAATAATAATACAACACACAATATATTTTTTTTTTTTTTTTTTAGGTTACAATAAAACGATAAACTCAATTTTTCACAAACTTCATTAATTCTCATCCTATTTTCTTTTCTTTTTCTTTGTTGCACGTAAACCTTGGACTATCTCAACTTTTCTTTCAATATTCTGATGATGCTCCGTTTCTTCGACGATGATGTGTTTCTATGGGTGTGTTGATTGAGAGAGAGAGTGATGCTAACGGCAAATCGGTATTTAGAAGTAGTTTTCATCTTTAAACGTCACCCTCATGATTGACAAAAACTAGCACTCAAGAGATCAAAAGTAGTGCTGAAAGTGGTGAGAAGTTGGGTAGCTCACCATTCCTACCCGGAATTGACGTACGGTGACACACACTCTAACATGACTTTTCTAGAAAGTTGCAAAAATTGAAGGTTGGTGCCTCACTTGATGTAAAATGGGTAGTCTCCACTATGGGTGATCACAATTCTACTACCGAATATCTAAACAAAGACCTAATTCGCCCTCCGGTATGGTTAAATCCAACTTTAACGCTCTAATCAACTAAGAAACCCGATTGTGTTCTCCTAAGTACTTCTAACTTATGTTATTTCTACGATTCTCTATGTAAACATAGCTAGAAGCATGCTAGTGACTCTAAAATCTCTAAAAGTTTGAGGTTTTTACAAAAAGAGTTTTTTTTTTTTTTTTTTTTTTTTTTTTTTGAAAATACAAGATAAACTAAAAGACTAAAAACTCTATATGCAAATGCAAATGCACCCCCAAACCTAAATCAAACATTGTCCTCAATGTGTCGACATATAGGAAAAATTTAAATAGTCACATACCAAGAGAACTATGCTGAGTAGAGAAAAGGGAAGAGATTACCGGATGTCGGCGAAAGCAAGGTTGGAGCTTCACTAGTCAAGGCTAGAATCCAGCATTCTCAGCGGAGATCATATCGGATTAGCACAATATATGCGCAAGAAGACTCAACCGATGCAAGAAAGAAAAATTTAACAAGTCCTACTGGATTATATACAATGAAAATTTACCATACACTAACAATCTAAAGAGTTGAGGATCAACCCAATAGAAAATATGTACAAACATCAATAGTCTTACACAAATATAATATGAGAGTGCAAGTAAGACTGCATATGTGAATGAGTTTCCCCCAAACCTAAACTTGTGAACAGGTGTGTTTGAGAGCACAAAATCTTGCAAAATTAAAGGTACATCATGCAAAAGGTCTAACTCAAAATGAGTTTTGCTAATAATGAACAGACATACACATTCCAACTGTGGTTCCCTAAAGGTGTTATACTTTGATGCAAAATAGTCCAAGAGGACTTGGGAAGCACAAAGCTCTAAGCCTAGATTAGGCATTTTCAGAAAAGTTGGTTTTGCAATTTTGTGACAAACTACACCTAGGTTTGGTGGAGGAGTTTCAATCTGTGACTTAGGAGAGAAAGTAGGTACATCTAAGTTGTTTTCATGCATAAGATCATTTGCACCATCACATACTTTCCTAAAGTCAGAAGAGGGTAAATCATGTTCACCTGCATAAAACAATTCATCAATCTCCAGGTCATACTCATCATCATTCTCATGTATAACATAACCAGGAGAGATATCATGATGTAGCCTAGGCATGGAGTTAGGCACATGCATTCAATCATCTGTGTCAACAGACAATTCAGTTATTCCTAGGTCACAAACAGGTGATAAAGCATGCTCAATTCCACAGGGCAATTGCACAGGTTCCACATCAACATCACATGTATGAATATCGAAGAAGCATCATTCATAGGGTTCACAGAAGAGACACTTAATGTCTCTGAACCTAAAAAATTCTACTACATTTTCAAAATACACATGCTCTTCATATTCATCATCATCATCATCATAGCAAAAATTCATCTCTCCATTCAAAATTATAGTATTTTTAGTGTACTCATCTACCTCTAGATTAGGTTCATATTCAGTGTTAGTTGCATGAGTAAGACTAGAAACACTATTTTCAATCCTATCATTTTGTAACTCAATCAGGTTCCTTTGAAGAATCATAGTGAGTTGTTCTATTGAAGGAGAGTCTTCACTAGTGGGTATGCATTCCTCATATGGATATTCATTGTATGGTTGTGCATGAGGTTCACTAGAGAAGGGAAGTTCAGACATGTGGCTATATGGATGGTCATGCATTGCATTCAATTCAAGCCTAGCATTTTGCTCCATGAGTGTTTCCATTATTGATTGCAAGCTAGGAGTTGGGGGAGTATAAAATTGTTCATCTCCCCACTGTGGTGAATGATGCATGTGTGCAGGTTGATTATGGTCCCAATAGTCACTTCTAGACAATTCATACATTGGATTATCATGGTTTTCCCTAGATTTGCCTAAACTCATGTAAAATGTAGCATTTCTCAGCAGGGTGGTCTAAGCTACCACATAAGGTACAAGTATACATTGCATAGTGCCTAGGGGGATTAGATTTGACAGATTGCTCATGTAATTGCCTTTCTAAAGCAGAAACTTGAGCTTCTAATTGATCTAGAAGTGATGACTGGGTATGAGGAAAGTGTTCATTCTCAACCTGTGGTGGATGATACATGTGCTCATAATGATTAGGGTATGTGAGGTCAGGGCCCTGAGAAGGCTCATAATAATTCCTAAAATCACTATGGTATGTGGGGAGTTCATATTGTGAAGCATGCCCGTAAGCAAGCTCTCTAATGGATTTGTTTCCATCCCCAGATGCGGACCAAAATCCTGACATGATTTAGCACTCAAATTGAACTCAAAATCTAGTTTGGTTTATGTGGGCTTTGGTTTATAGGGATTTGGTTTGTTGGGCTTCGAGTTTGGTTTATGTGGGATTTGGTTTAAGTGGGCTTCAAGTTTGTGCAAATAGCTCATGCATAGAACAAGTTTGTACACATCCCAGAGAGATACAACCCACAAAAGAAAATGACACCTGATTCTAAGAGTAAGCCCAAAAGGTTGCTTTTTGAAGTTGTAAAGCCCAACTGAATAAGTGTATTTCAGCCCAGATGATGTGGGCTTTGTTTGTGTAGACAGCCCAACAACTCAGGTTACGTGGCCTTCAGTTATGTGCAGAGCCCAGCAGTGTGGCTTATGTGGGCTTGGTTGTGTGTAGAGCCCAGTTGTTCAGTTTAGTTTGGCAATTAGTAGCCCAGGTGACAATTTAGTTTTTTGCAGAGTTCAGTGAGTTACAACTCACAAAACTAACACCCCACTTCTCAAAGCTAAGCACAGAAGTGTGCTTTTTGCTGCTATGCAGCACAAGTTATATGAGTCTTTGGCAGGGGGTTAAGCACAAGTCGTATACAAAGACACGAGCTTAGTTTATATGGGCTCAGCTTGTGCACAACACAGGTTGGTAGGTTACAGGCTTGAGTGCAGCTCAGTTCATGCACTGATTGGCAGCTTATGTGCATCCCTAGTCAGGCCAAGCACAAGAGAAAACAACAATTTGATGTGTGCACAGGACAAGGTCAGTTGACTCAGGTCTGTAAGCACAAATACTTCAGCAACAATCAGTTTGAATTGACGCCTGCTATGTTATTCAAGAAATTAAGGGTTCACACAGATGCACAGCTGAAATACAGGGGCTAGCCTGGCTATCTCAAACAAACAATTAGTTCAACAGATGGCTCAACAAGGTTTGCAGCTGAGGCTCAACAGCTTCAGGGGCTGGAGCTCAGGGCAGATTGAAGGTTAAGGGTTACACAGCTCAGATCAAGCCCAGCACACAACTCAGGGGTAATTGGTCATGCAAGGTAACTAATTCAGCAGGCATTTATGGCAATAGTCAAGGCATAGCAACAATCAACTTGATCTGGTTCAAACAACCAACCAATCTTCACCTTAGGGAGCATTACATGCGAGATTTCAAGATCAGACTACGCATACAAGTTATGGCTATGACTCACAGGTGCACAAATGATGGTAACAGGGTCACACAGATGCTACAAATGAGCAGATGAGCAAAAAGAAACTGTTAGCACCGCAACAGCCCTATTATGACACAAAGTGTCAACTAGCTTAGTTGACCTCACGTTTCACAGAAGCATGCACAAACATTATAGGGCAGATAGGCATCAACCCAACCCAGGTGATGTCAACCAGCCCAGTTGATGTCAGGTGGCTTGGTTGACAGAGCAAATTGTGTCAACTCACTCAGTTGACTTCATTTTTCTCAGAGGTTAAGCTCAAAATATGCAGGGTAGATGAAGTCAACTATCACAGTTGATATCAACAGGTAATCTCAGGGTTTTCTCAGGTTACACACAGCACATAACACTCAATGGAGACTAAGCATAAAGCACACAATTCAGGGTGTCACAGATTTGCATGCTTAACAGCACAGGTAGGTGCAGGATACCAATTCACAGCACAGGCTGGCAGGTTTGGCTGATGTCAAAAGGGGAGTGCATCAAACTTGGTTAACCAAGTTGCAACACAGCCTCACAGCTTCAGGGGGATGGAGGGTTGCACAGGTCAGTTGCAAGGTTAAGAGATCACATCTCATGCACACAACATGATATACTCAGCTAACTGGTGTATTCACTTATCATGGAGCTACTTACCTGAATTGCAGTTTGCTCAGGGCTTTGTGAACTCAAGTTCTGCTCTCCTTGAGCTTGCTTTAGCTGCTCCACAGGTACCTGCTACTCAGAGAGAGGTTTAGTTTCCAAAAATTTGGATGTTACATCAATATAATCACTACACAAAGTCAGCTAGCAAAGATGAGGATTTTGCAATTAAGGTCTTAATGCAGCTGAAATGGTACAAATGTGACAGACTAACCCACTCAAACTTGAGCTCAGGCTAAGCCAAATGCTAAATGGGATGGTGAGTGCAATGCACAGATGCACTATGATCCCACAGCTGAGATGTTGTGGGTTGAGAGGATGTCAGTTAAGTCACATAGATAATGATGCACTATGAAAAGATGCTATGCAAGCTAGCAAGAAGTACTAAGTGAGTGCAAGCTAACTGAAGATGCAATGACAGATGCAGAAATGGAAACCTACATGTTAAGTTACACTACTACAGGGCTATGATGCTACAAACTACACTACAAGTTACGCTAGGTTCAACAAGAACAAAAGGAAAATTACAGATGTATAATGTATTGATGAATTAACAAATAGAATAACAAGTGCAGAAATGCAAAATAAAGACAGTGGTTAAGCTAAGTTATACTAAGAAGAGACCAAAAGCAATAGTGCAAAATGAATATGTACAGGGTGAAAAGCAGTAAAGAAAAGCCAACAATCGACAGGGCACACGCCAAGTCCCCGGCAACGGCGCCAAAAACTTGGTAGGCCTGGAAAAGGGTTTATATTATGGCCTACTTGTTATAACCGCAAGTGCACGGCGTATATCGGAGACGTGGAAAGTACGGGTCGAACCACAGAGACTTGTGGTGCTCTGAGTTGATCTAAAGGCTTCTTCTACTGAATTCTAACAAGTGCAAGTAACAACAGATGGTTTTTGGTGTCGATACACGACTGAGTTGAAAGTTGTTATAATGAAATAAAACTGAAATAGAAACAGTGAGATAAAATGATGCTAGGGTTATCAATTTCCACCACTAACTCCTATTGTATGTTCAACTAGATTGAGTTCTTCTTGTCCTGTGACTGATAAGGGCAGGGTGTCAATTCCACCACCTATCTCTCCCTGTAATGCTTCAAAGAACAGCTAAAGTGCTAACCCAGAGCACTAGTTGTCTAATTAAGTACAACTAGTCAAGGGAATCAGCATTTGGGTCTAAGGGTTGAGCTGCAGCACACTCAAAGCAGTTGTAACCTAACTACAATGGATACAAGGCATCCATTGTGAGAGAAAAGCCTTAGGTACTTGAATTGAAGACATCTTTATATTTTAAACACTCAAGAAAAATTCAACAGAAGTTAAAACATAATATGGAATTAGGGTTTCACTGAAACCCTAGCAAACTAAATTAGAACATGATACAAATATAAATTAACCTAAATTAACTCTAATTGGTGCTCTGGCTAGCCCAGGCATAAAGTTTTAACATTCACAGACCTTCTCTATTTATACATCCAAATAACAACCCTAATTTACTTCAAAACATAAATTAAAAGCAGACCTCTCTCACCCATACTCTCTGAATCAGTGGTTGCCTCGCTCATGCGTCTCGACCTCTGAATCGACCATGCAAGGGGTCTGGTGAAGACCCTAACCCTAATTATCTCTAACCTAGCTTCTAGGGTGATGAGAAGCTATGAAAGAGATAATTGAGAGAGAGAGTGGCGGAGAAGGAGCTAGTGGTGATTGCGACTGAAGAAGGAGATGGAGGTGATGATGGAGCTCTGCCATGGGCGTGGGAAGATGAAGGATAAGGGATGGGTTCTGCAGAGGTATGGGAGAAGAAAGAGAAGAAGGAAGAGGAAATGGATTTGCTCGAGTGGGGGTATAGGTGTAGGAGGTTTCGTTGTGAGGCGGGTGCATCGATGTTTGATGGGGAAGGCGGAGCGAGCATTGGATTTAGCTGAGGAAGATCTGGACGGCTCAGGGTGAACTGGGGCGATTTGGTGTTGAGCGAGCGCATCAAGATATGATGAGGAAGTCGGAGCGAGCGTAGGATGTGGCGAGTGAAGATCTTAACGGCTCGGGATGAGCGGGTTCGGATCCGGGTCATGGGTATCTCTAGCCCATGTCTTCCTTGTCGGGTTGCAACTGATTCGCGCGCGGGCTTTGGCTATCTGCTCCATAGACGCTTGCCTCCAATTCTTCGCTCTTTTGGCTCCTCAATTTCTCCAAGCTTTATTTATTACCTAAAACACAAAATTAATTAATACAAATATTTATTCTTGAAAACAAGGAAAACACAGAATATGGGATAATATATGATTTATGAACACAAAAGATGAGTTAAATGCCAATAAATAGATGTATAAATATGCAATATTTGGACGCTCGTGATGCTCAAAAACCCTAATTCTAGATTTCAAAGCCGTGCGTCACCCCTTGTTTGGGCGCACGAATTTGTTACGACCAAGCATGGTTGGTCTTGACCGGTTGGTCAAGTGTGTAGGCGGGCCCTCGGTGATTGTGTTGACATGCTATGGGCCCTTTGAGTTTACATCTACACCCTCCATCTATACCTGCGAAGATGGATGGTTGAGACTGTTTTGCGACACATGTAATATGCCGCAAACCCTAATTTAGGGTTTTCCATCCATACTGCTTGGTATGAACGTCTTTTGGCAAGCTAGGCCAATGGCCGACCATGCTGGGTCGGCAGTGGGTATTCCATACCGCTTAGGGGTGATGGAATTGATCTGGGTCATCCAATCATGCTTGTGGAGTTGGATGACTGTGATCATATCCGGACTGATACGGTCAGTCCGGATGCTCAATCGGGCTAGTATAACACACCGAGAGGGGCTCAATCGGGATAGTATAACACACCGAGAGTCAGCCTGTACGGGTATTTCGTACATGGTTTCATTATAATGCTTGGAGGTTCGCGTTGCTCTGTAAGAGTAACACTCAATCGTCATGCCACACTGATAATGAGTACAGGAAATACAAGGCTGATTGCGCATTAATTAATAATGCTAGAAATTCACAGGGTATATGGGATTGTTGCTACATGCTCCAACCTGGATGAATTTCGTGTATTCATAGAATGGGATTGTTGCCACATGCTCCATTCTTGGTGAATTAAGTGAGGGAGTATCCAACACTTATTAATGGCTTTATCTTTTACAAGATGTCGCAAAGCATAATTTTCTCGGGGTTTTACAATTTTAACCTTAAATGAAAATCCACCATCAACATTAAGTCCCCTGCCTAGCGCATAATGGTTACACTATTGTGGGGTAGGCATGAGATGGTGACATACATATGTGAGGAAGACAGGATAAAGGAAGTTTACCCGGAAGAGTATTGACCGACCGCTAGTTGTCCATGCCATTGCGCTTGTATGGAATCCTTTGGTGGGATCGGTTTCCTTCTTTGGGTATTCGAATCAAAAGAGGAAACCAAATAAAAGAGGAATCCTTGTTCTATTGGGATTCTTCTAATTTTTTGTCTATAAAAGAGACCAACCCCCTTTTCTTTTCCTCACGATTTTTTTTTCTTGTTGAGCAGCTCCCGCACGTGACTACTGCTGCCGTTCCTGCCGACGATGCCGCCGTTGATGTTGCCGGAGCTGCCGGATTTGCTGTCGCCGTCCGTCCGAGGTAAGTCTCGTTTTTTTTTTTTTTTTTTTTTTTTTTTTTTAGAATTGCTTAGTAAAACAACCGTGGTTGATACGCCAATATTTTCTAGAATTGCTTAGTAAAACAACCCGTGAATTCATGATCATGTTGTTTTTTGCTTCTTTCCACCATTGCATGCAAAACCTAGCTTTTAGGTTGTATCTTGAAAAGAAAACCTTGACTTGAATCTCGTAGACACGATTCCCATGAATAAAGAAAATCGTGTTATGATGTGTGCGGATGAACGCGGGCCCGCCGTGTATGCTTGATTGAACGTGGGTCTCACCCACATATGCTTGACTGAAAGTCGACCTTATACTAGTCTTGTGCCCAGGCTTAAAACTTGTATCGGACTTGAAACCAATACCAGACTGAAACTTGTACCGGACTTGAAACCAATACCGTGATCGAAACTTGTACTAGGACTTGAAACCAATACCAGACTGAAACTTGTACCGGACTTGAAACCAATACCAGACTGAAACTTTTACCGGACTTGAAACCAATACCAGACTAAAACTTGTACCGGACTTGAAACCAATACCAGACTGAAACTTGTACCGGACTTGAAATCAATACCAGACTTGACTTGAGTAATACTGGTGTTTGGACCTAATCCCAGCTTTTGTGCATTTCAACGTGTCTTGTCGTGCATGACTACACGCTTCATGCGCTTTTCATACAAGTTCTAACTCCTGTCTTTTATTTCATTGTGGAATGAAGAAAAGAATTCCTGTTGAGATGTCTTCCGGAGATAATGCTGGTGCCAAGCCAGGAAGTGTTGACGGCTTCAAAGATATGCCGAACATCGATGATGAGTTGTTCACCTTGCCTTTTCCAAACATTAGAAGACATCCTTCTCATAAGATAGTCCTGCTTTCCGATTCAGAAAATATGGATGCTAATCCATTTTCTTCTTCAGCACTTGTGATGAGATTTTGTCTCCGGAGAAACGAATATCCGCCTTCCCCTATTGACTTCAAGATTTGCCATACTCCACTGGGTTCTTATGAAGGATGGATGAGACGCATGTTGAGTAATAAGGAAATTAAAGATAATTTGACCAAAGCGCAAATTTCCAATACGGTCATGGCATCTGCTGCTCTTGAAATTAAGAAAGACAATGCGGGTTTGATTACCTTCATTTCTCGATGGCGCATTTCTACTCATACAGCCATATCTAGATGGGGAGAGATGACTATTACTCGGAGAGTGTAGCTGCATTAATGAACCCGCCGTTCTTTGGAAGTCTTTTTACGATCTCTCGATCTGAGCAACGTAACTATGATGCTATACTTCAAAAGGTGGCGGGATTCGACGTTTGGACAAGGAGGAGAAAAAGATACGAGATGGTTTTACACCGGTGGGTGTCGGAGTGGTCTCCCGTGGACCCGTGAGCCGGATCAAGAGTTGGAAAATGAGCTCGGCGTGATTGCGTTTCTGTCTTTATGGCTATCCGAGAGATATATTCGACGACGGTTCCGGAAAGAAGACCATTAGAGGTGACCTTGTTAAGATCGCTATAAAGCTGGCAAAAGGTAAAGTTCTTCCCTTGGGTGCCTTGCTCCTTGGATCGCTGTATTTTCATCTGGACGCTTTAGCAATGGACATGCATGTTTCTAACGGGTACAAGAAGGTGGAATCGCACGTTCATTTCGCTTTTCTTCAGGCATTCTTATGGGAACACTTCAAAAGCTATGCTCCTACCCCTGCAAATTTGCTCACCAACTTGTATGGTGGCTCGAGAATACTCCATTTGAAATAGGAGGCGTCCCTGCAACAGGCGCAAAACTCGTGGACATATTTGACAATGTGTCTTCTGTAGATTTTCGTCCATGGGGGCCGGTCCACCCTTCCATTGCTCAGCCGAAGAATTTTGCTACTGCTTCTGATGGTCCTGATGCTGTGTTGAGCACCGATGTTAAGACTATGAGATTTGGGGAAATTGTTTACCTGCACAGCTGCATCCCAGGATATGTCCCGTCTTTATTCAATGAAGAATTTACTGTGACTCCGTACAATATTGACAGGGCGGCCCGTCAAATGGGATTTTATCAGGGTGTCCCATTTATCCATCCACCGGGGGTTCCGAAAGAATTCCTCCCAAATATTCTTAACGCTGACGTGTTTTTAGAGCGGGTGAGCCTTCCCTTCTGGCCTATTGGGAGAAACCCCGGTGGTAACCGATAAGTACAAGGAATTTTGGAGGAGGCAACTGTTGATTTTTTCAGGAATTCTCGGAGAGTGTTGTGACAGGTTCCCGTGGTGAACCATCTTGTGACGTTTTGAAAAAGCATTTCCGGTTGAAGCCACTTCCAGCCAAACGGACCAGAGCTGAGGGTTGCAGTCCCCAAGCAGGAGAGAGATCCAAGAGGCAGGCATGTGGTTCGGTGATCCTCAATTCCTCTAATATGCGAGTATTTAAATCTCTTCCCGTTGGTTCCTTCATTTCTCCAGAGTAAATTCTTCTAAGAGTTATCCTTGCTTGAAATCGGGAATTAGGAAGAGAATGTCTTCACAAGGTTGGCGCGCATTCGAATGAGAAGGTCTGGTAATATTAGCCTTCATGCCGAGAAGTCGGGCGATCTTGATCTTCATCTTTGAGAAGTCCGGTGCGACCTTCATCTTTGAGACCTTCATGACCTTCGAGAAGTCTGGAGAAACCGCTCCTTTTTCCGATCATGACAGAGATGATGCAAGCTCGGTTGGACAAGCCGCCTCCCTGAGTGATCTTGTTGACGGGGTCATGATGGAAATTAGCACCTAGGGTGAAGTAGATGTCGGAAGGAATATAAGAAAGGCAACATCCGCTATAGTTGAAGTTGCTCCCCTTGGAGAACGTTCTGAGCATGCTTCGGCCAATAAAGCTGTCGTGGTGACTCCTTCTGAAAAGCCTCCGTAATCGACAAGGCTCCGTGGTTGGTGAAGTATCGGTGATGCAACACTGGGGCTTTGTTCGATCCTCCTTTTACTGTCCCTTATCCAGGCCATGTGTTGGTTGGCGGATTCAGCGTGTCGGCTCAGTTCGAAGAGTTGTATACGGCGATATGGGAGAAGCACGACCACATTGCTACCACTACAAAGCTCAAAAGCCGTCTTGCGTTGGTCAACCGCGTCCAAGAAGCTTTATTTTCCATCCATGGGATGAGAGTTACGACCGGTCGAACAGTTTCTGAGGAGATGATTGAAGACTGGAAGTGCCATCGAGACGTGTTTGCGCAGTACAACTTCAATGCTCCTTGGTTCTTCAAAGGGTTCTCCAAGATTCAGGAGCTCCAGAAATTGCAAGACGAAGTCCCTTCCGTAGACTGTGTTACTCGCCATGAAGAAGAGGTTGAAAAGTTATCTAAGGAGTTGAAGCTGAAGCAGGCTGTTCTCCAAAGGATGAAAGACTCTTTTGCCTAGAAGGACGAGTTGCTGTTGAAGGATTTTCCTTGAAGAATTCGTGCCACGTACTTGTCTTTTAGATGCTTTTCTTTTTTGAGTGCTAGTGAGGATTTCCTTTCACAATTTGACTTCGGGTTTTGATTTATTAGGTAATTGGATGGGCTTATTTTGAGATAGTTTTTGTGAATGATTTTTCTGAAAGAGATTATTTTAAATGGAATTTGCATCTTGATCATGAATGATTGCACATGTCATATGAAATTGCAAATATCGTGTAAGAGGGAGGTGTGAAGGGAAGCAAACATGCGTTTGATCACTGCGTCTTTTTCTCCGTGGGGATGCTAAGTCCCCAGTGAATTCCAAAGCTATTTTTCTTGTAAAATTGCTGAATAGAACTTACTTGTCTTTGAAGCCTCACTTGTATCAAACCGAAGTAGCCTCTCCAAGGAAGTCGTCCGCATTAATTTTTTAGAGAATGAGAGCTATCCTTCTGAACCAAGTTTCTCCTGAACAATGCGCTTCAAAGCGTTGCATTCACTGGTAGGGTGGTGAAGGAACCGGTGGAAATGACAAGTACCTCGGGTCCATTACTTCTTGATCGGTTGGTGGACGCCATACAGAGGTAGTTCCACCTCTCTATTTCGTACCCACATCTCCAAAGAACTCCAAAATCTTTTCCATCGGGAACGGAAAGTGTAGGTACTTCGAGTCCAGCTTTTTCCTGCGTTAGTGGGCGTTGTGATGTCTGTACGTGGATTTGATGTGGAGCACGTTCCGGAGATGAATTTGGAAGATTTGCGAGTTCCATCATATCCGCGGGTTGCTTGCCTGGGTAAAGGGATGTGGAAGGTGTCGTAATATCACTGCTGAGTGATCGAATTGAACGCTCCCATCCTCTGTATTCACGTATTTCCTGATCGATCTCCCCTTCCTCAAGCATCTCTTCGCTTGGATGAAAGGCCGATGCGGATTGGACAGTCTTCCGGGCTTTAACAAGAGTTTTGAGATACAAATCTTCTAATAGGGCTCCATAGGCTGCATGCTCCCTTTCTTTATCTGGTAGACGTTGTAGTGATCCGTACAAGTCCTTTCCTCTGTGGAGTTGCCTCGGTTCTTCATTGTTGACTGGACCGTGTTGTTCATCTTTCCTGAGTCTCCCTGCGGTTACGTGCTCTTTTGCCTCTCCACCGGTAAAGGTGTGACTCGACTAAGGATTCAGCGTTTTTATTGACCGCTTGAGTAGATGCCCGCCGACCCTTCTTGTAATTGTCTTTCGCTATATCATTCAAAAGACAAAATGTCTCGCTCTGCCTTCTGGTGATACCGGCTTGATTTGCCAAGACATCCTCCAGCATTCTAGCTACACTTCCCATGATATCTAAACCACATGTGGTTTCCGGATACATTGCGATATGGAAACTGAAAAGTTGAGAATTCAATTTTGTGCAACCGAGAGATCAACCTCCCGCTGTGGTCGCCAATTGTTTATGGGTGAAAACTACTCCTGCCGGATTTGGTAATTTGGGGTGTTTGGATGAGGAATGAATCTAAACCCCTAAACAAATGCACTGCGCGGTGAGTGCTTGTAGATTCGGAAATCAACTGCGTGCAAGTCCGGCCTAAACCAAGAAATGGCCGTTCCCAGACTTGTTTCGGTCACAAAGTGAAGGAGATGGGGTTGATCTTAGGGAGGAAGCGAAGAAGGTGTTGAGATTGTGAAGATGTTGGCTTGCTTGTGACTTGTAAGAAAGTCGAACCGGCTTACGGGAAGCAAGCTATCGATTCCGGTGTTTTGTATTAACACTTGGTTTCTGTATTTTTGTCCGGACTTGCTCTTGTTGGTGGAAATAGGGAGGAGAACCTATTTATACAAGTCATTGAGCCTTATTCACGTCTCTCGTGGGAAGTGGAGGAAGTGGAGTGATGGATTAGTGGAGTTGTGCGTCGGTGCCACACTACTAGTCTTTCCTACTTCTCTTGTTCATCTCTTACCGTCCATGACTTCCTAACACGTTCTTGTGATGGCGCGTTGCACGCTGTAAACCGCCAGACCAATACCCCAGTATGTATCCCCCAGTTTGTGACATGATTGATGTCTGGAACGTGTGGATCGTGGATCCACGATAGGTAGCATGTAATGCTAATTTGAATAATCTGCGTTATTCGGGAAGTTGATACTTGTGAAGTATCGTGTGTATTTTATGTGTACGCATCATGGTGTGGTAAAGTGATGGGTAATAACGCCTCACTGACCAACTAACTCCTGACCAGGGTTGTATAACCAAGCTGGTGAAGTTGGACGGGTGAGATGATCTTTGAGACACTCATCTGCGACCGTTAATGAAATTAGGGTTTTGAAGAGGTGCACAGGCATCACTCTTCAGCTTGGTCGAAACCAAGCATGGGATACAACTTTGGCCAGGCCGACCATACATGCGTGTAGACGGCATGATGGTGTAGGCGCCTATACCCCATTACCTCACGAAATTATGATCTGGGTCACTCAATTCATCCGGTGAAGTTGAGTGGTCGAGATCGATTTGTGACAGAAAACCAGTGCCGCAAGAGCCGCACGTCACGCCCACTTCAGGCACACGTTCCAAGACGACCAATCTTGGTCGGTCTTGGCCGATTGGCCTGGTGTGAAGGTGGTAGGTTGGTGTTCACGCCTATACCTGAATATCCCATAAAAACGTGATCTGAGCCATCCAAATCGTCCGGCGAAGTTGAGCGGTCGAGATCAGTTTGTGGTTTGGGAGGTGTGACCACGCTAGTTTGGGCGTGCGTTTTGGATTAACCAGGCATGATATGCCTTGGCCGATCGGGTGAGGGAATAGATGGGTCCACGGTGGTCATCTTTGGTATGACCGGACCTGCTTAATCTAATCTTGGACCCTCCATTCGTGCCGGAGAAGATGGACGCTCGTGATGCTCAAAACCCTAATTCTAGATTTCAAAGCCGTGCGTCACCCCTTGTTTGGGCGCACGAATTTGTTACGACCAAGCATGGTTGGTCTTGACCGGTTGGTCAAGTGTGTAGGCGGGCCCTCGGTGATTGTGTTGACATGCTCTGGGCCCTTTGAGTTTACATCTACACCCTCCATTTATACCTGCGAAGATGGATGGTTGAGACTGTTTTGCGACACATGTAATATGCCGCAAACCCTAATTTAGGGTTTTCCGTCCATACTGCTTGGTATGAACGTCTTTTGGCAAGCTAGGCCAATGGCCGACCATGCGGGGGGTCGGAAGTGGGTATTCCATACCTGCTTTGGGGTGATGGAACTGATCTGGGTCATCCAATCATGCTTGTGGAGTTGGATGACTGCGATCATATCCGGGACCGATACGGTCGATCGGGATGCTCAATCGAGCTAGTATAACACACCGAGAGGGGCTCAATCGGGCTAGTATAACACACCGAGAGTCGGCTGTACGGGTATTTCGTACATGGTTTCATTATAATGCTTGGAGGTTCGCGTTGCTCTGTAAGAGTAACACTCAGTCGTCATGCCACACTGATAATGAGTACAGGAAATACAAGGCTGATTGCGCATTAATTAATAATGCTAGAAATTCACAGGGTATATGGGATTGTTGCTACATGCTCCAACCTGGATGAATTTCGTGTATTCATAGAATGGGATTGTTGCCACATGCTCCATTCTTGGTGAATTAAGTAAGGGAGTATCCAACACTTATTAATGGCTTTATCTTTTACAAGATGTCAGCGCATAATTTTCTGGTTTTACAATTTTAACCTTAAATGAAAATCCACCATCAACACATAGGCAATGTTAGCTAAGTGTGCAACTACTTTTTCCTTTGTTTCTGCAACACAATAAAGTCATTAAAGCCCGCGACATGTTTATCATCCGAGTCCATTTTTGCAGCTTGCATAAACTCGCTGATTAACTGAAGTAGTTAGCTAATGAAATAGAATTATGTTCACCCATAGAGAGAGAAAAGGGGTCATATAATAAAACCATATTATTCAATCAGGAAAATTATCAAACACGTATAGTACGATAAGCCGATTATCTCTTTAGATCAATTAATTACCTTCATCAGTAGCATTCTGAAATTCACTCACCAACTCTTACAATAGAGAGAGAAAAGGGGTCACATAGAAATTTCTTCGATTCAAACACTTGAATACCAATATTTAACCATAAGATTCACTATGATCACCATCAAATCAATCAATTTTTACCCATATTTTGAAATTTTGAAGAACCTTGGATTGATTGAATTACGAAGAAGTAGCACTACCTGAAGGTATTGTAACCCGGGGCTGCTGTTACGCCCTGTCCATTCTTGCTGCCTCTTGTTGTTTGTAAACATGGGGAAGTATTTACAAAGCGAGAGCGAAAAGAGAAGTTATTCAATATAAACATGTTCAGGAGGGTGTTTGGCAAGGAGATTTGCTTTTGCTTCAAACGAGTTGAAGTATTTTTCGGAAGTCGAAAATCAGTTCGGCAGCACCAACAACTTTTTTTCAAGGAAACTCTTTTGCTTCATCTATAAAAGCCTGGCTAATTTAGGCCTACCCCATTTATTCGGGGCCTATCATTTTATGGAACGTCTAAAAATGACAAAAGTATTAACTTACCTCTTACCATCAAAATTTAAAAACTTAAATCAAATCTATTAATAATTCTCTTTTCAGGTAGTTCTAGGCTTAGTTTGGTATTGTTGCGGCTTTTGTAAAAGCATTTTTCTGTTGTGCGTTGTTGTGTTGTGTTGTGAAAAAAAAAACAGTTAGACGTTTGGTAAAAAATTTATTAAAGTTAAAGCTGGTTAAAAAGAAATCAAAGTGTGTTTGGTAAAATATCAGATTCAACCATTATTGTTGTAGCAAATGACAAAAACAAACATTTCTCTGAAAATAGTTTTATTTATTTTTATTGGGTTTAAAAATAATTAGTTTTTTACTATTAAATATAAATATATATAATATCAAATTTAGTAATTGTCACTATAATTATGATTGTTAAAAAAATTATTTTACTTAATAACCAGTTTTTAATATATATATAATTTTTTTTAAAAAAAATCAAACTAAACTAAAGTGATTATTTAATATTTGTTTTTATTTTCATTATTGACAAATTAAATTAAATGGTATATAAAATATAATAATATTTAAAGAATAAAATATAATAAATAAAAAAATTAATTGTATATAAATTTAAGGGTAATTTTTGCCATTTATAAAATGAAGTAGGGATAAAAAAAGATAAATCAAGCATTAAATTTTGGTGAGACCAAAACTTATGCTTTTGTAGCTTTTAAAAGCTCATCGGAACCCAACATTTTTTTTTCCCTCCTCCTCCTCTCTGAAACAGTGAAAAAAATAAAAGAAAAGGGAAGTTTTTTTTTCCCTGTTTCTCCATGGATGAGTAAGCTCCGAGCTTGCCTTTGGGTATTGGATCATGAACTACGAGGATCATATTTGTGTTAACTAGTTTCTCACCCGTGCGATGCACGGGTTTGTATCTTGCTTATGGAATATTTGATGCCCTTGTTACAAAAACATAATAGAAATCGGTAACATATCTGTAAACATGATACATATGTTACAAATAAAAAATCAATAAGCTAATATCCGAGTAGGTGTGCAAGAAAATAAGATAACCAAAATTAAAAGGCAAACAAAAATATAAGCTCCAAGGGAGACACTGCAGTTTAGAGTGAAAGAAGAAATGAAAAGCTCCATATATATAGTATCATTATCTACTGTCTCGATGGCTTTGTTTCCTTCATATTTCTTATTCTACTAAATCCTGGCCATGTGCAATACTTGTGCGTCTTTGCAAGAAACCGAAATCGGTGCGGTATGTATAGAAACTCAAACTTTAATTACCTTGACACTCCACAATTAGATGAGCTACTCCATTAGTGCTATCCAATACTTCATATATATTGAAGTGTGTGTTTCATTTCGGGGCAACAAAAAGTTGGGATTCAAATAAGTGATTATATATACATCAAGTGAGTGTATATATGCAATTGTAATATAGGAGTATAGGATAAACCCCAAATGATCAATACCTCTCCTTCGCAACGTCATTATTGATGGAGCATAACCGAGCATACAAAGAATGAAACTCTAGGTGGAATAGAGTTTAACCAGTTAAGTTACTTATAAGAAAATGAGTCATCCTTCTCCCTATTCGCCTTATAGAAAACTGACCACGGATCACCTGATTTATACTCCACCATCGAGTCCTCTTTACCAGTCCGCAACTGGTTGTTTGTTAGCTCGTGACATAATTCCATAAAATCTACGGAGTCAGCTAGGTTTATGCTGTGAGAAAAATCGGTATTCCGAACACCTTCAGTTTTCATATAGCTTACCGATACCTCATTGAACAAATCTTGGAAATCCTAGGATATTTATCCTTTAAAATGTAAAAAATGTCAGCATCCTTGAATTTAACTTTTAGCTCGAGGTGGTAACACCAAGAAAGGTTTCATAATGTAAAAGAAGTGCCAATATTACGTACTCTCAAACCCAATATCGCTTTAAAAACTTGATGTCATCGATATCTTATTTTTCGAAGTTGGAATGAGATCCAACATATATTTTTGTATTTTCTGAAGTAAAATTATCTATTAGTTCTCTTTTTGTTGGTTCTCAACATATTATATGTGTAATATGCGTGTAAAAGCGTCAAAGTTTTTTATAAATGGGACACCTAATACCTAGGAATCAAGTATTCATGTTCCGCAAGAACGCCACAACAATACAATTTGACCTACTAATGGTGTGCGTCCATTCATTGACATGTTCTGTCATTCTCAACCATAATCCGATTTTTTTGAAATGAAATAAGAATATCATTCTACCTAATCCATCCCAAGCGTATTCAAAATATTCTAGCATGTTTCATGTCACTTGCAATAAATTTCAATTTTTATAAAGAACTAACATGCAATTAGCAAGACCTCCTAATTGAAAATTCTTATAGCTAGCTGCAATAGGCACCGATCTCAAATTCTTGACATAACTAATAATAGAGAATTAATTCGAAACGGGGCGAAAGTATCACTTTTTCCGAAACGGGGCGAAAGTATCACTTTTTCGGAAACGGAGGGAAAGTATCACTTTTTCGGAAATGGAGTGAAAGTATCACCTTTTCTTAAACGGGACGAAAGTGGTCAGACGAACCCCATGTTCAGATTTTTTTTCGGTCGGCCCTCCCACCATGGAAACGGTTATACTAGTTTTATTCTGGTCAAAAAAGCTTAGAACAAACAAAAACTAAATTTTAGAAAAAAAAGAATTTGAATACTTTCCCCCTGATTCGGTCATCTTTTTGGGTTTAATAACAAATTAAAATGCAAGGTTAGTTTGATTAAGCTTTCATAAACTTCGCTGAGTCTGCTTCCTTGGTCTTGCTATGGTTTTAATCTTTATCGTTGTAATAATTTTGCTCAGAACCTGTTTATGAAAATGTATGTGTTTATTTTGAAGTATTTGTTTTCCTAGTTTTAAAAAAAACATATTAGCTTTGATTCTGTTTGCTCTCTATTGTCACATCTATGCCTATCAAATACTCATATCTACACCTCCGCTCCGCTCATCCTACAAACCCAGAGGCTGGCTACTTCTCAATCCGTGTTTTGTCGTTTCTCACCTATCTATAATTTGTTCCCAAGGTTATTTTTTTTGTTTCTCTACATCCTAAGAAGATTTCCACAAAATTGTGGTTGCGCTAAACAAGGGCCTATCGCAGTTTGGTTTGGCTATACAGGGGCCAGTTTCATCCTCTGTTTTCTTTTAAATCTTCAACTGTTAAACTATTTCCGTCAGTTTCTTTATTTGTTGTTTTGTTCCAATGCATATTATCCAGGTTCACTAGTTTCTGTTTTTTTTTAGTATCCATCAAATACTTTAGCCTGCTTACTTTGTGTTTTATTTCGAGTCCTTATCTTAGTTCTTTGTAAACTGTAACTCAACTACCTAAAGTTGTAATCCTGACTAGAATTGGGTTACTATCCCAACCTCCTTTCTCTATTCTCCATTTTCTATTTTTGCAGTTTAAGAGCCTGTTAACTTTGTTAGGCAACTTCCTGAACTCTTTTGTCTCTTAAGTTAGCTTGCTATTGCATAACGGGTTCTTGGTGATTTAAAAATGAACCTTCTTGTACAGTGATTTGGTTTATTTATGAGTTTGTTCTTTTATAGTAGTTTTGTAAGCTTACTTTTAATCATGTTTTCATCTCATATACATCGTAAGTTAGTGTTTAGCTTAATCTGCATGTTAGTGTTTAGCTTAATCCATATATGTTTCTCTTTTTTGATTAGGAAAATGACTTCTCCTGTGAAACAACATGATGTTGAAATCAATATTGGTTATGTACTACCTTGGGCCGGTGACCCAATTAATGGATGTTCTTCTTTGAAGATGCAACTTTCACCAAGCGAATATTCAATTGTGGAACAGACTATACCGTCGACACTCTTATCAGACTTGTTTGTGATAGAAGGGCTCAGGAAACCATCTTGATAGTTTTATCACGAGCAAGCATGCTCAACTTACACAACGTGTTTGTGGACTCATACATACTGCCAGTATTAGAAGACAGCTCATTGGGGACCGATGGAAAACGAAAAATTCCTAGGCTACTGAAGAATCATAAATGTAATTGTTATCTTTGTATTCTTATTAATTTTAGCTACACTTTAGGGACTCATCGCATTGTACTCTTTTTTCTTAGTCAGGGTTTTTTCTTCTTGGGTTTTCCTTGTCAAGGTTTTAACGAGGCAACATATGCGTGTCCAACACCGTCTCAAGTCTCTTATTTTAGAGATTTCAGTGGATTTAGTATTTACTTGTTAGTGTTTGTATTTGCTTTTTCATGTAAGAACCTTAATATGTATGTTTTAGTTCTTGGCAAACTGAAAGGGGCAACCATTAGGGGTATATCTCTTTCTAGAGCGAACCTTGATGAACTTGTCAATTTCAGCTAGCTGTTTTTAATCTAAACCTTATTCAAAAAAAAAAAAAAAAAAAAAAAAAAACTCCTCCACCCCAGCTTTTAAAAGTTGAGGAATTTGGGAAGTGCTTTGGATAAAAAGTGCTTTAACTTTTTTTTACCAAACACTAATTTCAAAATTTATTGACATATATAGGTTTTGAAAGTGCTTTTGGAAAAATAAAAACATAACCAAACCCAGCTTTAGTTTCCCACTAACGGTACTACTAAAAGCTTCTTAATCCTAAAGAAGACTTTAAACGAAGTCAACACAAGACGTTTCACCTAATTAAGTTACTCATATCTCTTAACAATTGTCTTCCCACACTATCAATCAAGATGTGTTTCAAGGGATGAGTTTGTATGAATGAAAGACTGCACTATTTATAGTGTTATGGCCAAAGCTTGCTTGGAAAACAAGATATTACCAATTTCAAAAGTTCTTAAGATATGAAAATATTTATTAATACAATTAGCAAATACCAATTATATTCCAACAATTAAACCGATCTTTCTCATAGATGACAATTAAAATTATCTAGCACACATCCACGTACTTTACTAATATAATAACTAAAGATATGCAAACCTTTGGGATATGGTAATTATATAATTCGATATCGAAATAGAATCTAGACAAGCTAGCAAACCACACAAATCCGGAACTTACGACTCCCGAAGAGCAGCCTAGATTCTTAACCACCTCTCAAGAACAATTGTAGAAAGATGAACTAAGATCAGTCTTAATTTAGATATCTATCTTGAGGAATCACGAAGTCTGAGACGAAGAGAACTTTGTAATTGCTATCTATCTTGCCTGAAAGAGATTATGAAAACCTCGATAACAGAAAAGCAAGATCAGGATACACGCATTATAAAGGTAAAGATAGTCAGACCTGGCTTCGCGAATCCCCAAGCGAAGTCGTTTTAGTCGTAGACCTAAAAGGTCAATAGAGGCGGCTCTAAAATCAACTAGGACACAAAGTGTCAGGGATTGAATTTCCCAGTTTACAGAGATGCTTTATTTATAATTTTCAAAAACCATGGTTAGCTTAGAATTCAAGCTAAGATAACTTGAGAATCAAGCAAACAAAATAGGTCTTCAAACTATGATAAAAGACTATACACATAGGTTCGGTTACTGAACCGTGTATAATGACTGTTCGGTTTGGCAACTTAGCCAAAGAACCAAAAGTTATTTGATGTTCATTTAAACACCTAAGAAATTAATCATAGTTCGCACACATAAGTATTTAAGTGATCAATGAAGTCTTAGAATTGTTTAAGAGAGTTCTAGCAATACTAAACATATTAAAATAATAAATATTTAAGCATCTGCTAAACATTATCGGGAAAGTTGGTACAACGGTTCACCAACCGTAGGGCTTGTTCACGATTCAGGGTGATACGATTCGTGAACGGGTTCGCCAACCCTACTAGTCTACCGAACACAATTGACCACAGTTCGTGAACTGGGTTCGCCAACTACTAGACATTATCCAACTTATAAACTCAATTCACCACGGTTCGCCAACCGGGTTCGTGAATTGTACCCAACTGAACTTGCGGTTTGCGAATTGGTTCCCCAACCTTCATGTATTTCTTATCTCAAATATCTATGGTTTGCGAACTGGTTCGCCAACCTACCATGAGTAGAAATTTCATTAAGTTCATATTTCTCTCTTATGATGTTTGAAACATTCCCAAGTGATATAATCATTTGCATGGGCAATTTTAAATTGATCCACAAATTAATTCATAGAACTAATATTGTTAAGGACCTTTGAACATCTAATTGCTAAATCATATTTCGAGATTCTTCACAAGACAAGATTGACTTGAAACATCTTCTTTGTTAATCTAGTATAAGTCATACGACATAGTCTCAATAGATAGAATGATGGTATAGTGAGTAAAATAGAATGGTTCAGTCTTCACATACCTGATACAGAAGTTCTCCAAATGTCTTTGTCGATCTTCATTCTTCAAGGATGTTCTCTGATACTCAACTAAAATTCTAACCTATCCGAAACTTGACTCAGTAGACTAGAAATCAAGATATAGTTTTGATCACCTAACTTTGACAACAAGCTTGAGATAGAAAAACTTGTGGGTTCAACCGAGCAGTGCTCTAACAACAACCTTTACCCATATATTGTAATTACGAGCTTGTAAGAAGTAAAGCATAACTATTTTTCACCATAAGTAATTTGTGCCAACGAAGCCTGGTGGTAACAAAGATAAAAAATCTTGTCTGTAGATTCCAGACTGATAAAAACACAAACTTATTAGGTATTTTTAGTGCTTGGCTACTGCGACACCAATTGAAAAGGAGAAGGTACCAATTATGCCACCAACTTTATCGCTGGAAACCTGTATGGACAAAACTTGTTACAATCAATCCGTATAGATCAATAGAAAGATTCTCGTACCGAATTGTGAAACAAATTCCTTGGACGATCTCAAAAATTAATATCCTAGAATCAACCTACACTACAGGAAAAATATACATCTACAACTGGAGTTTTACAACTCTTTGCTAAACATCGTAGAAAGTCCTATGTTTTACAACTGGTTTCAAAGGAAGAGTTGTCGTATATCATCACTACCAACCCTTAGGACCAAGGGGTTGCGCTAAGAAAACAAACGACAACTCCTTAAGCAAAAGAGTTGTGATGACATTTAGCTATAACAACTTTGTTCCATAAAGGTAGTGACTTAGCCTATCACAATTCTCACAAGAGTTGTTGAAGAACACCAAAATATGATAATGAAAAATAGTGTTAGAGGGGAGATTCAAACATGAACCTACTGGCATGGAAGTCTAGCTCATCAACCATCCTTACAGTTCACAAGTTTTGATTTTTTGTATTTTTTTTAATAAAAAGGTATAACAACACTTATAAGAGTTGTTTAAGTAAAAATATTGAATGTTGGAAAATGAGGTTGGGGGGATTTGATCCTCAGCCTCCTGCATGGAAGTCTACACCAGTAATCATACCTACACTATCACAAGTTCTATCAAGTTTGTGGTTCTTTAATATACTAACTTTATGACAACCCTTTATAAGAGTTGTAAAACAAAATATAATGTTCAAAAATAATGCTCAGGTGACTGAGCCGCAAACAGTGCGAAGCCTTCTCTGTAAACAATCACATACATTCTACAATGACAATGCACTTCTGTAAAATTTTTGTAATGGATGATTAAATTTTATTCACTTCTGCTAAAAAAAAATTCACTTCTGCAAAATTTTATTCACTTCTGCTAAATTTTTATTCACTTCTACTAAATTTTTCTGTATTCTGCTAAAAACTAGTTTGGTATGCACTTCTGCTAAATTATTTCTATATTCTAATAAAAACTATTTTCTACAACCCCCTTTCGCAACCTTTAGTAAAGGTCGTCGTAGGGTTTCAGGGAATATTCCGATGGTATCTTACCTGTAGATGGGTGGATTCATCGTTCTTACAAAGTTTTCGACTTATAATAGTCTACTCACGGCCAGGTTTCGAGCTCGGAGCCAGGTTCAATATCGAAGTTGATGAAACAGGGTGTGTTTAAGGCTTCAGGGAATATTCCTAAGGAATCTTACCTGTATATGGGTGGATTCATCGTTCTTACGAAGTTTCCGACTTATAGGAGTGCACTCGCGGCCACGTTTCGAGCTCGGAGCCAGGTTCAATATCGAAGTTGACGAAATAGGGTGTGTTTAAGGTTTTGGGGAATATTACTATGGAATATTACCTGTACATGGGTGGATTCAATGTTCTTACGAAGTTTCCGACTTATAGTAGTCCACTCGCGGCCAGGTTTCGATCTCGGAGCCAGGTTCAGTATCGAAGTTGACGAAAAGGGGTGTGTTTAAGGTTTCAGAAAATATTCCGATGGAATCTTACCTATAGATGAGTGGCTTCATCGTTCTTACGAAGTTTCCGAATAATAGTAGTCCACTCGCGGCCATATTTTGAGCTCGGAGCCAGGTTCAGTATCGAAGTTGACGAAAAGGGATGTGTTTAAGGTTTCAGGGAATTTTCGTGATGGATTCTTACCTGTAGATGGGTGGATTCATCGTTCTTACGAAGTTTCCAACTAATAGTAGTCCACTTGCGACCAGGTTTCGAGCTCGGAGACAGGTTACGAAGTTTTCGACTTAACGGGAAGGGGGGAAATCATTAGAGCTCATGGGAGTTAGGGTTAGGTTAATGTTATGGTCAAATATTTTCAAGAAAATTAAATGGCTACAACCAGCCAGTATTATTTGAAGTAGAAGAGCCATGTTTCTTCTTTTGGTTTTTACAAGCTTTATGACTTGCAAGCATATTAAAGTTGAATTTCAATGTTTAGCAGACTGTTACAATGTCTGCACATGTCTCACATGGCAAAATTTAGATAAAAAAAGGTGTTGTTATACAATAAAATTCGTGTTATTTTTAGTTTCCACATGATGTCTACTTTTTACTTTGTTATGAATTTTCTCATATTTGTTCATTAGTTGTTGTTTTTTTTTTTTTTTTTTTTTTTTTTTTTTTTAATATATTCATATCTAAACCTTTTTTTTTTTTTTTGCCATTCAGGTAATACACTATTCACATTCTCTTGATTTTGGTGGAGAAAACTGGTAAACATTTCATTAAAAAAGATCCAGAATGTCAATTTTTTACTTATCGGGGACTCGTCTCCTCCGATTTTGTTTGACTCTTCATCAGTGCAACATGAGTGTATCCCTCAAGCTATTTTTGGAATGGATGTTATTTGCCAATACAAATCTGGGTGGGAAAGACTGTCGTTTTTGTTTTATCTGCACTTCAGCAAATTGAGCATGTTGCAGGACAAGTGGCTGCACTTTGTTTTCTGCCATACGAGAGAGTTAGCTTACCAGGTTTGTCCCGTGCTTAAACAATTTTTGATGCTCATCATTGTTTTTAATTAGATTTTTATTTGTGAAATATTTCTGATTTTATGTTTACTCACCTTATTTTCATCCTTTTGCAGATCTGTCATGAGTTTGAGAGGTTTAGTACATACTTAACTAACATCAAGGTTGTTGTATTTTATGGTGGGGTTCACATCAAAATCCACAAGGATCTACTTAAAAATGAGTGTCCTGATATTGTCGTTGGAACTCTTGGGAGGATACTAGCATTGGCAAGAGACAAGGACCTTGATTTGAAGAATGTGAGACACTTCATCCTTGATGAATATGACAAAATGCTGGAGTCGCTTGGTATGCTTTATGTTCTTTCACATATTTTGTAATGGTGCTTTCAGTTTAATAATTAGTTGGTCTCCTTTTTAGCATTTTATTTCACTTTCGCATATCGTCTTTAATCACCTTGTTTTCTCTGTAGACATGCGAGAGGATGTGCAGGAGATATTTAAGATGACACCTCATGATAAGCAAGTAATGATGTTTTCAACAACGCTCAGCAAAGAGATTCGCCCTGTCAGCAAGTAATTGTTTGTTTGCTTTCAGTGTTCATTTTAGGTGCTTTCTAGGAAATTATACCATGAAATACCATGTAAAAGTATTTCGTCGGGGAAAGTGTTGAGGGAACTAATTGGGAGATGTTAGTTAGATAGGTGGATATGAATATTTTTCAGTATTACGTCACTATCATTCCTGGTTGAGTTGAGTGTTTAAGTTCCTTTGGGGGTAGTTAATAATAAATTTGGCCTCTGGAGTTGGTTCTAATTCAAAATTTAAGCTTCTGACACGACATACCTTGTTTTTTTCAGCCAATGGAAATCTATGTGGATGATAAGGCCAAGCTGACATTGCATGGTCTTGTTCAGGTATGTGTAGCATCTATAGTGTGAGCCTTGTATTGTGACATTCTACTAGTTTGAAAAATGTGCTTACTTTATCCTTAATTTTCTTACAACACTACATTAAATTGAGCAAGTTGGAGAAAAATCGCAAGTTGAATGACCTCCTTGATGCATTGGACTTCAACCAAGTTGTGATTTTCGTCAAAAGTGTGAGCAGAGCAGCTGAGTTGAACAAATTACTGGTGGAATGTAACTTCCCTTCTATTTGCATCTACTCTGAGATGTCCCAAGAAGAAAGGTAAGACATTTGCGCAATGTGTTCCTTGTTGCCTTCTTCGTCGATGTTTTTCACGTATGTTTCTCTAAACAACAGTGGTCCATTCTCTGCACCAGTATGAATAGGCATAAAACTGCAAAACAATGAACTGTCAGGTGCGTGTATGACGATTTTCTTCTTAAATGTGGATTCTGACTGTGTTACTTGTAATGAATTTCTACTGCAGTGCATATTACTTACTACAGTCTTTTATGTGCAGCCGTATGATGGGGGATTTCTACTGCACTTCGGACATGGAAAGGCATGGCAACATGATCTAACATTCAACTTCCTTTCTCTATTTTTTGTTACTGGCCGTAGCTAAATGATTAAGCAGTATTCATTTTCTGATAAATTTTCCTTTGCATGAACAACATCATAGGACGGGCTGTGTTATTGGATGTTTGAGGAAAATGCAGAACTGGTGTTTGCCTGCTGTACTTGAAGAGTACCAGCGATTTGCAGGTGCTAAAGCTATGCCAACTAATATGAAGTTCATTGAAAACTATGGCACTTCACGTCTAAGCCAGTGCCTCTACGGTATCATCTACCTCTACGTTTCTCATAATCGTCGTTTGGTTTACCAAGAAGAGAGTGTGCAGCAAAAGCGGATCACTTCCATTTAGCAATGTAACTCAGACTACCATACTGGAACGTCTATGCTAATGCCACATTTGTAGGGGAGGCCCATATCCGCGTTTTATGATTTATATGATATTTTTAGTCATGTTCAAAGAATCTATCATTTTCTTTTCTTTCGTTGCGCAACACACTTTCATACAAGGTGATTTGAAGTTAGCTAGGTAATTCAATTGGAGTGGCATGTCTTGAATGAATGTAAATGTGTTACACTGGCAGGTTAATGTGAATGTGAAATACTTTTGGCAATTCTGTTTCAGTTATAAATTTTTTTTCAAAATAGTTATATTCACACAACTTCTAATAAGAATTGTGTTCCATATTTCAACTACACAAACTAGATGTTGTGAAAGAATATCTTTACGACATAACTAGGTGTTGTACAACATAGTTCTACAACTCTAACAAGTGTCGTGCAAATCTTATTCATAATAGTAATAAGAGTTGTTACATATTTCTACAATACACATCCTAGGTTGTCTAAGATAGTCCTTCAACTTATATAAGTGTTGTGTTACATATTTCTACGATACGCATCCTTTGTTGTGTAAAATGGTCCTACAACTTCAACTAGAGTTGTGTTAGGCTTTCAAAGTAATTCTGAAATATATTCACAACCTTGGAAAAATATTGTCGAAACAAGAATCACATCACCCTTTACAACTCCTAGCCAAACATTGTAGAAAAGCTTGAACTTTCTACAACCCCCCCCCCCTCCACATTGTATGAAATGGAGTTATCGTATGGGTACTACAACTCTAACCTGTAGTCGTCAATGTTGATTTTTCCCGTAGTGCTAGTATGCACCCAAATTGTAAACAAACTGAAATCTAACAAGGTTAGAGACAACAATTCACAAAAGCAAGTCTTATAGGTTCTATATAGTTGGAGCTTAAAAATATCTGGGTTGTTTAACATACTACCTGTGATATTTAAATATAAACAATATAATGCGAAAATAAATAACACAAGACACCAGAAGCTTTGACGAAGAAAAACAACAATATACAGAAAAATCCCGCAACCTAGTCCAATTTGAACTCCCGCGTTATTAATCATCTACAAACACTAACATACTATCAGTCTTCGGACTGTAATGTAGTTGATACCGAATCGACCCTCGTAGAAATTCAACTTCAGTTGTGCTCCTTTCGTGTATGGATCCAACGTGATCCTAGACACTTGAGTTTTCAACTTAACTTCCTTTACATCCCTAGGAGTTGCTTCACCCTAATTGAAGACTTTTAACTAATTTTCCTCTAACATATGGCCTATTGGTATCTTTCAAAAATATATAAAATCAATTTAATGAAAACATGTTTGCGTATGAGGGATCTTCTAGGTAAAGAATATACCAAGCAAACCTTAACAATTAGGATAACTTACTCTCTGCAAAAGATTACAAATATGCCTAATCAATTCTACCTCGCAAGATCAATCTAATTAATGTGAAACTTGTAGAATTACAATATCCAGGACAAAGATTACGGTGTAATTTATATATATCTTATTCCCTGATCGACAATTTTTGAATGGCCATATAGTAGAAGAGACAGACCTTAGAGTGTATGCCAAAAATTCTGATGACCAAGATAAGAGTCTAGACTATCAGGTAAAAGATAGTCTAACCTGGCTTCACGAATCCACTAGTGGAGATTATAAGATTCGTAACGTAATATAATCACGAGGAAACCTAGGTCTTTACTTGACGACTCTAGCCTCAACTATGACACATAGGTGGCAGGATTGGGATTTTATTTTGCAGAGAGTCCTTTATATGTAATGATGAACAAGGAAATGTAGCTTACAATCAAAGCTAAGTTCGTGAACTAGTTTCCACATTTACGAATTAATTTGATACCAAGTAATCTCAACTTCTAAATATAGATTGATCATGCAATCATGTGAGAAGTTTTCCTTGAATTATAAAAAAGAATATGCTTCCGTGTATCCGTCGTTATAAGCTCTGCACACCAAATAGTTAGCTGAAGAACAATGGTCAAGTTGTAGATGAACCATCAAAGCAATAATGAAGTTCAACAACTCACAAAGACTAAATGAGTTCGTGAACTGTTCAAAATAGTTTGTGAACAGATTGTTGTCTCAGAGTTATGAAACTTTTCATATCCATAAAACGCATACTGACCAAATTATTTTGTGTACTTGAGGATTCAAAAATATCTAGGAAAATCTCAAAATCAACCAGTTCGCAAATTGACCAAATCAGCTCGTGTACGCGAGTTAGTAAGAGAATAATTCATCAAGTCTTATTATGTATAAGTTCCAACTTCGTGTACTGACTAAATCAGTTCGTGAACATATAAAACTGACCTGATGACTCCACTGAAATCTCTGGGCAATTACGATATGTTGAACAATAAATTACTCTCAATCTATTATGCGATAAGTTTTTCATTGTTTGAATTTAATGATTCGATATTTATCAAGTACTAGATTGAACTCGAGATTTCTTCTTTGTAATCATAGTACTAAAGTCATACGACATTGTCTCAGTAGATAGAATGGTAGAAAACATGAGTAAATATGATAGTTAATCTTCACATTCCTTTGTTAATGAAGTTCTCGTAGATGTCTCTGTTGTTCTTCATTCTTCAATCTTTAATGTCAATGGGTGAATTTTATTACCCAACTACCATGCTCAATTCCTAATACGATACTGACCTTAATAGACTATAACTCAAGATATATTTTTGATCAACTAAATTTGATAACAAGCTTGACATACCAAAACTTTTGAGTCTGATCGAGCGATTCTCTAACAGCCTTTATACGCTTGATCTAAGTTTTAACATCAATTTTGTGCTGCAAATATTTAAAAGTAAATATGTTAGTGCATTTGAATATTAAAAACTCTACTCCCCAAAAACTGAGCTATACTATTAGTATTACTGGGGGCCTAGATTTCTTCTTCTGTTTTAATCCTATGGCCGTTTGTTATAGATGAAACAATTTATCTAAATATTGTGCATATGCTTAATGATGATAAGTGGTAACTTGTGATAGGATGAAGGGTTGTAAATGGAAGGTAAAAATAAAATGCGATTATTTGCGCCCCATCAACCCAATGTGCACATTGCTCCGTTAATTGAGAGGACTTTTATTGTTATTAGAATCATGCGGAAATTCTCTAAATGGCTTAGGAAAAGGAAGTTAAAAAACCTTCACTAACTTGGCCAAGGAAGGTAAGTGAATATCGATAGATTGATTGCAAGAAATTCGGGGATAATGGACTGAATGTTTGTGGGGAAAGACAAAATTTTAAATTTTCTGGAATTGAAGACAGGGTTTGTAAAGATGATGATTTGGGTTTTGTTTTATGAACATGGATTTACCGGATCCAACAACTTGAGGAAACAAATCCAACATTCTAATATGAACCATCACATGGGAGATGGTTAGCACTAAGATTAGCATAACCATCTTAGCATCAGAAGAAAAATACATTCCGAAGGCTAGCGCTAGTAGCCCCCACATTAAATCAAAAAAAAATTGCAAAGTAAATTAAGAATCCATAAGAATAAAGTAAAACAAATATGAAGCTAGATTAATAATCGGAGCGTTTAAACAAAACTCTGCTAATGAACAAACGATTTACACATTAAGAAATGAAAATATAAAAAGCAATAAAACCTGGTTAAGGATCAAGAATATAATTCCACCAATCTATATGAATGATCTGCCACACTCAAAAACACAAAAGAATAACACAAATAAAATCAGAGAAAAAATCATTAAAGCAATTACAGTAATCATAATTTATTTTTATTTAAAAAAAATAAAAAAAATAAATAAAGGACAACTCTTTATCGGACGGTACTCAAAGCTCCCACTGATGTTAAATTGCTAAGGGGGCACATAATCACACTCGTCATAATATCTTTTTTAATTATGCTAATAAATATCCTGGCGAGATTGGGGTATACTCAAACTAATTGGGGTATACCCAATTTTATAGGGACTCTTTTTTAAGGGCAAAGGGGGAGTTATAATGAGAAAGGGTAATTTTGTAACTTTACCAATTAGTTTATAGGGACTCTTTTTTAGGGACCTCATTATAAATTCTAATTATAACTCTAATTACTATCAAAATCGTTTTCTTTCTTCATTACATCTTCTTCTCTTCTTCTTCTCCTCCACAACCTTACCTTACCGGCTCCATCACCCCACCACCACCAAAACTCGTCGATCAATTCGTTAAAATCGTCGATTCGAAAACTCCGATTAATCTTCATCAATGGATCCACCACGGAAGGAGGCAACTCGTATGAAACAATCTAATCGAAAACCCAATGAGTATAACCCGGAATTGCAAATTTGGTTGCTAAGAAAGTGAAGAGAAAAACGGTTGAAGAAGAAGGAATTGAACCCATTGAAACACGTGAAATGGTGCGCTTAAGAAAGTAAGGGAACACTTAAACTCACTCTAGTACTTCGATTTCATGTTTGCATGTCAAATTAGGTCGAAAATTCGAATTTGTGAATTGGCAGTTGCGACCTTGGCAAGGTTTTTTTTATCGACCTTTAGGGATTTCATAGTTAGTGTTTGGGAAGGGTATAAGTTTGAAGAACTTGCCGGGCTGTATAGTTTCAGAATCGCTACTAGCAGGCCGGCGGAGTTATTCATCTCAGTATACATTGTCGGCGTCTTTTTTTTTAATGAAGGCAAGTTTTTGTTTTGTACCCTTCCGGCTACTTCTATTGAATGTTTCCCGATGCCTAGAGTTTTTAAACCAGGAAGGGTAGTTATATAAAAACATGCTTGCGGTGTGTCATTAGGAAATGTATGTGTCATGGACCTTGCCGACCTGTATAGTTAAAATTTCTTGTTTTTTTTGTGTAGGAAGGCTATTTTGATGATACAATGCCGGCGTTGTTTAGCCGGCACTCATCTTTTGGTCAACCTTACCGGCTATTGTTCCACGGATATGTTGAATATATCTAACCCGCCGCTGTAATGTTTTTTTTCCGAATTGTTCTTGTTCGGATTGCGAATGGCAAAGAAGAAAGCAGCTCGAAAGCATCTCTTAGTCCTCCTTCAAACCCTCCTCGTGTTGGTGATAAACTATTGTCTTCAAAACATCGAGGGGTGTATGTTGTGCCGGAACGACAAAGGTCTTAGAACCATTATCTCGAACCCAATGATTCGTACGAGACTCCGAGATGAAGACCAATCAATTCCATCTCGGTAGAAGAGGTGATGATGATGATGTTGATGAAACCAATCCGCTGCTTTGGAGGAGGTAACAACGATGATGATGATGATGGTGGTGATCAAGACATGCATGAGGTCGAGGAGGAGGTAATGATGATGGTGATGATGATGATGGTAATGGAGATAAAGGTAAGAATATCATCGAAGATGAAATTGTTGAAGAGGAACGGGGAACAAGAGGAGATGGAATGGAGAAGGAGAACAAACTCTAGATGTTGCACAAGCCACCGAAGCTTTCGGCTTCAACTTCAACCTAGAACGAAGAAGAGGGTGATCACTAAACCTGGCTGATTCTCACATGCCTCCCAAACACTTGATGGTTGCACTGAAAGAAGGTGAGCCTCCAAAAGGGACCCCACCAGATGGTGGAGCTGTTCTTTTTGGATACAAACACTCTTGGGCATGTACGATCCATAATACTATCGTAAGTAATCTTAATCCGTCTTTGTTATTTATTCAAGTGTGTAACTATCTTAATTAAATTTGCATCAAGTGTTTGTATTTCTTTTCATTTTCTTTTTTTGGTATTTAGGATCACAAGCATGCCATCCGTCTCATGAGGCGCCAAGCTTCGTGTTGAGTGATGCATACTTGGAATCTTGACTTGGAATGTGAGGAGGTGAAAGTGATTGTGAGGAACTCCGGGTTGTTGCCTGCGGTGGAGAGTTCGAATATTAATCATGATAGAGTTACCATCTCTCGCATTCTCGTGAGCGGTTATATGGAGAGACCGATACTGTTATTCCTATTCGGTGAGATGGCGATAACTCCCGATGATGCTCAACAAATTCTAGGCCTCGAGGTTGATGGAAAGGTCACCGAGGGATTCGATAATGCCATTTCTTTCGAGAAGATTTACGAATTGAGAAAGAAACTGTTCGGTTGGAGTCGAGTTCGGGACGGATGATGTTCTTGACAAGAAGGATGGTCGACTAATTAAGAAGTTTAATGTGAAGAAGTTGAGGGACAAACTATGGAAGACTCAGAAATCCTTGATAGTGAAGGAATGGTGCACCCGGTGCGAATCAATGCTACCGCGGCCGCTTATTTGCTATACACCACGGGCAGATGTATCTTCCCGACGATTCCGAAACCAAGTCGAGGCCGATTATTTGCAACTATTGGATCCCTTACATGAGATGCGTGGGTATTCTTGGGTACTGCGGTGGTTGCCTTCTTGAATAATGAGTTGACAAAATCTTCTAGGGCACTCACTAAGCAAGTTAACGGAAACACATGTCTCTTCCAGTAATTTTATTGTTTAAAACATTTATATTTGCAAATCTCGAAAGATCGTGGTTCTTACTAAACTTTTTTTTTCTTTTTGCAAAGGTTTGGATATATGAACGCTTTCCTTCTTTGTTCAAAGACAACTCTTACGTCAAAGTGGATAAAGTGTTCCGTTACATTTGCCAAGAGCTCAAAGGTACGGTTTTAAGGGTACTCGAGGATAAGGAAATGCCGCAAAATCTTATGAAACTCCGAGCCGCCATCGACAATTTGACTGCGGAAGAGGTGATATTTGATCCGTATCGGGAGGATAGAAATCAAGGTTTAATCCCAAGGAGAAATGAAGTTGTTGCATTATACTATGGACCCTTGATGACTGTGTTTGAAGGATTTTCAATGTACGATCCACATCGGGTAATGCGACAATTGGGTTACGTCCAAGAAGAACCTCATTTCGATGAAGAACCGTTCTTTACCGTGAACCGGGATAACTGCACCACCTCCCAAAAAACTATTAACGTCTCTTACGATCCAGCGCCAACTCAAGAACATTGGGACAATAGACGGGGCCGTAACATCGATGTGAGTCTTTTGGACGAGGTGACCACCGGCCATGAAGCTACTGAGAAATACATGGCGTGGTACTTGGGTTGGGATCGTCCTACTGTGATTAGGCCAATGACTACTGAAGAACTGGCTCGTAAGAAGAAGATGGAATCGAAAGACCCAACAACAATGCTTAAGATATTTGTAAGTATTTTAGAGTTGCTCTTACTATTTTAAGATTGATTGCATTACCGAATCATTCTATTAATTGTTTATTGTTTAATTGAATATAGAAGGATCAGTTGAAGACCTTTGTGAGGGTGTTATGTTGCGAAAGATAGAGGAGAACCTGTGCAAAGCAAGCACATTGACTATGCTTGCAATGTTGACAATGAGGATGCCCATCTATTGTTCAAGCAACTTCAAGCTCAAGTAAAGGCGGAAGAAAAAGCTATTAAGGATGCACAAGCCAAGACAAAGGCTGATAAAAAAGAGGACTCGTAGTGCTCCTGGTGGTGAAGGTAGCAGCAGTGGTCGTGGTGGTGAAGGTAGCAGTGGTGTTGGTGGTGAAGGTAGTGTTCCTAAAACGGGGCCGTGGTCGTGGTCGTGCTCGTGGTCGTGGCCAATGAATTCTTTCCTAGTACATTTTTTTATGTTGTGGTGGACAAATGTTTAAGTTAATGGTGTGGACAAATGTTTTTTTACGGTTTATGGGACATGTTTCGTATTTTGGACAAAAAATGTTGGATGAATGAATGGTTTGTTTAGCTATATAAAGTGTCAATACATTTGCCGGCATGATTTTTTTAAGCTACCCTGTCGGCTGTCCCAGGCCGGCAAGGTTGTGAAATGACAAATTGCGGCCACCCTGTCAACAAAATTGCGGAATTACCAGGGACGGCAAGGTTGTGAAATGACACATTGCCGGCCCTGTCAACAAAAATTGGGGAATTACCAGGGCCGGCAAGGTTGTGAAATGATGACGCCGGCCCCGTCAACAAAAACGTGTAGTTACTGGGGCCGGCAAGGTAATATGATTCCTACCAAGGCGGTGATCGTGTAGTAGGAAGGGTACGAAAATAGAGACCCTGCCGGCCATATATTGAAAAAAAAACCATTCTTCTGATGCCTAAAATCATGTAAGGTCGGGAGGGAAACAAAACAAGAAAATGCCGGCGGTATTTTGGCCGGCATGCTAATGAACCCATACATTTCCTACCGTTTTGGGACCCCGGCATTGTAGCAAATTTACGACCCTGTAGGGCGTGTTCAAAATTCAAATTTTTGCAAGTACAATTGCATTGATTCACTTGTACTTGGACACTATAACGGCCAAATTTGGGCACCATCCTATAAATGCACTACTTATCTCCACAAAACAACACACAACTATTTGCATATACTCTCCAAAGCTCATATCATCACACACTCCATCTAACTCACCCAATAGATCTCTACACACAAGAAATGGCTTCATTTGATTCTAATGAAGATTTGGCAATCACCAAAGCTTGGTATGCGGAGACTAGAGTTCGAAGGCAGTCCTCCGTAAGGGTGGATTCCACAACCTTTTGGGCTAGGGTTCACAACACTTTTAGCCAAGAGTGTGGGAATCCTAACTCAAGAAGTGTTCAACAAGTGCACGATAGGCACATAGTTATTGAAAATGCGATACTTGCCTATTTAGCTATCCAAAAACCAATTTTCAACGCTCCCCACTTTAACTTGTCAATTGAACAATTTGTAAGTATTTTTGTGGTTTATTTTACGGGATCCATGTTGTTTGATCTTCCAAATTAAACACCACTAACAAATGTAAGTTTGTGTTTTGTTTTTGTAGCATGAAGTCGCCAAAGCGCTACTTGGAGGAAAAGGGGAAGCATTCGCATTCGATGCAAGCTATCAATTCATGGAATCCAAAATCCCGGAATATGCCCTGAGATGATGGAGGGTGTATCGTCTTCGGAGGAGGAAGATTGATGGCTTTAGAAGTTTTAGTGTAGGTTTTGTGGGTAGACCTCTATGTAAACCCTCGCGAGACTATAACTCGTCCACTAAGGTCGCCTAGGGGTTCAAAGGCTTGATGCACATGCTAAGTGCATTCGTTTTTCCGTCGACAAGGATTAGGTTTTATGTTTCAATCAATGTAGTAACCAAAATTGAATGAATAAAGTAAATTACATCTTCCATATTATGTCAGCCGGCAAGTTTGTATTTTTTTTGCATGCCGAGATTAATATCGCCGGAAGGGTAGGAAATATTTACATGCCGGCCTTAAGATTGCTGTCCAAGATAGTCGGCGTGTTCTTCATCCTAGAACCATTCCGGCGGATATATGGTCGGCAGCTTATTCAAAGTTGAAACTAGCGGAGTAGAGCTCGGCAGCTTATTCAAAGTTGAACCTTAGGCATATGTTTGGTGGAAGATTATTCAAACCAGACCTTGCCGGCTTTATGCATTTTCAAAACCAAAATTTTTAGATCGAATCGAACTCATATGACGGATCAAAGGTTAATCTCTTGAATTCATAATTTCAAAATTTTAATTTAAACTCAATTAATTAACCTAATCGAATTTTAGTGTTAATTAACCAAGGGCATATTAGCCATTTAGAAAATACAAAGTTAAGGGGTGGCTTGGTTTTACTTCATAATGACCAGATTTTGTCTTATTGGGTATACCCCAATTAGTTTGAGTATACCCCAATCTCGCCAGGATAAATATTACCTTTTCTTATTAGCGAGCGATGGTGGAGGCGGCGACTCTAGTAGCGGTTGATATTTGTGAGTGATGAGGGGGGTGACGTTAATGTTGGTTGGCACTGGCGCTGTAACCAGGGGTGGTGCATGGTGGTAGTGAATGGTTATTGTCGTGGTGGGTGGTGGTTGCTCAGTAGTCATGGTGATGTTTCATTGGAAAAGATATGGTTGATTATGTTTAATGTTAAGACAAAAAATTCCATGTTTTCTTTCTTTTAGAAAGAGAGTGTCCGAAACATTGTCCCTTGGAGACGATTTTCTTGGTCTTTGACTTAGTCAAATTAATTTTAGGTCTTCATTCCTTAGGATTCCAATGAGGTATTGAGATTATAGAGCATTTTCGTGAGATTTCCGAGTGCTTCCTTGAGATTATTGAGTGTACTGTGAGATTTTAGAGTGGTTCCTTGAGATTTTATGTTGTTTGCTTGGTTGTTGAAGAGAAGGGTCATCATCTTGTTCATGTAAGAGATTTATCTTTGTGATTATCATCTTACTGGGTAGGTAGAGTAGTTGGTTATGTGTTATGCAGGTTTGATGTGAAGTTCCATTGAAAATATCATTCGGGGTGTCCGAGTAATCTTCTCCCTTGTCTTTGATTCTTCTCTCTCTTTCTTGGTCCTTTTTTCTTCTCTTGTTTTCTCGATATCGTTTCCTCTCTGTTGTTTTTTGGGTTTCTGGTTATGTGTTATTTTGATTCTCTCTAGTCTTCCTTTGCTTTCTTATTCCTTTTTTATTCCTTCTTGGCATCTTTTTTAGATTTGGTCCATGCCTTCTTATCAGTTCCTTGATTTTTGGTATGTACCCAAAGTCCACCTAATGTTAATCATCTCGTAATGGGTCTCTCTCATCATAGTGGGTAAATTAACAGTTTAGGGTTCAATTTTTTTTTAAGGTATAAATACTCTAAAATACCGAATCTATTTCCACAAAGAAGTCTCTTGCTTATGGCTTCTTCCTCAAACAATTTATCCAAAACATCTCAAAATTATGAAAGCTTTCCTGATTCGGTCAATATTCTGGGTTCTGGCTGTTAACATGAAAAACAATCTCAACATAGAGAGTGATATAGAACCTGTAGTGTATTTAGATAAACATATGGTGCTGGAAAGGAGAAAGAAGATTTTTCCTTAAGTATGTTGGGAAGGATTTGTTGTCCTGTTACTATTTCCACAAGCAGAGTAAGAAAGTTAGTAAGGGATTCTTGGCCTATGTTTAAAAAAGTGATTATTAAGAAATTTGGGGCTAAATTAAATGTCCATATGATGCGTGTCGTAGGTGCAATCAAATTAATTCAATATTTCCACTCAATTAAAAATAATATAATGGAAGTCAAGTTCGTTCCCACGAGGAGCAAGAGATCTTAGTTGTAAAAGTTGTCACGAAAGGGGGGTGTAAAAAGCAAAAGAAAAATAAACAAAGCAATTAAAATCGAAAGTTGAAAGATGAAAGCAATAAGAGAGAAAAGATCAAGGAATCCTTCTTCGTTACGAAACAATGATTAAAGTTATGTTCTTTTCTACTTGTTATTAGTCACAGATTATCACCAACCGTAGGATAGCAGTCCGCTTAGCTAGCCCCAAAATCCCTAATTTCACCGAGTAACAGGTCCGCTTAGTTATCGATTCTATTCAAAAGAACCACCTTGAGGTCCGCTTACAAGATGTAATTCCCGAGAATGCATTAATATTTATGAATTTAGGTTTAGTACTAGTAGTTAAACTCGGTTCGCTTGGTTCACTTTCTAGCGTTGTTTCTACACACAATTGCTCCACGGAATCCCTCCGCAAGGTCTCGTGTTTTCTACTTGTGTAAAGTGTCAAGAACGATTACGTATTCCCTAACTTATACTAGATATAGATCAATTAACAAATCAATTTAGCGTGCACTCCAAACAATCTATCAATCAATCATGAATGTCTTTAAGATCACTCCTATTAGTAAAAACAATCGATAATCATGTGAAAAACTTCAAGATAGAATTTGAAAACAAAAACTCAAATCATGTTAAGAACTAGGAATTCATCCTCAATCAATAGAGAAAATTAGCTACTCATGTTTTTGAAATTCACACAAATAATAATAATTAAAAGAAGAATTTTCAAATTCACACAAGTAATTAAAAAGAAAAATCTTAGAAAAGCAAGCAAAAACACAAGTGATGTGTGTGTAGAGAGGTGTGTAGAAGTTGTAGAAAACTTCTCTATTTATAGGCTTCAATATTCTCCAAATCTTCTAAGGAGTAGAATCCTTTTCCTTTTGCAATTCAATTTCCAATTCCAAGCTTTTCTCAACTCTTCCACCTTCTCTTTCCAAGTTTGAGTCCAATTCTCCATCCAATTCCTAGCCCAAGTCTTCACACCCATGAGAGAAGTCTATAGAAAATTCTGGAAATTTTGGCTCGCCGGAAAACTGGGATTGTGGCCGGAATTTGGCCGGAAAACGTCGCCGCCGGCCACCTAAAAATTTCTCTCGTCGGGAGAATATTCGACGGAATATTCCGTCAGTCCTCCGTTAGGACTAACGGTCAAACGAGTCAACCGTCAGTCAACGTTAGTCAACAGGTCAAGGAAAGTCAAGGGAATTACTGAGTCAGACCGAGTCAGCATTGAGTCCGTAATCGGGCTGACTCGGCTAAGTTGCCATGGCATTAGCATTGCTCTGGCCAGACTTGTTCACGCCTCAGCCATCATGGCTATTCCTTCTTCACTTGTGCAGCTTCAGATTCATCCCTCAGGCCACAGTTCTCTCAAAACTCGCCTGCATCACCATCAATTTTGAACACCGCACGACCTTGCTTCTCTCTCGTAATATCTACTTCATTTGCAAATTGAGCTACTGACCCTAGAATCATTAGTTAATCACACAAAGCACCGCCACCCCGCAACTCATGACTTACCACCACCACCTGCAATGACTCAAATCCCAAAACTTAAGCCTGCCCTGCAGCTCCATATCAGTGCCACAACAACCCTAATTCATCTCAAGCCATTGTAACTTCATGGCTGCAATGTTAACCACACTGCCACACAGGGCAACAGCATCACCTTCTGCAAACATCCTGGCATTCATCTATACATGCATTTCTCATTCACAATTACCACCTGAGCTGCCTTCTGTTCTTCTTGCAAAAATCATTCATATATTCCAGCCAATTCATCTTGCAGCAACAATACATCCACCATCTTCCCATGGCAGTGACCACCCACACAGTGCAATTTCAACCTGTAGATTGAGCCCTAGCCACTTCTGTAACTCCATTGCTATCTGCCCTGAACCACCAATAACTACTCCAATCTTTGCCAATGCCATCTCTGCACTCCCTGTAGCTTCAGCTCGAGACTGATCTCACATCATCATCACCATGCCAGCAGCAGAGCTTCAAATTTTGCACCACTCAGCCAGTTCAAGCTCCATTGCCTAACAACCCTGCAGCTCCACCTTATCACAAGCCATTGTTACCAGGCCCTGTAGTTTCCTCAACAGCATCAGTTTACTCTGATACCAGCACTGCCATCAGAGCCACTCTCTTTCTGGCTAAGTCTCAGCTACAGCTCCAACTCCTGCTACCATTTCTCACAATTTCGGCAACCAACAGACCCCAGCTTCAGTTCGTACCCTGCCATTGCACAACTACCTGAGCTCAGCTGCAACCACTCTCTGTAGCTACACAGCACCACCAGCTTCAAGCCCTTCAAACATTGCTTTCAGCTGCTGCAAAACTGCCAAGCACTTCAACCACAGCTCTGCTTGTATCACCAGCCCAATCGAACCCATTCGAGATAACACCATTACTGGCAGACAAAACTCATCATCACTTGTGTAAAGCCCCAGATTAATCTTCAATCGAACCTCCATAGAAAAACCCTAATTCATCCCCAATTTCTGAAATTCAATCTGTTAGGAACCATTTCTAGCAACATCTCCAGCAAAGTCACCGATTCATCTCGATATAACACCAACACAGATTCAACAGTAAAACCCATCAGGTCTTCACCAATTCCTTTGTTCTTCGCCCCAACTTTCAATCTCAAAACTGAATCCAGAATACCCACAATCACCAATTTAATTCATGGCATCCCAGTTGAGACAAAGAAACACCAGAAGTAGCAGCATCTTCTTCTCACTCAATTCCTGCCTCTCCCTTGGAATTCAATTCATGGCTGCTGTGCAGGCCTCTCTCTCTGAGTTTCAGGTGTCGACACCAAAGAGAAGAAATAAATTCTCACCCAATCTTTAGGTCAGCTGTAAGAAATGAGAAGGGATACAACCACCCAGGTAAGGCAGATAAGGGGTACCCAGCTGGTAGCCCCTTAACATTTACTGGCTATCATTTAATACTTCTCCAAAGAAAGTTATCCCTTAATCTTGGGTTAGCTCCAGATAGTGTCTGCCCATGAAATGACAATTTTGTCCTTTTGGCTCAATTTGGGTAGTTTCTTCTTCTTTTCCTCCGTGCGACTCCATTGCACCTATAAAACTCAAAACAAGCGTAAAATACATAATTTACACGAAAAATAGCAAAGAAAGCATAAACTACTAGATAGTAAATTAGGTGTATTCTACACCTATCAAATTCCCCCACACTTAGACTTTGCTAGTCCTCGAGCAAATCAAACTAAAAACTCACAACTTCAAAGTGTTCAAGCGTCACAAGCATCCAAAAAGTTATGAGGACATAGAGTTTCTGCATGCTAGTAATAAGAAGTTAGAAATACTAAAGAACATATTCTCGTTCTTAAATGTTGAGTGAGAAATAACCACACCATAATGAGAGAATGCGTGTTTGAGAAACGATCAATAAGCATTTCGCCTCGACTTCTGCCTCACCAAATAAGGATTTTATGATAATTGCACTCAAAAAGACAGCTTTTTTATGGTTCTCACATGTGTGCAGGTAGGAATGAAGAGAGAATTCCTGCGACACGTTGAATGGTGGGAAGGATAACTTCCGAAATATTTTTGAAAAACCCACATCTTTTAATATTTTGAAAAACCATTTTTCTGACGATCTCTAAGAAAGGAAATCAACCATATTATCGAGGATGAGATTACTTACTTACCTTCACATCCGATTGCCAATTATGATAACACCACTCTCACGGCATCCAATAGAAACGTCTTCCGCTCCTCGTCTTGATCTTCTTAGTCTTCGTCTTCGGTTTCAACTATTGATGATAAACCCTTGAATTTCATAAATCCTTGACAATTTATAACTCTTTTTACCTTAAAAATCCTTGTCGCTTGAAACTTCCTTATAAATTTTCCTTCCCCATGGCTCATTAAATAAGAACAAATATTTCTCTTGTTTTTCTCTTTTTTTTTTTTTTTTTTTTTTTTTTTTTTTTTTTTTTTTTTTTTTTTTTTTTTTAAAATTGAAACAAGAGAAATTAAATACAAAAATAAACCATGGCCGTGGGAGAAGTATTTTACCGCTTGATTCTTCACAACTTGTATTGTCTTGAAATCATAAACTTCAAAAATTCTCACCTTTTAATTTTCTTCGCTTTCAAAAATAAGTCTTTATACTTGGATATAAAATTACCTCATTGTATTGTAAGTCCTCAACATATATGTGAATTCCGCTCATTTGTATGTTGCTTTACTTGTATTTGAAATTTGCTCTTTTTCTCGTTCCGTTGCTTGTAAACCTTAAACTTTTCCAACTTTCCTTGTAGATTTTGATGTCGCTCCTTGTTGATGATGAATGTGTTTCTATGGATCCGTTGTTGTCGAGAGAGAAAATGGTGCTAACTGCAAATCGAACTACAAGAAGGAAGCTTTCATCTATGGACGTCACCCTCATGATTGACAAAATTAGCACTCAAGAGATCAAAGAGTAGTGCTTTTATTGGTGGGAGGTTGGGTAGCTCACCATTCTACCCGGAATTTACGTACGGTGACACACACTCAAAAGAAGCTCTTTAGTAGATGGAAAATTTCTGGTCGGTGCCTCTCATGATATGAATACGGGTAGTCTCCACTAATGATTGATCAGCAACTCTAATAACGCATTTCTCCCTCGCACCAAATTCGCATCACGGCATGATTAAATCCATTATTTAACACTCAAACAAGCAAGAAATCCGAATGTAATTCTCTAACATTTCCAAGTTCAATTATGTCGGTCAAAATCTCTATGTAAACATACCTAGAAGTATGCTAGTGACTCTAAAATCTTTAAAAGTTGGAATTTTTAAGTAAAACTCTTTTTTTTTTTTTTCAAAATTTTTTCATTTTTTTGTAATTTTTGTTTTAAAAACATGCTTAACCACTCCCCCACACTTAAACCTTACATTGTCCTCAATGTAATTGAATCCTCCTAGTAAAGTCAAGGTGGGAGATTTTAACATGATAAGAAACAAGAAACAGAAATAACAAAAAGCAAAAGATAAGAAATACAAAACCGATGGGTTGCCTCCCATTAAGCGCTTGTTTTAAAGTCGACGGCCCGACTTAGATCTTGTGGCACATTACTCCTCCAGAGGGAGTGCATCTTGAAGTCCAATTACGTCCACATGCTCCGTTGGAAAGTTTTCATAATATGGCTTCAACCTATGGCCGTTGACTTTCAATTGTTGTCCTGTTTTCTCGCTAACAATATCAACTGCACCATGAGCATAAACATTAGTAACAACAAATGGTCCCACCCAACGGGACTTAAGCTTTCCCGGAAATAAACGTAAACGAGTATTAAATAAAAGGACTTTTTGCCCCACAACAAAACTTTTCCGCGAAATCATCTTGTCATGAAAAAGCTTAGTCTTTTCCTTGTAAATCCGGGCACTCTCGTAAGCATCATTACGTATCTCCTCTAGCTCATGTAGTTGTAACTTCCTTTGTTTCCCCGCTTCATCATACTCCATGTTGAATTTCTTTATCGCCCAATAAGCCTTATGTTCAAGTTCAACCGGAAGATGACAAGCCTTACCATAAACCAACCTATATGGAGACATACCAATTGGTGTCTTATACGCCGTTCTATACGCCCAAAGTGCATCGTTGAGCTTAAAGCTCCAATCTTTCCTTGTGGTATTCACCGTTTTCTCAAGAATGGACTTAATCTCACGATTCGAAATTTCCGCTTGTCCACTAGTTTGTGGATGATAAGGCGTACCAATTTTGTGTGTTATGTTGTACTTCTTGAGGAGAGCGTGGAAAGCCTTCTTGAAATGTGAGCCTCCATCGCTTATCACCACTCTTGGTGTTCCATGCCTATTGAAAATGTTTTCCCTTACAAAATCACAAACAACTTGAGAGTCATTAGTCTTGGTGGCTCTAGCTTCCACCCATTTCAAACATAATCAACGGCAAGAAGTATATAAAAATTCCCATTCGAATTGACAAAGGGCCCATAAAATCAATACCCCACACATCAAAAATCTCAACGGTGAGAATTGGTGTGAGTGGCATTTGATTTCGAGCACCTAGATTGCCCGTTCGTTGACATCTATCACACGATTTACAAAAAACATATGAATCTTCAAACAAGGTGGGCCAATAAAATCCACTCTCGAGAACTTTGAGAGCGGTACGTTTCGAACCAAAATGGCCACCACATGCAAAAGTGTGGCAAAAGGAGAGAATGGATTGAAATTCGGAATTAGGCACGCACCTTCGCATTATTTGATCAACGCCATATTTCCATAAGTATGGTTCATCCCACACATATTGCTTAGCAACCTTCTTAAGTTTCATCTTTTGGAAATTAGACATTGTACTAGGTACTTTCCTTGTCACCAAGTAATTCACTATATCCGCATACCAAGGTGTTGATTCGTCCATGGAGAAAAGTTGTTCGTCCTAAAGCGGTCATGTAATGGAAGTTCCTCTTGAGACATAACAAGTCTACTAAGATGATCCGCAACGGTATTCTCCACACCCCTCTTATCACGAATTTCTATGTCGAACTCTTGTAACAATAGGATCCACCGGATTAATCTTGGCTTAGCTTCTTTCTTCTTTATTAAGTGTCTTAGTGCGGCATGATCGGAATACACAATAACCTTTGTACCCACCAAGTATGATCGAAATTTTTCCAAGGCAAAAACTATAGCCAATAACTCCTTTTCCGTGGTAGAATAATTGATTTGTGCATCATTAAGGGTCCTAGATGCATAATAGATAACATGGGACAACTTGTCCACCCTTTGACCCAAAACGGCTCCAACCGCATAATCACTAGCATCACACATTAATTCAAATGGAAGATTCCAATCCGGTGATTTGATAATCGGCGCACTTGTCAACATCTCCTTTAATTTGTCAAAAGCATCCTCGCATTCCTTGTTGAAGTCGAAAGGTACCTCCTTTTGTAATAACTTGCACATCGGCATGGAGATTTTGGAGAAATCCTTGATAAACCGCCTATAGAAACCCGCATGACCAAGAAAAGAACGGATCTCCCTCACCGAAGTGGGATATTGTAAGTTTCTTATTAAATCTATCTTTGACTTGTCCACTTCGAGCCCTCGAGAGGACACAATGTGACCAAGTACTATGCCGTGGTTTACCATAAAGTGACATTTCTCCCAATTAAGGACAAGGTTTGTGTCTATGCATCGTTTAAGAATTAGTTCAAGGTTATTTAAACAACCATCAAAAGAATTGCCATAAACACTAAAGTCATCCATAAATACCTCGATGATGCGCTCCACATAATCCGAGAATATACTCACCATGCATCTTTGAAAAGTAGCCGGCGCATTGCAAAGACCAAACGGCATCCGTCTATATGCAAACGTTCCAAACGGACAAGTGAAAGTGGTCTTCTCTTGGTCCTCCGGTGCAATAACAATTTGATTGTATCCCGAATAACCATCCAAGAAGCAATAATAAGAATGCCCCGCTAACCGCTCCAACATTTGATCAATGAAAGGTAAAGGGAAGTGATCCTTGCGGGTTGCGGAATTAAGCTTTCTATAGTCAATACACACTCTCCAACCGGTTTGAACTCTTGTAGGAACAAGTTCATCGTCTTGATTTCGAACAACCGTGACTCCGGATTTCTTTGGTACCACTTGAACCGGACTTACCCACTTGCTATCGGAAATTGGGTAGATTACCCCCACACTTAGCAATTTGAGTATCTCTTTTTTCACAACCTCCATCATGGGAGGATTTAGCCGACGTTGAGCATCACGCACCGGCTTCACGTTCTCTTCCATTAGAATCCTATGCATGCACATGGATGGACTAATACCTTTGATGTCCGCAATTGTCCACCCAATAGCCGTTTTGTGCTCTTTCAAGACTCTAAGCAAACGGTCTTCTTGTACCGGCGTGAGGTTCTTAGAAATAATCACCGGAAGCTCATCTCCATCTCCCAAGAAAGCATACTTCAAATGGTCCGGAAGTGGCTTCAATTCTAGTTTGGGCGCCTTCACAATAGATGGTACAAGTACTTCATCATTCACGGGTAAAGAAATATATGAAACATCACCCTTTTTAGCTTCTTGCAATGTCGCCAAAGCCCCACATATCTCCACCAATTCCTTGGAGATTTCAACATCCAAGTTAGACAAGCCATGGACGTCCAATTCAATGCTCTTTTGCAACACCACATCAAGTTCATCCTCTTGGTTCAATTCCACCATTTGTTGCGCTAATGAATCAACCACATCAATGGAGTAAACGGAATGCACATCACTTGGGTAGCGCATGGCTTCAAATATGTTAAAGTGTATTATCTCCTTGTCGAATTCCATAGTGAGTGTACCCTTATCAACATCAATCTTCGTCTTTGCGGTCTTCATGAATGGCCTCCCAAGAAGTAAAGAAGTAGATGCTCGGTTCTCATTGTTGTCCATATCCACCACAAAGAAATCCACCGGAAAAATAAGCTCATTTACTTGCACTAGCACATCTTCTACAAGCCCCTTAGGATATATGTTAGACTTGTTTGCCAATTGGATAATAACTCTTGTCTCTTTCAAAGGTCCAAGATTCAAGGAGTCATATATTTCGGCCGACATCACACTAATGGAAGCTCCCAAATCAAGTAAAGCATGTTCAAACCTTTGTTTACCAATAGTAATTGGCACCGTGAAACCACCGGGATCCGTGCACTTTGTAGGCATCTTCTTCAATAGCATAGCCGACGCACTCTCGCCAACTTTAGTAATTTCATTATCAAGCAACCTATCCTTCTTAATGCATAATTCCTTCATGAACTTGGCATACCTTGGAATTGTCTTAATGGCCTCAATGAATGGGATGTTGATTTCAATCTTCTTGAAGATATCCATAAGTGCCTTGTCTTGAGCTTCTTTCTTGGATTTAGCAAAACGACTAGGAAAAGGAGGTGGAGTAGTGAAAGAAGAAACCGGTTCCTTTGATTGGTCTTTTGGTGTTGAATTCTCCTTTGATGCGGTTTCCTCCTTATCTTTGACTACCTCTTCAATAACTTCTTCATGATGACTTGGACCCTCCACTTGTCTTCCACTTCTTAGAGTAACCGCATTAACATTCTCTCTTGGATTCACCAATGTTTGTGAAGGAAGTTTTGTGGATGCTTGAGATTTTAATAGGTTCACATCGGTCGCCAATTGTCCCATTTGAGTTTGTAAATCCTTGATAGCCGAATCGGTCTTTTGTTGATTTTGTTGAAACAATGACGTAATACCTTGCATCATGACATTAAGCTTATCATCAATTGAAGAATCACGTTCCTTGACTTGTTGTGGTTGGAATTGTTGAGAACCACCTTGTTGTTGAGGTTGGAAACGTGATTGTTGAAAACCACCTTGTTGCGCATATGGATTAGGAGCCGCCGCTTGCTTGTTTGCATAACTAAAGTTGGGATGATCCTTCCAACCGGGATTATAGGTATTGGAGTATGGATCGTACCTTGGCCTTTGATTTGGATATAAAGCATTCACTTGTTCGGTCTCACCATCCGGAATAAGTACCGCGGCAATCCTTTGCATCATTATCTCCATGTTACTCATCCTTTGATCAAGATGTGATGAATCACTTACTTCATGCACTCGCCTAACCATTGGTTCATCCCTTGTGTAGAATTGTTGCGAGTTTGCCGCCATACTTTCAATTAACTCTCTAGCTTCGGTCAAAGTCTTGTTCATTAGTGCACCACCACCCGCAAGCGTCAAGAAGAGACCTATCACTTGAGTGGAGAGCTTCATAGAAGTATTGGAGTATCATAACGTCACTAAATTGATGGTGTGGACAGCTTGCCACCAACCTCTTGTATCGCTCCCAACATTCATACAATGATTCTCCCACTTGTTGTTTCAATCCACAAATCTCCTTGCGAATTTGAGTAGCTTTGGATGCGGGAAAATATCTCTCGAGGAAAAGTTTCTTCATCCCATTCCATGTTGTGATACTTCCCGGAAGGCAAATAATATAACCATTCCTTAGCATTGCCCGCCAAAGAAAACGGAAAGCTTTCAACAATGCTCCATCCGCATTAGTCTCCGGTGGAAGCATGGCCATAACTATGGCATAGAAGTCCATAAGATGTTTATTTGGGTCCTCATTCACCATGCCATGGAACTTTGGTAACTCTCTAATCAACCCCGGCTTGATTTCGAAGGTTGAATTAGTTTGGATACACCATTGTTGGGTATCAAGCCTGTGAGAAGCTAGGTCCTTGAGTGTACGATCAGCCATTGTTTCTTCCTCTTTGTCCGAATCACTTGATGAAGAAGGAGGAAGTGGAGTGTTAATCGCACGAATGAAATCCTTTAATTGAGTGCCGGATCGAAGACGTATTGGACTCGGTCTACCCCCTTTAAGCATTCACCAAAGGTATAACACCTGAAACAAGATTCTCACAAACTAAGTTAGATACGGTAAAGAATCTAACAAAGCAAAAAGAATAAAAAACAACTAAAAAAATCGCCCGTTGCTCCCCGGCAGCGGCGCCAAAATTTGATGCGTGTCGTAGGTGCAATCAAATTAATTCAATATTTCCACTCAATTAAAAATAATATAATGGAAGTCAAGTTCGTTCCCACGAGGAGCAAGAGATCTTAGTTGTAAAAGTTGTCACGAAAGGGGGGTGTAAAAAGCAAAAGAAAAATAAACAAAGCAATTAAAATCGAAAGTTGAAAGATGAAAGCAATAAGAGAGAAAAGATCAAGGAATCCTTCTTCGTTACGAAACAATGATTAAAGTTATGTTCTTTTCTACTTGTTATTAGTCACAGATTATCACCAACCGTAGGATAGCAGGTCCGCTTAGCTAGCCCCAAAATCCCTAATTTCACTGAGTAATGTGTCCGCTTAGTTATCGATTCTATTCAAAAGAACCACCTTGAGGTCCGCTTACAAGATGTAATTCCTTAATGCATTAAGATTTATGAATTTAGGTTTAGTACTAGTAGTTAAACTCGGTTCGCTTGGTTCACTTTCTAGCGTTGTTTCTACACACAATTGCTCCACGGAATCCCTCCGCAAGGTCTCGTGTTTTCTACTTGTGTAAAGTGTCAAGAACGATTACGTATTCCCTAACTTATACTAGATATAGATCAATTAACAAATCAATTTAGCGTGCACTCCAAACAATCTATCAATCAATCATGAATGTCTTTAAGATCACTCCTATTAGTAAAAACAATCGATAATCATGTGAAAAACTTCAAGATAGAATTTGAAAACAAAAACTCAAATCATGTTAAGAACTAGGAATTCATCCTCAATCAATAGAAAAATTAGCTACTCATGTTTTTGAAATTCACACAAATAATAATAATTAAAAGAAGAATTTTCAAATTCACACAAGTAATTAAAAAGAAAAATCTTAGAAAAGCAAGCAAAAACACAAGTGATGTGTGTGTAGAGAGGTGTGTAGAAGTTGTAGAAAACTTCTCTATTTATAGGCTTCAATATTCTCCAAATCTTCTAAGGAGTAGAATCCTTTTCCTTTTGCAATTCAATTTCCAATTCCAAGCTTTTCTCAACTCTTCCACCTTCTCTTTCCAAGTTTGAGTCCAATTCTCCATCCAATTCCTAGCCCAAGTCTTCACACCCATGAGAGAAGTCCATAGAAAATTCTGGAAATTTTGGCTCACGAAAATCGGGATTGTGGCCGAATTTGGCGGAAACGTCGCCGCCGGCCACCTGAAAAATTTCTGTCGTCGGGAGAATATTCGACGGAATATTCCGTCAGTCCTCCGTTAGGACTAACGGTCAAACGAGTCAACCGTCAGTCAACGTTAGTCAAAGGTCAAGGAAAGTCAAGGGAATTACTGAGTCAGACCGAGTCAGCATTGAGTCCAGCTTAATCTGGCCGACTCGGCTAAGTTGCCATGGCATTAGCATTGCTCGCCGACTTGTTCACGCCTCCCATCATGGCTATTCCTTCTTCACTTGTGCGCCTTCAGATTCATCCCTCATGCCACAATTCTCTCAAAACTCGCCTGCATCACCATCAATTTTGAACACTGCACAGCCTTGCTTCTCTCTGTAATATCTACTTCAGCTGCAAATTGAGCTACAGCCCTAGAATCATTAGTTAATCACACAAAGCACCGCCACCCTGCAACTCATGACTTACCACCACCACCTGCAATGACTCAAATCCCAAAACTTAAGCCTGCCCTGCAGCTCCATATCAGTGCCACAACAACCCTAATTCATCTCAAGCCATTGTAACTTCATGGCTGCAATGTTAACCACACCGCCACACAGTGGCAACAAAGATCACCTTCTCGCAAACATCCCGGCATTCATCTATACATGCATTTCTCATTCACAATTACCACCTGAGCTGCCTTCTGTTCTTCTTGCAAAAATCATTCATATATTCCAGCCAATTCATCTTGCAGCAACAATACATCCACCATCTTCCCATGGGTTGACCACCCACACAAAGGCAATTTCAACCTCGTAGATTGAGCCCTAGCCACTTCGTAACTCCATTGCTATCCGCCCCGAACCACCAATAACTACTCCAATCTTTGCCAATGCCATCTCTCGCACTCCTCGTAGCTTCACTCGAGACCGATCTCACATCATCATCACCATGCCAGCAGCAGAGCTTCAAATTTTGCACCACTCAGCCAGTTCAAGCTCCATTGCCTAACAACCCTGCAGCTCCACCTTATCACAAGCCATTGTTACTGTGCCATGTAGTTTCCTCAACAAGATCGTTTACTCGATACTCAAAGACCGCCATCGAGCCACTCTCTTTTGGCTAAGTCTCGGCCACGGCTCCAACTCCCGCTACCATTTCTCACAACTCGGCAGCAACCAATGGACCCCAGCTTCATTTCGACCTCGCGCCATTGCACAACTACCCGAGCTCACCGCAACCACTCTGTAGCTACACAAAGACCACCAGCTTCAAGCCCTTCAAACATTGCTTTCAGCTGCTGCAAAACTGCCAAGCACTTCAACCACAGCTCTGCTTGTATCACCAGCCCAATCGAACCCATTCGAGATAACACCATTACTGGCAGACAAAACTCATCATCACTTGTGTAAAGCCCCCAGATTAATCTTCAATCGAACCTCCATAGAAAAACCCTAATTCATCCCCAATTTCTGAAATTCAATCTGTTAGGAACCATTTCTAGCAACATCTCCAAAGAAAGTCACCGATTCATCTCGATAGAACACCAACACGATTCAACAAGTAAAACCCATCAAAGTCTTCACCAATTCCTTTGTTCTTCGCCCCAACTTTCAATCTCAAAATCGAATCCCGAATACCCACAATCACCAATTTAATTCATGGCATCCCAGTTGAGACAAAGAAACACCGTAAGTAAAGATCTTCTTCTCACTCAATTCCCGCCTCTCCCCTTGAATTCAATTCATGGTCTGCTGTGGCAGAGCCTCTCTCTCGAGTTTCGTGTGTCGACACCAAAGAGAAGAAATAAATTCTCACCCAATCTTTAGGTCTACTGTAAGAAATGAGAAGGGATACAACCACCTGTAAGTAAGGCAGATAAGGGGTACCCAACTTGGTAGCCCCTTAACATTTACCGGCTATCATTTAATACTTCTCCAAAGAAAGTTATCCCTTAATCTTGGGTTAGCTCCGGATAGTGTCTGCCCATGAAATGACAATTTTGTCCTTTTGGCTCAATTTGGGTAGTTTCTTCTTCTTTTCCTCCGTGCGACTCCATTGCACCTATAAAACTCAAAACAAGCGTAAAATACATAATTTACACGAAAAATAGCAAAGAAAGCATAAACTACTAGATAGTAAATTAGGTGTATTCTACACCTATCACCATATCTATAAGTTTGGATCGGAAATTGATATTATGATAATTAAAGATGATGGTCCGTGGGTTTTAGATGGGTATCTGGTAATTCTGATAGAGATTCCAAACTTGGGCTTCCAATTTGGTGTTGCTATTAATATGGATTACGATCTATTCGTTGTGTTCTTGTGTAGAATCCCCACTCAGTTCTTAACTCCAGCAACTTATATAGTTATATCAGCAACAATTGGTGAATTATGTAGGTTTGCCGAGCCAATGGGTTTGTCTCCATACTACAAAACAGTGAAGATGTTGATAAAAATTAATGTCATGGGAGCACTTCCTCAGAGAGTTTTAGTTAAGGCACAAGATGAATCTTCTTGGATTACGGTGAATTACAATGTGATGCCATGGAGAATTTGTGGAATATGCAGGGTTTTGGATCACAAATTAGAACCTTGTGTTGAGGGAGAAATAATGATAGTAGAAAATCAAGTTTCTGGTGGAATGGATAGGTCTATGTATAATAATAGTTCGGATCCTATTATAATTTACATTGGCAGTAATGGACATGAAGATATGAGTAACCATGCGGTCAGTAAAGCAACAATTACAGAAATGGAAATAGAGGCACCTAAGGATTATGTAGCTGAAGATAATAAAATTCAGGTAGAAACAGTGGCGAGGGAAGATGATGATCTAAATCTAGTTGCTATTCACATTCTAGGAGATGAGGAAAGGAAAACGACAGATGAAAGAAACAGAATCAAGGGGAAGTCTAAAGTCTCTGAATTTTCTAAGGGAAGTGTTTCTTCCGTCCCATTGGTAGAAGTACAAGCTAACAGGTCTTTAGTGATTAGATATGGATGCCATGACGTGGTTGGGATTGAGGAAGCAGTTAAAAGGTTGGAGGCATCTAATGAACACCAGATCATAACTGGTTCTCTTTTTGACTTTTCAGTGAAATCAGTTGAACCTAAAAGGAATAAGAGGAAATACAAGAAAAATTTATCTGTGATTCATGAGGAGGTTACCAAGAGATCAAGAGTATATCATGGAGTTGCTACTGGTTTGGTGCAGAGTGAAGGTGCAACGCTTCCTGGTGAGGTTTCTTCAGATAAAATCATTAGGGGAAATGATATTCTGCATGTTTCTGTTTTTAATTCTGAAAACTTTGCGTCCAATATTTATGATTCCACTCTAAGTTTTTTTTGTTTTCAGCTCCCTCTATGTATGTCCGTGATGATGATGTAGGAAATATCATTCTAGTTAATCCTCAAATGATTAGTAATCATGTTTTCTCTCATGACGACCCATTTGATATGTTCAATGAGTACATCATTGATATACCATCTAGCACATCACCAGTCTATACTCTAATTAACAAAGCAATGAGATAATGATCTCTGGGTCCATCAACAGTCAGGTACGACTTCTGTGAAATAATTATCTCATTCCTGGTTTCCGCAGTATTATATTAGATCATGATACTAGAAGATATACACAAGTTGATGAATGCAAGCATGATCTAGGTTTTCATGGTGAATTGAATGGTTGTTATTTTAAGAATATGTATTTATATATATCATTGCTCTAGAAGTCTTGAATGTGCATAATTTTGTATGGTATATGGAATGCATACAATTTAGAAGCATGCAAATTTTGTTTTGGAATTGTCAAGGGTGTGGGAAAAAGTATCCTAGAGAACATATTAAAGATCTTGTGAATTCGATTCAGCCTGACATTATTTTTTTGAGTGAAACAAAACAACATAGTTCGAATGTTAGGAGCCGCTTTAAATCAGTTAATTATGATAATTTAGAAATAGTGGATCCTATTGGGAGGGCTGGGGGAATAACACTGGCTTGGGTGGATAAGGTTAAAATCAATATTAGCCAAGTTTCAGATTACTTCATTAATGCCTTCATAACAGATCATATTATGGGTAGGGACTGGATGATAAGTTGCTTATATGATAATCCTCATAATATGAACTGAACTTGGAATTTTCTCACTCAAATGTCCTCTACCACTATCCTTTCGTGGATGGTAATAAGGGACTTAAACTTTACTCTACATCAAGATGAAACTGGAGGGAGTAGGAAAGATAAATAGATGGGAAATAGAGAATTCAATTAAGGCGGTGAATCAAGCAGGTCTAATTGATATGGGGTTCTCGGGTTATCCTTTCACATGGTTTAATCATAGAAATGATAGGGAGCTAATTAAAAAAAGATTAGGTAGAAGTCTAGCCAACATCAATTGGATTTCTTTGTTTCCGGATGCCAGAGTATCCCACTTTAACCCAATAACTTTTGATCATGGTCCAATAATTTTAAGTACAAAGTATGATAGGAGATATGGAGCGAAACCTTTTAAATGTTTTAGTACTTGGCTTGAAGATAAATCTTGTATTGATGTTATAAACAAATCTTGGTTAACTTGTCATGATGGTTCTCCGGCTTTTCAAGTAGTTAAAAAAATGTCTGAAACTAAAAAAAAAAATTAAGTTATGGAATAAAAACCAGTTTGGTAATATACACTTGAGACTTGAACATGCTAAAAAAGAGTTTGAAAACTTTAATAACAACATGTCAGCTGTAAATAAGTCCGAAACTTTGAGAAAATTGAGTCTAGAGGTGGAAAAAATGGTATAATATAAATGAATATTTTTTGAAAATCAAAAGTGGTGATAAACTAATCAAACTAGGAGATAAAAACACTAGTTACTTTCATGGTCTAGTAAGAACTAGAGCGTTGAGAAACAGAATTCATGTTATCAAAAATGAAAATGGCATTTGGGTTGAAAGTAGATATCAGATTAAAGAAGTGTTACTAATATGGATTCTACTACTAAACCTGTTATTAATGAATATCTAATCTCTGAGATACCTTGTTTGGTTAATGATGACGATAACACTATTTTTATGCATCTGCCAGATTATGAGGAGATAAAATGTATCGTTTTTAATATGGCTTCTTCTTCTTCTTCGGGGCCTGATGAGTTAATCTCCAGCAATCTTTTTTCCAAAAAAAACTGGGATCTGGTTGCAATGGATATTGTAGCCATGGTCCAAAAGTTCTTCCATTCTGATTTTATTCTTAAGGAACTAAACAATACTTTTATCTCCCTTATTCCCAAAACCAAAATCCTTGATGAGGCTAGTCACTTCAGACAAATAAGTTTATGTAATACTACGTATAAAATAATATCTAAATTGTTGGCGAATAGGATGAAACCCCTTCTTGATAAGCTGATTTCTCATTTTAAATCGTCTTAGGTTCCCAATAGACAAATTTCAGATAACATAATAATAGCACATGAAATGATTCACACAATGAAAGAAAAAAGGCAGTAAAGGTTACGTAGGAATTAAAATCGACATGTCGAAGGCTTTTGATAGGGTCGAATGGTCTTTTTTTGTTAGCAGTTCTTAAAAAAATGGGTTTTTGCAGTGAATGGTGTAATCTGATTCATCAGTGTATAAGCAATACTAATTCTGCTGTCTTATTAAATGGCTCTCCGGGGAAAAAATTATCTCTAACAAGGTAGGCAAGAAGATCCTTTATCCCCTTACCTTTTTATTCTTTGTATGGAAGCGATTTCTCGTTACCTCTCTTTAGCTCAAACAAAAGGGTTGATTCATGGTATTAAAATTACCAAGGATAGTCCCCCTATCAATCATCTGCTTTTTGTAGATGATTATATCATCTTTGGTAATGCTAATCTGATTGAGAGTAAAAACATTCTCAAAATCTTCACTAAATTCAGTAAAGGTTATGGTCAACTTATTAATTTTCAAAAATCAGGTATATTTTTCAGTGGTAAAGTGCACAACAAGTTTCAAAAATTAATAATTAAAATCTCAAAAGTTCAGAAGATAAAATTGGATTGGTGTCCCGTTGTTTACCAATACTTCAAAAATTGCTTTCTTTGAACCAATTGTTGGAAAAATTGTGAGTAGATTGAAAGGTTGGAAAATCCTAACTTAAATGCGGCTGGTAGAGGTGTTCTTATAAATCTAATGTTAAATCCATTCCTTTTTACCAAATGAATTGTTTCAGAATCCCTAAATATACCTTGAACAAAATCACTGCTCTCCAACATGATTTTTTCTGGGGAAAAAAAGAAGGAAATACTAAAGGGATTTATCTTAAAGGTTGGTTTGGTGTTTGCAAAAATAAAAAAGAGGGTGGATTAGGTTTCATCAACATTCAACTCATGAATGAAGCTATGATAACTAAGATAGGTTGGGGGTTGATTTCTTATCCTAACACTTTATGGGCTATTATTCTTAAGTTAAAATACTTTCCGAATGGTGACATTTTAAACAACAATTTTGAGTCGAAACTTACTGACTCTTGGCTTTGGAAAGTCATTTCCAAAAGTTTTCAGAACCTCTGGAAAGGTAGTTATTGGGAAGTTAATAATGGAGAAGATATCAACATCTGGAAACACAAGTGGATTCCAGGTGAAGATAATCTTGTTTCTCCTTTGGATGGTGTTGTGGACTTGAACTTTAACAATGTTAAAGACTTATTCGATGTCCAAAATGCGAAATGGGACTTAAACAAGCTTAAGTTGTGTTTCAATAATGAGAAGATCAAGAGACCCCGAAGGAATGTACTTGGTCAATTTGTTTCTAGGGTGAGCAGGTTTTTAACAATTGGTGGGGTTTTATTTGGTAAGATTGGTTTACGGTAAACATTTTTTCTATATTTAAATTACTACTAAATTCTTTCCTTTTCTATTGGATTCCTCACTCATTGCTACTGATATTGATATTCTTATTTTGTATTTGTATTTGTAGGAAATTTATGAAACTCATTCTATGTTATCATTCTTTAAGGGCAGATTCTGCATTCTGCCGTGAAAATGCTTGAAGATGAAATGAGGACAGGAGAATGTGGTTTGACTTTACAAAGGTAAGTTGTCATTTTAGACAACTTGAATTCTTTCTTATTTATAGGTACATGTGTTCTTTTATTGTAGATAAACCTGACTTCACCATGAAAGCCATTTGAATGTCGCGGGGTAGTACATAAAATCCTTATGTTTACTTTGCATTAGGTTAAAGTTTTACTCCGCTTTGTTCTTTGCATTAGGAAATTGGGAATCCTAACATTTATATGATTTATTTGCTGAATTATTCTATTTGTTCCTGTTCTCCCTATGAGTTCCGGGCCTTAGAATTATGTAATGGAATCTCTTAGATATTTCCTCAATGCCCGTACAAAAGAATCGAAGATTGTTGCTTATCCAGCATTAGGTGAATAACTCAAATATAAACTTTTTAGTTTGCATGTGTGAATAATTAAAACGTGTTGTGTGGTTGTGGTGGTGTTGTGGTGTGGTGTGGTTGTGGAGAATGGTTAGGATTACTGGCAAACTATTAAATTATCCATTTTATCCTCTGAAATTGGGCTACGAATGAGAGTAGTTTAGCATACATGTTTCAAAATATGAAAAACTGTATTTTCAAACATGAGGTCAGATTTGGATTAATTATTACTTTCTGATTATAGAGTTTCTCATCAAAGGAGTTTTTCATTTGCAGTAGTTCGCAGTACTGCCTCCATCTTCAAGGAATGTGCTAATTATGCAATTTTCTGCTCTGTTGGGAACAGAAGAAGCCGAAAGAAATTCTACATGCCATAGATGCGTTCTTGGCGAAAATTCTACTTCTATTTGAACTTGGTCGATGTCATACATTTAATCAAATATGTTTTAGCGAAATTACTACTTCTAACTAAACTGGGTATGTGTGTTCAGAGCAGTTGTCATTGGAAATACAAACTACCAATTGAATAAGAAATATAGATAATGAATTGCCTCTCCGCCGCCCTACGTAACCCAATTTTAGATAAAACTTCAAACAGTGACTAATTTTTTCACTGTTTTGTTAACAATTGCAATTTTGTTTTCTTTCCAAGCAGTGAAACATGTATGAATCAAAATGTCTGTTGATGATCTATTGATTTTGTAAGTGGGCTTGGTTAATGTGATGTAATATTTTTCCCAGCATTTGAAGCACTTTCTTTAGGTAGAACCATTTTTTGGGGACCAGTCTTTTTTTGGGGACCATTCTTTTATTTTGGGTAAGATATTAGAAGTAAATCTAGGTCACCCCTTATCTAGATATTTATGATAATACCTAAATTACCCTCTGATTATTTTTGGTTAATGATTAGTTAGTGTTAATATTAGTTAGTGTGATTAGTGAAATGATTTTGAATAAAGATTTGAGATTAAAAAATCTGATTTTTTAAAAACAAGTAGAATTATTGAGAGAGAAAAGTTAGAGAAGATGAAGAAGAAAAACATGGAAAATAAATTTTTTTTTGAGTTCACTAAGCTAGACTATTCAAGTGATGATTCAATTGATGATAGCTCATCTGAATCTTCATCTCCTTCCTCTCCTAGAGTATATGTCAATCTTCACAATGATCCGGATATGAATTATTTCTTAGATGGTGAATGTATTCTTCCCCAAAGCCAATTTCAAGATGAAAACGATGGATTTTACCAACCACAACAGGAGGAAGACTATTTGGGTACCCAAGTATGCTCTAAACTTAGATAATGTTGGTTGAATTGGTCCAAATTTTCAAAAAAATGTGAATTTATTAAGTAGAGTTTTGTGAACAAGCCCAAAAGTAACCGAACTCATCTGAAAGTGTAGTTCAGTTACTTTTTGTGAACACGCAGGTTACCGAACTCTCCAATAATGGAGGTTTTTTGAAGTTCGGTTAACGGACATGTTACCGAACTTTGCAAATAGGATTACAGTGTTATGTTCGGTTTGGCCGAAATGTAACCGAACTTTAGGGTCTATAAGTTCGATTAGTTTGCAACCAATAGCTAACCGAACTTATGTAAAATAAGATTTCACATTAGTGTATAAAGTTCGGTTGGTTCGCAAACTTCATACCAACCCACTAACTAACCGAACTTACGTACAATAAAATTTGATTTAGTATACGTAGAGTTCGGTTAGTTGTCAACTTGCTTTACAAACCGAACTTTGAGTTCGGTTTTCCCGGTAAAATTACCATTTAACCGAACTTTAGGGTTTATAAGTTCGGTTAGTTTGCAACCAATAGCTAACCGAACTTATGTAAAATAAGATTTCACATTAGTGTATAAAGTTCGGTTGGTTCGCAAACTTCATACCAACCCACTATCTAACCGAACTTACGTACAATAAAATTTGATTTAGTATACGTAAAGTTCAGTTAGTTGTCAACTTGCTTGACAAACCGAACTCTGAGTTCGGTTATCCCGATAAAATTATCATGTAACCGAACTTATTTCTGATTGCAATTGATGTTGTTCCATTTCTTGTAGATTGAATGTCAACCTATACCAATGGATAATCAACCTTCTCCGTTTGGCATGTTGTTTGAAGATACATCTAATCACTATGTCAATGATTTGGTTTTTGATAAGCCTATTGATGCGAAGAATTGGGCTAGAGACCATGCCAAGAAAGCCATGTGCGTATTAGTTTTGAATGGAAAAGAAAGCCAAACTCGTTTTGAAATGGTTTGTGAGAGAAGTGGAGATCCCAATGTTAGTCACAAGAGGAAGGGTTATGTGTATAAAGGAAAGACGACGAGGAAGAACACAACGTGCTCAAAGAAAATTAAATGTCCGTTCAAGCTAGTATTTAGTAAGTGCAAAAAAAAATGGATGGGTTCTATCTATGGATAAGGTGGCAGGTCATCATAACCACCCTCGTCCGGATGATCATGAAGGACATGCAATGGCCGCAAGGCTCACTCCTCAAGAAATGGATAAAATATCTAAATTTAGGAGAATGGGAATTTCACCACTTAACATGCTTCGCTTACTAAAGGATGATAACAAGGATAATGTATCATTTTTGACGACCATTTACAATGCAATTGAGACAATTAAAAGGAATGAATGGAAGGATAGACAAGTGATGCAACAATTGTTTTTTTGCGCTAAAGAGAAAGGCTACGCGGTTCAAAAGAAGGTAGGTCCGAAAGATGAAATAATGCATCTCTTCATTGCGCATCCGAAGAGTATTCAATTGGCTCAATCCTTCCATCAAGTTCTTATAATGGATTGCACTTACAAGACTAACAAATATGAGATGCCATTGTTGAATATTGTTGGTCGTACCTCGACGAAGTCACCGTTTACCGTTGCTTTTTGTTTTCTAGAAGATGAGCAAGAACCAAGTTACACTTGGGCGCTACAACAAGTGAAGGCCATATACCGAGATGATGATATCCCCGCGGTTATAGTGACGGACAACGATGTAGCATTAATGAACGCAATAGAGAGAGTCTTCCCATTAACACATAATATGCTTTGTACGTTCCATATATGGTGTAATGTGATGAATATGTGCAAGCCTCAAATTTGTCCACCAAAGAGGAAAGCATTTGAAGAGATTAGTAAGCTACCGGAAGATGAACAAGCGGATGCAAAAGAGGAATTCGATATACAATACACTATAAATCACGCTAAATGGGTTGCTTTCTCTGGTGAATGGGAGTCATTGACTTGGTCTCTCACCGAAGAAGAGTATAATCTAAATCTTGCGGCATTTATCGAACATTGGTCTAGCCCCGAATATCCCGAGGATATTGTAACATATATGGTTAAGCAATGGTTGGAACCGCACAAAGAGCGCTTCATTTATGCATTTACCAACCACCATAAACACTTTGGGAATCAAGCGACAAGTTTGGTAGAATCGGCTCACCACCGGTTGAAGAAAAATCTTTTTGGATGTGTTGATAATTTTGTGATTGTGTTTAACGCAATGGAGAATTACTTCAACCGTGAGATTGATAGAATTAAAGAGAAGTTTCAAAAAAGCCGCATCATGAAGTACAAAAAGATGGTAACATCAAGAAAATGGAGGAGCTTCGGTTGTTCAAGGGACTCCATTATAATGTTTCACGTGCTTGCATTAAGAGGTTAATGTTAGAGGTGCATTTGATTGACATATGGGGAACCAAGCCGGACGAGGTGTGTGTTTGCAACATGATGAAGTCTATGGGACTCCCTTGTCGCCATATGATAGTTAAGTATGAACATGGCATAATCCCTCTAAGCGATATAGATCCATATTGGCAACAATTAAGTTTTGTCCCTCCTCCAAAGGGCGATGTCGGAGAAGAGTTTGGTGACAATGAGATGGGAAGAATTGTTATAGAGATGTACCGGAACATGAACAAACTCGAAAAGCAAATCTTTTGGGATGACATGCGGCCAATCGTTTATCCACACACTTTGGAGAATGTGCACAAACCGAAAAAAGGCAAGGGCAAAGGTAGGCCAATCACCAAAGAAACAAAAAAACAAGTAAGAGAATATGCAAAGGTGTTGGCTAAGAGGAAAAGTGAAATGACCCCTTTTACTAGATCCTTGTGGACATGAGCATACCGTGGGGAAGTACCAAGAAGATTCTAAGAAAAGGTCTAGGAATATTATGGAAAAGGGCGAAACAAGTGAACGGGATATGAAGAAAAAAGGACCGATGTTACGCTCGCAACCAACCCCACCTACTCCATCGGAACCTAGCCAACCAATTCAACGAGACGTGAAGCTTAAGTCTCCAATATGCCGCATCCAAGAAAGAAGTCGACCAATTGATGATACACCACCTTTTGTTGATAAAAGGTACTTGAAAGAGGTATCTCCATACATTACAAAGTACGTCATATCCACCGATGACGTCCCTCCGGATGGTAATTACGGATTCCATGTTGTCGTACAACAACTAGGGCCTTTCACTCAAGGTGCAAAGCTGTATAATGATAATCAAATCACTTATGTCCGGCAAAGGTTGTTGATGAAGCTAAAGGAGAAACCGGAATTTTACAAGAGAATGTTGTCCAATGGGGATGCTAGTCTCAATGTGCAGTTTGTTAGGTATCAACTGTGTCTCCACGGGGGGGGTGGAGATCCAATCACAAGGGATCATTGGATGGGCATGCTGATATGTGGGCACTTAATCGCCGAAGCATTCAATTGCGTGGTTCACTATTTCTCAAAAGGTGCTAGTTTCACATACACTCCGAAAACAAAAATATGTGTCGAGCAACTTAGACGTAGGAGAGTGGTGATTGCGCTTGTTAACAACAACCATTTTATAGGCCTCCGGTTAGAAGACGATTGTCCACTGCCTCCGATATGCGGAAACTCTTATTGGCATGGATTTAACACCGACACAATGTTGGGTTGGTGCATTATGTACGAGCATAACATGGAGATGTGGAAAACTTTGAAGGATTCGGAAAAAATCATACACAAAGGTTCAATTTCCCTTGTGGATGATTAAATGTACCATTAATTAAACTAAGTATGCTTTGAACATCAACATAAGAATCAAAGATTGTGTTTTTTGGAATTAGGTCTTATTTTTGGGTTATGCTTTGAACATTTTCATAAGAATAAGAGACTGTTATTTTTGGAACTTTTTTTTTTTTTTTCATATTGGAACTTAATTACATGACATCGCCGAACAATGAGACATCAAGACTTAAGTTCGGTTAGGAAATGAAATTACAGGACATTGCCGAACTAAAACTAAAGATATATAACATTTAATATCCGAAATGCGTTATGAAAAAGTCTTTAAGGATGCGGAAATGATCTTCATATTTGAAATCCTTTCTCTTCCATCTTCGCCATTCGTTTTTTGATGTTAAAATGATTTCGGCGAATCCTTCACCCCTAAGTCGATACCGCCTTACAATACGAAATAAAACCATAAATTCCACAACTCTATGTCTAATCTTTTCGAATCGAATGAACAAAGCTATATGATCACGGTTATGAGGGTTTGTTGTGTCGGAGCATAATTTCTCATGAATTTTCCCCAATAACTTTGACTCATAATACCATTCATTCTTCGCTCTTCACCCCTCTTTGGATAATATAGTATGTAGTTTCTGCAAAGAGATAGATCTTCATCTAGAGTAAATTTAGGAGTAGTAACTGCCATTTTTAGAAGATTTTGAGACAAAATGTTAACTATGAGACACATATTTATACCACTGAGGTGTATAACGGCTATAAAAATAGCCGTTACTTGAAATTAGTGTCATTCAAATTTCAAAATACATATTTCGGTTACATAAGAAATGCATCGACAAAACCGAACTCACAGGTTCGGTTGGTTCTGTAAATCCAAGGTAACCGAACAGTGCAAACCACCAAACTGCAAAGTTACAGTGTAATGTTCGGTTACCTAGTAAATCATAACAGGTAACCGAACTTAGGAAAATTATGTCTGATTTTTGATCTCCACATTGTAATGTTCGGTTACCTGCAAAATAATACCAGGTAACCGAACATTACACTGTAACTTTTGAAATTTTGTTGTTGTGAGTTCGGTTAGATTGCAAAAATTGCAGTTAACCGAACTAAAACTACACAAAGGCTGGATTATGAACCCATAAGTTTGGTAACCAGCCTTTTCTGCAGGTAACCGAATACAACTTTGTAACTTCTGAATTTTTTTTGTAGCTGAGTTCGGTTAGATTTCAAATTTGAGAACAAACTGAACTTAAGAACAACCGAGTTCGGTTAGATTTCAAAATCTGCGAACCAACCGAACTTGTGGACCACCAAGTTCGGTAATCTTCATAATAATACAAGGTAACCAAACATTACACTGTAACTTTTGAAATTTTCTTGTTGTGAGTTCGGTTAGATTGCAAAATCTGATAAACAACCGAACACTGGAGTTCGGTTGGCTGCAAAACTTGCAGTTAACCGAACTAAAACTACACAAAGGCTGGATTATGAACCCATAAGTTCGGTTACCAGCCTTTTCTGCAGGTAACCGAATACAACTCTGTAACTTCTGAATTTTTTTTGTAGCTGAGTTCGGTTAGATTTCAAATTTGAGAACAAACCGAACTTAAGAACATCCGAGTTCGGTTGTTTACGAGATTTAGTCTACTAACCGAACTACCTAATTGTTTCTTAAAAATTTGAATGTAATGAAACACTTAACCGTCAAATAGCCAAACTAATCCCTTAAAACACAAATTAAAAACCAAATTATGAAATTCATTTACTAATCCACATAACTAAATGTTGGAAGCACACGAACATAAGAAAACAAACTACCAAATCCGCAATAAAAAAGTCTTCCAAACATAAGAAAATAAAGTATTAAATCCACAATAAGTTTTCTAAACATAAGTAACCAAAGTACTAATTGTTGCAATCACTCATTTACCACGACCACTACGAGAAACTTTTCTACTCTTGCGTTTAGGAACTTTACGTCGTCCTTCGTCACTAGGAGTGTCATCTCCACTTCTTTGTTGTTCAACCATCCGACTTGAACCTTCTCCTTCTCGGCGACTCCTCTTCGACGGCATGGTCTGGCTTGGATCAACCTGGCTTGTATCGACAAGGTTGGGATTAAAAACATTAGTTATTTAGTTGTAGAGGTTTGTTTGTTCTCGAGTATCCATCGGTTCTCCACTCCGGATTTTTGCCATCATTTTCTTCAACAATTTAGCACTTGCCTTCACCTTTTCTCATCAAAAACATAAGTAACTATTATTTTTCAATACTTCATAACATTTTGAAAAACAAAAATAAGAGTAAATATCTTACCGCCGAATTCCACAAGATCAAGGCCTCATCACCACACATAGGGGTATGCTTCATAGTTTTCTTAGCCTCTTTCTCCATTGCCGTCGCTTTTGCTTTATCAAAGACGGGCTTGTTGGACATCTTGTTTATTACACGAGGATGAGAAAAATGTTCATACCATTCCATATATCCCTCGTCAGCGGCATTTGGCTCATCAAACGAATCTTGTAACTCTTCAACTGGAACAAGATAATACACAAAGTTCTTCCAGTGGTCCACTGATGGAGCAGGATCGTATTTGGGGGAGAAATTCTTCTCGGTGTTCTTAGTTCCTTGCTTCTTCACCTTGAAGTTGAAGTTTTCCACTTGTGGGACACTTTGGACACAAGAAACTTGTCTTAATACTCTTCAAGGATTATACATTGTACAACCTCCAAGATGAAACAACGGTCCATTATACGCCGCAACAGGTGAGAAATCAATAACCTCAACATCCTCCTCGTCTTCATCTGATGCAATGGTGTAAGGATGGAAAACCACATCTTCCACTGTTAACTTATCCAATATCTCCCTCAACTCCAACACCTTTTTTTTCTTATTATTTTCCTGTGAGTTCAAAAATTCATATTTACCAGCTGTAGGCTTCCCATAAGGCCAAGGAGTGTGAGCATGAGACAATTGCAGTTTAGGGAAGTAGTCGTACACCCAAACCTATAAGAAGAGGCAACAAATAATAGATTCGCAATATGATTAGTAACAATACACATTCATTCACTTATATATTGAAACAAACAAACGATAATTTAACGGGGTACCTGAACAAGGGTGTATAAGCCTCCAAAATATAGACTCTTAAGCCTCGAAGCGTTTCTGAGTTCCTCTTGAACGAATGAAAGAACCGCAATGCCCCAAGAGTATTTGTTCACCTCTTTCAGGGGGTCCAATAGCTGGAGGTAATGAGCATTTACCACGTGACCTGAACTGTCAGGGAAGAAAATGGTTCCTAGTTGATATAACAAATAAGCAGTTACATGGTGCTTAATCTTCTCCTCTGTCATCACCAACTTTCCTTCAACAACCAAATCTTCCGTCCCTGAAAAATCATCAAACAAGGTTTTGAGCTTGATCTTTTTCAACTTCTTCTTGTACGTGCGGTCTTCCTCAAACTCATTATACTCTTCACCTTCCTTAGGCTCTTTGTTAGCTCGTATAAACTCACATTGTGCCTTTTTATCGCTCCATCCTAGACACCTTTCGACTAGCTTTTCAAGAAGTTCATAACTCATCGAGGGATCGTAGCCGAACACTTGTTCCTGTAATTGGTAGGGCTGTGATTCTAAAATAATCATCCGGAGTTATTGCCATCTCACCAAAAGGTAGATGAAAGGTATTCGTCTCTGGATAAGACCTCTCGGCAAATGCAGTAACAGTGACAACATCAAATTTTTGGTGTACATGTTGTATCCCGTTCCATAGTACACAGTCAAATACCGCCAAGCGGACCTCATCACACTCATTTTCTATATTCCATATCTTGTTCTTTTGACGTTTCAAAATACGAACAACATTATTATGATCCTACAAAAGCAACATCATATCTTATATACTAATATATATAGAAAAGAACAATATATGTCAAAATATAATAAAATGACTGAGAAATCTTGATGGTTAAGATTGAACCATACCTTTGTCGCAAAGATCTTGGCAGCTCATGAGTTTTTGCAGCCCATCAATACCTCCCCTCCATCTCTTGGAGTACCATAAGTTGGCATCTTTGGCGTCAAACACAAATTGTCATCAGGAATGTATGAATATCTAGCACAAGGCTTTTTAGGCGTCTTTCTAGGTTTCTTTCGCACTATTTCTACTTGTGCATCTTTCTCTTCGTCTTCCTCTTCATTCGAGTCCTCCTCTGATTCATCATCATCCTTATCTCCATCTTCCTCATCTTTGTCACCCTCATTTCCTCCTCCTTCAGCTGGTTCACCATCATCATTTTCACCCTCATTTCCTCCTCCTTCAGCTGGTTTACCATCATTGGCACCCTCATTTCCTCCTCCTTCAGCTAGTTCACCATCATTGGTGTTTGTAGGTGAAAATGGTTTCTGCTGATTTCGGTAATTTTGGGTGTACGGGTGAGAAACAATTTAAAACCTAAACAATGTACTGCAAGGGATTACTTTAGATTCGAGAGATCAATCTGTACAAGTCCGGCCTAAACCAAGAAATGGCCGTTCCAGACTTGCTTCGGTCACAAAGTGAAGGAGAATGGGTTGGTTTTGGGGAGGGAAGCAAGGAAAGTGATGAAACTAGAATAGTTGATTCTGGAAGAGTAGTTTTGTTACTACGACTTGTATCAGAAAAGTGGGAAGGCTAACAAATGGTAAGCTAGCAAGTATTTTCTGAGTGTTGTGTATTCCCGAATGAACTTGTTGTTCGGTAGAAATAGGTAAGACCTATTTATACAAGTCAAAGTGAAACGTACTCTGGTCTCATTAAGGAATGGAAAAATGGGTAAGTAAATGGGAGGAGGTGGTAACGCATGGAATTGATGTTCCATAAAACCGTTAACGCATGGAATTGATGTTCCATGAAACCGTTAACGCATGGAATTGATGTAAAAAGCGTTTCACCATTAACTCCCTGTATTTACTAACCGCCTCACCCTTATGACACTTCCTTATGACGGGCGTAGTGTACGCCACACGCTGTAAACCGCCACACCAATACCCAAATAGGATCCCCCGGTTTGTGATATGTGTTGATGTCTCGAATATTTTTGTGGAAAACATGTAGCATGTTGTTCTTGCCTGGCAAGTCGTACTTGGGAGACTTGCTAGCTTGGTGACCTTCGACGGTCGAGATTTTGCATCTCAAGAGGAAAGATAGCCGTTGATCGTTGCACTCTTTCGTTTTGGTAGCCGTGTAGGGAAGGCTAGCATGGTGGCGCGGCTAAGTTGGCATGTCGTTGGCATGGCATGGTTTGGCATGGCCAAAGGTTACCATGCGTTGTCGGGTAACCTTGGATGGCTAGGATTTGCTCCTGGGATTGAAGGGGGACCGTTGATTGTCGCACGCCTTCGGTTTGGCAGCCGCGTAGGGAAGGCCAGCATGGTGGCGCGGTTATGTTGGCATGCCGTTGACATGGCATGGTTTGGCGTGGCCAAACTTAGGATTTCGGGCCAAAGGTTACTATGCATTGTCTGGTAACCTTGGATGGCTAGGATTTGCTCCTGGGATTGAAGGGCAACCGTTGATTGTTGCATGCCTTCGCTTGGGTAGTCATGTAGGGAAGGCCATCATGGTGGCGTGGCTATGTTGGCTAGGGCCAAGGCATGGTGTGGTTTGGCTTGGCATGGCGGGGCCAAGGGTTTTCCATGGGCACATGGTGCGGCTAGCTTGGCTAGGTGCGGTTTGGATTGGCATGTGGGGCCAAGGATTTTGCCATGGGCGCATGGCGTGGCTAGCTTGGCTAGGTACGGTTTGGCTTGGCATGTGGGGCCAAGGGTTTGCCATGGGCGCATGGCGTGGCTAGCTTGGCTAGGTGCGGTTTGGCTTGGCATGTGGGGCCAAGGGTTTGCCATGGGCGCATGGCGTGGCTAGCTTGGCTAGGTGCGGTTTGGCTTGGCATGTGGGGCCAATGGTTTGCCATGGGCGCATGGTGTGGCTAGCTTGGCTAGGTGGGGTTTGCCTTGGCATGTGGGGCCAAGTATTTGCCATGGGCGCATGGCGTGGCTAGCTTGGCTAAGTGCGGTTTGGCTTGGCATGTGGGGCCAAGGGTTTGCCATGGGCGCATGGTGTGGCTAGCTTGGCTAGGTGCGGTTTGGCTTGGCATGTGGGGCCAAGGGTTTGCCATAGGCGTATGGTGTGTCTAGCTTGGCTAGGTGCGGCCAAGGGTTTGCTATGGGCGCATGGTGTGGCTAGCTTGGCTAGGTGCGGTTTGGCTTGGCATGTGGGCCAAAGGGTTTGCCATGGGTGCATGGCGTGGCTAGCTTGGCTAGGTGCGTTTTTGCTTGGCATGTGGGGCCAAGGGTTTTCCATGGGCGCATAGCGCGGCTAGCTTGGCTAGTGGCGGTTTGGCTTGGCGTGTGGGGCCAAGGTTTGCCGTGACCAAGCTAGGTTTTGGGTCAAAGGTAGTTTGGTAACCTCGGACGGCTAGGATTTGCTCATGGGATTGAAGGGCGACAGTTGATTGTCGCATGCCTTCGTTTTGGTAGCCGCGTAGGGAAGGCCAGCAAGGTGGCGCGGCTAGGTTGGCATGGGGGTGCGGCTAGCATGGTTGGCATGCCTTGGCGTGGTAGGTGTGGCTGGCATGGTTTGCCATTGGCACTGGGGTGCGGCTAGCATGGTTGGCATGCCTTGGCACGGTAGGTGTGGCTGGCATGGTTTGTCATTGGCATATGGGTGCGGCTAGCATGGTTGGCATGCCTTGGCACGATAGGTGTGGCTGGCATGGTTAGCCATTGGCACATGCGGTGTGAGAATTAGGGTTTTGGCCTGTCGAAACCCTAATTAGCATTAAAAAAGGTACCCTGGTAATTTTCTCAGACAAATTAAAGGGTTCAATAAATGTGCTTGGTTTGGACATTATTACTCAAGTTCTGTGACGTCATTGTCTGACTAGGGTTTTACGATTTTACCCCTAAGCTAAAAACCACCATCAACATTAAGTCCCCTGCTTAGCTCGGAACAGGTGCCTTATTGCGAGGTAAGCGTATGATGGTGACAGACAAGGACAAAATCAAGATGTAAATCATTGCAAAGATGTTCAGGAAAATCCGAATAACCTTTTTGAGGGGTGAAGAGAGTTTTTGCTTCCTGTGTTGGCGGCCCTGCATAAGTTGTACTGGGGATGCAAACCGTGGAGTGGTGAGACGAAAGTTGCCGGCTTGGTCTGGTCGTACATAACCGAGGCAAAGCGGGCGCGGTCTTGGAAGGCGAAGCATAGCGGACGGCTTGGCACGTGGGGCCAAGAGGTGGCGTGGTCTTAAGAAAATTTGTTGGTATTGGCAGGTTCACGGTACAGACAACTTGGAGAGGAAAAGCGCGCGTGGATGACTTGGCATGTTAGGGCCATGATAATGGAGCGGGCGGCCTGGCATGGTGCGGCCATGGCAAGGCTAGGCGTACATGGATGGCTAGGCGTGGTGGGGTCGTGGCAAATGGAGCGGAGCAGAAGAAGACGAGCGATCTTAAGAAAGTCCCTTGTGCTCGTGGTACTGCAGGTTAGGTTAGAACGGAGCCACTAGTTTATATTTGGTGTGAAGGGAAGCTGCTAGCATTGGTCGGCTTGGACTTGGAGCCGTTAGCACTGGATCGGCTTGGAATGGGAGACGCAGGTATCGTGCGGCTTGGAAAGGAGCCGTTAACACTGGATCATCTTTGAATGGGAGTCGCTAGCGTAAATTTGGCACAGGCGCTGATCCGTTGGCCTGGCATGGCGTGAGCGTTGGCTTCAGGAAGACAACAACTTTCTTCAGTTCCGTGGGAAGGTGACGACTTTTTCGAGAGGTAAGGAGAGTTCATGATCCCCGTGTTTGGAAGCCTTGCATAGATTTTATTTGTGGTGTAGACCGTGAAGCGGTGAGATGAAGATCATCGGCTTAGTATGGCTATGCATCATCTTGGCTGGGTTAGGGAACATTATGACGCTGGCTCGGCGAGTTGTTGGTGTTGGCACATTAGCATGAAAGGCGCGGATTGTTGCAAAAACTGAACGTGGAGCGCTGGCAAGACTAGCACTGGCAAGGAAAGCGCGGATGTCTTGGGAGTGGCAAGGCTTGCTCTTGTGGGACCGATTGCCTTTCTTCATGCGCGGCTTTAACAGTGAATTCTTTCCTTATTCAAAAATCTGGAAGCGTTACACCCATAAGAGAGCGTTACTTCTCCTTTCCCCTTTTTAGGGTTTGTGCAATACATATATTGCTGGTGAAATTGTATCATCTTCCTCTTTCCAGTTGTTCGTTGGTGAAGGTATGGTAAAGCTCGTTCCTACTCCTGGTTTGCTATTGTGATGGAATCTCCTAGCAACGATCGTACCTCATTTTTCCGAGAGATAAGTAGAATTCGCGATCCTTGCGCCTTGCAGCTTTGCGTAAACCCTGGTATGGTTGTGCGTCTTCAGGGCTAGGCTTTTGGAACGCGAGGCGGAGCTGCTAGCATAGACTTGGCATGAAAGGGACCCATTAGCACTGATTTGGCTTGGAATGGGCGTGGGCTGCTTGAAAAACCGTTGCCCAAGCATGGCGTTAGCGAAGCAAAGGTGCGAACTATTTGCACGGTGGTGGCTTGTCTTCGCGGGACCGATTTCCTTTCCTCCTTACTTAGCCAGAATAGGAAATCCTTTCCTTATCCAAATTCCGAGAGTGTTATGCTTTCGGATGGAAACTTTGCTACCCGAGAGATTGCTGGGGAAAGTGCTTGAAGAAGCTCTGACAGAGGTGTTGGCAACTCGCGCATCCGCTTTCTATGACCAGTTTCCCCTTTTTGCTATTTTTTCTTTGTTGTATAAACGTCTTGGTGCTTTTGCAGACTTATTGTTATCTTCTTGGTATTCATGGCGAAGTTAGGGTTTCGCCAATTAGCATCCCGCTTGCGGTTTCACATCTTTGAATAAAACTTCTTATTTGAAAGACTTCAATCTTCCATTAGAATATGTTGTTCGATCTTCCATTCCCTTCAGAGCTCTTGAGTAATTGAATAAGGCACTTCCTGTACGTTTTGGATTTGCGTTCGCACTGGTGATTTTGTTACTTCTTCCATGTGAAACTAAAATATGGAGGAGTACGGGTTTCCTTCATAGTGATTGTTGTTGCGGTGAAGCTCTAGCTGGAATCAAAAAATGAGCGGCACCAATTCTTGGTAGCAGATGTAATTAGAAGAGACTATATTGTCGTGGGAACAAAGTAGGTTAGATAGAATCGTATGGGCATCCATGGAAGTAAAAGGGTTGGTTGGATGCGTAAGCGAGCAAACTGTCCATGGTCACGAGTTTTGGCGGGATGGATCAAAAGGTGGCCATGACTACGAAGATTGGCTGGCTGCGATCATGATCCTTGACGTGGGGAGCGTGGTGGCACGACCCTTTGCAAGAAGGAGTGGTGTTGAAGCGGCTTCGGCTCTTGGAGAGGACGTTGAAACTTAAGGAGACAAATGCTGCAGCTTATGGAGATAATGCCGAAGCGGAGCGGCTGCTGGAGCGAACGTTGAAGCGGAGCGGTTTCTGAAGCGAACATTGAAGCGGAGCCGCTGCTGGAGAACGTTGAAGTGGAGCCACTTCTGGAGAGAACGTCAAAACGGTGCCTTGAAACTCTCAGAGCTTTGACGGTTACAATACATTGGTTAGGAGTCCCCAGTTCCATCTATCGATCGTGCTTTCTAGGAGAGGTTGAGGTTTGGGAACAGCCTTCCCGGCCGGAAAAATCTGCTTTCCTGATGCAAAGTCTTTGTTGAGGGATGCAAATATGTCTTTACGCTACGCCTTGAGAAAATATAGAATCTCACATAACTTTGCCTCGATTTTGGAGAAGTCGTTCCCGATCTTTACATGTGATGAAATTGGATTGTTGTTTCCCTTATATTGGGCGTTCAAGAGCAACGCGAGCCTCTTCATCTATAAACGCACGTCCTGCTGAAGTGCATTTTGTCTTTTCATCAAATCAACAGTGGTAAAAGGAGGTCGGCTTCTTCCGGCTCTTCCAGTATCTTGCCCTGATGGTGGAGTAGCGTCTCTGGTGACGGTTGGAGCTATCATGCTTGAAGAAACGTTAGGGTGGCGTAAGCGGCTCTGGTTCTAGTGATCGTAAGTGTATCGCCCAGAGATGGCACAGTTTTGATCACGGAGTGCTGGAGCCATGGCACTGTTTCAAAGGGTGAGGATGGCGCTGCTTTGGCTGGTTGTGGAGCGGAGAAGATGGTGCTGGAAGGGAGCAAGATGTTAGCGCTGGAAGGATGCAAGCCGTTAGCGCAGGGTGTGGTATTGTGGTTGGTAAGCGCGTCTGGCATGCGTGTCTGGTAAGCGCGTCTGGCATGTGCGTCCGGCAAGTGCGTCTGGCATGCGCGTCTGGCAAGCGCGTCTGGTAAGCGCGTCTGGCATGTGCGTCCGGCAAGCGCATTTGGCATGCGTGTCTGGTAAGCGCGTCTGGCATGCGGGTGGAGGAAGCTTTGTCTTCGATTGACGACATATGCAACGTGACTGGTCATACCGTTTCCGAGGATGTAATCTTGAGCTGGAGGTTCCATCGTGACATGTGTGTAAACTTTGAATTCAACGTTCTTTGGTTCGTTGAAGGTTTCTCTGAGGTCGAGAAGTTTCTGGTCGAAATATTCGAAGGTCCTTCCGCAGACATGGTGAAGAAGCAGGAAGCGGAATTCAAAAAATTGTGCAGGCAGCTGAAGTTGAAAAGGGCGGCTCTCCAGAGCACGAGGGAGACCTTTGCTAAGAGGAGCAAGCCGATGTTGGAAAACTTTCCTTGAATACATTTCTGTCTTTTGAACTTCTTATTTTTAGGGTTTTTTTTTTTTTTTTTGAAAGGCAAATGGAAACGCCTGGTTTATGGTTTTGATTTTCTGGATTTTTGGGGTTGACCGATAAATGTTACCTTGATGGTTTTGGATTATTCTTTTGGAATGAATTGTTTAGGAATGAATTGTTTAGGAAATGATATTGTCTTGGTTATGATTGAAAGTGTTGCAAGCATCCCAGGAAAACCATGGAACTGTGCGTTTGGTAGATGACATGGGATGAAACATAACATGCCTATTGGTTTTATCATTCGCGTGAAAACTCGAAAAAAGCAAACCACGTATCTTGTCTAGGTAGGACTTACTTGGTTTTTTAGGTCTCCTGATGAAAAGGAAAACTTCCGGGTGAAAAACTGAGTTTTATGGGAAGCACCGCCGTGATTTGGAAAGTCCTCAGTCGTTACTAAGTTATCTGATAACCGAGTCGTTGATTCTCGGGCGGATCGTTTGATTCTACCCTCTGGGAAGTCCCCAGTCATCCCTTGTCGTGTCATGAAATATAATCGGGTCGCCTGGTAACTGAGTCATTGATCCATGAGCGGATCGTCTGCTTCTACCATCTTGATGTCTAGGTCGAAGCATGAGATCGATGGTTGAAAATTGACATTGTAACCGAAAGATCAACCTCCCACCGTGGTCGCCAATTGTTTGTAGGTGAAAATGGTTTCTGCTGATTTCGGTAATTTTGGGTGTACGGGTGAGAAATAATTTAAACCCTAAACAATGTACTGCAAGGGAGTACTTTATATTCGAGAGATCAATCTGTACAAGTCCGGCCTAAACCAAGAAATGGTCGTTCCAGACTTGCTTCGGTCACAAAGTGAAGGAGAATGGGTTGGTTTTGGGGAGGAAGCAAGGAAAGTGATGAGACTAGAATAGTTGATTCTGGAATAGTAGTTGTGTTACTACGACTTGTATCAGAAAAGTGGGAAGGCTAACAAATAGTAAGCTAGCAAGTATTTTCTGAGTAATGTGTATTCCCGAATGAACTTTTTGTTCGGTGGAAATAGGTAAGACCTATTTATACAAGTCGAAGTGAAACGTACTCTGGTCTCATTAAGGAATGGAAAAATGGGTAAGTAAATGGGAGGAGTTAGTAACGCATGGAATTGATGTTCCATAAAACCGTTAACGCATGGAATTGATGTTCCATGAAACCATTAACGCATGGAATTGATGTAAAAAGCGTTTCACAATTAACTCCCTGTATTTACTAACCGCCTCACCCTTATGACACTTCATTATGACGGGCGTAGTGTACGCCGCACGTTGTAAACCGCCAAACCAATACCCAAAGAGGATCCCCCAGTTTGTGATATGTGTTGATGTCTTGAATGTTTTTGTGGAAAACATGTACCATGTTGTTCTTGCCTGGCAAGTCGTACTTTGGAGACTTGCTAGCTTGGTGACCTTCGACGGTCGAGATTTTGCATCTCAAGAGGAAAGATAGTCGTTGATCGTTGCACTCTTTCGTTTTGTTAGCCGTGTAGGGAAGGCCAGCATGGTGGCGCGGCTAGGTTGGCATGCCGTTGGCATGGCATGGTTTGGCGTGGACAAACTTAGGTTTTCAGGCCAAAGATTACCATGCGTTGTCTGGTAACCTTGGATGGCTAGGATTTTCTCCTGGGATTGAAGGGGGACCGTTGATTGTCGCACGCCTTCGTTTTGGCAGACGCGTAGGGAAGGCCAACATGGTGGCGCGGTTATGTTGGCATGCCGTTGACATGGCATGGTTTGGCATGGCCAAACTTAGGATTTCGGGCCAAAGGTTACCATGCGTTGTCTGGTAACCTTGGATGGCTAGGATTTGCTCCTGGGATTGAAGTGCAACCGTTGATTCTTGCATGCCTTCACTTGGGTAGTCGTGTAGGGAATGCCAGCATGCTGGCGCGGCTATGTAGGCTAGGGCCAAGGCATGGTGTGGTTTGGCTTCGCATGGCAGGGCCAAGGGTTTTCCATTGGCACATGGTGCGGCTAGCTTGGCTAGGTGCGGTTTGGCTTGGCATGTGGGGCCAAGGGTTTTGCCATGGGCGCATGGCGTGGCTAGCTTGGCTAGGTGCGGTTTGGCTTGGCATGTGGGGCCAAGGGTTTGCCATGGGCGCATGGCGTGGCTAGCTTGGCTAGGTGCGGTTTGGCTTGGCATGTGGGGCCAAGGGTTTGCCATGGGCGCATGGCGTGGCTAGCTTGGCTAGGTGCGGTTTGGCTTGGCATGTGGGGCCAAGGGTTTGCCATGGGCGCATGGCGTGGCTAGCTTGGCTAGGTGCGGTTTGGCTTGGCATGTGGGGCCAAGGTTTTGCCATGGGCGCATGGCGTGGCTAGCAGCTAGGTGCGGTTTGGCTTGGCATGTGGGGCAAGGGTTTGCCATGGGCGCATGGCGTGGCTAGCTTGGCTAGGTGCGGTTTGGCTTGGCATGTGGGGCCAAGGGTTTGCCATGGGAGCATGGTGTGGCTAGCTTGGCTAGGTGCGGTTTGGCTTGGCATGTGGGGCCAAGGGTTTGCCATGGGCGCATGGCGTGGCTAGCTTTGCTAGGTGCGGTTTAGCTTGGCATGTGGGGCCAAGAGTTTGCCATGGGCGCATGGCGTGGCTAGCTTGGCTAGGGGTGGTTTGGCTTGGCGTGTGGGGCCAAGGTTTGCCGTGACCAAGCTAGGGTTTTGGGTCAAAGGTCGTTTGGTAACCTTGGACGGCTAGGATTTGCTCATTGGATTGAAGGGCGACCGTTGATTGTCGCACGCCTTCGTTTTGGTAGCCGCGTAGGGAAGACCAGCAAGGTGGCGCGGCTAGGTTGGCATGGGGGTGCGACTAGCATGGTTGGCATGCCTTGGCGTGGTAGGTGTGGCTGGCATGGTTTGCCATTGGCACTGTGGTGCGACTAGCATGGTTGGCATGCCTTGGCGCGGTAGGTGTGGCTGGCATGGTTTTCCATTGGCACAGGGGTGGGGCTAGCTTGGTTGGCATGCCTTGGCGCGATAGGTGTGGCTGGCATGGTTAGCCATTGGCACATGCGGTGTGAGAATTAGGGTTTTGGCCTGTCGAAACCCTAATTAGCATTAAAAAAAGGTACCATGGTAATTTTCTCGCAGACAAATTAAAGGGTTCAATAAATGTACTTGGTTTGGACATTATTACTCAAGTTCTGTGACGTCATTGTCTGACTAGGATTTTACGATTTTACCCCTAAGCTAAAAACCACCATCAACAATTGGCACCCTCATTTCCTTCTCCTTCAGCTGGTTCACCATCATTGGCACCCTCATTTTCTCTTCCTTCAGCTGGTTCACCTTCTCCACCTTGATGATGTTCTTGACTGCCCACCTCTTCCAAGATCTCTTCATTAACTTGTTGGATTACGTTGTCAACATTATCTCTATTAACACCATCTTGGATGACAACACCCGGTAATGACCCACCTCTATACTTAGCATTTTTGGTTCCACGGTTACCGGCATCACAATGTACTTTGCCTCGAGGCGTGGGAGTTCTAAGATCTTCCAGTAAAGGTTTGTTTGATTTTTGCCTCTTCCACTAATCAAGAAAACAAAAGTCATTAGCTTAACCGCTAAATGATTCACTAAATTAGATGCAACATAAGGGTTCTCAGCGTAAGGTTTGGTTAATAGCAAAAGTTCACGAAAAATAGGCGAACTCTAATTTTGTGTTCCATAGTATAGTTCGGTTACCAAAGGTTTTTTTACAAACAAATCGAACTCAACATTGGTCACTATTAATGAAGAGTTCGGTTTGTCAAGGTTTTATAACAAAACCGAACTCAACATGTATGCAACTACTGAAGAGTTCGGTTTGTCAAGGTTTTTTGCGAATAAACCGAACTCAACATGTATGCAACTCAACATATTGGGAAAAATAGCATAGTTCGGTTACATTGATTTTTTTTCTTTTTTCGGTAAAGTTCGGTTACTAAATAGTTTTAGATTTTTTATGCGAACAAACCGAACAAAATAGCACAGTTCGGTTACATAAAAACTCAAAATAGCGGGCAAAATAGCAGAGTTCGGTTACATGTGGAATTTTTTTTTTTTTGTAAATTTGGTTAAGTTCGGTTAGAAAAAAGTCGTAGGCTTCTTTGCGAACTAACCGAACTGGAAGTTCGGTGAGCTAGTTTTCAATCCTATAGAACCGAACATTGTTCTTCGTGTTCTTCCTTTCGGGGAGTTCGGTTAACAAACTAGGGTTTTTAAAAAATCGTCCTAACGAACAATGCTCAGAATCGCCATTTGAACCCTATTTTGATGATTTCTATTCAATTGAAGCAATGAAAATCAAATTAAAAGTTATGGGTTTGTTGGAAAATACCTGCGGATTTGTCCCATGGCAGAATCAGGCTTCGGCTTGCGTCTTTGATACTCGATGATGCCTCTAACTTCCGGTTCCACTTCTTTCTCAATTTGAACTTGTTTCTGATGTGCTAGATGTCCTAATGGGGGACCTGTTCCTGGGAGTCTTTTGGTTTGCTTTCGAAGAACCATTCTTATAGTCGATTGATTAATCGACGATGAAAATTTTATGAATCGACGATTAATCGATGAAGACGATGTTGAAAGGAAGAAGAAGAAGAAGAAGAAGAAGAAGAAGAAGAAGAAGAAAAACTTGTTTGGGAGGCGGTAGGGTAGGTCTGATTTTTTTGTTTTTGTTAATAGATTATATCAGGTTAATAATCTAAAACCGTTTTAGTGATAATCTTAATTAGGGGTTGGGGGCAAATTAGTAATGTCCACATTTTAGGACATCCCTTATAAATGTAGGGTAGATGGCCTTATAAAAGAATGATCCCCAAAAAAAGGCTGGTCCCCAAAAAACGGTTCTTTAGTTATATATGAGTAGAAACTATTGCCAAAACATGCCATTGAAATGGGCTGGCATAATTAGAGCGGCAATATAAATTGTGGAGTAAACAATGGATATACAAAATTTCTCACGATGAATAACAAATGAAAAGGATAATGATAAAATTTGTGTGATGCATATCATGCTAATTCTAGTGACACACTGAAAACTAAAAACCGCTCTCTTCTCTTTCCCATCTTCTCTCTAAAAACACACAGGGAAAAACAGTAAACCTTTTTATTTATTCGTTTAGAATCCTTGATCTGTCTGGGATTAGATTTGATTTTTCAGATCTTCCGGGCAAATCAAGGTTAGTACTATTAGTTTTTATAATTTTATTCAATAAAACAAATTGTTGATCCAACAATTTTTCTATTTAGTTTTTTTTTTTTAATATTTTGCTTTGATTGATCTAATGACTTCTCCATGTCATCTAGATTTGTTATATATTAGCCAAGTTGGTGTTTTTTTGTGGTGCTGCTGCTTCACTGTTACCAATCACATTATGGACGATGATCTTCAGCAAACAAGACCAAGATTGGCAGTGATGATATTATTTTAGGCATATTACTTCCTTTACATGGAAGCATCTAACATATATGATGTTAATGATCAAGAATCAAAAGATCAAGAATCAAAATGGTTTGAATTAATGACCATTATAAGGATGTCAATTTCGTCGACGGAATGTAAATCAGTACAATTTCGGTTTTTCGTTTCTTTAAGTTTCGAAATCTGTAAATTTAGTACTAGGTTATTCAGTACAATTTCGGTTTTTCGTTTCTTTAAGTTTCGAAATCTGTAAATTTAGTACTAGGTTATTCTGAGGAACCCATGTTTGGTTCCTCTCTCTTTTAGAAACCCATCATTAAGATAGTATATATATATGTAGCCCAAAACACAAGATGAACGGTTGAGATTATTAGTTTTAGATTGAATTTAAGTTTCCATATTTTATATGAGACTAAATTAACCATTACAAATTGAGGATTATTAAAAAAATTAACAGTGCAACTAATATGTCGACATATTAGTTATGGACGTTATGAGCGAGAGAATTTGCATAAAAAATGGTCAATTACGGTTAATTATCCCATGTAAGAGCGACATTTTGGGGTTATACTTGAATGCGTTAAAAAAGGGATTAATTGATTCCATTATTTATGGGATAATTACGGTATCATATGGTAAGATGCAAATTTTTAGGATCTTAATTTAATTTACATTAATTGAATAGGGATTTCATAATCAATACTGATATTCCTAGCATTTTCCGCTCTAGCTTCTCTTCCTCGTCTTAATCATATTTCTTCATCGTGTTTATGAAACTTCAATTTGGATTATTCTTTTATTTAAAAAATAAAATCTATAGATTTAGAGATTAAGAACAAGCATTTATAGTATATAAGAAATGGCTATACCAATATATGGCGGAAGGCTTGTTTATTTGAAAGATGCATATCAACATCAGATGTAGATTTTGAGAGCATGCCACATATCAGTTACTAGTTCGCAACAATTAATTGTTCGCATTCTTTTTATTCTTATTTTTCAACTTTTCTTCTTCTTGTACATTGATGCTACGGCTGCAATACTCATTTACTTAATGATACGTTTTTGTGGTGGGCATGTGAATGGAATTGAAACGTGGAAAACAATATATATTTTTTTGATTATCTCTTTTTCGTTCGATTTCTATGTTTATTGTTTGTCTTTTGATTTTAGTATTAGTATCTTGAAAGTGAAAATGGTGATAGTTGTTATTTTCTCTCACTGTGACTGAGTATTATGGATGAAAATTACGAGTTTTCACTATACACAACCGATTGTTAGAGGTGATAGTGATTATCAATGGGTGAAAGCCAAAAAATTTATAAAAAATTGTAATTTTTACCAACCACGACACATTGGAACTTAATTTTTCATTGAAAACTAGAATTTTCACAAATCTAATTAGTGTGAAAACCGGAACTTTCACCAATCGTGCCTCGGTGAAAATTGGAATTTCCCTAAAACTCCATGAGCCCGAAAGTTTTCATTGAAAACTTGAATTTTCACAATTTTAATTACGAATGAAAACCAGAACTTTCACCAATTGTGCCTTGTTGAAAATTGGAATTTTCAAACTCCATGTGTGATAATCGGGTTTGTTTGGACCTTGCAATAAAAAATTTATACGGGACTAACAAATAAAGGTAAAATCAGTTATTTAGGAAAGTTTTTAAAGGGGAAAGAAATGAACGTGATTTAGGGAGATATCTTAGGGGAGAATTATTCTAAGGAAGTCAAATGAGTTATTTGTGGAGTTTTTTCAGGGACTATTACAACTATTTATTATTTTTTATATTAAAACATAATAAAATTAATTTCTTAAAAGGTTATTTATGTAATCAACTCTTATTTATAAGTAATTATGGATTCTCCATATATGCAATTTTAATGGTGGGTTTCGTATATAAAAAAATAAGAATTTGGGCTAGAAAAAAAAATCCCCTTATTCTTTTTGTTTTCCAATGATGTAATTGATATTGATGTTACTGATTCCAATGGGTGGAATGGTTATTCTCCACCATTATGTATCCTTGAAACCTCAATTTTAATGAGGTAATTTAATAAATTTCGGGTTGTAAAACCCGTCTTTCCTTCAAAAAAAAATTCCACCGACACATGAATCCGTGGTCTTATTATTAACATATATCTTGAACTAAATAACATAAATGTGTCTTAAAACGCATGGGGTGTATATTGAACCAATATACCCTAAAAACGTAACTTACAAAAATTATTACGGGGAATTCAAGATCATTTTGTTCCCATGGCAACAATCCAAACCCGTGCCGTTACATACCCTAGTATGAATACAAAAAAGAATATAAAATCCCAAAAGGAAAACGGAAAAGTAAAGAAGATTAAAGAAGGTAAAGAACATGGCTTGATTGGGGTATACCCAGATTAATTGGGGTATACCCATTTTGTTCCCATCCAAAGGAGTGTGCTAAGGGGTGTCTAAAAGGTGTTAAAAGACCAAATTGCCCATACTAAAAAACCTTGCCGGCCAAAACATATAAAAAAATTAATCAAAATCTTTCTTCTACACTCTAACTATACATGTGAAATCAAAAAAAAAAAAAACGAAGAATCAAACGAACCAAAAGTCGGCGGGGTATTTTTTGTCGACCTTGCAGGCAAAATATAGTCGGCGGGGTATAAGGTTGAATAACATGCCGACTTTTCATCTCTAAATTTAGCAATTACGGGGTCGGCAAGATATCCATATCTATACCTTCTTGAGCTTTTCATAACATCCATGGCGACGATCAGTAATTTTTCTACAATTTACAGGTATTTTTTGAAGACCTTGCCGACTTAAGGCGGGGTTTTTTTTAGATCTTGCCGACTAATATTTTCCAATAGCCCTCTCCGTGTGTCAAAAAAAAAAAAAAGTCGGCATGTTCTTCATTTAAATACCTTGCCGACTTATCTGGCAAGTGGGTTTAAATCAACGTGGGTATTTTTCACCTGCCAAGCGGAGGTTTTTTTGTAGACCTTGCTTAGACTAATATTTTCAATAGCCATCTCCTACGTGTCAAAAAAAAAAAAAAAAGTCGGCATGTTCTTCATTTAAATACCTTGCCGGCTAAAATTGGTCGGCATTTTATTCAAACAAAGACCATGCCGGCCATATATAGCCGGCACCTTATTCAAACGTATATCTTGCCGACCTTTGACATTTTTGAAAACCAAATTTTTTGATCGAAATCGAACTCATAAGACGGATTAAAGGTTTAACCTCTTGGATTTTCATTTTCAAAATTTTAATCTAAACTCAATTAATTAACCTAATCAATTTTTTAGTGTTAATTAAACAAGGGCATATTAGTCATTTTGAAAATACAAGGTTAAGGGGTGGCTTGGCTTTACTTCAAAATGACCCTATTTTGTCTCATTGGGTATACCCAATTAGTTTGGGTATACCCCAATCACGCTGAGTAGTAAAGAAAATTTGTGTAATCAAATAATAACTTTACATGGTTCCTTCTTATTATATACACAAAATTGGTCAATTAACCCAATAACGACAATTCCTGGGTGAAAAAGACGTGTAAAATTTGATATTGTTTAAATGGACGAGAATGTAAAAATAGCCAAGATGTAAACATTTCATCCTACCCATTTTCAAATTTCTTATTTTTTTTAATTTACAGTTTCACCCTCGCTAAGGATGATTAATCCAAATTCTTTTTTTTTTGGTGTCCATTTCACCCATACTAAGGTTAAGTGGCAAATGCCCCAAAATGGTTGCCCTACTGCTAGTCGTTAAAGAAAGATTAATCCAAAATGATATCTTTCTTGCTATTAATTTTCAAAAGGTGTCCATTTCACCCAAAATACTAATTTTTCGTGGCACAAATTCCATATGAGAATGTGTTTTAAAATTTTTCAAAAAATGTTTTAAAAATATTTGTGGCAATCATAAAAAAGATTTTGTTAACCATGAATTAAGAAATAAAAATGTTTTTCTCTATTATATATGAAATGTTGAGCATCAAACGAAATGTTAATCTAGTCAGTAGTGGAATGCAGGATCAATTCTCCATACAAAATAACAGACACAGAAAGTGGAGAATCTTACAGTACTCTTAACTTCTTCCTCACACTTGGTTCACTTGGTATGGCTCTCTCTTATCGCCATTTTTATTAGTTTCACTAATCACTGTTAAAACTTTCTACTTTTTCAGAAGCCAAAAAAGGAAAAAGAAGCGCGCACACAGACTTTTTCTGACATTTCTGTTAGACTATACTATTCGACATGCATTCGGATTTTCATCGCTAAATATTGATGTAATGTTGTTCCCATTCCTGTTGTCACTGTTTTGATATCCGTTATCCCGATTGTAATAATCCTCGTTGTAGTAGTGTTCCATCCTATTAGAACGGGGCTGTCGAAGAGGTGCATATTCATATTCAGAAACAGAAGGTGTTGGTGTATAGTTGTTGTAACTATGAGTTACGTAAACCGGAGCCAGAGGTTCAGGTCTGGAGCCATGAACATAAACTGGGGGCTCAGGCCTCGACCCATGAACGTAAATTGGTGGTTCAGGTCTCGACCCATGAACGTAAATAGGGGGTTCAGGTCTGCACCCATGACTGTAGATGGGAGGTTCAGGTCTGGATCGGTGATTGTAAAAAGGAGGATTAGGTATTGGCCCATGGCTGTAAATGGGAGGTTCAGGTCTTGACGCATGAAGATAAACTGGGGGATCATGTATGTAAACAGGTGGTTGCGGTCTGAACCCATGACCTTTAGGATAATTGCTCCAGTACCCGTGATGATTTTCAGGTGGATAGTTGCTAGATTGACCATTGTAATCACGTTGGCGGTGGTGAATTACGTGAATCTCTCCGACATCCCTTGGCATTGAATGGTACAAGGGCAAGTCTTCATTTGCTTCGGCAGCTATTGGTGATGGGTGTATTTCTAGAGCTGGATTTTCAGGTGGTGGCGGGTCATTTGGTGGTTCTGGTTGTGGGTTGTTTTCAGCATTAGGAGGAGATTCTGTGTTAGGTGGTGGTGGTGGTGGTTGTTCACCTTCTGGTACTGGAGGTGGTGGTTCTGATCCCTCTGGAGGAGCTTCTGATGCTTCATCTGTGTGCACACAAACACTACCTATAATTTTCCTCGTCTTCCTGATAGCTTTAACGATCTTTTCCGTGTCGGCCCATCCGATTATAATCAACTTTTGTTGAGGAAAATCAATATGGATATCATATATACCTGCACAACCAAAAAGTTCACACAACTCTTAAAATTTATTTCTCCAAGAACGCATTTCTACTATTGAATGGCCAATTAAGATATATTACCGTTGATGCCGTGTAAAGCTTTCTTGAGCTTATGAACACAACCGTTACAGTCCATTCTGACTTGTATTTCTGTAACTCGCGGTTTCTGTAGAATTTGCGAACATGTATTAGTACTGCGTAACAGGAATATGAAACTAAGACCATCACTTGGTTTAGGAATTGCACACGCAATGTTGTAAGTCCTAGTTTTGAATCAAATTTAAAGCTGTTCATGAAACACCCAAAGAACACTACTAATACGACTACGTCACTTTTTCAAATATTTGTGATTATTAGAGAAATTTGGGTTGAGAGGTGTACCTCTAATTCAGGAACCATGACTGAGCTACAAGAGCAAGCAAAAGAAAGAAGGGCTTCTGGTTTTTGTATGAGTATGAAGAATTAAGTTGTGAGATGTTTCGAAGTATGCAATTAATGAATGAAGAATCAAGTCAAGTTGTATACAAAATTCACTAGAAAGGAATATATGGAAGGTTAATGGTGTGGGTCATGAAAGAATCCTGAGAGTGAGAATATTTTTGTTATCATGTATTTAAGCTTTCCAGGGGTCATTGTCATTATGGCTGAAAGAGAGGCAAGGAATCATCATTGTCTAAGACAATGAGCATTTTCTTTCTTTTCTATGGACGGCCAATGATATCCAGAGATTAAAAAAGAAACTTTAGAAATATCTAGAAGAGCTAGGGGAGGAGATATCCGGAGATATGAGTCTTAAATTAGAATCTACCTAAACAGAATACCGTATGCTTATCGTTCCTTAGTCGACACCATCGACTAGTACTCATGGTTCACACGTAAAGCAGAAGATCCAATGGTGTAGAGCAAGAGATGACTAGACGATGGAATTAATAGTACTCTTCAAACTTGAAAAGTAAAGTGAACACAGTGCTGAAGTCAAAAAAAAAAAAAAAAAAGTTTCTTTTGATGAAAGGATATGCAAGCATTTTTTAGGCCTTTATTCCTTTTGTATTGAGGTGAGAAAAAAATTTAAGAAAAGAAGTCTAGTTAGCGTTCTTTGGAGTGATCATATCTTGTAAAGGTCTAAATTAGCAAATTTCATAGAAAGATTGATAATAACCTGGGCATTGGGCACCAATGAAACTGAGAAAAATATCAAAAAAAAAAAAAAAAGTATACGTGTAACCGATGGATCGGTCCGTAATCAATCAATCAGTTATTCAGTTATTATATGCTACTGATAATCAGATTTGATTCCACTTAGACCCATATATGAAATGTGCCTTTGTAGTTATGGTAAGTCTTTTAACTTCTCACCTAGAAAAGAAGACGTGAATAATTTCCTTTAAGCAAGAGAAACAATGTAAAGCCATCAGGGGGGGTGAATTGTGAAGTGTGTTATGTCTACACGTTTATGGAATTATGTAACACGCTAAAATTTAAGCACAACATAGAACGACGTTCAACACGGCACAACATGATAGCTTTATGTGTTGTGTTGTGTTGTGTTGTGTTGTGACATGATAATCTGCACATTGACACGACCCAACACGCGATACAGATAACAATACGGTACATCAGACATATTTCGGATCTTATATTTTCACAAAGTATTATGGCAATACACTTAATTCTTTGGCACAACATTGCACACGATGTTGTGCTCCGATGTGTGTCACAGCGTCTGAAAACAATGGGTATGTGATTATGTTCACAGTATGAATACAGTTTACACCCAAAATAATAATTGTAAAAACAACTCGAACTTAAAACCTGTAAGCAACTCAGCCAACTTGAGCTTTACATCATGCTGAAGCCATGAGTTCAAATTGCGGTTGCAAAATAAAAAAGATGCACATGCACAATTACAAAAAGACAACAACATCACAGACAGGCAGACATACATACAATAGAGCTGCAGAATTTTTCTTTTTATCCGCTCTTCCTCCTTTCAACTGTTTTAGTATTTCCTTTTCTTCTTCTCCTCTTCTCTGTATATGCAAGAAGTTCGGTATTGACAAAATAAACAACAAAAAGAAATTTCGAGCTCCTCTAATCATATGCACAAATCAAACCAAAAAGATTGGCCAGCTTATCTCTTCGGGAGATACCGTACCACCACACTAGTACAACCAACTGGAGTATTGCTGTGTTAATCGTTTAGATGACAAAAAACCTCCTCTCCTATCTCTCTACGAAATCCACAATGAAACCTGAAAATGACTTATTTTATCATCTTTAAACCAATATGTATTTACTTGCCATACCCACTACTTTTCTTCTTCCCTGCCGTAGAGACTGGCTGTCGCCCGTTCTTGTGAAGAGGTGGGCCGACTCCATTTGACATTTTACGAGACGGTGATGCGGAAAGTGATGGAATTGAAGAACTCTTATTTACAGGACTATGATCTGGGATCCTTCCAGGAATTTGGCTAGGTTTCCTCAACTTGGAACCAAGGCTAGTTGGTACACTGGAAACTCTAGGGATATGTTGTTGATATAGCAAATCTGGTTCTGAGGTAGAGTCACTAGTTACGGCGTCTATGTCCGAATCATCGGGTGTACCCATCTCAGACCGTGTTCCTGTAACTCCATTACATTTTTGTTCCGGATGGTTTTTCGTATTAGATTTTTGGGAGAAGAGTTCGGGCAACTTACTGTTGACGGCATCCCAATGTCCTTGAGCCGGGGATTCTTTTCCATTTGCCATTTCCAGTTTGTTCACCATCACTTTATCAACCCAATCTTTAGATGCTAATTCTTTCTCGTCTGCAGCTTGCTTACGGGCAGCAGCAGCGCCTTTCACAATTTCAGAATATAAAGGTAATGACCCGCTAGTAGGTGATCGGACATATTCAAATTCAGAGACAGATAGTTCAGGTCTGGAGCCATGAATATAAAGAGGAATTTCAGGTCTGGATCCATGAGTGTAGACAGGAGTTTCAGGCTTAGATCCATGTAAAGATAATGACCCGCCGGTATTCTTTGTTGCAAGTGGTATTTCAGGGGTGGAGGATATTGAACTCGAGGATACTGAACGTGTCAAGTTCCCTCCTGATTCTCCCCCATCTTTTCTTGCCAAGGCAGCCTTGAGCCTAGAAATCTTCAAAATGAGAATAGAAATTAATTTAGGTGGAATATTCTCTTACTGTGAACTTTTCCAGGAGAATGTTCTCATTGTACAAATCAAAAAATAAAATAGAAGCATGAGATAAGGAGAGAAGAGTGTGAAAACCTGCTCTTTGAGCTCTTTGACGTCTCCACTTTCTGTGTTAGATTTGGCGGCACCAAGCTCGACAGTAGCAACCCGCTCAGCAAACTTGAGTGTGCTTAGTGTTTCTGAAACAGCATCAGGATCAGGGCTTATGTGCACGAACATGAGTGTCTTGGCTTGTCCACCTTAATTTACATGTAAAGGAAAAACATGATAAGTGGAAGAGACTTGTTACGGCTAGCAGTATTCAAATTTTATAACTCTTACCAAGAGAATCTTGAAGGAGCTGTGTAAGTTTGCTATTCCTATAAGGAACATGAGCATTCTTTTGGGCAAGAGAAGCGATAACATCTCCTAGAGCAGAAAGAGATTTGTTGATATGAAGTGCTTCCTTCAGTCTATCTCCTGTTACTTCTGATTTGTTGACTCTCTCACTTCCTGCTAGGTCTACCAAATGCAGACACCCGCGGAGAGTGTTTCCAGATGTCAAGTCTTTTCCTTGAACATGAACGGTTAGACAGCTGCACAGGGATTTAGGATAAAACATAGACACTTGTAAATGAATTGCTCCAGAGTGAGCAGAGTGGCTTATGTGTTATGCAAAAATAAAACAAAATAATATATATACCTGTGAGAGCGACTACTTCGGTCATTGAGGGCCGTCGAGCTAACGGCACGGTTCCTTTGCCCAGCATTCATCAATTCAATAACATCGGATGTTGATGTAACTGGTACGAGGTTTGCATCCGGCACGTTAAGCCCCTGAGAACTGTTTCGAATTTCCAATGTGTTTATAGGTTAAAGAATTCCAGTTCCATGATGAAAAATGTAAAAGAAAACTCCAACTCCATGAAGAAATAGTGTCAAACACAGGAAAATACTGAATTAAGACGATAAAATGTGCCAAGGATATTTTTTGTTAAGTCCATCAGAGACTAGAAGATCTCTAACTTGCTCATTATATATCTCCATCATCTGTACAGAAACTTCGTAACGGAATGTCTCCTTCCTTTCCTCTGACAGATAAAATAAGTCATTCAACGCCCTGAAATTCACACCTTGGGTCTCCTCTGTAAGCTCATTAGGTCCTGTCTGAATATGTAAACCACATGAATCAACACAAATAGTTATTCTCTATCCAACATCCATAGAAGTGTTAGGAATGAGAATCGAATTCCTGACTATAGAATTTTTTAACTGTTAGAATAGGACAAAGGCATGCATTCGCACTAAGTTATTTTTTTGAGATGAATACCAAATGCTCTTGGTATAATTTCGCAACTGTTAGAATGACTCACCATAGTGTGAGTTTTCCCTGATCCTGTTTGACCATAAGCAAAGATGCAAACATTAAACCCATCTAGAACGGATCGGATCAGCGGCTGGGTATCCAAAAAGACCTCCTCTGCAGTTAATAACAACAACAATTAGTCTTTGTAAGTGATGCTAAAATGTACATTATGCTTGTGGGAAACATGATGTAGCTAAAAGCAACCTTGAGTTGCCGATGGACCAAAAACTTTGTTGAATATGAACGATTTGCGTGCTTCTTTGCCATTCTTAGAAAGGGTGATAATTTCAATGCTTCCCTCATCTATGTGATCGACAATACTTGATCGGCCTGCTTGTCCAGGTAAAAAGGGTCTCACTCGGCAGTAAACCCTTATGCTTCCTAATGGACAGATAAAACGATATTCGTAAGTTCCTGTGTAAAACTTCTCCTAGGTGAAACAGTAACGACTAGTGAATTTACCTTTAAGATCTTGTACTTGATTGTATAACTTACGGTTCTCCTCCAAAACTCTATGGTATCGTGAAGCAGCATGCGTTAAAACATTCAAGTGCTTACCTGTTGAGAAATGAACTCAATGTTAAGACAGAGATTATGCATGGTGAGAAACTAATCTAGCAAGAAGAAAAAGAACAAAGAGTCATACCGAGATCATTGAACTCTTCACGGAATTTTATTTGAATGTGCTGCATACCCTCCTTTGTATTATGAAGTGCATGTTTTAGTTCCTGGACATTTCGCTTCTGTTGATCGAGGAGTTGTTGTTGCTTTAAAAGTTCACTGGTTTTATTTTTAAGCCTCAGCTCCTCCTCTTTCCTAATCTTTTCCCTCTCTTCAGCGATAACCTTTTCCTTGAGTTCTTCGTACACCCTACGCTTTACTTCTTCTTCATCAATAAGCTTTTGCTTCATATGTTCATCTTTCGCTATCTCCTCTACGGTACATACTTCTTCGCCTTGTGTTATCTCACTGGCACTTTCTTTGTCGCCTTCTTCCGCTTCTGTAGCAATTTTTTGATCGACAATCTCTGGAGTATTTTCTTCAGCGTCTTTCTCTATGTCAGTGTTTTCAACATGAATGGTCTCAACAACTGAGTTGTTGTCATCGACTGCTGCTGCATCCTCTGGAGGTGTTTTCATCTGTTTAATCGTGTTTTAGTCAGTGACTATTGATTGATACTTTTCAACTGTCAGACACTTTCTACACTACTAAAAGGTTTCGGTGTAAAGAATACCTTCAATTCACCAGAAGTTGTTTCAGGGAGCGATTTGTCACCATCAGGTACAACTGAACCATCTAGAGTTGTTTCCATCTGTACAAATGTAAAGGTGAGCAAACATAAAATAAACAATAAAACCTAAACTTTTCAAAGAAACATAGAAATCCAAAAGGTAGCAAATTTCAGAACAGATAAAACCTTACCGCTGCATTGTGGCTTTTAAGGCGACGCTCAAACTCCTCCATAACCTTACTTAGCATGGATTCTACAAGCTTCAATTAACAAGGCACAGAAAATATTTGTTTAGACTTGTCTTGGTTAATACGTACAAGGTACTGAAATTGTTAACAGAATCAAGGAGAGGAACATTCTTTCCTACCATTGGAACTTCTTCAGGCTTCTTATCGCACAAAGCTGCACGAACAAGGGCGTTCAAAGAATTACTAGTGACCTGCAAATGAAGTTGACAGCCATTTCGCTTAAAAAAATTACATATTATGACTCTGGCAAGGGACTACTTCGCACCAGAATAGTAAAGCTTACCTACCATTTCAGTTACAGGTTCATCCGCAAGATCATCATTTGAGTTCTCAGCATCTTCCAATAACTTTTCATCCGTGGACTGAGTCCTCGACAATGAAGTCATGAAGAGATCTGAATTTCTCCGGACTATTTTCCCCGGCGTATTAGATTTCGAAGTCCCAGCAAATTTCCACAAACTATTCCCACCATTTTGTTTCCAGTCACTATATGATTTCAGTGCTAAAACACAATTCACTATCCTTCCAGATTTTCCTCCCTACAAGAAGTTCAACCGAAAAAAATCCGAAACTCAACATGTCAACCATAAGCTGAATACAAATAAATGGCAACCCCAAAAAGAAACAGCTTGACTGCACCAAATTCAGTAGCAGAGACATCATAGGTTATAGGACAATTGCCCCTAGATACTGACCCGCCAAGCCTATTTCCCCACCACAAAAACACACAGCATACCACATCCCCAATTTAAGAAACAATCTCTCACCTGTTCAAAATCAGATGGTTCGAATACTGGAATACCAATCTCTTGCACAGTATCAAGGAAATTCCGTACATTTTCAAAGTACTGATATGCTGATAAAGCAGATCCTCCATCAGGTACTGGAATAGCTGGTTTCTCGACCACCTAAAAACATCATATTTAACAATGACTTAAAACATAGAAACAAGAATAGTTATCACAAAATGCAAATGTGTTGCAGGTGCAATCATTTACCCTTGGAACGGATCCGGGATCAACTTTGTTAAGTGCACTACAAAGAATGATACCACTTCTTAATCCAAGTCTAAATTCTTCTTCTGATGGTTCTTCTGGTAAATCTTTCGATAATACGAACCCGACCGTCTTTCTTAGCCATGCTGCGGCTTCATATCTCCTCAATGCTGCGATAATCCCATTATCAAATTTCATTTAAAAAAGAAAAAAACGGCGATTCAAATTCCCTCAAAAAAATAAAATAAATAGGAATCTCCATTGAAATCAAGAAAAGGGTTGAATGAGAATTGTACCTGATTCTTCTGCTTTTCTTGAAACCATATCGATGTTTCTAACACGTGTTCCATTTTGCTTAAGTACATCTTCAACGACAGAAGCTACGGAGAATGGTATAATAACTTCTTTTGCCATTAAATTCAAGAATTTACCACCAAATTTTCATGAAAAATTTCAAACTTTTTAACAGAATCAAACCCAAAATAGAAAATTTTAGTGACCCATTAAAGATTTCCAACAATGCAACCTAATGTATGAGTAATTCTATCAATTAGACAAAAGAAAATTGAAAGAATTAGAAATCCCCTGTGTTTTTACCCTATTTTCCCCAGTTTCTATGAGTTGAACCTTGTTCTTTTTATGACGATCATCAGAGTTTGTTGTAATGAGATGAGTTTACAAATGAATTTAGAAAAGAGAAACAGAGATTTTAAAATAGAAAAGTTGTAATTATGAAAGCTCTGTTTCTCTTCTGTCTTTTTTTCCCTTTTTCTTGTTTTTTCGCTTTCTTTTGTTTTTCTAAAGGGTAATGTGAAGAAAACAGTAGTACCGAACCTTACTCCGAATCTATTGATGAAAATAACGGGTTTTCTAAGATTAGGAAAATGTATTTAAAACACTAGTTTTCCTCTTTTTTGCCTCCGTGAGATTTCGGCTTTGCCTAAAATTTGTGTGATATTTTGGGATTATTACTAGGCGAAAATAGATGTGATATTTTTCCTCATAGCAATTAGCAAAACTCCCCCACCCCATTTACCACCGGTGATATGATTCACTGGCCATATTGGATACTATCCCAATGCAAGACCGTATTTTTTATTTTTTTTTTCTTTCTTTAATGTTGGAATGGTTTCTAATACCTTGGAAATCAATTGCTTGTGCTGATTGATTGACATGTGGAGCATCGTCGTGCAACCGCCTTTTTTTACATTTTTATTCTCTGATTCAAAATTTCAATGGAATAGTTCTATTTTTTTATTTTTAATCGTAATAAGAAGGAAAAAATCCAAATAGTTTATGAATGCATACGTGATGATACTTTTCAATTCAAAAAATGTACATTGTGCGGCCGATTATTTTGCTGCCGTGTTTGGAACTTTGATTATTGAGTTTGATAGTTTGGATCCTCCTCCTCCTCCTCCACCTTTGGGGTGGATATCTATTACTGTTATTGGATTTCTTATAAGCTCATTTATGTTGCAGCACTACACTTCCAATATTTGTTCTGAAGAAGTAGGAGAACTGCACGGAATAAGGGTTGTCCTAACGAGCGGGAATAGCCCGGTTGGTGTCGACCTCTTAAGTCATAGGTTAAAAGTTCAAGTCCCGCGTTATCCCGTAAGGTAGAAAAATGAAACAAAAAAGTATAGCTCTCATAAAGACGACTGTTTTTTTTTTTTTTTTTTTTCATAAAATTAGAGTTACATTGATAAGGTCGATTTAAAATCGGAAGGTTACAGTGATTACAACAGTGGTTACATAACATAATACAAACATTAAAGATATTCCTCCAATTCTTGACCAATTTTTCAACAGATTCAACCATTTCCACCATACCATGAGACCATTGAGACCGTAACAGTAACAGATCAAGGCTAAAGGGCCAAATATGTTTTAACCAAACAGATTTGCAGTAGAGGGATCTTTAAGAGATCCAACCAAGGATTTCGAAAAAATCCATGAGTTTTAATAATTTGTAAAAAGAGGTAACATTAACAAGAGTGACATGAGTAGCATCGGTCTTTTGGTTTGGTAGAAAACGGTCTGAGTCTTGGTGAATCAGCCTGAATCGGCAAAGGAGTCTTGGTGAATCGGTCTGATCTTGTTGATGGGGTTGTCGATGATGTTGCTGATGAAGTTGTAGATCTGGTTGCTAGCTTCCATTTTGTCCATGTTGATGTTGCTTCTATCAGAAAAGAGGAGGTTCTTCTACTGGTATAAAAGGAAACACCACACTTGAATGAAAACACCATTACCGTAGACAATAACTTACTCGTTAATCAATTACAGCAACGAAATCAAAAGAACAATCCCAAACTGAAACTCTAGTTCTAGAACTGAAAAATAACAAAGAAACAGGAAGAAACAAAGCTAAATCTAGACACAGTGGAAAAGATCAAGCAAAGAGAAGGGAAGTTAATGAGGCTGCTCTGCTCAGATGGTGCTTCCACTACTGATCATGAAGGAATTTGATGGTGCTTCCACTACTAATGTTCAGTGGAAAGCTATACAATTTCGAGTATTAGCTTGTTTAAGTATAAGTTTTTCCAGGGACTGTAAGCTCATTGTCTAGCGGTTCGGGCTAGAAGTTACAACTCAATATGCTTTGGATACTCCCTGTTATATGACATGTCTAACCTGTTGAAAAGAAAAGAAAAGGTCTATGTCTCCTAACGAGGGTTACCAATTTGTTTGGAAGGTGTACCCGTTTCAAAAGATGAATGATTCTTGTCTCATATTCAATTTGGTACCCCTAATATAAGTCAATTTTTTTGTTTTTGTACGAATGAGAATTTATTTAAGTAGATCTTCGATGTCGTTTAGGAGTTGATATCAATGCAATCAGGTCATACCATCTTCTTGTTAGCTTTCCAGTTCTAGCCATTTTTTGAGAGAATATCTTCCATTTTTTTATATTTTGGGATATAATAACATCTCCAATTTCTACAGAGCTGGAAAATAGAAATAATATCTCTAGGAGCTTATGTATCTGTCGATTAATATTGTCGTCATTTGTTGATGGCTTCCATAATGAGCTTCCAATCCATTTCAAAGTCATAGCCAAGTGGAAAGGCACCGATTTTTTATACCGGCATACAGGGGTTCGAATTCTTGTACTCCAGATTGACTTGCTAGAAAGCTGGACTCTTTCTCTTTATTTGGAAGGCCTTTCCAAAGAAAGTTATAGGTTAAAGCAAAGTTGTTTCTACCGGATCGCATATGTTTTGCTGCAACTGTTACGCCTACTTCACACCTTCCCAGAGTGCAAAGCCTACGGTTTATTCTACACTTATTGAATCAGCAGCTTCCCATGGTGCAAAGCCTTCAGTTTGTACTACACTTATTGAATCAGCAAAGAAGGTGCACGTTTCTCCCCTTGGTTCACCTGCATGATTTGGAAAGTTAGTGTGATGACTCTTCATCAAAAGCGCCATCACAATTAATAGTTAAGACCCCCATGGCAGGCGCTAGGAGGAAGGATCCGATGTACTGTTTAATCTTTCCCGAGTAGTCTACCAATCTTGTAAGGACAAGTCGACCTGCAGTAACATAAAAATTACGAATCAACAACCTAAAAACTCAATACCATCCTTCACTCCAGAATAAAAGTAGCACTAGTGGAGCTTACCCTCTCTCATATTGGCTGGTGAGCAGAACCTCGCGCTCTCATTGGTTAATTGAGAAACCATTCGTATTCGTCGGATGAAATTTCGTTAGATATGGTGCGTTGATCTCACAATGTGTGGTGTAGATTAGGTGGATTGTTGGGACACACGCGACAGACGGCCCATATTATTTAGAAAATTGCTATATTAATTTCATGTATTTATTATGAAAATCCATAAAATAAAGAAAACTACTATATTAATTTCGGACATTTATGATTAAAATAAAAAAAAAATCAATTCAACATATTTATGGAATAAAATAATAAGATTTATATTTTTTGAATCTTTTATAATTTCATGTAGTTATTATAAAAATACATAAAATAAAATAAATACTATATTAATTTCGTACATTTATGACTAAAATAAAAAAAATCTTTTATAATTTCGTGTATTTAATAAAAAAACTTCAATAAATAAATAAAAAATACTATATTAATTTTGTGCATTTATGACTGAAATAAAAAAAAAACAATTCAATATATTTATGGAAAAAAAATAATAAGATTCTTTTTGAATCTTTTATAAGAAAAAAAAATCTAGAAATGACTATATTAATTTATATGTTATTAATATCAACTTAAAATTTTTAATAAATATCTTTTATAAGGTAAAAATAATTTGACTTATATTTTTTGGATGATTTTTAAGCTAAGAAATCTATGCATTTATTATTAAAAAATGTAAAAGATAAATATACATTCGAAATATACTATGAGTTTGGTTTCAAAATATCATTGGTAAACAAATATTACCATAAATAACGTCATGATTTTTATGGCCTTAACTTGCTAAAATTTTGTAAATACAGATCAAATATGTAGATATTTTATATATTTTTAGACATAAAATTTATATTATATCCAAAATAAAAACGTTTTATTTATGGGTTTGTCATTGATACTTCTATTTAAAAGCATTCGATCAAGAGCCTACTTCATTTTTAGGAGCCTCTCTATAGAATTATAGATACTCTTCTCCATGAAGAACAAGTCGAAAGTTTTTAATTTATATTCGATTAGGGCTTTTTGCAATATATAATGTTTCAATAGTTGTTTCCTTTTTTATGATTTGTGATTTTGACTCGCTGTTTTATTGATTTGTTAACAAAAAGCAAACTAAAATTTTATTGATTTGTTAACGGTGCAAACTAAAATTCTCAAACCAGTTGTGAGTTTAATTTCTCAATATTCTCTTTGCTTTCGATTTTATGTTTTATGTTTGTTTTATTGATTTATTAACAAAAAGCGCAAACTAGAATTCCCAACCAGATGTGAGTTTAATTTCTCTCTATTCTCTTTGCTTTCGATTTTCTGTTTTGTGTTCGTGTTGTTTTTGGTTTGTAACTTTCGATTTTGAAGATTTAATTAGGGTTTACTCTGAGTATTCAATTGTTTCGATTTCTTTTATCAGGATGGGGAGAGGATCGGATGGCAATATATTAACATAGGCAGATAAGTTCACTGGATTACCTTTTGTCCACAAGAATTCTCAAGAACAAGGATCTTTTTTGTAATTATAAATTATGTTATCAAATTTTGATGTATTACTAATTTTTTGGAGATTAGTTTTGATTTATGAAGTGCTTAAAGTAGAAGAAAACATTTGGGGAAAGGAAATACATTACAGGGCTAAACTAAAGGAGGTAGGATACATTTAGCATATTTGGAAAATACCAGGTTTATTAAGTTACGTATATATTTATATTAGTTTGGGATATTTGAAATGAGAGTCCTAAATTGAATTTCAGCGGCTGAGTATTAATTTCATATTCGTTAAGTATTAATTTCATATTCTTTAATATAATTTACCAAAAAATAATACTATAAATATTTTGCTAAAACGAATCGATAGATAAACATTTTTTTATCTTCTTATATTATTTATTTTTGGTAAATATAAATTAAATTGCAATAATCTAAGCAAAAAGATTGGAGAAGGAAAAATCTTTAGAATTTCTTGGGAGATTTAAGAAATTAATTCCAAAAATAATAATATTCTCTCATGTGTAAAAACGCTTGAACAAATGTCACATCTTTTTTTTTTCTCTTATGATTTGTTCCACATATGCTTGCAAAATTTCTTCTTCTGATCGGTGGTTATTGTTTATTTTTGCAGGATACAGAAGAATTCAATCCATAAAGCTACTTTTCTTCTTGGAAATTAGCTTCAGTCATTTTTCTTTTCCTTTTTTGCTTTGTAAATATCAGAGTTCTTAACAATGTTACGAGAGTCATTTCAAGTTGTTGCTTTACCGCAATAGTCTAGGGGCAACTCAAAACAATCCATATTTTCTTTCGATTTTTGTCTGCTTCAAGGTAATCAAATCTTATTTGGTTAGAAATATGTTTATGACCTTTCTAAATTACTACTTTTTATACTTTCCAAGTGGTTGTTGGTTTTATTGTTCAATTCAGTTTATTACTTTCGTAGATCATAACACCGTGTTTGAGATTTTTCTGTTGATTATGGTGTTGCGATTCAAAAGGCTAAAAAAGGTCATTTTGATTGAGATTTTTTTATACTAAAAATAGCTTAGGAAATTTTTTTTGACTAGAATCTCAATTTAATTATGTTTCCACCCACCAAACAGAAAAACTAACAAAGCTATGGGTGATCACTTAAACTACTAGAGATTTGATCTCAAACTCATTAATTCTCGTAAGGAATGAAATTGCATTTATTGGTAGTATGCCCATGAGTTCGTTCTTTAAATTACCCTCAGAATTACAAAGAACTTGCAGTTGGTTTTTGCAATATATAATATCCAATTATCTACAGTCAAATAGTATTATGATGGAATCATCCAGGTTCCCGCTGCATAACCTAGTACCCAGTGATTCCATAAGTTCTACCAAGAAGAGACTAATATCTAATCGTGATAGGTTGTTTTGTTGAACTTGGGTAAGGTCGATCAGCCATGCAAAAAAGATATCTCCATGATTTATAAGCATTATTTTCAATTAATTGAGATGCAAAAAATCCTATTATACTTATGTACAAAACTAAAAATATTAATAGCCTCATTTTGAACGTTGGAAAAACGTATTATGCTCAAAACAAAATGGAATATAAAACACGAAAAATAGACAACAAATGATGGTCAGAATTACTAAAAACAAATGCAAATCAAATACGCCGAACACTTTCATAGTGTTAATTTTTGCTTTAAATTGGTAACGGATACAATGAAAATTTTTGTACGTACTTGGGAGTAAGCACTATTGAGCTGAGCTTAAGGCATTGTTTTTCTTACAACTTTTTATGACTACAAATGCAATTCACTGTTCAAGCAGCGGTGGGTACATATACAATTCATCATTTGATAATAAAATTAAGTTGCACTAACTCAAGAAACACTAATATATAAAGATATTTAAACTTAATTAACAAAAAAAATTAACAAAAAAACAACAAATGTGGAACGGGCTACTTACTATGTAAACACATTATTATTTAGTATAACCCACTAATACGGCTTGCTTAGATACCCTACTTCACAGTGAACAAAAAAACTTTTACAAGTACGTACTTTTCGTGTAATTCAAAAGACGTGTGTGATTGGGTGCAGTATCTCATCCTATAATTCATTGAATGGGTATCCATAACTCGATGCAACCAGGTATAGTTATTGACTAAACAATTGAAATTAAAGCAACTATTTTCCAAAGTCAACTCTCACCTATACATGGAGTCATCTTATAATATTGGATACAACGTATAATGGAATTTTTGTGAGACAAACCCTCACAGAGCTTTCCATTTGTTTGGTTAAGTGATTTCCATGCTACAAATATTTTCGAAGAATTTCAAGGTAGAGATAACATTCAAAACTATATACTCTATGTTTGGGAAAAAAATAACTTTAAATTGAACTTCCACAAATGTGAATAATCATAGGAGATATCTCTCCATTGGTCCATTAAGGAAATGAGAGTATATGCAAATCTCAACATATCAGAGACATAATAATACAAGGAGCTTACCCTCCTTCCATTATACGGGGCAGCTCAAAACGATCAAAATTCTCTTCAGATAATCAAAATTTTCTTTGGTTAGAAATTCATATGTTAAATACCTTATTATCCAATTATCCTTTCTTTTTTAGAGATACTTCCTAATTTTCGCATCGGTCACAAGCAACACAAAAAGCATGGCTATCCTTAAACAAGTGTTGGCCAATAGAAACCGCTTTGCAAGATCTTTGCAGCAGATTTTCTTGGCACTAAAGTGGCCTCCACATGCATGGTCATGACAGAAAGAAATGACGTCCCTTTGTTCGGGTGGGGACACATCTCCTAATGATTTGGTCTTGGCGTGTACTTAAACAGATATGGGTCATCCCAAAGGAAATGTTTAACTTGACCAAGAATTTAGAAACGGTCTTGTTTAGACCAATGCAAGGGCATTCTACCCTGTAGCAAGGTAGTTCACAATATCGACAAACCAAGGCATTTCGGACACAAGCATCAATTGCTCATCGGGGAATGATTCCCTAATTAGCACGGATTCATCCAGATTCAACATTCAACCTAGAAAAGTGATCAACAACAACATTTTTCGACACTTTCTTATCTCGAATTTCGAGGTTAAACTCTTGTAACAAGAGTATCCATCGAATTAGACGAGCCTTAGCATCTTTTTTAGACAAAAGATATCTCAATGCAGCATGGTCAGAATATATGATGACCTTAGATCCTATCAAATAAGATCTAAACTTATCTAATGCAAACACAACAGCTAGCAACTCTTTCTCAGTTGTGGAATAATTCAGTTGAGCATCATTAAGTGTTTTACTAGCATAGTAGATCACATAAGGATGTTTGTCTACTCGCTGGCCCAAAACAGCTCTACAAAGATAGTCGACGCATCACACATAATCTCAAATGGTAATGTCCAGTCAGGTGGTCTGACTATAGGGGCAGATGTAAGGAGAGCCTTCAATTTCTCCCATGCTTCCTTACAAGCATCATCAAAGACAAATGCAACATCTTTCGCAAGAATATTACACAAAGGTCTTGAAATTTTACTAAAGTCTTTGATGAATCGGCGGTAAAAACCCGCATGGCCTAAGAATGATCTTATGTCCCTCACAGAACGAGGTTGAGGCAAGTGTTGAATGAGATCAACCTTGGCTTTGTCTACTTCTATGCCTTTTTCCGAGATGATATGCCCTAAAACAATGCCCGAGTTAACCATGAAATGACATTTTTCCCAATTCAAAACCAAATTCTTTTCCTTACACCTAATCAGCACACAAGTGAGATGATGCAAACACTCATCAAAAGAAGACCCAAACACAAAAAATCATCCATGAAAATTTCAAGAAACTTATCTACCATGTCGAGAAAATATGCTCATCATGCAACGTTGAAAAGTAGCGGGTGCATTACACAACCCAAAAGTCATGCGCGATAAGCAAATTTTCCATAAGGACATGTAAATGTGGTCTTTTGTTGGTCTTCGGGTGCTATGTGAATTTGGTTGTAGCCCGAATAGCCATCTAAGAAACAATAGTGACTATGCTTAGCTAACCTTTCCAGCATTTGGTCAATGAAGGGAAGGGGAAAATGGTCTTTCTTTGTTACTGTGTTCAGTTTTCTATAATCAATACAAACTCGCCACCCTGTGGTCACACGGGTGGGGACAAGTTCATTCATCTCATTTTGAACTACAGTAATGCCATACTTTTTGGGTACCACTTGAATGGGACCGACCAGCTATCTCTGGAACCGGGTAAATGATACCCGCCTCAAGCAGTTTCAAGATCTCACCTTTGACAACATCTCTCATGTTGGGGTTAAGTCTCCTTTGCATTTCCCTAGATGGTTTAGTGTTTTCTTCAAGGTTTATGTGATGCATGCAAATTGTGGGACTTATACCCTTAAGATCTGAGATGGTCCAACCTAAGGCTCCTTTATGTTCTTTAAGCACTTCTAAAAGTTGACTTTCTTGTTTTGTGTCTAAACATGATGCAATAATCACGGGTAAAGTATCGAAGGACCTAAGAAAGCATACTTCAAGGTATCAGGTAATGGTTTCAAATCAAGCTTAGGTGGTTCATCAGAAGGTGGGGCAGATTTGGAATCAGAGAGTGGAAGGGGTTCCACTGCATTCTGCCATTTAGCAATATCCATGGGTGGGACCGATTCAAGCAAAGAGTGGATTTCACCAATGTACTTAGACTCAAAGAGATCTAAGTCAAAGTTATCTAAACATGCTTGCAAAGGTTCCACTGACAAAATGTCGGGCAAAGAGTCTTGGATCAGACTCTCAATCATGTTAATCTCATGCAAATCAGTATCATCACAATCAATGGGTTGTTGACTAGTGTTAAAGACATTAAGCTCTACGGTCATGTTACCAAAAGATAATTTCAACACTCCAATACGACAGGTTGATGATTGCATTGGACGTCGCCGGGAAAGGACGTCCTAAAATCACAAGAATGTGATTACTTGGGTTTTGCACGGGTTGAGTATCTAAGACGATGAAGTCCACGGGGAAAGAAAAATTTATCAACCTTGATTAACACATCTTCAACAATACCACGGGGTTTTCACAGATCTGTCCGCTAATTGTAGCGTAACGGGTGTGGGCTTGACCCCAAGGCCCGTTGCACATACACTTAGAGTATGGCAATAGATTCACACTTGCTCCTAAGTCTAGTAACGCCTTTTCGACCGTATGGCCACTTATGGTGCATGTAATTGTTGGACTACCTGGGTCTCTAAACTTAGTGGGAATCTTGTTTTGGATTATGGAGCTCACTTGCTCAGTGAGAAAGGCACGCTTATGCACATGAAGCTTTTGCTTTTGTGTGCACAAGTCCTTCAAAAACTTAGCATAGGTGGGTATTTGTCTGATTGCTTCGAGAAATGGAATGTTTATGTTAACTCTTTTGAACATTTCCAAAATCTCATTATATTGGTTACCCCCTTTCTGCTGCACCAACCTTTGTGGGAATGGAGCAACAGGTACATGACTTGGCAAAGAAACATCTATATTGGTAGGATTCTTGGGTTTATCAACATGCTCATATTCTTTTTCTACAGTAGATGTTTTCTGTGGTGTTGTGTGTACTAGTGAGTCTGATTTAGACTCGCTTGACTGTGGTACACCTACATTGTTCTCAACAACTCTACCACTACGGAGAGTGGTGATAGCATTCGCCTGACTATGTGAAGGTTCATTGCAGTTTGAAGAACCTGCCTGAAACACATTCTTTGGATTTTGTTGGGGTTGACTAGGAAGTTTGCCTTTTTCTCTCTCATTCAATGCATCACATATTTGACCCATTTTAAGTTCTAGACTTGTGAAACGTTGGTCGGTGGTTTTCAAGTTCGAAAGATTTTGGGTTAACATACCGACACGATCTTCAAAGCTAGGCTTTTTCTACAGTGCGAGGGTGTGGTTGTACTTGGGGGTTTCTAGGATATGAGTATCCTTGGTTGTTATTTGTTGGTCCCCTTGTACCGGCCCTTTGGACCATGAGAAGTTAGGGTGATTCCTCCACCCCGGGTTGTAGGTTTGAGAATACGGGTTGTTCTCTTGCCTATGGTATAATGCATTGGCTTGCTCGGTTTTGGACTCTTGAAATGCATGTAAGTCTGGACAGCTGGCCACTAAGTGGTCAGAGCTATGGCATGCGGCACAAGTGGCCATTTCAATTTGGTAACGGAGAGTAGGGGCATTAGATTTTACATTCTTCTACAACTCAAGCACTTCTATTCTCCGGGCCAAAGATGCCATTTTTGCATTTCCCTCAAAGTCAGACTCGATTCTATGGACATTGTTTACGGGGGTAGTCCTTTTTGGTTCACGGATGGACTCCCACTGTTGAGTCTTTTCAGCGACTTCGATCAAGAAAGTCCAAGCCTCATCAGCACTTTTGTCAATAAATGCACCATTGCACATTGACTCGACCGTGGTTTGGTTCTAACATCTAGACCCTCATGCAATATTTGCATGAGTCTCCATTTTTCAAAACCGTGATGGGGACATTGGAGTAATAATTCATTGAATCTCTCCAAGTATTTTGCTAGAGTTTCGTCTTCTAATTGCACAAAACCATTTAGACTTTGGCGAATTGTCGTTGTCTTATGGTTTGGGAAAAACTTTTGAAAAACTCTTTTGTGAGGTCATCCCATGTTCTAATGGACTGTGGTTGTAGGGCATGAAGCCATGACTTGGCTTTGTCTTTCGAGAGAAAAGGAAACAATCTCAGTTTGAGGGACTCCTCTGGCATTTGGTTAAAACGCAGAGTCCCACAAATATCCTCAAAATCTCTCACGTGATGGTAGGGGTTTTCAAAGATCGACCCCTTTAAACACGGGTAACATGTGAATTGTGCTTGCTTTCAGTTCAAACCGACAAGCATCATTTGTGCAGAATGATGCAAAGAGGGCTGGCTTGCCCTAGTTGGGTACATGTAGTCTTTGAGACTACGGGGTTGGTTTTGTTCATCACCCATGGTTTCGTTTCGGATGGGCTTGGGATTTGTTGAAAAATTGGGTATCTTTCGACGATTTCGTCCAGGGCGGATCCTAACTAGTCGATTTGTTTGGTCTCTAAAAGACACAATCATAGCCTAGCTAGCACATCTAGCATGTTAACATACAATCAAGTTCAACATAGATAAGCAAAAACTACAACAATGACACACTAATTCCAGATGCGAGCCCAACAGATTGCTTTGTGATGCTGTAAGGCCCAGATGATTAGGTGGGTTCCAGCCCAGTTGTTGCAAGTGCAGAGCCCAGTTTATGTGCAGCCCAACAGCTCAGCTTATGCCAAGCCAAGTTTATGTAAAGCTCAGTGGTTACACAGCCCAGTTTATGTGGGCTTCAGTTTATGCAAAGAACAAGTTTATGTGCAGCCCACTAGTTATGTGCACAGATGAACACAACTTTTTGCATCTCAGCACAGCCTATGATATTAACACAGAGAACAACAAACTCACAAGAATGACACCCAGTTTCTAGCACACAGGGGTGCTGGATGTTGCACAGCACAAGATAACACTGGCCTTTGGCAAGTGCACAAAAAGCGTAAAAACTGTGTATGGTGCACAGGGTAATGGTTGTGCTCACTCAAGGTGAAGCATGTGTTTGGGTTGTGTGTTTGAAAAACAAGTTAAAACTCATTCAAGCACCCAAGGCGCATACACAATTTATAGATCTTTGGTGTACGGATATAACAAATAGATGCAATAGTTCCAGTGTATATAAACTTCACGAGATGGAGCAAATGAATCGTAAATAATCAATGCTAGCACTTTACAGCCTACTCAAGAAGGTCAGTTGAGCTCAAAATTCAGGGGATTATGCACAAAATATGAAGATCTCCACAGGGTTGTGTGGTCACGAGATGCACACATGCAATGGATGCAATGGTGGTGCGGGATGAGGCAAAGTGGTGGCAGGGTTGACAGGGGTTGTATGATTTAGCACCAGTTCAGGGTTGAGCACCACTGGCAATCAGCCAAGGCAAAGCAGCAACAGGGTCAGATGGGTTATGCTCAGGGTATGCAAGGGGTCTGTCAACACTTGGCTCAACAGGGTTTGTGGTATCAACTCACTCAGTTGACTTGCACTGGGGTTTTCAGCTAACTTGTCTTTCCAAGTGGTAGCTCAAACTCACAGCTTCAGGGGCTGGAGCTAAGCACAGGTTTTGTTGAAACCTAGGGGTTACATCACAGAACACAGAAGAGCTGAGAGTTATATGCACAGACTAGAGATTGGCATGTGACAAAGCCAAAGATTCAAAGACAAAGACATAAAGTTAACACACGATTTGGCTACCCTCGGTTGAGCATGCACAAAGGTGACAGGGCAGAGCTCAGCAAACTCATGCAATAAAAGTAACTCAGCTAACAAGGTGAACCAACATCAGTGAGACTCATTCCACATTCACCAGAAATTGAGGTTAAGAGTACAATACCGCCAGTATAAAACTGGGTTTAGGCACTCCACAAATTGGTTTTGCTGCTCCCCCTTGTCTTCCTTGGGTTTGCTCAGTTGCACCACAGGTACCTGTTTACTCAGCAAACAATCTCA